>OU015531.1:36597584-37222584 GCA_907165065.1 Caprimulgus europaeus | reverse complement strand
CAGAAAATAGGGGAGAGAATTGGAGGGATAAAAGTAAGGAGATCTGTAGATTAAGGTAAGAACAATTTAAAAATCGAAATAAAATAAAACTTACAATAATAACAACAGAATATACCAATGAGTGATGGACAGTGCAACTGATCACCACCTGCCGACCAATGCCCAGCCCATTCCCAGCGAGTGATCTCAGAGGAGCAAAAAATCCCAAAACCGAAACTGCAATCCTCTCACAACGTGCCACCACGGCCTCTAGAGAGAGTTCATTTCTCAGAAACTAAATTAAGCAATTCCAAATTATTTGCTATTAATATCCCACTACTTTTAACCACTTTTATATCAATTTAATATGCTTTAACCACTTAATATCCAATCACTTGTACTATGGGTATACTTCTTTAAAAGGATTATTTCTATAATGAGTGCCAGAATTTACTACTTGGTCATCTATGGATTATATGTATGGAAACAAACCCTATATAGATTTAATTTTTAAAGGGAATAGGAATAATTTTAGCCTTATAAATTTCAAAAAGTGGATTTTATTTTAAGCTTTGAAATAAAATTAATATTTGGCCAGAAACCAAGAATTTTAGCTCACATAGTAACTTTGAAAAAGTTCTGAGTATGCAAAGGCTTTTGGAGTATTAAAAGAGAAAACTGTTTGCAGCTTTAATTACACAGTTTGCTAAGGAAGAAAAAAAAATGAGGGGGGAAACATACTATATCTACAAAAGCAATTCTTCTGCTATGGTCCCCCAAAGCACTATCTCTTTAATCTCTCTAAGCAGCAGAGGTGATTAAATTCAATGCAATATATACTCAGATTAAAAAATGATAAACCTTTGTTATCTGCAATTGCAACCTGCATATGCAATGTTCTGAGCTCCTCAATAAAACAATAATGAAAGGTTTTAATGAAAAAAAACAGAAGCTCAATATTCAAATTATGTCAAATTATAAATAGTGTATATTTTAAATAGGATTTCTCATTTTATTTTACCCGCAAGAATTCCAAACAACATATGAAGAATGAATTTCTTTAACAGAGACATCATGTCTGCAATGACACTTTGGGAAACTGGCTGAGGAAGCTAAACTGGGGTTCAATTCTGCAAGGTTTTAAGCATTCAAGCCTCTATCCAGGAAAGCACTTTCACTCATGTTTAAATGTTTACCAACATGGTTTTCTGAACCAGGATCAGAATACTGAGCAGTTGGCAGTATGAAAAGCATAATTCTGGAAAATCTGACAGATATGAACTAAAAATGTCAACATTGCCAGCAAGTATATTCCAGTTATGTCCTCTCTCTTAAATTATTTCACTGCTAATGCCTCCTGGAAAACTGTAGGGCCTGGAATAGCACCTGTTCTTTATTTAACAAATTATTTTGACGTATGTTTGCCAAATTCCTCAGAGATTCAGGAGAATAAATTGCATGTAGAAGTTTTGCTTCAGTAGGTTCCAGTGGAATATCTTCTCATCAGTATTCTGCCAGTTATTTTCCATACCTGTGTAGCTCATAAAAAGCTGCTGGAGCTGTAGTGAGAGAAACTGAAGGTGAATTTATCCATGTAGGAGATATGCTATGAGTAGCAAAACACTTTTATTCTTCCTTAGCTTCTGATCAAGTTCCATTAATTTCAGGGGTTTGCCCTCTTTCCAAGTTTTCAGGTCTCCATCCTCACCTGATGGTCCCATGTGACCTCTGCTTAAGTCATGAATACACTCTTCCTGTTTTTAAAAATTTCTGATTGTGCAGTTTGGATAAGATCCCCAAAGGACCAACAAAATCTCTGAAGCACTATGATGCCTTCTCTGTACCCACAGAAAATGGGGTATGAAACCATCTGTATTTTGCCAGTTAGCTTATTCTTAGTTGCCATGATGTTTTGTCTGGCTACCCAAAATATCTTCATGGATCTTGCTTCAGTGCTCACAAACAGTACAATCTCCACAAATGACACCACATTTAGCTGGTGCTCACATCTCTTAAATGGAGACCTCACAACTGGGAATGGACTAGTTCAAGACTACCATTATTTAATAATTATAATAACAATATTAATAAAATATGCAAAGGAGTGATACACAGTGCAACTGCTCACCACCCACCAACCAAGTCTGGCCTGTTCCCAGATAATGATCCCAGAGTAGTGACAATCCTGAACTGAAACCGCAATCCTGGAAAAGCGAGAGCCTGAGTGAAAGCCAGAGAGAGCAAGAGAAGGAGAGCCCCTTATTAATATATTTAACATAATGTTATATGATATAGAATATCCCATTGGCATATCCAGGTGCCAATTTAGCTTATTAATTTAAATATTCCTCACTCATCCCTAGATCTTGCACTTGCAGACTTCCAGTGGCAAATGAAAACATTGGTATGTTATCAACAATTTTCTCATAACAAATCCCATGCTGAAACCAAAATACAGCGCTATTCTACCTACTAAAAAGAAACCTAGCTCTGTCTCAGCTAAAAATCTGGACAAATGTCAGATGGTAGTAGCTGCCTATCATGGCTTGGTCTTATATCAATTCACCTTTAAAGCTTATTGCTGTTATGCCATGGTGGATACTCCATATTGCTCTCAGAAAGAGTCAAGGAAACCTGCTGGGGATCTGGACATTGTGGCCTGAATATTTGGACATTTTGGGTCACATCTGAAACAGTCTTTGCAGCACAGCTCATGATCCTTCGATTTAGCCACAATATAGAGCTGCAGTGAAGACGAGGAGAAAAAAATAATCCTCTTATACAATCTTTTGAACTGAAGGAAACATTTTAATCTCTGTATGTCTTTCTGTACTTTGTATCATTCTCTGTGGTAACTTCTGCACTCTATTCTATTGAAAAATATATTTTGAAACTCTAGTTACATCCATCTACATCTCCTAGACCTTAATGTGGTTTGTCCCCTCCAGGAATTTCAGAAATAAATCGGTAATAGTTGTACCTTACATACTTGGTTCCCAATGCAGTTTTTCAAAATAATGTTTTTGGATATGTTTATGGCTACATCTACTGCTATTTTTGACCCTTGTAGACAGTTTCACACATTAATCAAAGCCATTCTTAGCTTCTGCTTGTACTCAGTTGTTGTTCTGTTTCTTGCCGTCTTTTTGAGTTATGAGGGCATCCATCTTTCTCCATCCCTGAATATCATCTACTTATAAAATAAGTTTCCACTAGCTTTCTCTTTAAAAGATTCTTTCCTTTTACAAAGACAAGCTTCCCTGATCATAATCAGAACAATGACAATTTATAAAATAAAATTCTACTATACTGATGAGAGATCAAAAAAGGTATGCCAGAATGTTACTGGAGGAAAAAGAAAAGCCTGGGAGATACATGTTTGTATGAGTGTGAAATAAAAATTGCTCTTATTTTTGTGGTGTTTTGACTAGACTCAACATTTGAATATAAGGGACAGGAAGATATGTTTTGCACTGATCATTATGCTTAGCCCACTTAAATGTCAAAAATTTCAGAGCTAGGTAGAATTCACATGTTATGTGCCTTACATTTTACTTATTCGAGACTGATGGAAAGGCCAAAAAAATAAAAATAAGTCACTAAGTGAACCCATACACAGTTTCTTCTCTTTAAAATAAAGTTGCAGAGTCACCATAGTATTTATTAGGTAGCACCATTAAAACAATTCACCATTTTTCAGAAAAAAATTTGAAGTTCTTGCATGAAAAGCTGAATACACTTGATAGTGAGATTTTCTTTCTATGCAATAGAAATCCAAAGTATGTATTTTGTATCTTTTTCTGTACTCCAGCATTTCCTTTTGAAACCGTGTTCTAAAACATTTGTCATAGTGGGGCATAAGCATGAAAGGAAGATGTAGCAGCTTTGCATCAGTATTTACCTTGGAAGGAACATTTGTGAATTGCAGCATGTAGCCCGGCACTACAGCATTGCCATTGCTAATGACAGGCCACAGCCTTTGCGCCAAGCCTGCAAGACTCAGGACAGACGTCTGTCAGGCCTGCTGGCTCTGAACTTTTCTTGACCTGCCCACAGCTTTGTTTTACTTGGTTAAGCTGCCATAGCAATTTCTCTAATTGACCAGGCGTCTATGGCTAATTTGTCTGACTTTTTGTATGCTACAACCCTGGTTTTTCATAGACAACAGTGACAGTCAGTGACTCTGTGAAGAATGGGTTATTTACATAGTTGTGTAGTGTGGAGAAATACAAGCCCAGTATGACAGCAGAGACCTTGAGAAGAGGACACAGGATGCAGCACAGAGGGGTACAGGCATGAGGTGACACTGCCATTGAATAACCCTGCCTGGGTGCACATTACTGCAGAGGTGCTAATGATCCTTATCCAGAAGATAGGATGTTCACATGTCCCAGAGAACTAAGGAGACCCTGACATGAAGCCATCCTGATAATACCAACTACCAAGGAAAGTCCATAGCCCATTTCATCAAACTAAATAAATTCCATAGGGAAAATTCAGACACACTTGTTGACAATTTTCCTACTCAGGGGACACAGAGACATTAGCTTGCCACTTGTATTCTTCATGTATTGCACATCTACCCTGTTATCAGAACTAAATTCCACATCCACCCCTGCACAGTCTGTTTTATGAGCACGAGTACAAACAGCGTCTTGCATGATATAAGTTGGTTTATGTGGAAACACAGGGGTTACTATTGGTTACCATGCATTAAAAATTAAGTTAAATCAGAAGCATTGTTTTAAAAAACCTAACAAAAACCAGCTTAATTTTCGACATTTGCTTGCACTCATTTTGTGAATGAGTTAGCTTCATGATGAGTTAATTAAAGACATATATCAAGCAACTATTTTCTGTTCATTCAGCTCTTTCTTCAAGACACATTTCTATCTAATAAAAATTCCAGTACTGATACTTCCATGATCTGAAAGAAGCAAGAATTAAGAATATACTGAGAATAAATCTATACTGGTTTTAAATTTTTTTTTTACTAGCTCCCTAATCATTCAGGGTTTATCTGACCCATTTAGTTTACCAAAGATATGGGCTACTACATTACTGATAAGTGCCATGGAAGCGTGATTCCCAACAATGCAATGTCATTTCCTAAGGCATGGTTAGTGATTGTTTCTTCCTCCATACTGAGCTGGTTCGCCATCATGCCTAGTCTTCACCAAACACAAATATGAAGGTACATTTCTATGCCTATTTATGTTGTAAAAATAGTTTAGACTTACATCCACAGATTATATAACTCGGCTTATCATAGCAAGTAGAAGGATACCAGTCCTTCAACTGAGGTAAGCATTCAGTGTTCCTGACTCCCGGTCTAACACTGGGAACACCACATTATAGTGCTTTGCTGTGTACTGACAAGAATGAAAACATTTCCTGACAGTTTTAATGCTAATGAGAATTTATATTCAATTTAACTTGAATTTTAAAGCTTACATCTGTAGACAAAAGAGGTATTCTAAATCTAAAAAAAAATGCTCAGGAGGGTTACTCAATAAGCAAAACTGCTGATATTTCTAGCACCACACTTGTTTGTTCTTAAACATTGTCAGACAGCAATGTGAAGATGACTGCACTGTAAATGACTGATTCCAGAAGCGACTTCCTTCTGGGTGAAATTACCATGCTGACAAAATATTTTAAAAAGTTGTGCAAATATTCTGGAAAGCCACGAATATGAGTACCTCATAGGGTATTACAGACCAAGAATCTTTATTTCATTTTTCAAATCTAATTGAGCAATAAGATTGGTTTTTTTGAGCTAATGTTGTTTAAATAGATGGCTGGAGGGCATCCATGTTTTCCTAATCTTACTCACTGATAACAGAATTAAGCTTTTTACTCCTCTTGTTAACTTATAGTTAGATTTTAGAGCAATCTTTTCTAAAAGCAATGTACCTTATTGGGGGAATTATATATAATAGTAATAGATGACAATTGCATACAATAAAACACAGCCAGAAAAAGTGGAGAGAGCTCCCACTAAAAAAGACCTAGTCGGATCACATTTCAGTAATGGCCATTAACTTAACTCCTTATTTTGACCTCTCCCAGCTACAGCAGAAATCTGCAGGAACTGAGTAATAGCAACAGGCAGAAATCGTGCCCCAAGTGCCTCAGATTTCACATGCAGAGATACATAAAACAGTTTTAAAATAAATGAAAAAAAAAAAAAAAAGACACGGGGATGGGAGGAGTGAGAAGTGGAGAGGAAGGTAAACCAAAAAATAAACTTTGTGAAGTTCACATAATTCCAAAGATACACCTTTTAAAATTAGACATAGCTAAATAATTTTAAATGAAGGACGTCAACTCAAATGAACCCTATGATGCAGAAGAGTATATGAACCTATTTCTCCCTTTTCTGTTTGTTTCTATCTAATCCTTTCCTTCACTTGCCACTAAAATGAGTAGTCATAACTGCAGTAAAAGGAGATACATGAGCAGATTGTATAACCTTCAGTACACAAATGTAAGAAAACATATTCATACAAAACTCCAGCTCAAAGAAATTTGAAATTATCATCCTAAGTTATGGAGGCTTGTCTGAATCATCTGATCACATCTTAGACTCCTTCAGAGTTCTCATAACTAAAAATGCTGCAAGCTCAAAGCTGTTCAAAATGAATGATGTGTGCTTGTTTCTATAATTGTCTCTCTTGTTCCTTCCTGGCTCTCCAAGTTTGTTTCATCCCTTTACATTTTGCTATCCTCCCTGGGGGTAGCATATATTTCCTCTCCCTGCCCACAAGTTTCATATTGTGTAATTCAGTTTTGGTCTATTATATCAGTCTGTTCTGGTAGATCTGAAGATCTTAACTAGTGTGCCTCAACTTTCTGCTGGGGAAACTGATTCTAGACTGGGTGCTACATTTCAGTTTTTGGTTCATTGCCAGGACTGCGAACACTGGCCACTCTTTCTGGTAATTTTGGTGACAACTGGCCATAAGCCCATTTTGCTGGTACTAGAAATATTTTTAAAGGGAAATTAATCCTCATGCTTACTCACAACATGGATATAATCAGTTGTGCAATGCAAAAATTGCACTGCAATTTTTCAGTACAGTGAACTAGAAAACAAAGTAAACACTATAAACCAGAAGTTTTATCAGTAGCACTCAATAAATGCACCCCAAAGGACTTTTTTAAAAAGCGTTTTCAGAAACTTACAGGAAGGAAAAAAAAACTTAAAACAGGTTAAATTTTTCATTTTCAACCTTTCTGTGAAAACACTTGCTGTAGCCACATTCAGCTGAGTCTGCAAATGTGGAAAACAGATGCTTTAACTATAACGATGAAGGGCTGAAATTCATGATGTGATAAGGTGCAGTGGGTAAAGTGGGTGCATATCCTGGGAAGATGTAGAATGACTGTAAGATAAACAAGTCTGCTATGACTGACAGTTTTAAAGCAACTAATACAAAAACATCATTGCCATGTAGTATTTTAGAAGTCTGTGAAGAGGTTTTAAGAATTGCACTGCTTTACTCAAAATGGCTGACAAGTACCAGTGAGGATACTGTGAGTTGCTGAATGATGAGAAGGTGGCCTGTAAAATCCATACCATGATACTTAAGTGCTATGTCTCTAGGTATCATATCATTCAGTGGAAAACATTGTAAATGTCCACAGGAATCTGGCCAGCCTTTAAATCTCAATGTAGGCACAGTTTTCAGAAATGACTGTTTGATTGCTGGCAATCTAGGGCCTTCATGTAGTGTAAAGATGACTGAAAAGAGCTGAGAGTACTCATCTGTGCTACTCTAGTGATTTCTGGGTCTTGAATATCCATACTGAGAGTTGTGTACTCAGTCCCTGATTAATCTTAGTCTTTCAGCTGTACCAATTTATTTATGAAAATTGTACTATTATTTTAATAAATTTTTTATTGTACACTTCAGTACCTCTGTGACTTAGGAATGACAGAAAAACTCAGCTTTGTTTTGTTTGTAAGCAGTGATTATTTCATAACAATTTTTAAAATAATTTAAACAATTTGAATAGTTCATGGAATGATAGCTGTAATGGTAGCAGATGCCTAGGAAATAAACTATCTTCTACAGGTGACCTACCTAAAATCTAACCCACCCAAACCATTAAGTAGAGGTAAAAACTATTTTCTATCTCCTTCTGAACTTCCTTAGCCTTTCTCTGCTATTTCTTAGCCCAAATCTCTCAGCACAGTCTCAATTTCTTTTTATGGGACTTATAACCAGACAGATCTCCTCTTTTCCTCTGTAAACAAAGCATTATTCTGAGTTCCTGTCTCTGACGTGGGAATCAACTTAAAATGAGATTTATCTTCACGCTATATGATTTGCAATCCTGAGAAAAGTGAAGGATGGGTACTGTGCTGAACATTTAGTAGTAAAACAGAAAACAGATACTATTTTTCATGGTAAAAATAGAAGCATGGTCCTGCGCACAGCCTTAGGATTTAAACAATACAACTGAACAGAATAGAACCATGAACAGGGAGAGAGATTTCATCATGTGGCTTTGTGAAAACATTTTCTATTTCAACTGAGGTAGCTTTACTTAAAATATGATTGGAAGTCAGAAAGAGAGAATATAGATACAGTTAGATTTCCACAGGCATTGTAATCTCCTGCAAACACACTATTCTCAGCATACTCATATGTCACATCTACATACAGCATCTCTGTATCCACTTAGAATTCATCCTTCCCTCACAGTGACCGTATTATCTTCATGAATAATGTATGATCTATACATTAGGGTAATTCTTTATGCATATCAGAGAATGAATTTAGATTGACTATTCATTAAGTTAAACAGTGCTGTTAGGTAAAATAGTAAGCCTTGTTTCAATCCTTCACTGAGAGGTAGAAAACATTGGCGCTTTAAGTGGAAGACACTGTACGCGTCAGTAGTTGATTTTAATCTTCGCCATAGGCTCTGTAGCTTCTATAGCCTACTTGCTACAAAAGATGAAATTCATCATATTCTTTTGACAAATGAACTTAGGGTTTTAATTAGAGTTAAACTAATTAGTTGTTGGATATTCAGTACTGCTACAGGTCTTTTTCTTTAGGCACTTTGTGGCTACTCTGATTTTGCTTGTAAGCAGCAATGCAATAGCAGGCAGACTCCAGCAGGGATAATTGACTCTTGTGTCAGGTTTCTTAACAGAACACTTGGAAATAGTTAAAATTCATTTTCTATATTTAGAAAAGTTAAAGGACAGAGCCACATCAGGTACAAATTAGCATATCTTATTTAAAGTCACTGGATTAATACAGATTTATTTACCAGTTAAATATATGACCTCACATCTGAATGTTGAAAGACTGAGCAGACATGGTATGTTTTTGTATCAGAGAATAGTACAATTTTTCTTCTACTACTTGTAAAAAGTTGTGAAAATCATGTTCTTGTGGATTAGGAAATATGTACCTTATTTCAAAGGGATATGCTTTGTGAGTTATTGATCACTAATGAAATAAATTATGCTCAATATCTCAGTTTACACTGAAAATTTATTGCTGCTGTCTGATTTTAAGTAATGTATAGTGTACCATTACCAACACATGGTAGTCTCTTTCTAAAAAATGCTACATATGATTCTTCTAGAAGTTATGTTAGAGTGTCTCTGATATAGAGGTCATAGAACAGCAGTGACCATCAAAAGTTATAATACTGACTTTATGTTAGCAGTTAACTAAAACACAGTAGTTTTGAAATAGATAATCCACCCCTTATTTTGAACTAAAGAATTTAAGCCAAAGGGCTTAATAATGTAAGACTATTAAAATAATTATTTGTTAAATTTTACTAAAGTGATGATTATTTTTACGTTCGTAGCAATCTTACTTCCATGATAATGAAAGAAAAAAAGAAAACAAATCATACTGAATCTATTAAAAAGAACAATGGATTCCCAAACTGCAATGTGGACTTCCATGGTTTTGGACTGTTAAGAGAATAGTGTATCAGCACATTAACAAAACCTTTGACTAATGGGCATTGCTGTAATGTCTGGAAGGTTCAGAAAAGAAGATGGAAAAAAAATTAATTTTCCTAACACATCAGTGATTTCTCAGCAGATAAATCCTCTGGGACTGGTTGAACTAATCTACTATTTCAACATACTTCCAGTGTCGAAATAACACCTTTAGCACTAAGGGGTCTGTAAAAGAGGCTATACCATCGAAATAGAGTATCTTATCATTAGTTCTTTAGCCCTTGGTTGGTGAACCCAATTCTACCTGCAGTAGGTGCTTCTGCTTTGCAGAGGTTACATTTGCTCCATGAATGATTAAATGTTGCCCAGATGGTATTGCCAAAAACTTGTGAATGAGGTGCACTGGCAAAGATCTTTGAACATTTTAGGAAAAAAACTTAAACAAAATATGACTCATTCTTGTGCTGCCACCCCCCTGCCCAGATCTTCCTGTAGTCCAAATTAATACAATTTCTGATATAAATTGATAAATGCTTATTATCATGTAGTGATTTCTGCCCTCTATCTTCTTTGTGAAGATGTATTTCAAGTATTTTGACACATGCAAAGAGCACCTTGAATGTTAGGCACACTCATGGTTTTATATATATACATATATAGATCTATAGATATATAAATAAATGTAAGTAATCGTAATCATAGCTACCTCACAAAGGTTTAGCTGGAAAACTGAGTATGGATTGGACCAGATGACCTCCAAAAGCACCTTCTAACTTTAATTACTCTATGACTTAAAGTTTCAAGTTTGGGTTCTGACCTTCCTGGGCTATCTCTTTTCCAAATAGGGAAACCGTATTTATGCAGAACAGTTTTGCACACATCTTGTAACGTCATTAATGACAGAAGTGGGAACATCTCAATGAGATTTTTGTATCAATATTTGAAATATTAACTTAAAAAAAATTATATTCTAATCTGCAATTAGGTAAATATGTAATTCTTTGCATACCTATATTACTAGATTTTAAAACTTCTAGCAGTCATAAAAATAAAAACAGGTTTCAATATGCATTTGGGTATAATCTGGGCTTTACAGAATTTCTTCTGGACATTAAAAGCATTTGCATAATTTAGGTCATATAATCAGGAAGACTGATCTCAAAGTCTTAAGAAGATGAAAAGGGCTTTTTCATTATAACTTTCATTAGTATTAATGGCATAAACCCTGTTCATCTGGATGGAGACACATCTCTGTTCTGGCTGCTATGCAGTTTTACACAGACAGACATTTAGACAACTGGATATCCTTGCTAACTAATGATCCACTTGGAATTCAGATAAAAGCTGGAATTCAGTGGCCTTTTTCCCTAGTTACATTGGCTGTGTTCCCTTTCCTCTCTCAGACTAATGTCATAAAGCATTTGCTTTTTTTTGAGAATTGGAGTGCCAAAATGGCTTGAAATGGCAGATGAGCAAACAAGTAGCTATTTCTGCCCTACAAATAATTACCAAGAGGAAATTGAAGTTTTAATGACTGTGGGCTGCTGTTCAATAAGGTTGTTCTAGATTTGAGACAAGTCCTAGACAAACGTACTTTTTTATCTTCTAGTCTTGCACTGTCCAGTACATCAGACTGTCCTAACTAGCTGTTTGACTTTTGAAGCTTGCTCATCACATTAACATTCAGGAACACGTTGCCTTTGTGAAAGAATGTATTCAATTTACTTTTCCTTTTCCATTCAGAAAAAAACTATTATTTTTGGAGAATGGATGTTTAATTGTTTATAAAAAAGAAGTATGGTTTTTTATACATAAAGAGAGGTTTTTTCCATTCACTTTGCACAAACAGAAAACATATAATCTAGCTCCTTCTTTTTGCAAAGACTTTATTTAGAATTTATTTTTTTCCTCCAGGAGGGAGAACCTTGCTTCAGTTATGTTCCTTTGAATTACAATTAGATCTTTGAACTCCAGACAGCTGAATAAACAAATTTCCCCCTCCCCCCAATTTAATTAGCCTGGCCTGTTTGTCAGCACCAGCAGAACACTATGTAGTACACTGCCAATTAAAACTCCACTTTTGATTGCCAGTAAAACACTACAGGTTCAGTCCCCTGTAGCCAGAGGGAGGAAGTCGGGTTGCCTATTCTTGATCTGGGAAGCTGAAGCTCCCAGATGCATATTGCTGGTGCAGGGTGGGTTAGGTGGTGCCTGGGAGCTGCAGTCAGTGTTACTCAGTATGTGTAATGAAGGCATAGATTAATTATAGTTTCACTAGCAGCTTCCAAGCTCAAGGCAATGCAATGCAAGACTGGCTCTCTTGTGCATGGTATGCATTCCTAGTTGGAACAGCCCTATGCACACTCTCAAGCTGCTTCAAAATTCACTGTACCTTCTGCACCTCCTGGGAAGCAGAGTCTTAAATATAAAAGCATAGATATGCTGTGGCTCTTTCCTGTTAGGCTGTGCCCATGGGGAAGAAAGAAGCTAAAGCCATTTTTGCAGTTAAGTTGTATTTGGGCAGATGGCTTACAGCTCCCAAAAGTGCAACACAGGAAAGCCATCAGGTCATCCACTCTGGGTAGATGTAAGCAGGATGCAGCAGGACAGCACTGTAGGGAAGAGCAGGCAAGACCTCAGCTGAGCCAAGATCTGTGTTAACAGAATGGCTCTCTGAGACTCTGGGACTGGTCATCCCTTCACTACTGCACCCAGGACCATGGCCAGATGTGTCTGCTTTCTATCTTGTGTGCCAAGCATGAGTTCCAGCTCCCATGAGAATCTACTTCTCTGTGCTCTTTCCCACTTCTGTACAGATTCTGACTGAAACAGAAAAATAATTAAATTTTCTGCTTTTGACCCATTCATACCCAAACTGCACCCACTGGCTTAAGGCATTTGTAGTATTTTTAAGATTTTTCATATCCAGCAGTGTTCAAACTTTGTCACAGAAGAAGGTGAGGAAAAAAGAAAGGCGCTGACATATTATACAAAAAACTTAGTTACCTGGCACCATTCAGCTGATTACCACTGACATTCTGAAATGAAAATACCTGATTATGTCATATACTAAAGTAGTTTCTATATTCTCCTCTAAAACTAGAAGCATGGATTTTAAGAAAACAAAATATCCATTAAGGTTAGTCTACACATTTTGGACTCCTAACTTGCTCTTTTTACTGTGCTGAGCAGGTTGATTTATACCAGATCTGCTGCCTCACTGCTCAGCAGTGGAAAAAAATGGTAGACAGACTTTTTATCCTCTCCGAGTTCTGGTTGGCAAAAGCAAAAATGAAAAGCATTGGCAAAAATTTATGCTGAACTTCCCAAATGCACAATAAACTCAAGTTCACCAGAGTGGAGAAAAGCTGTGTGACACTTTGTTTGAATGAATCTAATTATTGATCGTGTCAGTAATATGTTGCATCAAATTGTTCTCTCAAAGAGAAGTAAAGCAACAACACTGTGTACATACTGAGTGATATTTTGGTGGAGAGTTGCATAAGCCAAGTGACAATTAGATTTGTTTCATAACAGGTCCCACCTGAGTCAGTGAGGGAAAAAATAGACATGCCAAAGGTCATAAGCACTGATGTTCCTTCAAATAGACAGCATATGATCTCAACTGTACTAAAAGGAAATGTTGCTAAAGTGAACTGTAACCTCAACTGTTACGTGGCATCTTTACTGTGAGTCTCCTCTTGTAAAGCAGGCAATTTTTCAATGTTTTGTATAGTACTCTTGAAACCTGAATTATGTGTGTATTTTCTTCAAAAAGCTTGCCTACAAATTCATATTTTTCAAGGCTTTCTATTTCTTAATTTTTATTTTTTAACAGTTCCACCCAAAAGGGAGATGATGATTATGAAGATTACACTTCAAATAAGACTTGGGTTTTGACTCCCAAAGTCCATGAGAGTGAAGTCACTCTTATTTTAAATGGCTTGCTGGAAGGATATGACAACAAGTTGAGACCTGACATAGGAGGTATGTTGGTTTTCTTTTTAAAGCACTTTTGATTAAGTAGTTAAAAGAAAGATTTTTCATATCATATCATACTACACAGGAAGAAGGATCCATTCAAAGTGGTTATGAAAACAAGATACAATGCAGTAAAACATCAGTGGCATGAAAAGTAGTAATGATTTTGGAAGCTGACATAAATTAAGATTGCTAAATCTATCCTGAGACATCTGATAAAACTGTTGTGATTTGCTGTATCAGGCTACTTGTAATGATTCACTTGCATTGGAAGTTTGGAAATTAACTTTTGGTGAATGAAAAAGCAAGTTTTTATCTTCTTTGTATATCTAAGTAAGAGTGTTAGAGAGCCACAAATAATATATTGGAAAGGAAGGCCAAAATGAGGATGATGCAGCCTGATCTTTGCATGATGTGATAGAGAGAGAGCCTCTAGCAGCAGCAGGTCTGCATTGAGTGATGTGGCATGGGCTTTCACTTGCATAGGAGGGCAAGAAGTGATGAAGGAACAGAGGAAGAGATTCACAAAAAGTAACTGCAGTCAAGGCCAATCTCTCTAGATTTCCCCCACAGCCAATATATAAACCCAAGCTTGGATTCATAATGGGAGTCTTATTTGACTGAATCGTTTTGCAGAAATCTTCCTCTGTACTGCTTAGTGAGGGAGCTCAAAGAGAGAAATCTCCCTGAGCTGCTGCAAGTCAGTTTGAGAGGGTCCCATGTGTGACAATACCTCTGTAGAAGAAGATACAGCAGTAATAAGGCTATAGAAAAACACGAAGATAATTCATGGATGAGACAGTCAGAGGAAAGCAGAGAGCAGCGAGGTTAATGAAGGAAGCTGTTTCTAACAAGTTTATAGAGGCTTACAAACTAAGGATTTTTTCACAGTGAGGGATAACATGAATATTTCACCTTCAATGTATGTACATAGTGTAAATTAGTAGAGGACTTTGTCTTATTCTGCCAACCTAAGAAAGGAACAGAAAAGAATTAAGCATTCATGAAAGTATCCGGAAAAAACAATCACATTTTAGTCATGGTGTGTAGCAATAATAAAGCTACAATAGAGTAATTCCAAAATAAATTAATCCAACAACTCTTTTCCATCCTGTTTTAGAGCCCTGAGTATTATTTTTGCTTTGGGCTCATGAAACTGTTACTTACCTACAGTCATTACTGCAGGCAACAGCAGTCATGTTGCATTTGACATTATAATGTAACACGATTGATGCAAGACATCATAAGAATAAGTTTAATTTCATTAACAGTGTTTTGTCAGATGTGTTGCTGTGACTTGACACATATATACTCTCAGTCAGATATGACTCACTGTAAGGTAACACTGGTTTCAGTATTTGTTCTCATAGCATAAGTGAATTTGTTGTGATAGAATAAATGACACAAGGATTTGTTTCAAAGTGTCTCCAACTAATTTCAAACTGGAGATATTGCTGCAAATTTATATTTATTGCTTATGCACATTTAAACATGAGGCAACCATAGCCACATAAGAAAGGTACTGTAATAATCTACTTGTGTATGACTTTCATCCAGTTGATTTTGGCCTTCACTCACGTTACTGATTCTTCTTGTTTCTCTTACAGTAAAACCAACAGTAATTCACACTGATATGTATGTAAACAGCATTGGGCCTGTGAATGCTATCAATATGGTAGGTAAATAATTGCCACTTTTCCTACAATGCTCACTTTGTTACAAAGTCTCCATGATTTTTGACATTACAAAACTTCTACTAGTTTTAATAGGTGTGCTATGCCGATATTATTTTTTAAATCTCTTATTATTATGGATGTAAGGACTATATGAGCTATGAACCTCTACAATACAGGGAAACAGAGCTCTATGCTGAAAAAAATGTAATGATAATAGTTTTAATATATCCTCACACTTTTATGTGTTCTACTTTCAAGTGCTTTGTGACAGTTTAGCTTCTGTAAAACTAAGCTTCCAGATTGCTACAAAATAAGGAAAATCATTCACCAGTGATATTACCACCAAGAGATAAAAAGAAAAAAGCCTAGATCCTCTCTTTTCTTTCCAAAGTTCATACAGAAAAATGTAATTATATCTTCGTACAGGTGAGGGAAAGTGGTCTAGCCTTAGCATAATGTCTACTTCATTCTTTTCACTTGTAGAAAGAAATCTCAGATTGCTCTTTTCTATTCTGTAATTCCCTTTACAGCTTCTGGCTGCTCAGTGCTGCCAGGGAAAGTGAAACTTCACCACTTCTGATATTAACTGGGAGGACACAGGCAATTAAAGGCAGCCAAGTCAGTTCAAATTTTTCCTGTCCTAGATCCAAGGGAATAAGCAATTGTTCTCTAAACTGATAAGGCATGGGTTGAGGTGTGGGGACACAGAATTAGAAAGGTACATATTCCACTTGATTGCACCTTAGCTTCACCCATCAGTGGGAAAACAACTGAATAAATTGTTTTTAAACAATAATTTTCAGTAAACCATGCCCTCAAAATTGTCAAAAAATTGTTTGTATCAGTCCTAGTATAATCTTCTGTAGTTCATTTTTTTTTTTTCTTATGAAATTAAGGAAAGCATATCAGGAGTTATGTGAAATGCTGAGTGCTGTGTTTTCATCAGTATTTCTGGTTAACACAACAGGAATATACAATTGATATATTTTTCGCCCAAACGTGGTATGACAGACGTCTGAAGTTCAACAGCACTATAAAAGTGCTCAGATTAAACAGCAACATGGTTGGGAAGATCTGGATACCAGACACATTTTTCCGAAATTCCAAGAAAGCTGATGCTCATTGGATAACAACGCCTAATAGGATGCTCAGGATCTGGAATGACGGCAGAGTGTTGTACACATTGAGGTATTTATACCTGACTTTAAATTCAGATTCTCTAGAGAAAGAAAAAGGGAAAGGTCCTGTGAATTCAGGTCATTTGGCATTAATCTGAAGGAAAAAACACTGAGTTTTCCTATTTACTTATGCATACAACCCTGAAAAAGGGAAATATTTAAAAGATATTACTTGCATGCAATCTATTTTATATTAGCAGAGTAAAGTGTTATTTCTTCCTATAGATTGTAGTGTCTTGCTCCACAACAGTCCTGTTGATGAATATAAGCATTGTTACAGTAATTCAGCTTCATTTTCAGGCATATTTTATTGTTTGCCACTAGTTTCATCCATATTGTCTTTAACCTTTTTATTGGGTTAAACTGATGTGCTTGAAATATCCTTGAATTAAGCATATGGTATAAAAGGAAGTACTATATACATCAAAGGCCTCTTATTCTGAATTGATTACAATTTACCTAGATGAAGCACCACACCACAAAAGTATTTTATTCCTCAAATATCTTATGAAAATAAGGATTAACATTTCAGTGCTGGTCATATAAGGTTTTAGCCAAAACCTATATATGCCCCAGACCACTAAAATTTTAATGAATCTGAACTTGATATGCCCATCTTCAGATTTCTCAGTCACCTGTATAGCTTTTCTTTTGAGACAGATAGTTTTAAAAAACTATGTTTTCAATAATTAAGTGTATGCTTACATTTAATTGTAGCTTATGGAATATGTAACAACTCAAATATTATATTCACAATACCCACAAGATACTTCCTAAATGTGAAAATCATTTTTTTACTGTTTTCTTACATGTTATATAATATTTTACTTTTTTCTTACATATTATATAATATTTGGTTCTGTGTAAAATGTAGCTAAAGATAATATTTATTCAAGAGAATTTATAATTTAAAATGAGACTACAGGATCAAAGATGTTAGACATAAAACCATCTGAGTTTTAGACTGCATTTTTTTTCAAAGTGTTTTTTCTGCTTTTTCATTGGGTGCAAAAAATAAAGTTTTGAAGAACAGTACACTCATTATCATTTTAATGAATAGATCAGAAGCTTTGGTTAAGACAACCTTTTAATGTTTAAACTTTCTGAATTACAAAAAGGAGCTTTATTTCATAGTTATTTTACATCCATTACACATTGCATCACCAGAAGAAACAAGAGAATAATCGGAATTGAAATCCAGTGTAAATCAGTCAGTCTGATAAAGAAGATCCTAGGTCCACTTTTGAAATGTCAAATTTGGACTTAGTTACACTACTGTTTCTTTGGATTTTGTTACCTTTCTCTTCAAACCCCTTAGTTTCTCTCATTAGAGAAATATATTTTGTAGAGCTTAGAAACCGTTATTTGTATTAATGTATATATACTTAGTTGTTCTAGTGAGTCACAGCAAGCATCAGTAAGGATTCAACCTAGGTTAATTCAGAAGTGAAGTGTGATACTATCATCATAGATTTGGGATTCTGTTCTGAAGAAAAGAGGGCTCTAGAAAGTCTTGTCGATCCTGATCAGCAGGAAATCAAGCAAAGTTAGCAGTCAGTCTTCAAAGGTCCTGACAAAATTCATATGTGAAAAGAAAATGTTCTAGAGGTGGAAGCAGGGACAGATGACCCAAGGAGAATACAAAGATGCTGCCCAAGCACTCAGGGACAGTTCATCTGGAGTCAAATCTGACCAGGGATATGAAAGCAAGAAGGGTTTCTATGCGTGCAACCTCAGCAAAAGGATGACTAAGGAAAATGTGGGCGCACAGCTGAACGGGAATGGGGACCTTGACACAAAGAACACCAGAAAGGCCAAGGTACATAATGCCTTTTTTGCCTCAGTCTTTACTGGTAAAAACTTGTCTTCATCAATCCCAGGTTCCTGAGACCAGTAGGAAAGTGAAACAAGGAAGATTTACCTTTGTGAAGGCCTACTAAGACACTGAAGGGCTGGGAATATCTGATGTGCAGGAGGAGGCTGAGGGAGCTGAGACTGTTCAGCTTCAAGAGAAGGCTCAGGGGTTCTTATCAAAATGTGTAATGTGAGTGGAGGTAAAGAAGGCAGAGGAGAGAAGGGGTAAAGGAGGCGGAGACATAATCTTCTTAGTGGTATCCAGTGATAGGACAGGAGGCATTGGGCCCAAATTGAAGTACAGGAAATTCTGTTTAAACATAAGAAGAAACTTTTTTACTGTGAGAACAGTCAAACAGGGGGACAGGTTGCCCAGAAAACTCCATGCTTGGAGATGTTCAAAGCCTAGATTGTGGTTTGTGCTGGGGAATGAAATCTACTCAATTCCACAAGAGAAAATAAATAAAAACTAGCAATAAATCTGAGCCTATCCTAATTCAAACTGTTAAATATATTCACCAGATAAAAGACAATATCAAAAAAGAACTTAATTGGTTTTTTTGGATCTATCTTATGATTATCTTGATATGAAACTAAAGATGATAGAAATGAGAAGAGAAAAAAAAAGGCAACAATACTAGCACACAGAATCAGATTTCCTGTGTTACAGATAAAATTTCCCTTAGTTTCAAAGGATATTAGATTTGTTCCTAAATCCCTAATGCAGAAAAGTTTCCTTTTAACTTAATTAACTTGGTAGCTAGTGGTCATAGCATCCCTCTGCATCCCACAACATGAGACTCAGGGAGTCTGAGTATATCCTCAGAACACCTTTCCACTAGCCATGAAGGTAGTCTAGATGGCTGTCTTGGATGCAGAAGTCTAAACTAGTGCATTATGGCATGTTGTGACACAGAGATTTGTCACTGCTCATAAGATGACCTGTATATCTACTTATGGATTTGCCAGTCATGAGTAATACTGCCATTTCAGATACACAGGAACAGAATTTTAATACCTTTAGTATTACACAGTTCAGAAAGTAAATTGTCAGGGCCTGTGTAACCAAAAAAGAAACACTGCTTATCAGTAGCCATATTGTCTTCCTATGCTTGGAATATCCAAATTAATACATAGATATCAATAATTTATTTTTGTCATATTTTATATATATACATACACACACATATATATAGATATAAAAAGAAATATTTGTATATTTCATAGGTTGCATATTAGTAGGAATCTCATTTTGCTTAACATGGTGAAGCTTTCAGGACAAACTTCTCAACTGTGTCCTGTATATCCTGATTTTTTAATCCTCAGACTGACAATTGATGCTGAGTGTCAGCTGCAGTTACACAACTTCCCAATGGATGCCCATTCCTGCCCCCTGGAATTTTCAAGCTGTAAGTAACATGCTTAGAAATATCCCTTTTCTGAACCACACTGAACCACTTACTATAATTTCTATTTACATAGAGTCAGCAACATTTATGTTCTTAAAAACACACAGTCCAATGCTTTTCAGTTTCTTTTTGACCTTATTTTCAAGTACATAAATCATATATGTTCACAAATATAATCGAGGAATGCTATATTAAAAAATGATACTATTTCTGGGATCTACGTGATTAATTTGTGCTTATATGTTAGTATAAGAGTAGAAATTTTTACTTACAGCATCAAAGTCTCATGTGCATGGATGTTTTACTATTGTAATAGTAGGAGTAAAGGGTTTGAGATTTTGCAGTCAGATCAAGCTGTGAATTCCTGTTCCAGTTGCAAACTTTTTGGCCATAATTGAAGGATTATCAAAATTGCATCCTATTGGGTCCACTGAAGTGGAAAACTAATTTTTGGAAATTTTATTTCAAGTGCTATTCTAATTTATAATAAATAAAATAAAATCTGACATTAAGTAAAAGGCACTACTAAGTAACTTGAGAAAAACATATCTATAATTCACTTGCAATATGCTTCTCCAGGTTTTTTCCAGAAATAGAAAATAGCATTTTTACTTCCTAAAGTACACTAAAATCCTAGCAATGACTATGAAACCAAGCATTCTGTATTTTCCATTGCAATAAGATGGCTACCCAAGAGAAGAGATCATTTATCAATGGAAGCGCAGCTCGGTGGAGGTGGGGGACACCAGGTCCTGGAGGCTTTACCAGTTCTCCTTTACAGGATTAAGAAACACAACTGAGGTGGTGAAGACTACTTCAGGTAAGACAACTGATCGGTTTACCTTAGATCCATTTAGGATTTTATTAACAGAAAGGAAAAAAAAGAAAAAAGAAAGATATCTTTGTTTAGAACTTAGCATTGGCACTTCACTGAACAATTACAGGCTTTTAAATACCTATGGAACCACCCAGGCTTCAGTATTTCTGAAGAACAACTTGCAGCAAGAAAAACAAGTTGTTATCCAGTGTCCATTCGTGTTCTCCAAGAAATACCTAGAACTGTCAGGAGAAAAGCCACTATCACAAGGGGTGGGTGGCTGAGGAAATTTCCCATCCTGCTTCAGTGTAGAAAACAGCAGAGCTGAGCCACTAAATAATAATCTGATACTGATTTGAAGATTTTGTAATCCCCTTCCAACTTCCAGAAGCGGAAAGTAAATCTGCACAGAAATGAAATTGAAAGTCCCAACCTCTTTACTACAGGAGCTCCAAGTTTGTTTTGTTCCTTAGAACAAGGCACATTCTACTCTCATTAAACAAAACAGCCTTACAAAACAGAGTCTCAGATTATTTTCCTGCATATTTCCATCTCCTTGGAAACAAGTAATGAAATTTAAAATGATAAATGAGGAAGTACTCTGCGTTTAACAAAAATAGCAATTTTAAACCTACTAACTAAGCTGGAAAATACATTCTTCTAGACATATACATTGTTTTATTTCTCAGTGGAAAGAAAATCAGTGAATATGAGAGAAGATGTAAAGAGGAACGGCATATTAATTTTCTTGCATGTGCACGATATCCCTTGTCTTTGATTTCTTACTTTCAAAAATATCAGTAAAATGAAAGCAGTTTTTCTTTTCAATTTTTTTTTTTTTATTTTTACCTTATTTTATTTTTCTGGCAAATATATAGATTTAAATTCAGAAATCTCTGTTAATTCTGACTTCAGAAACATCCCCATCCATTTTACTTCTAAAAGGTCAGCCTTTTTTATATTCAAAAGGTGAGCGAGATACACTAGAGTTGAGAGGAGCCTGCTTTGCATTACATGGGAGTGCAAAGAAAGAGGATAAGAATTAATTCAAGTTCCAGCTCCTGAATCACTGGACATTAAGCACCTATTACCTGTTTAGTCTTATGAGCAGGGCAAAAAGGGAATGAAGCCTCCCAGCTGTAGCCACTTTTGCCTTGTGACATCTTCTGCCGTTTTAGCAGGGGAAGATATTTAGTCAGCTATTCAAGAAAGCATTTTTCCTTTCTCATTTTCTCAGGAAAATAAAAATAAAGGTGCAAAAGAGGACAAGAGAGCAGCATGTGTGCGAGCCATAGCTGCTAATAACCACCATTACACAGGACAAAGTGGAATTGCTTTCAAAGCAAAACTATAAACAGCAATACATCTCACCTCAGACTTGCACTGCAACAGGCAAAGAACAAAAGGCAGCACCCAAGTGTGCTCCAAGGTCTCATCCTGTACAGGTTGAAACCTAACTTTATTTCAGCTGTATTTTGAGTTTCTTTTATTTGTTCTTTTTCTTTCCTTTTCTATTTGAGCCATTCACCAATAAACTTTTTTTTTTGCCAGAGAGAGAAAATAAAATCTTAACATGCCACAATCTTCAGATCTGCTGATTCAGCATATCTTGCACTGGTGAATAAAAAGCGCTCTATAATGTTCTGCTACTGTGAAACAGTAAAACACAGAAAGCAAGAAGATACTTTCCCATGCAAAGAAAACCTTTTCTTTTTTTCAGGGGATAGCCATTCAAGCTGGTAGTACTCACCTGAAGTACTACTATAAAGTTGCATCAGTAGTTTTTAATATGATGACACACACCAGCATGTGTAATTAGCAGTTGGCATGTGCTTTAAAGTAGCAGAGGGTCACTCTAGCCATTGCTCTATATTCCTAAGAAGAAATGCTTGTGAAAGATACTCAGTCTGGTGAGCTGCTTTCAAAGACCTGCTGAGCATAAAAACTTGGAAGTGTTCTGTATCTATATTTCTTCTGCTGCAATTATCTTACACTTAATTTTCCTTGCTCCTCTTGTTTTTATGACCACAGATAAGCAAGAAAATTAGATTTTATTTTGATCTAGGTGTAGTATCTAAATAATTACAAGGTGGGAAAAAAAACAAACAACAAAATAGGGATTGTCATGAATCTGGTCTATCACCTACAAATATTTAGCTAAAGCTGGCAGAGCCTAAAGAGTGTTCATTTCTCACCTAAGTGCCTTATTAGCGTGCTGGGAAGTACATTAAGTCCAATATTCCTCAGCCAGACCCACACTCTACCTATAATTACTCTTGAATGCACACATTTTCAACCGAGTTTCCACAAAAGAAAAGAAAAATATTCCAAGCTTATAGATTTATTAGCAACTTATATGCAGCCCAAGTACACAAGTTAAATGTTTGAATGTTCACATAGTCAAAATAAGTCTTAAGATTTTATGCAACTAATTGCAGTGCTGTGTATAACATAATTTAGGTATAAACTAATGACAGTACCACTGCCAAAGCTTTGATGGGTATATGAGCTGAGATACAGTGGAGGAGGCAATGGAAAGATTAATGAGATGTTTGAAAGAAGGCTACACTATACTTCCAAGAACTCTTCCTCAAAACTAAATGTAGATGATAACAGAAACCAGAGTAACCTGAACACAAGAAGGCAGATTAGAGAATATGAGATTGAACAGTTACAGACAGAAGGAGCCTGGGAGTAGTGTTAAGGCATTTGAAACAGGAGTAAACTTTCAACATCTGCATTTACTTCCTTTCAAAACAAACTCTTTTCCAGCTTCATGCCTCCCAGTTACTAACACATTTTAGTCCTTGAGGGCTATGCTTGCTTGGTAACTGGAGGAGAGAAGAGAATCAGAAAGGATGGCTGATTATTACCTCTTTTTCTGTCATACCATAGCTGAAGATCTGGGCTGAGTTATGGTCAGAGAAGGACATGGATTGTTTGAGTGTAAGCTTCATAAGATCTGATGAACTTGCCAAAGTGGCAACATTTACCTGCTGCTGCTTCTCCTTCACATGTACTGCAGAAATATAAGATTAATTGAAAGGGCCAGATGTTGGAATTCTG
Organism: Caprimulgus europaeus; assembly: GCA_907165065.1. The sequence goes on along the minus strand of OU015531.1, from coordinate 37,198,681 downwards.
TCCCTAATCAGTTAACAAATCCCATTAACAGCAGAAAAACACACCTACTGGAATATTAAAAACCATCCTGTCTGTTTGTCTTGTCTGAAGTGAGTCATCCTGAGTTGTCAGTTTGTTTCTTCATAAACAGAACATTCACACATGACTCTAATTTTCTTTGCAAGTCACAGACCAAGAAATAAGAAATGACTTGGCTAATGGAATCCACTCTCTATTAATAGTGGGGACTGTTAAGCAAAATTAACTCTCAACCTTCTTCCCTATCAATAAGTGACTAAATAGTCTGTACATTTAATAAGGTATTACCTGTATATATTTTTGTTTTTTCTCTACAACCTATACCGGGCAAACAGCAGTGGTTTCATTCAGTTTATTTGCAATAAAGTGCATGCTAAGACATAATATCCTCTGAGTTATATAAACTACTACAGTTAACCTTACACACTTGTAAACTGATATGGGCTTAAGATTCATAGTATTATTGAAGTATGCCCATAATCACTGTTTAAGCAGTGCATGTCTCAGTCATTTTCTAAGAAACTACCATTTCTCTTGTGTGACCTTTCCACAGCGTAAGGCCCAAACCACTGAATAGAAGTGAGATTCTTGAATAAAAAAGGGATGAACTAAGGGAAAAGTCTAGATAGAGAATAAAAAGATCACCAACTTCTGAAATTTGGACGGATGCTGCCATGAGTAGTCCCTATAAAGAAAGCATCAGATTTACAAAAAGCCTACTTCAAACCTAATGCTGAGGTTGCATAATACAGCCAGTTGCTTTGCTGACATGTTCATGTTATACTTACAATGCTTTTAGTTACTGAAGGGTGTGTGATTTATTAGACATATGGTCTATATATGGGACAAAGGTAAAACTAGCTGGCAAATGTGGCAGAAAGTGGACACAGCATAAAAAGTGAAAGAGTTTTATTATTAAATAAGCAGCAATAATAAAGAGAAGAAAGCTAAGAATAACTGCTCTAGCACAGGATGTACTTCTCCATCCTCTGTGTTCTCATTTAAGTATTGCACAGTATGTTTAATTTAAATGAACTTCAGTTCTTTTTTGCTTTGAAAACTGTTCTGTATCGAATTTCTGACCATTTATATACACTGTGGATTAAAAATAAGAAACAAATTAGGTAAGAATATAGTCCAGCAAGTCCAACACTTATGAATCATATGAACAAACACCGTTGTTCTTGACTTTTTGGATGTAAAAATGAAAATACTATAAAGTTTAGCTAGAACACATTCTAGAACAAAATGTGTTCTTTATTGCTTAGGAGAGACTTCCTGAGAAATCTCTCAACTCAGATTTGACTAGTGAGAAAGATAAGCTTTAATTTTTCCAATTGTTACTGCAAAGCAATGAGTAATACAGAAATATAAGATTGTCAAAATATAATGCACAAGTGGATGACACCAATCAGGGATATGTTGCACTTTGGGAAGAGGAAAATAGGAAAATTCCAGAATTTGTAATTAATTACTTTAAATAAAGAGTGAAAGATCATAGGAAGGAAATAATCAAACACATAAATATGAAAAGATCAGTAGCCGGGTAAAAAAATTCTGGGGGCTGTAGTAGCCCACAAGGACAGAAAATGTGATACTGTTGCAAAAAAAATCACCATTTCTGGGATGTATTACTCAGTATTGTGTGCAAACTTGGGAGAAATATTTACTGCTCTGCTCTGTGATAAACTTATGCCAAATGGTTACTGCATTCTGCTTGATAAAAAAAAAGTTCACTTTTATGTGCAACATTTTAAGAAAGGGGAATGCAGGAGAGTGCAGTAAGTAAAGATTTTAGAAAACATGACGTATGGAAATATTTGAAAGTATGGAACTAGTGTAGAAGATAATATAGTTGGTGATCAAAGGAGTAAAACAAACATGTTATTTTTATATCCTAACAATAATCAGTACAGGCACACACTATTTAGGGAGATTGTAGAAACCCTAACACCGAAGGTTTTGTGAAATCATACCTCATCCCTAGAGGAAAGAACTAGCTTATATCTTTAAATTCTTTCCAGCAAAAATTTGCTATGAATTTCATAAAATTACTAAACAGACTGCATTTCTACTCACTATTCCAGTGTTTTTGAACGTACAAAATACTGTACTATGCAAAACAGTTTATGAATGTGTAATCATTGAGGACAGATGGAGCTTCTGGTATTCCCAGTTCATTTCTGTGACTGGGTAGTTCCTTTTTTTAGACCAGACATTGTCTATTGCTTATTCACCAAGCTCATCTTGAATTTTTAATTAGATACAAAGGCATTATAAGACTAATTAATAAATAGTAGTTCAACAAGCTGCACAGGATCCACAAGACTGACTGGGGAGCCAATATCGATAAATTCCTTTTTATTTTTTTCCTGTTTTGTGTTTTACAGAGCTAATCGGAGCTGTGCAGTAGAGAGTATATTGCTCATAACTGATATACAGTGTCAAATTAATAACTAAATATTTATCTTGCTGTGCATCTATTAAGCCACATAAAACAGATCTAGGTCTAGTTTGTTTTATCAGGAAAATGTCGTCAAGGCTATTATTTTGTGTAAGACGACGTGTTTGCAGACTTTTATACTTTATTTTAATGCTGTATCGTAATTAATTGAACTGTTGGCAGGCATGCAGTCCCCAGAGGTTTCATAATGCCCACTAAAACCAGGAGTCTTCTCCCTATGCTTCTTTATTAAGTCAAAATACGATATGATAAGTGCATACCATATTTAAAGATCTGTGTTGGGAAATAGGCCTGACATTAGAAAATTGCCACTGTGCCTAGAAGTCCCTGACCACCCCATACATGGCTCTAGGTTCTAGTATGGGTTGATTATAGCATATGGCACTGTCAGGGAGATCCCTGAGAACTCAGAACACTCCCTGTCTGAAGATTTTGATCTAGTGAATAGGTAGAAGATACTAGTACCTGCATTTTGCTTTTGGTAGAATTTTAACAACTTTGTATCCACTTTACAGAGGAGCAAATGATGACATAAGCTTTAAGTCAGAAAACCCCGCCTACTAGTACCTTGTTCAGTGTATCTTTATTGTTTTCTTCATGGTTTAGGAGGGTATTTATCTCAATACCCTTGGTTTTTGAAAAGCTATATTAAATTATTACCTTAAACTACTTACTAAAAGAGTAGTGTCTTTGTAGGACAGTGAAACATTTTAAGCAGTAAGCATACACAGTGGAATGAAAGGCTTATTTTAATGTTTGCTGCTTTGAAGGAAACCTTCAGGTCTAAACTAATATCCTTAAGATAACCCTAAAATATCTTAACAGCTATACCTTAAGATTTTAGCCCTAATGTAAATATTCTTGTCATCTGTCCACAAAGAGAACCCGAGGGAATATTTTTCCTTTTTTTTTTTTTTTTAATTTAAACACTCCTTTATTTCAACTAATATAACTACTGTTTAATATTACTGTACCTAATACATCACTATTTGAAAAAAAATACAAGATTAGTTGAGTTATTTAACTTTCATATATGACAGGGTATATGAAGGGTTACAGACAATCCTGTGACCAGGGGGAAGATTTTTGTTATGGTGGCAGCTTACAACGTTTTGATATTGCTGTCAGGGATAAAACCAGTCTAAGGTATCTACTCCTGCATATTTTTGAAGGATAATGAATAACAAACATTTATTGAATAAGAATAATAAACTTTTCTCAAATAATCCAGATACTTATATCTCTTTGGTCATCCATCAAGCCATAGGAATTGATGAATATTTGCTAACGTCATAAATGTTGAAAAGTTTGTTCATTAAAAAAAATAGACTATGTTTCAGGATAACATCTTCAAAGAGTAAAGATGTAGTACAATTCCCCCTCTCCCATATCTGTTGTATATACTCCACATTTTCTCACCCAAGTTGGTTAATTGTGTGGCAAATGACTATTTATAGATGAATTCACATGATCACCCAGATGAGCTAATTCAGTAAGCAGGCTTTTTGATTCCTCCCTATCATGCAGATATCCAAGATCTATGTACAAGCACGTCTTCAGGACTGCAAAATCAGAACACCTTAAAACCATTTATCCTCACACAATTCCTGTGAGGCAGACAAGATGACAGGGACAAACTGAAGGCTTCCTGAGAAACTGGACAATTGAGTTGCAGCCAAGAGAGACAGAGATGCCTCCTGGAATGGCTGGGAAGGACTCGAGACAACTGCATTTGGGTCTCTTCTGTACTGGCTGCTTCAGTCCTTGGAAGCATCCCCAAAGACCTAACAAAATATGCACAGTTGCCTTTCCACTTTCTTTACTCAACCAAACACTTCTCTGTTCATCCCCTGGCCTGTAGTTGTTTTTGAAATCACTATCGACCCATTCCTGTGACAGCAGAGCAATAGGAAAATCCCTGCCACCTTAACAGTATAAGGCTGAGGAGCAGGGAATTTAATACAAATGACATATCCAAAAATAAAGCCTGTAGATCCAAGTAATACATATAATGAATAGTTAGTTTTGGCCTGTTTTTCTGCTCTGTGCTCAGTTATGACCACAATAAAAAGGACCTCTCCAGTTTTTGTAGCGAGTGTGGTTGTACATATGTGAAATTAGGTACATGGTTTGGTAGTTTAGTGGTGAACTTGGCAATGCTAGGTTTACAGTTTGGACTAGATGATCATAATGGTCTTTTCCAATCAAACTATTCTATGAAATATATTTCCATAATGTTGTAAACTGCTGTAAGACTCCTTGTGAAGAGCTTGATGGTAAGCAGTGAAAACCGCCACACCAAGGGCAGCAGTGATGGAGCTGTGACTGAGGATTGAAAGGCTATCATCACTTTGGTGTTAATGCAAAAAAAGTGTCCAGAGCACAAAGACTCCTTAACTTTGCTCTTTCTTTCACAGTGACAGGATAGATCTTCATGGTTTAATGGGCAGGAAAACAAAACAAAACAAAACAAAACTATTCCTGTCAAAGCAATATGATTAAATTCTTACAGATTGAAATAATCTGTGTTTTCTGTTCAGGTCTATATCTGTATAGCTTTAGGCATTCAAGTTCACCTGATTCTAACTAACCACATAAAGAGTTGAAAGGCTCTTTGATTATTATTTTTTATCTTTTGAAAGGCATTAAAGGCTTTCTTAAAATTCTAGTGACAGTAATTAAAGCTGTTTTTTACTCTCAGTTTTTTCTATACTCGATGTCAACTGATTTACCCCAGTAAAGTGAAATCATGACTGACCCTGAAGAAAAGGGTTGTTGGAGCCTGAAACGTCTTTCAAGACATCCCAGTATGACTTGCCAATTGAACAAAGACTCTTGAGGGTCAAGTTTATTTTTCTGAGTTAGTCTTTCTGAAACCACAGCTGAAAGCATGGCTTGCTACAGTTTAAACTGAGCTTTAGAAAGGTCAGGTAAGGAGAAAAAGGTTTAATATACAAGTAACCAGAAAATAAAGGACAATGTGGAATCTTGAAAGCATTTCCACTGTACCTAATGCAGGGTAATTGCAAAAGCACAGATGTTAAAGGCAAGATTGGGTTTGTAATAGTTTTGTGGATGTAACAGCACAGTGGCTTTAAGAAATAATATTTCTTCATTCAATAGCATAAAAATAATTGGATTTTTTAGGAAATTTAAATTATTTTAAAATAAAGAAAAAATATGTTTCTAATTTTATTATAAAATCAGCAAGTTAACAGAGTGATTCTATGTCTTAAAGCCTTTCCTGCAAATAACTAAGCAGACAAATTTTTATCATGCATCTAATGCCCCTATGAATATATTTTCATAAGTAATAATGACTCTTTGAGACACAAAGCATATTAACATCCCAATTCCCTTTTTAAATTCCTTTTTGGTAATGAAATCATCATAACCCCTCCACTGATTGACTTTCACAGAAACTGTTGCAATATCACAAGAGAAAATCACTGTAATTCCACTCTCTGCAACTGGAGCTAGATCTGATTATAACGAACTGTGACAAGAAATCTTTGGTTCAAGAGGATTAGACACAATGGCTTAATAGTTAAAGAACAATATATATTCACAATTACTTTAGCATTAAAATAACTTTTTAGGAGTTTAGGAGAGTTTTCTTCATAGTGAATAAGTATGTTTAAATTATTGATTTAAATAAATAAATGTTTTATTGTGCTGTTTAAATAATTAAACTCAAGCAATCCTGTGATAAATTGGAGGGTTCCCGAGCACTTCACCCTTTCAGCCATTGAGTCACGAGGTAATCTCTGTAACCTGTAAATTGATCAGCATAGCACTGATGGTCGATTTCCTCATTGGCGTTTCACTTCTAGACCCCTTTTGTGTTAAAAAAATATATTTATAGCACAATGATTTTAAGATAATTTCTTTCATTTTTTTTTTCCCTGGGTCTTACCTTACTCGTCATCTTCCTGCTCTTTCAGAGGAGAAAAACATATTTGTTAAGGATGTTTTGAAAGTGATGACAGCTTAATATTCATCATGTGTATAGTGTAGGAATAGTTTATTTGAAATAAGTTTGGACTTGCCTAGGGCACACATATGCCCTAAATTATAAATATATGCCTCTAAGGCTGTTCTTACACGGTTATATCCCTTCAGTTTGCAAGTGCAATTTCTAGCTTCTCAATCTCATATTATTATGTAGCACTTTTAGTAACCTACTTATCTAAGATGTTGTTTTGTTCAGAGAGGTTGTCAGTGTATTTTAACAGATAGATATCATTGAAAGGCTGAATGGAATCAAGACATACAAGTCTGCATAACAGGAATATTCAAGTCAGGTGGCATTGATGAGAACTAATAATACTCAAATCCAGCTAAATATCCCATGTAAAAAGCAAATGAAATTAATTTAACACCACTAAGTCTAAAAAGATCTTTCCCAGTGAGCTTCGATTTTTCATTTTTTGTATAAAATAAAAAAAGAGAAACAAAATGAAAATAGATTAGGGTGTTAAACAAAAATGTGTACAGTATGTACAAACTTCTAAAATTCTCTACAGTACCTTGTGATTATAAAATGTTCTTGCATTTTTAGATACGTGTTATCTACAATTCCAGAAAATCATCCTATAGTGTTGACAACATATTCTCACAGAGAAATATAATAGCCTAACATTGAGCATGGTAGTAACATTCAGGTATTTATCATTACTATTTTATGTTTCACAAACATTAACTCTCTTATTTTTATTGTTAAAACAAATTCTTAATTGTAAATACAGTGTGATTTAACATCGCCTCTTTAAACCAGGCATAATCATCCTCATTTTGATGTACATTAGAGAAGCTATAAATATGCCACTTATCAAAAAGTGATGCAGTCTATTAAGTGAGTTCTTTAGTACTCTCAAGAAAACTGCATAATTAAGGCTAAAGAGCTGCAGGATAAAGTTTACGTAATAATACTTTCTTGCATCATGCCCTACTTAAGAGAATTTAAAAATATTTTTCAATATATAGTGCGTAAAGTACCACCATCTTAATGCTAATGACCAGAAATGATCATGAAACTAGTCAGCAAACTATTTGTTCTGTCTTGTATACAGCCCTAAGAATTGAGAAAATGATGAAAAAACCCGACTATCACAATGTGTTCTTGTAGACTGTAGCACAATTTCTTCTCTTTTAATCTTGAGAATATGAGTTTGAAGAGAAAGTAGTGTGTAGGTAACAATCAGTTATTCAAGATCACTTCTGTTCTGTGGGTGTATAGGTTAAACCAAAAAACAAACTCTGTTCCCCTGCCCCCTCTGAAATCCCTAAAATAAATTCACACCCTGTCCATTGAAATTACAGATAGCAGTAACTATTTCACCTTACTTAATATCCCTTCTCTAGTTATGCAAAATGCAAAAATGTACAGTCACTAAAGAACTCAGAGTGATTTCTTCGATTATTTTCTGCTGTTATCCAGTAACATTTATTTAAATACAAAATAAAATAAGTTTGCATACTTCCAATCACCCTTGTAGTTCACCAAAATTTCCTTTATTATATCATTGTAGAAAACTAGTGGTCTGGAACAGAGCTATTAGATTGCTCCAGTTACAAAATCATAAAGCAAAACAACAGTATCTTGGAACTGCATATCTTAACTTTGGTTGTACAAGTGCAGTAGCAATAACCAGGGCAATTCATAACAACATACTGCCACTCTGGCTATGTTTGCTCCAGGGCTAAGGATTTTAGCTTTGAAATAAGAGTTCTTGAATAACTCTCCCCATTTGTGGTCATCCTGGGAAAAGCAAGAATGTTATTGGATATGAAGAAAAGAAATTATTTCTCTTTTTCTTATTATTTTTCAAAAATAATTGTCAAGAACTGTATGACTAGATTTAGCAATACTGCAGGAAAAAAAAGAAGTAGACTTTCAAGTGTAGGTACAGGAAAACTTCAATAACTTAGTTCTGAGAGAGATACTGTAACTCTGTTTACAAGAAAACCAAATAATTTCACTGTGAGAATTTATTACTAGTGAATAGTGCAAATATTAAAGCCCCATTATGGCTCTTTATCAGGGAAGAAAAGTGAAAAAGGAAAAGATCAACTTTCTGAACACTGGAATATGGAAACACGACATTTCTCTGAACTTGTGAACTGATTCATTTTATGTGCTAAGAGCAAATCCCACCTGTGCTCCAGAGAGGACAGTTACCACAGTATCCTCCCACAGACAGTACCAGCAATATGTGTCAGAACATAGCCCCATTGGTCACGGTGGCATTATTTCAGGGCTTTGTAATGACTAAGACTGTTGATGTTGAACTTCTTACCAGCCAGCTGATCTAGGATAACCCAGCTGGCATGTCATCAAATGTGGTAGTGCCTATTCTGTGCAGGAGGATGAATCATTTTACACTTGCAATAGTTATCACAGCTCAGGTTACCTTCTGAAACAAGTTGCTATAAAAGCAACCACAAACGGACATTCCCCCACTGAGCTGGCCAGATTTGGTGCCCACCTCTTCTTCATTAGGTAGCTTTACAATTGACCATAATACTGTGCTGATGAGGCTGATTAGTTAAGGAGGAAAATACTCTGTACCTCTTATATCTTTCTCTCTGGCCCACCTTATTCCTAGTGCCACATCCTTAAAGGTTTAAAATCAGTTTTTTGCTTCCTGGTGTGATAAGAGACTTCTCTAGGGAGAATTAAGTAAGAAAAATTAATAGTTCTGTGAGCAGAAGGACTGATTTCTTATAGATTTGCATCTCATGGCAGAATTCTCTACTGTCTAATGAACATGTAAATGCCAATTTAAGCTTTTTTCTGCAGCTGAAGAATTCCTCACAGGTGTTCTCTAAGTCTAAAAAGCACCAAATTCATGCCTTAACCTTTCTTGGGAGGAAGTGTGGATACACAGAAGCTGATACTGTGGAAAGCAGTAGGGTAGCATTTTATGTCCCTCAAATCCCAGGAAAAAAACTGAAATTATCTGAGAAATGTTCAGCCTAATATTTGGAGGTTGAAGAATAGCAATTATTTGATGCACAGTTCAGATAAAGAGTTTGGATTTGTTGTGTAGAATTAAAGAAATAGCCATTTTCTAATATACGCTGAACTTTTCTATGAAGACTCTCTAGCAGACTTGAGAACAAAAGTTTTACATAGAAATGCTATTTAAGTAGTATTTGACCCTAGCACCTCTGAAAATGAGGAAATTCAGCCCAAGCTAAAGTTCTTCGTATACAGAACCTACATTTCAGACTAGGTTAGTCAAATGAGTGAGCTTTATTTCACTTGTACTAGCTAAAATCGATGTACAATTGTTAATATGTCTATCTGAATGCAGTGCCACAGGTACTATCCATGCAAAAAAACTTAAAATCTAATATAAAAATAAATTTAAGGGGAAAAGTAACCTTTCAGAAAAGGGCAATGAGGAAAATTATTTTTGATAGGGCAAGGCTGTAATTCTACGATTCACGCAAACTTGGGGGATACAAACTCTTCTTTCTTCTAGATATAATTTCTATGATAGTGGAATCCTAATCCAAGATCAGGGTTGGCAACTCATGGTAATACAACTAAAGAACAAATAAACTGTTTCATGTTGAGAGAATTTTGTTTACGCCCGTGTTCACATTTCCAGACATTCACTTTGCTTAAAAAGGTGTTCACGTAAAGTTGCTAAGATCAAGGAACAGGGAGGAAACAACATTGGTAAAACACATATTTTTCAAAAACTACCATTAGTCATCATCTCTTGAACTTGTTTTACTTCTAGAAATAATAAGATGATTAACATTCATCTGTCTGGGAACTGCTAAAATGCAATTTGAGAACACTTCTGTCATTTCCACAGTAAAAACTGAAAGTCATGACAAAAAAATCAAACCTCTGACTTCTCTTTTTCACTCTACTGAAGTATTTTAAATGCTCTCTTGGCTCTGGCTACTTTTTCTCTCCCACCTGCCGTATGTGCGTATGAATGGCAAAGTGCCTGCTAGGGAACAGGGCCAGCAGAGCTATACCAGAAGGGAAACCTGCTGCTGGGCGCAGTGCTGTGGAGAAGTGCTGCATTTGCCTAGTGGGAATGTTGGTTTCTTGAAGGAAACTGGATGGCATTTCAGTATCCACAACCCTTCCGGGAAACTCATGAGCCCTTTCAAAGCAAATATTGTTATGTTTGGTGTAAGAAGTTATTGCTTGTAATTTTATTGCTTTGCCTCCAGGGTTTTGAGTATCCTTCTCTCTTATCGCATCTAGGGTAACATCATGACTGACTTTGTCTCATAGAGAATCTCTATAACAGGCTACACCTGCATGATATGAGTGACCACTGCATCATTTCTGCAACCAACCTACCATCTCAACCCTGAAGTCTTATGATAGCAACCTCCACAGAAAGATAAATGTGAATGAGTCTCTTGAACATATTAACCTTTTCTAGCACCTAGCACTTGTTGCACCTCTGAAAATGATGAGAGAGCCTTACCTCTCTGTGGACTTACAAACACAGAAGCTGAACTTATAAAGAGCAATGTAGGAGACCTTATAGAGATCCATCTGTCAGTGATTTCATACTATATTACTGATGGGTGGGGTACACTCCAGCTTACATGGTAAAGCTCAATCCTCAGTTCCCTCACTACAGTCCTGTGGGACTCCAAACGTTTCCTTCTCTGTATGCCACACAGTGATTCAGATCCAGAATTGTCAGTTCATTTTTAAAAGCTTTCCAGAATATAACATTTTCAAATGTTATAAGAGGAAAGTCTTAAAAAGACATAACTCATGGGATTCACAGTACTATAAGCTCACTTTTAAGGAAGGATTAACAGGTTGCACTTCCTGGGCTAAAAACATACAATGTGATGGTATTCACACTGTGACATGGAAAGGAGACTCCCAGGGGAACCTGTTTTGTAGCAGCTGTGAATGTTATTCCTGAATATGTCTATTTGAGAAATAAATAGTTCCATAAATGTCTCCTCTTGAAAAAGGCAAGCCATTTAAATACCTTGTAGGATTTGGACTAGGGTGATTACACACACCCAGAAGCTCTACCTTTATTCCTGTGAAAATAGTAACTGTAACTTCAAGATAGTACATGTAGTCTTTAAATAATTTTTTTTTTTTACATCCTAAGTTTGATCTGTTTGACTTCAAATGGCAATACTGGTTATAAATTATTCATGATTCATAGCCATCTTTTCTGAGATGTGATCTTCAAACTAAGCATCCTCTTCATCTCTTTTCTTCCCTTCAGGCCTGTTGCATGCAGACCTGTGGTCTGTCTTAGTATTATATTTTCAGAACATCATCTCATTTTTTGACATTTTTTATAGTTTTTCTCTCTTCCTCTATCTCACTATCTCCAGTACCTTCTACTGTTTTAACTCTACATTTATTTACTATCTTAACCATAATATATTTCCTTCTACTTCAGTGCCTTTATTTCTTCTTTTTCTTCTCTGATTCTGAAAATAACTTTTCTCCCTTCTAATAGCTAGAGATTCTGAGTTTGACATCCTCTTTTTTCTTTCCTCCAACAATTTTACTGTCTACCTGAAGTCAAGAATATTCTCCTAGAAAGATAAAGAGGTTGAAAAACCACCCAAACACATTTGCCATCTTCTTTCTTAGCATATAAATAACTTTTCTATTAGAGCTTTTTTTTTTTCCATTTCATTTCCTCACCAAACATACCTTAGACTATTTTGCAACACCTACTTTTTTCCAGAGGAAGTTTCTGCTGTTACATGCTAGCTGTGATGGTGAACAAGATTAATTTGCACATTGCTGAGACAAAATGCTTAAGAAACCAGAAACAATTTGGAATCTGCGCACAGAGCAGGCATTGTCCCCAGGTAGACTGATAGCAGGAGAATGAGGATACTGTTTACCTCTCAAACATTAATCCACAAATGCCTTTTCTAAAGAAATGTCTCAAATCGGAAAACAAATACATTTGTCATATTTTTTATTTAAAATTGTTCTAAGTATTTATAGAAATCCACAAGTATGATTCAGAATATCTTATTTTTAATCGTCACAGATGTGAACTCTGGAGCACTTTTTTCCAGGTAATTTGACAATCTAGTGGGTTTACCTACTTAAGAATATGGAACAAAATGTCTCTGAAATTCTTCCACATTTCTCAGTGGAAAAATACAAGTTTTAGAGGTAAACGGCTTGCCTAGATGTTATAGTTTTAAAGCATGGTTCTAATGAATTTTAGATATTTACAAAATGTTGACAATAAAAAAATTACTCTCGAGCAAGTGAGCCTAAATAAAGATCCAGATTCTTCCCATAAAAATAATTTTAAGATTTTGTGTGTAGGATTTACAATATTTTAAAAGCTTTTTAAGAGTCATGTAGGTAATGTATTTTTTACATACTATACATTACTTCATGTCATGTATATTACAAAGCCTTATCAGTCACCGTAACAGGCTACCTAGGGAACTGGTTGAGTCATTATCCCTGGAGGTATTTAAAAGATGGGTAGATGAGGTGCTCAGAGATATGGTTTAGTAGTGGACAGGTACAGTTGAACTTGATCTCAAAGGTCTTTTCCAACCAAACTCTATGATTCTATGGTAAATATATTATCTTTTATTAAGCTCTGTTCATGGCAAACTGTAACTCTAGAACTCTAAATCCTAGTAGTCATCAGCTATCTTGAGGCAGATGCATACCTGCCTGAAACATGTACTTTAATGGGAGCAACCTGCTCCAATATAGCCACTTGCACGTACAGCAGGAGAAAAGTACAGCTCATGCGAGAGAGAATGTATTTGTGTGAGACAGTACGTACTGCTCGGAAAGGAGGTGGGCAACAGATACATATATTCACTGAGACAAAGAAGACCATTCTTCCCATGCCTTCAACAGACCATGTAAGATAAAGAAAAATGTTTTGTTCTTTTGAGCAACATAGTCAAACACATCCTATTTTCATGATTCCTATATTTCAGATTAGAAAACTGATTTGAGTCGCACTCGGTCTCTTAAGTCAAAAAGTGCTCTTCCAACCAGTCCAAACCAGGTTTACTCTGGTATGGAATAAACAAACATTTTACAAGCCAAAATTCTGGGTAGGACTATGAAACAAGCTTAAATAAGTATATGCAAACATGCATAAATTGGCAAAATAGAATACATAGTTCACCAGAATGACCAAAGTCTGAGCGTGGACTAAGCATGGGTTATTTTAATTCCTGGTTTTATTTATGAGAGTTAAACACAACCAAACTCAACTTATTTGTAGAAGTTAAATGCAACTATCTCAGCTTCAAATCTAGACAGCCGTATATTAACAATTAGCTGAAAACATCAAGTATACTTTTATCCACCTTTAAAAAGACCCTTACACAATCTACATAGACCTATCACTATGTCACGATAAAACATCTTGGGGAGGGACTCAAAACTGAAGTAGCTTTATAGGTTACAGGCATAGGTAGGGAGCTTCCTTGTACTTAAAACTCTAAGGAACCAGTACTTCTGTTGGGCAAGTGTTTCTAGTAGTCATTCTGTCAGGGTCCATGTCTCAAAAAAAGTAATCATTCAGTTTATAAACAATAACATAGCATTAGATGTAAGTAAAAAAGAAAAATTACCTAGCTCATAAATGAATAGTACTGATACCGAGAACCCTGACAGCAGCTACATTTGGCTGCAGGTTCAGAAAGATGTTGCACACCATTAGCAGAAGGACACAGTGAGATTACTGTGGTAATCACTATTGAAATAATAAAAAAAACAACCCACAAAACAAACAAAAACCGAAACTGATTAATACTAAAACTTCATCAATAGTTATAAAAAACTGTATCATTCTTCTCCCTTCTTCCTTTCTCATTATGTGTGATACACAGACATGTTCAAGACTTATTCAAACAGCAGCTCCTCCTGGTGTAACCAATTTACACATTTATCTGCTAAAGGAGATGAATACTAGGATATGCACTGGAATTCATACACAAGTACTAGGAAATCTTAAACAAGAAGTTAGTGTCAGAAGGTGTGTGAATGTCCTCTCTCCTTACCCGTGTATCTGGGCAAACAACAGGTTTCTGAAGAACTTACGTCAACAAGTACAAGTGGAAAGCTGATTGGGAGGATTCACTGGAGAACTCTGCAAGCTTTTCAACATTGAAACCCACTATGATAAAACCATGAATTTTTAAGCAACAGACTGAGGTTTAGCTATGTAATTTCATTTTAAATCAATATTCAACAGAGGCAAATAAGGAAAGTTTAAAATACACTTATGTGTTGCTGCCAGCTGTGTCTGTCACTGATAAAAGAAATAGGAAATTGTGGACTGTCTCAATAACATAATCAGTACCTGGTTTATGTACTTACATTTTAATTGACTAATAAATGAATTATTTGGTTACCCTTCAACTACATAGGGGTATCCTGTAAGAATCAGGAATATCATGAAGTTCAGAATTACCATAATCATTCAAGAACCCACATCATTCAGCGGCTAGCCAGATTCTGCATACAGACAAGTTTTTCAGTGGAAGGTGCAGCAATCCAATCCCAGATGACAATGAAACAATCTAACTCTTATGCATACATCACCTTTAATATTCTTATTTTTTTGTAAGCCCCAATGCTTACATAACCAATGCTTGGTTTTTATACATTTCCAAAATTATGTTTTCTGAATTTTCTTATCATTATAGGTGTCACTTTGTTTCTATGTTGTAGAAAATACTTTTTCAAAGCATACAGCTTGCTTTTTCTAGGGACATGAACATGACAGAACTGAATTAAATTTGTTTTTTCCTTTATATTTTTGGAAAAAAAATGTTTGGAAAAATGCAGAAAGTTTCAGATCAATTCTTATAACACTGATTACGAGCTCTGACTTTAAATAGGAATATTTGTGAGTTTATTTTATTTTGCTTCCTTGCATGACTATAGCTATATTGGTACTTTTTAGTATCACAAGAAACAGAATAATAATAATAAAAAACCATTTTTGAGTTTTCTTCTGTGTGAGAAGCCAAAGAAAAATTATTATATAAGTATAAATGTAAATAATAAATATTAGGTAATTACCTAAACTGTTAATTTTTTCTTTTTCAATCACTCTCTAAGTTTAGAGCAAAATCTGACAGATGTTGTTGAAGCACATAGTATACACATGTTCCAAAGAACTTCCACAAGAGGAAAGATGGGTTGAGAGAACAGCTATCCTACAGCTCTACAGCTGTTCAGTGAGAGCTGGGACTAGACCTGAGATACCTTGCCTGCTCTTTTGGTGTCCGAGTCAATAATCCACACTGCTTCATTGAGATATTTTTGGGCTACGTTGACATCCAACAAGCCAATTTCCTTTTTACCATATATCTTTGTTGAGTTCTTGTGCTCAGAGTCATCAACTTTTTTTACTGAGCTGCCCTAGCCCTCTGGAGCACATGACATTTGGTAGTTGATCACACTGAACTCTAAAGAAACTTGGGTTTGATCTATACTACTTCTGCTCCTTGATGTTTTGCCTTCCAGGATCTCATACCCACATGAGTTTTAGTATTTTCTTGGCTACTTACATTGGATTCCTGGGGGTTTAAAACTAAATATTCACTGATAAAATCTTCTAAAATATTAAAGGAATCCAAAAATAAATTGAAGTCCTAAAAAAAAAAAAAAATAGTGCTGGAAGTTAAGCAATAAAGCAAGTTGTATTCCTCCCAGCATCCCTCAGGCTCTTTGTTTATGGTACTGTCTTTCCAACTATCTCCCTGTGCATTCAGTGGAAGTGAAATGCTGGTGTTTCAGTGGTACTTTCTTATATAAATATTTCTTCTACTGGGGGTTTCAGGCAGAATGAATCCGTGAAATCTGTAGCTTCCCTACAGAACATTGCCTCCACGCAGTCATGCCTTCTCTCCTCTGGAGAGGAAGTAGAAGAAAACATCAAGTTTTATTGCAGCCTCAGGTTATGTAATACTGTCTCCTGGCTCTGAAAATAACTGGCAACATCAAGATCAAAGATTAAATGTACTGTATCCTCAAATTCCTCTTCTCTCAGAACGAAAGGCTTTCAGAGAAATTTCAGAATGACCTTTACTGTGCAAGACAATTTATAAAGATGTAAAAGCAAATCTAAGAAGTGGTACTTTATGAACTGCATCAGTGCTGTGCAGTCATTTCAGCAACCAGGACATACACAAAGCCCATTAAACAGTACTAATTTCAAGGGAATTTTCTAACATGTCTGTAAGTCTGTTGTTATTTAGACCAAAAATACTATATACTTTATTTTCCTCTGTTGTGGCATTCACCAAATAGGCCTGGATCTAATTTTCAGCCATGTCTGAAATTTTAGGAAGCCTGCAGTATAGTACTTAGATGGCATATGGGTCTTTTGTTCAGCCATTATGGGAGCAGATCTGTCCACAGACTCAACCATTGACCACAAACAGAGCCCTGATGTCTAATATCAGATTAGCTGAGATGACACCACGAAGGGAATTGGTCCATCTAAGATCTGACTCCCTTTGGGAGTTGTCTGTCCCTTTTGATTGACCATTTGCTTTTAACTTTGTTATTAACCTAGGCCTCTAAGTGCCACCTTTAATTTCATTCCTATTTTTACATCTTACGTTTATCTTATTACCCCTGAAGTTGCCCACATTCCCTTTTCACACAAATCCTTTGCACAGTTGTCTCAGAAGTCCAAATATGCAAAACCATGATACACAATAAATGTGTTTTACCACTCCTGTTAAACAGAAACAGCCACTATCTTGTGCTTTTTTGCTTGATGCAGATTGCTGCAAATTTCAACATGATAAAATTTACATAGCTTTGACAATTCTTATTTCATGCCAATTCATAATCCTCATAGGGTGTTTGACCTAAAGCAGCAGAGATGTGATGTACTTCACACTTTGAATTATGGAAACAAACCAGTTATTTCCAATTCTCCCAGTAAAAGAAGGCCAGGTTGGATGTTGCCAGGAAGTGTGTATGTCATCTGGATACCTTGAAATGAATTAAATATAATAAAACATAGTTCTCATTTGCTCACCTTGGTGATTTCACTGTATCTCAAAACCTTTATTATTACAATGATAACAAGTCAAATATTCAAAATTAATCAAGTCATTGCTTTAAACATGCATGGAGCACTTAGCCATAGGTGCATAATTTTTTTGAAGCAGACAGCTTTTCGTTAGGCATTCAGATAATAACCAGACATCCAAAAGAGCCAAGGACACAGGATGGCTGACTGTGTCAGGCACAGCAAGCTACCTAACAGAACAGCACCTCAACTGGTTGTGCTGCCTAGAAATTGTGGCTCTCTGCTTTCTCATATTACTTGAGATTTCTGTCATCTTCACATTTTCTCATCTCTTTGTTCCAATTTTGTACCACAGGAAACCAAACAGGTTATTTAGAAACCTAACCACTCCTAATAATTCAGAGATGAGATGCTGAGCTTTCATTCTGGGTTGATGCTTCCCAGACAGGAGGGGAGTGGTAAGGGCATAATTTGCAGAAGGTTCCATAATTTGCAGATTATTTACACACTGGAGCATAATGGTTCATTCGCAGCAGTTGCAACCTATTACATTGTCCTGCTGCCACATCTGAACACTAATCTTGCACACTAAAAATCCTCCTGTGTTTACTAATGCCAGTGTAGTAGTTTAGCTGCCTTCAGAAACAAACAAAAAACATGAGTTGTTTGTAATTATGCCCCAAACTAGGAAAAAATGCGTGTAAATATACAGGGTCAGTAACATTCATTTTCCCTTTGAACTTCTAGTATTCACAGATGAACCTTAGAAACAAACACACCTAAATTTACCTTCACTCTCTCAATACATTTCCATGTACTAACATTTTTCAGCAAAAAAAAACCCCCAAAACATTCTTAGGGTTAATCTCGTCTCTGTGAATTCAAGGGGAAGGTGGGAACAACAGTAATAGATTTTAATTACTGCCTAGTGTCATTACATTCTTTCCTTCTATAAATAGAAACTAATGAGAAGTGTAACACTTTCTGTCAAATGAACTGAGAAAACAACACTTCAAGTAGAAATAGTGGCCAAGGACCAAACAAAATCCAGAACTGTCGGGCAGAAAGTAATGTCATACATAAAGAACTTTAATTTGCTTGGATGGCTGTAATGATTCATCTCATTTTGCAGGAGTTTCATCAGCTGGGGTTGTCATTTCACACAAACATAACCTAATTCCAGTTCTCTCTGCTCCCCCAGGAAATCAAGGTGTTTGATGTCAGACACACTCACACACAGACATACACACTGAGGGGGGTGGAGGGGGAAGATAAAATCTGCTCCCATTCCCTGCCCTCAGCCCTGCTGTGCAATGTAGTTAGGATTCAACCTTCGCAATGTAAATTGAAAACCAGGCTTGCAGCTATCTGAATCCCAGTGATAATCTTATTTAAATGGACTGTAGTGCAAGTTTTGTCAAAGTCTTAATATTGTTTTACCTCATTACATAATCCAGCTATAATCATGGCTTTGAAATGGCTATTTATTTAGAATTGGGGTGAAATCACTTAGTTTAGTTGCTATGCTGTATCAGCAATGACCATGAGTCGCCCCATTCTTTATGTAATGCCCAGACAGAGCGAGTGCTAACAGTCAGGTAGAGAATGGCACTGCTTCCAAGTGCTTCAAGCTCGTTGCAAGCAAATATCTACAATGCCATGGCAGATTTTCTTTCTTTCCTTACCCTAAAGGCTAAACATTCACTGCATTTTATTTCACACCATGACTTCCCTATGACACAATAGTGGTATTTTGCTGCTAAGCCTCAGAGGGAAAGAGATTGTCAAGCATTTTTTAAAAAGGAAGAGACTTTTTTTTTTTTAACTATCTGGCCCTTATACAGTCTAAAAATGAGTCAACGAAAGAAGAAAAATCTGTGAAGGACAGAAACAATGAAAAGGACATTTGGCAAAGGATGAGATAATGAGAAGGTCTCATGGTCAGATATCATGGGGATAGCGTTCTTTCTGATTTTGCCTTTTCCCCAGACTTTTTATTTCTGGCTGTGGACACCAATAAATCTCATAAATATCAGCTTATGATCAGCACTGTGATAAAATTTCTGTCCTGTCTTTATAAAAATTCACTCATGTGCCCAGTGAGCAAATACTTCAGCTGAAATTATTTTCCTGTATATATGTAAAAAACATATTTCACTGGAGGAGCTAATATCATCTCTTCATGTGATAAATGACCAATTTTAGAAGCACTGTTTAATTAGTACTGAACTAGACAGACTTAAGAACTATCTCATCTGTTGGAAGAAGAAAAAAAGCCATCAAAAATAGGTCACTTTAGGTTTCATAAAAGAGAATAATTTGAATAGGTTAAATCTGAGTCCTCATAGAAAACTATATGTTTAGAAAAAAGATTATGTTTTCCTCATGTGACCGTGACAGTGCAATACATCTCACAGAATGGCTTTTTCAGGCTGACTAAGTACCCTCACCAAGACAGTAAATGGCAGCAGAACTCCAAATACATTCCCTGCCAAGACAACAAAAGAGTTGGAGACAAAAGCCAAATGAAGATGTATCAGGACAAATACACCAATTATAAACTATTTACATGATTTTTCACCCTAGATTAGAGCTGCACTGTACAATGTAGTCCACAGTCTGACACTGGACAGATTTGGAAGAAAGAGGTCTGACTGAGGTCTCTCATTTTCCCCTTTTCCTGACTTTCCTGGGGTCCATAACCTGCATCCAGCCACTGTTGAACAAAGCATACGCCAGAGCTCTGGTACTATCACCTGTTTTGACATGAAAGAGAACAAGCTTTGTCAATATTTTACCATTCCTTTTTTTTAAAAAAACCCTTTATTTTATTTCTCCACTTTTAGTAGGTTTTGGATAACCCTGCTGCCCTCCAGTGTGCCAGAAGTGGAAGAAGGGCACACAATGTGAAGGAAATTGATTGGTCTACAGGCAATGCCCCACAAGCTTAACAACTAGTTATTACTTATTGTTACAGAATATTGGTACAAAAATAGCACCAAGCCTGACTTTAAAGAAGGACGCATTTAGGATCTTTTAGGTTCATTTGCTGTTATTTTTGTAGTCAGTACAGGTCCAGTACGTAGGCATTTTAAGAGCTAGAGAGAATTAGAAGTTCACCTGGATTCAGTAGGATTTGGGTATGTAGCTCCAGCCCAAAAATGTAAGGCACTGAACTAATACACAGCACGATGCAATGCCAACTCTAGAAAAATAACTTATGTTTTTCACATATTCTAGAAATCTGAATATTGTAGACTTAGCCAATAAACCCTCTGGGTCTGGGATCATGTTGTTTTATGTGTGGGTACCTAATGAAAAAGAAATGGTCAATGATTAAAGCCTTTCAATTCTGTTAAAATATTTTAGACATCTTCAAAACCTTTTATTTTTTTTTTCGAATTCAACATGAGTGTCTTTTTTTAATACAATTAATTCAGCTTGAGAGTTTACTTAGAGTATCGACAACAATGAACTTATAACAAAGTTCTTACTCTAAAGGAGGTATTTGCAGAAATCATATGTTACTGTTTTAATGGTATTTCCATGTACCATGACTAAAACCAAGAAAACACATATTTTCCATTAAACTACTTTCTACTTGTTCATTCTTTGTAAAAAAAACCAACAAACAGTGTTAGCTGTGATCTCTGCTTAACAGAAAATGAGACTGTTGGCCATGTTAACAGTAAAAGAGAGAGAGAACAAGGATGTATCTATTAGTTATTTATGAGGAAAAGAAGATAAATTCTGCTGACACAGTTGTTCTTCATTAAAAATTTATGCCATTTATACTCATTATTTGTAACATAAAGGTGATGTTACTTTGGTAATATTTCTACCATACAAGAGTTGGTTTAATTCTTATAAGTGCTCCTCTGAACAGAGCCATAGAAGTTGGTTTTGCCATTTGAGTGTTTGTATAAACACTCAATGGGGAGAATAATTAGAAATTTTTAAGATTATTTTTTCCATTGGCAGACTTGCAATCATTTCTCATTTCTATTCTGAGGGGACAGTGCCCTCCTGTGGCACTTTTTTTTTTTCTTTGGTTTTTTTTTTTTCCTCATTTATTCCATCCAGAAATATAAACTGGAAGGCTTTTATTTATGTGCTTGCTCATATGAGTTAATTTTGACAAAAATTTCAATTTCTATCTATATTTTCATATGGTACTCTAAAAAAAAAAAATCTTTTAAAAGTTCTTGCTCGCTTTTCTGTTATGTAAAATAAGAAGAGAAAAACCTATTGGAAATCTGGACAGCTGGTGCATATCTGAGTCTGTATGAACCATGTGGCTACCACTGGCCACATTAACAAAATTGTTCCTATTAGTTACCATATAGACAGTGACCTACACTAATCTTATTAGTGCTAGTCATTTGATCAGTCCTTAAAAAACAAATGATGGCCTGAAATTTGGAGAGAGTTTGGCTCACATAATCCTCTGTTGTTGTCTTTTGTTTTGTTTTTTTTTTCCCCCTCATCAGTTTCATAAAGTCATCTGGCAGAGGAAAACTTCAAGTTCTAAAGAGATATAATAAAGATACTTGATGGTGATTTTCTGCTATTTAGTGATTCAGCTTCAATATTCTCCTACTTAATTTATTGTGTCCACAGAATTTTATATTTTAGGCATAAAAAGCACTAAATTATAAACATTATCAGAATTACTAAAACTCACATTGATTTTCATACTACTGAACACTGGTAAAAATATTTAAGGTAATCAAATACTCAAGGAAAATCCTGTTGAAACCCTGAGATAGAACACATTCAATTCCTGGGGGAGAAAAGCTCCACCATGAAGCTCCTTAACACCATTCATGTGCTGTATACTTTCAGCACACAGAGAAATTCTGGAGATTTTAGGTAGTGGACAGTATAATGGAACAAAAAGTTTGAGAAGAACAGAGTCATTTCTACCATCCATCTGTTTTTGCTGTTCCCTTCAGAGTGGCATGTAGCTTTGTAAGAAACAGAGATAGGATGGGGCTAGTCAGAATAAAATCTTAAACTCTCAAAAAACTTCTTATGTCTATGCACACATTGGTTGTTTTCCAAAACTTTCAACTTAACCATGAAAGATTTTCACAGAAATGACAACATGTAAAAAGGCCAGCTCTTCACTTAATGGAACTTCCCTGTTCAAAACTCCATATATTTAACAGAAATGAAACACTGAATTTTCTCCATGCCAGAACTATCTATAACAACGAACTGAAATGACATATAACAAAGAACTTGACCAAGTGGACAACACATACTTTTTGAAGCTCTCCTGTTCCTTCAATAAATTATATCTAGCAGTGTTTTAAACAACAGAAAACAATCTTAAGTGTGAGACAATCTCAACTATAATTGTTGCTACCTGAACTATTAAGACATCAATTTTTGGTGTTAGAAAGTTGTTCTTTTCTCTAGCATTTGTACTAGCTTCCAAATCACTTTCTAGCACAAATTAGAAGCTTGTTTCCCAAGTACCTTACACTTTGCACAGTCACTTAAGCATGCATAAAGAGAGTACTAATGGGTATAATTTCCCATTCACTTTGCACAGGTATAAATGATCCCACAACCAGGAAGCAATGAAGGATCACACCCACTGTGCTGATTAAATCAGTTAAGCGCAGTGTACATTCCCCCTGGCTATGCTTCCTGGCATGACTAATTCCTTCCATTGAACCTTTGGGACTTAGGCGAGGACTTAGGCACAGATGGTGCCTCAAATCAAGGATTCGTTTCCCCTACTGTCTAACAGCCTGAATCCTGGTGTTCAGATTACTATCACACACAAGTGTACAGTAGGAGGAGCTTCCCAGTTTCCAAAGTTCACATAGGCTGCTCTGAGTCTGTGTAAATTAGGATGGCATAAGGACTGTTAGAACTAAGACCTTTTGTGAGGTTCTTCTTCCCCTTTACTCTGCCCTGGTGAGGCCACATCTGGAATATTGTGTCCAGTTCTGGGCCCCACAGTTCAAGAAGGACAGGGAGCTGCTTGAGAGAGTCCAGCGAAGAGCCACCAAAATGATTAAGGGAGTGGAACATCTCCCTTATGAGGAAAGGCTGAGGGAGCTGGGGCTCTTTAGCTTGGAGAAGAGGAGACTGAGGGGGGACCTGATTAATGTTTATAAATATTTGAATGGTGAGTGTGAGGAGGATGGGGCCCGGCTCTTCACAGTAACGACCGATGATAGGACAAGGGGCAATGGGTGTAAGCTGGAACACAGGAGGTTCCGCTTAAATTTGAGAAAGAACTTCTTTACAGTAAGGGTGACAGAGCACTGGAACAGGCTGCCCAGGGAGGTTGTGGAGTCTCCTTCTCTGGAGACATTCAAGACCCGCCTGGACGCCTTCCTGTGCGAACTCATCTAGGTGTTCCTGCTCCAGCAGGGGGATTGGACTAGATGATTTTTCGAGGTCCCTTCCAATCCCTAATATTCTGTGATTCTGTGATTTACTAAGGTCATGATCACTGGGTACTGATGGTATACATCACCCTTTCAAAATATCTCCTCCTCTAGAAGTGACTTAAGGGTGTTGCACATTCTCTCTGTGCAGCAGGGATTATTGTCACTGAAAGAAATCTTCAACTTCCTCTTCAGAATAGCAGTATGAAGACGCTGTGGCTCAAACCAGAGCCCTGCCCTGCGTCTTATGATTTTCCAAACACAATTGGCAGGAATACACATTTAGTAGAAAATTTGATATGAGTATTTATAGGTAAGGATAAACATGACCTGGATATCATTTCCCTGAGGGACTGAATTCTGGTGTAAATATATGTAATTGATAAAACTGATTAACTGGTTATTGTATCTTCAGATGAAGACTGTCTACCTATCTATACATACATGGATGAATACAGAGGAATAGAAGAAATACATATACTTAGAGAGAGAGAGAGAGAGATGAGGTCTAAATATATTAAGGATTACTTATTATGCCCTTCCGCATAATAAGATTTTTTTTTTTCCAGGGAAATTTTGTATTTCTTTAAAAATTGAAAATTATCCAGGTATTATTTTCTAGACTTATGTAATAGTTATATATACCTTAGAATGGGTGTCAGGACTGTAAAGCCTCTGGTGAAAGGCTAAGTAACCCAAAATCTTCTAATTAAGGCCCCAAATGTTAAGTACTTAAGTATGTTGTCTTACAAAGCTACTGCCAGGTTGCATTATCATTTATTTCTAGAAAAATCCAAAAGTATATTAGCCCTCCAAACAGCAATCTGTCAGTCTGAGAAGCTTTCTTGATGCAGTAGACAATACCAGATAAACAAGAGCCAGAGCTCAGGTAAAGAGAATGAAGTAATAATGAAAATATTATCACTTTGCCAAGTGAGGACTTATGAATGACACTGTGCTAAGGATCAAGTCTGGTCATTTTTTACTAAAATAATGTCTTAGTTTGACAGCTTCATGCAGGCATCACACCAAGAGTGAAAAAAATCACCTCGGGTGCAGAGATAATCTGAAAATAACAGCGAGTATTTAAAAGCTGGTCCCAGCTGAAGAGCAGAGAAGTCCTTGAATAGAATCAGAAAATCAAATGTGGATAAAAACAGGGCTGGGGCAAGGTTTGAAAGGTGTGATTAAAGTAAAGTACTGTCAAGTCCATGTTCCACAGAGGACTTAATGAATTTTACATTTTGGATGTACATGTTATGACAACTGATACTAAGTCCTAAATTGAACGCCTTTAGTCTTGCATTAATTTGTATGCTCAGAGTCCTTTTCTTATCCAAAAACTCAGAAGGCCTGCTGTTTTATCATTCCAACATCATTTATGTAAACTAGGCAATACCAGCAAGATGCTTCTCTGGAGCATCCCACCACTTAGTCCTGTTTTCCTTAATGTTTCATTCACAATTGTTCATATTACTTCAAGGCTGGAAGAGACACTCATACATTACAGAATTATTGGCTTACCTTGTCTTGGCGTTTCCCAATTTATATTTGTTTTTCACATTAACCTTCAAAAAAATCGTCAGTACATCTCAGTTCCCAAAATCCCAACCAAGCAAGGTAAGAAATAAACAAAATACCTCTCTGTGGCATTAACATTATTCCTTTCTTTAGTCAGATTCTCTGAAATAGTGGAATTTACTCCACAATGCAACAGAGTCTGCAGCACCGACAGGCTTTCAAATTAGGAATTTAAAAGAACATATGCATGATGTTGAATGATTCTTCAGACTGGTCAACTCTATGCTGCCTGGCAAGTTATAGTTGACACTGAAATTTTTAATTCCTCTGATTTAACTTCTCCATTAGTAGAAACCTTAAAGCCCATATAAAGTATATATGGTCTCTTTATTTCCTTGAGTTTTCAGTAAAATATTTCCAATTCTACAAGGAATGAGAAGTCTGCCAGAATAATTTTGTGGACTTTGTCTGTAAATACTGATACATTGTTTGCAATGGATATCATTCTGGAGTGGTTTGTATTATTTTACACATATACCCAGTAGAAAAGAAAGTATTTGCATAAAAGACGGTGTGATAACATTTGTAAGGGTTGAAATCTGGAACAATTACATCATTTAACTTTCTGGAACGTGTTAGCAGAGACATGCTATTTCTAAACATAATTGATTAAGAAGTCCAGTTTGTTTGGTTTTTTAAAAAAGCACAGGGAACTGTGTTCAGTTAGGTATAAAACACTTCCACCTGGAATGTCTCCAGTTTGTGTAGCAAGTGCTCTGTGACAAGATACTGCTGTTGCACTACAGAGATGAATTGTATTCTGCAGTGCATCTTTGACATGACAGAGAACTCAAAGTAATGTTTAATTGCTGCTGAACGGACTGAGGCCTTTACAAGGCAGTTAACGTTTTAAAAGCTCTTAAGCATTACATTTTGAACAAAAACTTTTTTATTTTAAAATAATGCATAAAATATTGTAAATATACTATTGTTATGGTTTACTGTATAAAAAACATTCCATATGTTAATGAAACAATCCAGACAAATCTCTAAGGAGACCAGATGATCAACACCAAGCTTTCCAGAAAAAAAAATAATAAAAAAAAATTTATAAAACAGTCCATGTGGAAACGGTCTATAAAATGGAAGGACTGAAGCTACTCTCCCTACATACGCACAGATGCCTATCCGTATGCTACCCACACCACCATTCAGCTTGCTTTATTGAACAAGAAGTCATTGCGGTTTGACTTGGTCTAGGTCATAAGGATTTACCTATTTGTTTTCTCAGCACAAGTGCTGAGTTTTGGATTCACCTCTAGTACCTGTACGAAAGTGCTGGCTTGTGTGCTAGATTCTGATATTTTCTCTTCTTTTGGATAAAAGATCCTACAAGGCAAGAGTGCTAGAACTACCAAAACAGTTGGGCCAAAAGACCTGTCTAAGTACAGGACAAAAATACAGAGAAAGTAGTTACCCCTAGGATCTGATATATCTGTTCAGCTACTCTAAAAGACTATAGCAGTTGCAGCTTCAGAGAAAGCAGCAATAACAGAAAGAAAACATCTTATTTTTAAATTTCAATTCTGAGCTACTCTTTTCTACCTGTTTATGTTCTCCTCTGTGCTCAGTTATATATTTCACCTCTTTCTTCTGGTATTTTTTTATCTCATTAAAGTAATATAATAATACTGAGCATGAAAACAGCCTTTTCCTTAAAACTGTTTGCATGAAGTAATACAGCTGCTGCTTAAAGTAATTTTTACCACAGTATAGCAGAAAAAAACCCTGTATTTTAAAATACCAATGCTATTAGTAGCATATATGAAGGTGAAAGAATAAAAAAGTTAATTCCCAAAATTGACAAAATAATTCCTCAGGAAGCTAATACATGATACAGAGAGATGAAGAATGAGTTATATCATAATTTTATGGCTTCAGTTTTACAGTGTTCCTGATTAGTGGTGGTTTTTTTGTTTTGGTTTGGTTTTGTTGGTATACGAAGGAAATACACATATAATGCAAGCTTATCTGTGAATTAAGGGCATAATCAGACTGTAGGTATTAAAATTGGTTGCTCATATTCAGCCACATCTCCTTGTAAATCACAAATACATCATTTATTTTTTAAGGTTTTGGTTTAATTATAACATAATATAATTAAATTAAAATCAGCTAATCCCTGGGATATGGACATTCACATTGAAAAAAAAATAATACGACAAAGAAGCACCAGTAGAAAAGTGATCTCTGAAGTTTCTTCTTTGTCCAGATTCAAAAGGATTATTCTGGGGGAAATTAAAATTTTAATTATGACTGAAAACAGAGAACTCAGTGTTAAGTAAAGGTACTGATCTAAGCAGAATACACATTAGCCACAGAGTCTCTTTGATAACACTGGAAAACTATCTGACACTAAATTTGCAAATCCTATTCTGTCTCAGTTTGAGGCTTCTCTGGACTGCATTTCACTGAACTGCAATGAAGTCTTTTGTAGCCTGGGGTTCTGTAGTTCTTTTGCAATCAAGATTTCCCAGGAGTGCCGTAACCTGAAGTAAAGATGAGAACTAGGGGTTTTTTAGTTCAGAAAAAATACATCAAAAACTGAAACTTTGCTGTATTCCTGAATCCCAAGGGAATTTACTTAATAGTTTGAGAAGGGAAAAAATCTGGAAAAAGAATCACAAAACTATTGAATGGGAATGATGTGTTGTGCACACCAGAGTAATGTACAGACTGTTTTTTAAGAGATGTGGTTTCAAATCCTTTTAGAAGAAATAATACAACAGGAGATCTGCAGGCAAATAAAAATATTAATTATTGACACAGCCTAGACTTGAAGAATTGTTGAGAACATGAATAATTTAGAAAGTACAACTGAAAGCACGCACTATTTGAGAGCAGGACTGAGAGCACGCTAACAGGAACAGCATGGTGACTGGCGGTTTGCTGGACCACCACCACTTAGTTGCTGTAAGAGGACTATACCAGGCATTCGCTAGTTGAGAGGAATGATTTGGGAAGAAGCCTGCTGTGCTATACAAGGAAGGATAACCATGAAATCTTAAAGTAGAAATTACCTAAGTAAACCTGCAAGACTGTTTACTTGCATAGTGTAGAAGATCCATTAGTTCTTGACCTATACCAGTGTTGAAGAAGAGCTATGCATGTATTTGCTGTCAATATATCTGGTGAATTAGTCCAATACCTATACCACAGACATAGAACAGGAAACCCCTAGCTATTATATAGAAATTCTGTCTTGAGTTTTTAACATCATCTTCTATCTTTATATGCTTTTATTTTACAGGAGATTATGTAGTCATGTCTGTTTACTTTAATCTGAGCAGGAGAATGGGTTATTTCACTATTCAGACCTACATTCCCTGCACACTTATTGTTGTGTTGTCTTGGGTCTCTTTCTGGATTAATAAGGATGCAGTTCCAGCCAGAACATCACTGGGTAAGTTGTCTTTTCTTCCTGTTTTTATTCAAGAGTTATGATGTTTAATTGACACCTCTACAGATCACCAGTTTATAAATGTAAGTGGAAAGACAATTTCGCACAAGCTCTTCTGGTTTAGAGGGAAGCAGTAATTTCCAAGGAATAACAGAGCCTAACTATATTTGCATCTCTTCCTTTTTGGTATGTCAGATCCTAAGTCTGAGCAGGATAGATTACTTACAATAAAAACCTTTACATCTTTTCTGACTACATCAGTATTTTTTATAAACATCAAGAGGATGGGGAACATAGCTGGATTAGAGACAGGGACACATTAGTTTTATTTGTGCTACTTCCATAGTGACTAGCAATATAAATGAAATAAGTACCAAGAAGGAATTGATCTTTCTGACTGTCTATGTGCCACAGGGGTAAAAAGGAGAAAATGTAGTCCCCTGACATCTGCTTTAGGGACCAACAATCATTTGTGGCCTTCAGGCCACAAAATCAACTGAATTTGGTGGTATCTAAAATCCTACACTTGAAAATGTGACACACAATTAACCAGAATTAACAATTTCTACACATTTAGCAACTGTTCCACAAATAAACTGAGACCAAATTAATCTTGCTTGTGCAAAGCAGCTGTAGCTGTAAGAATTAGCAAAGGAGAAACATTCAACTAGAGAAAGTTAAATACATTTTCTACTTCTGCATTAAATCCACACATTTTAGTTTTTCCTTCTTCATTTTCATTTATTCACATAACTATAGCACAGAGCACCAGAGTGCAAAAAGAGGGACAGAATTTCCAGTCCAGGACTCCCTTGAAAAAAACCACAGGAATGGAGGACCAGTGGCTCCCATGACAGAACGTTTTAAGCGTTTTACTGCCTTTTTCACATCCTCTCTAAAAATAGGTTATAATATCTGCTTTAAAGACCTATAAGCTGTTATTTTAAATTTTACTTCAATATATAAAACAGATTGGTTCCTCTGTTGACAATTAGTCTATTTGTACCACTGAGGAGGTCAAATGGGCAATATGAAATTTGACATATAAAATGTGATGGATTTTAACTGCTCTGATGCATTTTTAATGTTCTTTGCATCATAGTATAGGGAATAATGCTCTGAAAGGAGAAGAGATGGTGAGGCATGTTACAGTACTTTTCAGTTATAGACTACAGTTACCTATGAAGGCCAGAAAAATTACTGCTTTAGCACAGAGAGAAATCTGACCTCACAGTGTTACAATTATAAGGAGCCCTGAGAAACTCTCCCTTCCAGTTTTTTATGCAAGAAATAACTTTAATAAAAGCAGCAGATAATTTGTTTGGGGCTAGCATCTTTTGCATACAACTGGAATGCATTTAGGCAAGAGAAAGGAAACAGTTTTATTTCTTTATATAGCATATATAGAAATCTACACATGTTTTGTCCTGAAGTTCCTGCTGGATTACATGCTTTCTTCAGAATTTTCATTAATTTCTACCTCATATAGTGTCTGCAAGAGTTTCTCTTACCAGCACTGGCATTGTTACCCTGCAACTAAAAATAAGCAAAACATCTCAACAGCACAAAAAGTTTGAGACTGGTCTTGAGTTACTTTGAAGAATGGAATAAAGTGATTTTTATTTCCATCATGATTTTCTCACTCTGACACAAGTTCTCTTCTCTCTAGCGCTGTTTAAGTGTTTGAGCATGAAATCCCTAAAACTAATTTTTTTTAGTTAAAACTAAAGGTCCCCTAGAAGTAAACTACAAAACTAGAAAATTAAATTTCTTCGAATCAGAAGCATCTAACCAAAGTATTCTGCAGAGCAACACTTGCAGCAACCATGAAAAAATGTTTCATACCCCATGTTAATCCTCAAAGGTCTTATTGAATCCACATTTCACTGAATTGCCTAGATTGGAAAAGACCTTTAAGATCATTGAGTCCAAGATTTCACTGATGGGATGTGCTGTTTAATCGCTTTGCTATGTTTGAACTCCAGGCGTAGTTCATAGCCAGAGATCATTGACAAAATCAGTTTGTTACTTGAAGTAATAATATTTCTGTTGTTTTCTATCTATCTACCAGGTATTACAACCGTCCTGACAATGACTACCCTAAGTACAATTGCTCGTAAATCTCTTCCCAAAGTCTCATATGTGACAGCAATGGATCTTTTTGTGTCAGTCTGCTTTATTTTTGTTTTCTCTGCACTGGTGGAATATGGAACTTTGCACTACTTTGTCAGCAACAGAAAGCCAAGCAAAGATAAAGACAAAAAGAAGAAAAATCCAGTATGTATCTTTTTATTGGCAAGGCCTAAAATTCAATTAGGTTTTCTAAAAGAGCATTTAAATCCCTCTTCATGCCTGTACTTTCTTTTCAGACTTTACTATTACATGTATACTCTTCCTTTGTATTAATAGGAATGCAAACATTCACCTTGAGAATGAAAAGCTCATATATTACAGTCATCTGAATGCCACAGAAACTAATTTCTTAGAATAAGGATCCTTTTAACTAAAGTGTTCTGCAAATCACAACTATCACCAAAACCATTATTTATGTTATAGATAGAGTTCTTTCTGTGACCTTTATGGAAGAACTGTCAGTTTCTCTGTCTTAGTTTTAGCAACAGTCTCTGCCATTAACTTATGTCCATATTATTGACATGACTGTTTTTCTTATTATCAGGACTACAGTTAAACTTTTATATTCAAATTACATAATGTGCTTTTTCTAATTTCCCCTTAAGCATCTGTTTCCTTTTCATTGTTTCCTTATCTTCTTTTTTGTGTATTTCTTGCCTCCTTTACCTACTTCTCTGTGATTCAGCTAGCGGTTTATAATGTTACTTACGGATGCATGCTACACAATGATTAAAAAAAAAAGAGAGAGAGAAAGACAATTTAAAAATCCTGGAAATACTCACAGTAGGAATTTGGGGTTTTGCCCAAATAGGGAACAAATTTTTTGCTTACTTTTTGCAGGACAGATTTTTCCTTGCCTTTTGCAACTGAGCTGAAGAGCCTGTTGTCTAGAATCTCTGAAGTGAAAAGAATTAGTGTAAAATCCTAGAGGGAAAAGTACCCTAATTAGCTACAAAAAAACCCAAATATGCCTGTGAAAAATGTGAAGAACAAGTGTTTTATATTAATAGAGACTATTTTCAAATCCATTTCGGGCATCTAGAAAACAATGAAGTCACTTGGATTTGTTTTGCTAAAATCTTCAAGGGCTTTTGAAGATATTCTCTTTTAGTTATAAAATACAGCACAAAAAGAATATAGAAAAAATAGTGATTAAAGAACCTTTTATTAAACAGCTAGAAAAACAACTATAAGACTCTAAAGAAGAATTCTCACCTAACTTTAGGCATGCTGAAGTTGGATTTGATCATAGGTCTCTTTTGGTCAAAAGAAAGAGGTAATTCCAGAGGATGATGTATCCTGGCCTGTTTTAGGCCAAAATAAAAGGTTGTCTGTGTGCATGTGTCTTCCACAGTCAATTAAAGGAGCAAAGATTAACTACCTCAAATTTAGCTTTCCCATTTAAAGATATCCATATAAAGGCAGATTACTTGTTCTTTGCATTAATTATCTGTGAGCATTTGGTTACAAACAGAACTATAAATGACTGCATGGATCCTACTCAGACAGTCTAAAAAACTTAAAAGTAGAATGTTCAGGAGTCAGTCTGCAGGTTAAAAGAACTTTTTTCTAAAGAGCTTTTAGAAACTGTGAACGGTTTCTTTCAAAACAGTTTAACATAAAAGACAGGAATTCCCTGGGAATATGAAAAGATCTAAATGGAGTTTGATATTTAATGTGTTTGGCCCAGATGTAGTTACAAGACAGTGACAAGTAAAAAATGTGGAAGTTTTATATTACAGATGCTTGTTTAAATTGCTATTATCCCAACCTTTCTATAAATTCAGTTCTTTCTGACTTACTATGTTTTAGAAACATATTTTTAATTTACATTATTTTTGTCTCTTTTTTCTTTCCCTCCTCCCTTTCTTTAATTTAAACCAAAACCCTCTGATTCTCTTTTCTGTCTACAAAATGAAAGCTTCTTCGGATGTTTTCCTTCAAGGTATAATGTTTTTTGGAATGGAAATTCACTGCATGCAACTGCTGAATTTAACTATTAGAGCTTATATGAGAGTGGCATTTTGTTGTTTTGCTTTTTTTTTTTTTTAATGAGACATCTAAGCATTCTACTCAAGGTAACTTCTTAATTAAGTAGAATGGTTATGTTTTTCTAAACAATTTGTAGAGTTGATTCAGCAGCCCAAATACTGATTCACTACTGTTCTGAAATTACCTAAGTTCAATAGTGACCAACATTATTGGATCACATGAATTAAGAGTATAATATTAAAACATTTTCACTTCTCTCTTTCTCAATTTGCCATGGGATCCAATAGCACCAGCTACACCAGAAACCTGCAATATACCCTTTTAGAACTGGACTCTGACCCTGTCTTTTTAACCTTTCTGATTTCACTCCAAATTATAAAACCAAATCTGTTCTGATGTTGACCTGAACAAAATTCAATATCATAATCAATCACTCAAATACTGTTCCTTATGCAAAAAAGTCAGAGTTTTGAAAGGGTTTAAGATGCAGACATATTTTTAATGCTGTCACTGGATCAACACACTCTTAGCAAATTAGCAAATCTATCTAGCTATGTTCCACACCTAAACCTTTCCTTCATTCAGAAATGCAGTGATTTCACAAAAAAACAATTGGGGGAAAAAAACCCATAACATAAAAGCTAAGAAATTTGCAAACTTATAGAATGGAATTGTTATTTTACCCTAATAACTATCAGCAGGAAATTTCAATGCCTGTCATCTCAGTGTTCGCCAAGCGCTCAAACGTGTTTTAAAAGCTTAATTCGCTCAACTCATTACAAATGTATATGTGTGTGTGTGTGTATATATATATGTACAGCTACTATATAAAATTTGGAACATGTTGAACCTTCTATCTGGTGAAGATTAGCAGATGGTGAACTGCATATATTCAAACAATTGGAGAGTCTTATAGAGATTCTCCTAACCTTATTAAAAAGACCCAGTTTTTGCCTTTTTTTTTCCTGTATAAATATTTGTTCCTGTCTCAACACAAACCAGCCCTATATTAAAATCCTGCATTTCCAATTGATTATTTCAGTTCCTTCCATGTGCGATACACAAATTGCCTTCAGATATCACGCAGCTATGTAAAATACAAAAGAAATTCAAAATACCATCAGTTACATTCCTGAATGCTTCCTTTAATCTCTAACGTTTACTTAGTTTGGCTTTAAGCTAACTGTCCCCAACTGTTAGCTTTATATTGATTGGTGTTCCTTTCCTGTAAAGTGAAAGTATATGATGGAACTGATTTTAATAAGTTCAAGGTAATATTACCATTAGAACTTTTCAGCAATTTCCCATGTACCCCACACAGAACCATCATTCATGTGCTGACCATTAGTCTCTATCTTCCTGTTGGTCTGGTGATAATAACAGAGTCTCTCCCTCCTGCCATCTTTTTCCCTTTTTGCCACTCCACCTTAGGCACCTACAATTGACATCCGGCCTCGATCAGCTACTATTCAAATGAACAATGCTACACACCTCCAAGAAAGGGATGAAGAATATGGGTATGAGTGTCTTGACGGCAAAGACTGTGCCAGTTTTTTTTGCTGCTTTGAGGATTGTCGAACAGGAGCATGGAGGCATGGAAGAATACACATCCGCATTGCCAAAATGGACTCCTATGCCCGCATCTTCTTCCCAACTGCCTTCTGTTTGTTTAACCTGGTGTATTGGGTATCATATCTGTACCTTTAAAAACAAAAGGAAATCAGTGATATGAGCCTTACTCACTGAATTTCTTAGAGAGATGGTTTCCTAAGTCCACTTGAAGTATTTACAACACACTTTATAGTGGTCTGAATTCTTTAGTGCCATAAACCGGTAAATATCAATCATATCATTTGTCCTAAAATTGCCATTGGGTTATTGTGAATTAAATGTCTGTTCAACATGCCGAAATAATTTGAAATAAAAATCATATAAACAGGTAATATACAGCTATACCTGCTGGAATAGAGACAAAAAGAACAGATAGGGCAAGGAGAGCATGGAAATATCACTTAGCGGTTGGTACTGCTATTTCAAACAGGAGTGAGAAAGTGGAGAATTCCCAGGTAAAGTGCTGTACAGTTTGTTAACACTGGCTATAATTATGCTATAGCTTTATTCTCTGTGGGCTTTTCTTTTTGGAAGAGTCATCTCTCCCTTTGAATAGGTATTATTAAGCTAGGAAAGTAACTTCTACTCCCAACCAAGATAAATATAGACCTTTCCCTTTGCCATCCCTTTAAGAGCACATGTACAATGCTGTAAATATTTCAATACCTTGTAGTAAATAAAGTCTAGTGCATGCATCTTTTGGGGGCCAAAATAAATGAAAGAAAGGTACTATAAAGTTTTGTCTTTTATTTTGTGTCTCTGGATGTGCTATTGTAATTGAAATGTGGATTTTCATTTTTTTTCTCCTTGAAAATTTACCCCTTTCCCTCATGCATGGAAGATCCAAGCAGACAGCACTTTCATGTAAGACATTAGAGAAGCCTTAAGGATTTAAATAAATAACATGTAGGCAAATCTGTATGGCCAATATAATAGCTGATAAAGTATACTGTATGTGTCTGCTGCAGTTGTAGCCTTCATTTTCCATTTATAATGTTGCTATATTTCAACTGAATTTCCAGTAATTACACACTGCAAGATCAGCTTCTGAATTTAATCCATGTGCTTCTATTGTTTGGGGTTTTTTTTTTTTCCCATGTTGAGCTCTACTTTTTTCCTTACACAAGTGTTTGTGGGGTTTTTTAATTCTTCAATCCAGTCTAGGAAATACCTTTTATTCTAGACATCATTTTTACATAAGAGCTTCAAGTTCATTTTGAAACATTGGATTTTGTGTTATATATACACATATAATTATCTGCCCATTCATGTCCTTGATCAGCAATAGTTGTCAGCGCTGCTTTTTACTCAGTGAGTACCTTTACTAAAACAAACCTTTACCATGGCTAGCACACAGTTTATAGATAGCCTTGAAAAGAAAAGGGGACAAAGGGTGTCCTGGCTACTAAATCACTTGTATGCAGTTCATGTGTATTTAAAACATTCAATCCATCTGGGTGAATCTGAAAACTATTTATCCACTGGTTTTCAGAATATGATGCTCAATTATGCAACCTTAAGCACATGTAAATATGACTGATCTTTTTTTTAATTGTCAAAGATGTAAAATGTCTCCTCCAGGAAAGTGGGCTTGCAGGTTGAAAAGGGAGATATATAACTTATCATTACAGAATTATTAAAGGCTAAAATGGAGGAAAAGGAAAGTTTTCCAATGTTTGTATAGTTTTGGAAATAAAAAATGTATAAAAAATTAATAACTCTTGATCATCAATTGCTCCTGTCCAATGTATTTGAAAACATTTTAATAAAGGAATTGCACACACCTATGGACTTTTTCCAATAAAACTGCTGCACTCAATTCCAGTCATCTTGTGATTAGTTTGTTAAAAATATGCTTCAAGGACTAGACTGCTTGGCTAGTTTGATTCATCAGCTGCCTAAGTGTAAGCAATTATAACTCTCATAAACCTCTGCATTCTCTCTTGTTATAGTCAAATGGCTCACCCGCATAACTTTCAAGGATGGAGACCAAATCTTTAAAACCATTTTGAAGATTACCTTATTCTTAAAAAAACAAAACAAAACAAAAAAATACTGAATTTGAAGTATCCAAATGAAGAGACAACCTTTCTTTGCCTTCTTAAAGTAAAGTGTTTCCACTCCCTGAATGAATGTTAATCTTATTTCATAAAGAAATGTGTTTCATCTGATGCCAAACAGATAGATAATTTCGCTCCCCCCCCTAACCCACCCCCAGTGGTCAATGATTTAACAGCTTTCTTCTAGTTCCTTGCAGTTAAGAGGAGTGGTTGATGTTACCCATTTAAGATTTTAGGATTTTTTTCCCCGCTATCAAATAGGTTTTATACAGATCATTATGAAACTCAGCCCAAACCAGCCCTTTAATTCCCTCAGTCCAAGTGCATTTCAGTTAACAGAGGGTTTTTTGGGGTTTTTTTTGTGTCAAGGTCTGTGAAATTAAGGATTTGGTGACACTAAGTACCCCATGTGCCCATAGAAAGCCTGCAACACTGAAGAATCAGATGCAATAGGAAGGAACAAAAGATCAGACTCTTACTTGTGCAAGTTGGCCTTCTCCTTCCAGCAAGAGAGGAGTGTAATTAAAGACTGATGCATCCTTATCTCAATAATGCAAACCACACAAAAGGGAACAGCATGCCACATCTGCAGTTAAGAGCTTAAGTGAACTTTTCTCACCATACATCACTACACATAGTAAAGAAAATAAGCTCTTAATCAGCCATTACCCAACACCTCAGCTCCTGCCACACTTATTTGGGCAATTTGTCATTTCCTCCTGGGGAAAATGTATGAGATTCAAAAGGACAGTTCCTGGATAAACATGTAATTCCAGTGAAAAAATGACACCAAAGCACAATCTAGTGCTAACTAAAAAGTATAGTGTTCCTCTGAATAGAGATTATATTAGTTATTCAGCATAGAATCAAAGGATGACCTTTGTATCGTAAAGCCAGACTGCCAGGACAACAAACAAAGTAGCAACTGAAATAACATTTGGATATGATGAGGGTTATTATTCAGAAAAAAAAAATAAAAACAAACCAAAAAACCTGCTTAGAAATTTATCTATATATACACATTCACACATACTCATTATATAAAATATCAATGCACACCTTATACATATTAGCTGTCCCAGTTGCATTCTAGGGAAGAAATTCACTCCTGATGCAACAGACTTGCTAAAATGTTTTCAAGCTTATCACATTTCAGATAGCAATTTACTGCTCTGGGATATGTCTGAAGATGTTCAGATGGTCATTAAGAGTTTTGTCAAGTATACACTAGTGGCACAATTATTCACCTGCTATTTATATTCTAGGAGTATGTAGATGTCCTGACCTAGACAAGGCATTGTTGTTCCAGGCATTATGTAATATATACATATCAAAAGAGAACACCCTCAAAGTGTTTATAAATCTTTATACATTTATAATGTTTACAAAACCCAGTTTGCAAATAAAGAGCTGGTATTTAGAGAGATAATGAGACTTGACAATAGTTCTCCTATTTTAAATGTTAGGCAACTCCAAAAGACTGTATTTTAACTAGCCAGTATTGAATAATTTTACCCTCTACACAATAAAAATGCTAAAGATCCTAAAGGTAGTTCCTCAGCACAGATCATATACATACACACACACACCAAAAAAAGGGGTCTTTTTTTAAACCCACCTATTTTTACCTCATTGTTCCACAGTCATATAAATCTAATATGAATGGACTTGTCAAACATACTATGAGTATCAGTTTCAATGATAGAGCTATAACAGAATAAATTGGCATATATTGGAGGTTCAAATATTTGGACCTCCTTCCTCGTGTGCCCCCAAAGCCCTTCAGTCTAAAAACATGGGTAGAAAAAGCAAAAAGTACAGTTACAAAATACTCAAGCAAATTATTAATATGAGTAATGGAAGAAGAAAGCTTTGTTAACTGCACTAATTATAGTAGATAGCATTACTTCACATACAGCCAAAAAAAGAATTGGAAAAATAGTTTTATATTATCTGCTCCTGTGAGAAGCTTCAAGAAATTTCCCTGGCTTCAAGGCGTCCCCACCTCCAGCCCAGGCCGAGCCAATTAGCAATAGGAAAATGTCTCTTCTAATCCATATTTATGAGAGGAAGAACTGTTTTGGCAAAGAAGAGAGAGGGGAGAGATCACTGACTTGAACAAAAAGACCATCAATGACAGGAAGAAGGAGAAGGAGGAGGGGTAAGACAGAGAAGCTCAGACACCCAGATCAGCACTGAGAAGAGTAGGGGGAGGTAAATGGTGTCCCCTGTGGCTTATGGATGTTTGACAGCAAAGCAGATACCAACGTGTAGGCCATGGAGGAGTCCATGCTGGAGCAGAAAGCTGTGCCTGAGGGCAGTTGTGACTACATTGAATGCTCAGTCAGATGACAAAGAAGACCCCAGAGATGCTCAATGCCAGAGCAGGGGAAGGAGGTGTGCTGGACTGGAGACCCGTGTGCAGCCTGTGGACGTTCCCATGCTGGAGCCGGGAGCTGTGCATGACTCTGTGGAAAGCCCACGTAAGAACACTTTATCCCTGAGCTCTTTTAGCCTGTGAGAGGGACCTCATGCCACAAAGAGCAGCAGAGACGAACTGACTGCAACCTCCATTCCCTGTCCCCTGTGCCACTGGGTGAAGAAGATAGAGAAGTTGGGAGCAAATTAATTTGAGCTCAGGAAGAAGGGAGGGGTGAGGGGAAGATGTTTTAAAATGTGGTTATGTCTCACTATCCTACTCTGTTTGGTAAGGAATTAAATTGCTTTTTCTTTCCCAAATTGAGACTGTTTTGCCCTTGACCATAATTGGTGAGTGAGCCCTCCTTGTCCTCATTTCAACCCATACGCCCTTTGTTGTGTTTCTCTCCCTGTCTCACCGGGTCAGGGGGAAGTCAGTGAAGGACCTCATGGTCTTCGCTGTGACAGAAACCACCACACTGCCTTACCATAAAATCTGTGTTTTCTGGGATCTTGGTAGAGATGAGCTGTAATTTGGGATTTGAAAGAGGATAAGTAAGGATTTTTTCAGGTTTTCTGAACTGTTTTTTTTCATGCTACATATGAAAGGCAGGACTAAAATGAAGTCTTTGTGGGAGAAGCTGGTAGTTGAGGGATGAAACTAAGGCATGACTATGACAT
Source organism: Caprimulgus europaeus (assembly GCA_907165065.1). The sequence goes on along the minus strand of OU015531.1, from coordinate 37,158,890 downwards.
AGAGGCTGAAGTCAATACTGAGCTGATCTGCTCTATCCAGTCTGCAGCTGAGAACCAAACTGAGAAGCAAACAAAAGAATTTGCTGAATTATGTAAAAATTATATACCTTAATGCACTACAGAGGCAGCCCAAAGCAGCAAATAAGAAGAGGAATTCAGACAATATGATTCATAGAAAATATAATAACTGTCAAGGCCAGAATAATGAAGGTTGCAGTTCTCTGAATGGAATAGAACATGTTCAGGGTTCAGGCTTCATTTACACCAAAGAACAACCAGATTTTGATGATGCTGTGGTAGAAAGTTTATGTTATGTGGCAATGAAGAGCTAGGTCCAAGATAAGGACAGAGTGAAAAATAAAGCCTGTTCATGGGTTTCTGCAATTGGAAGAATAAAGCCTGTTAATTTAAGCTCAGGGATCCAAAGCAGTAAGTACGAACACAAGAAAAGTGAAAATATAAAGGAGCCATCTAAATGAAACTTAATTACAGCTAAGGGAAAAAAGTGACATTTTAAAATGTAAGTGTTGTCTTTCAAACAAAATTTCAGTTGCTTTGCAAAGAGAATTTAATTAAATCTTATTAAAAGCTACACAGGTAAATCAGTTTATTACACCCATAAGAGTTCTATTGTTCCATTTATAAAAATTAAAAGCCAATGCACTTTCCCTCCCTATTTAGAAGATGAAAATATTTTGCATTCCTACTTACACATTACTGTGTTTTTCTTTTTAAAGTCAAGTTATACAATGAAAAAAATATCTGTTGAATATGTAAAAGAAAGTTTATGACCTTTAAAAGATCTTGAATATAGACATGAACTAAAAGCTTTGCTTACAAGTCAGCAAACCGGTTTGAATTATTCATTCCAGAATGTTGAATTAACTCAGAAAAACATATTTTAAAAGGTTGCTTTTCTTGTAGGGGAAAAAAAAAGCACAGTATGATAAGACTAGATAAGATTTTCTCATTTGGACTTACATAAAATTCATATTGATTATCAAAATAAGAAAATGGAAAATAAGAAATGAGAAAAGATTAATATAGCTTTAATTCAACCAGTATGAAAAACATTCGGAACATTGATCTTTCCACCAGACACATGCTTTTTGATGCTGGCATATTGAAATCTGTATCTGATGAGGTTTAATGAGTCATCACTCTCTTTAGAATTTTCAGGTATATACTGTAAGTCTAACTATGGATTCAGTAATTTTGCTGTGAGAAGCATAACCTTAATTTACCCACAGGAAGGAAAAAAAAAAAACCAAACAAAAAACCTCTCCCTTAAAAAAACCTCTAAACCAAGACATCTTGTTTCATTCCTAAAATGAGACACAAGCAGAGAGAGGCATCTATCCAGCTAATATATTTATAAGATGTCTGCTTGAAAGTCATATAGACCTGCTAGAGAGGATTTAGCATAGTCAGATACTTCAGTGTAAAAAAAAACAAAACAAAAGAACAAAACAAAAGAACAAAACCACCCTACCAAAACAATGTAAATTTACCACGCCTCTACTTAAAAAAAAAAAAAAAAGTATCCATGTTTGCATTGGGTATAAGGTATATTATATACTTATAATATACAATGTATATTCATAAATTCCCAGAATTCAGTTCACTGTTTCCCTTAGGACTAGAAGTGAAAGACTAGACCAACAGTTTCGGCAATTCTATAATCTCACCAATCTATTCAGATTTCACAGGTTTTTCTGCTTCTCATTCTTGTTCTACTTACATCAGTGCTTTTTACTCCGCTACCACAGTGAGATTTCTTATAGAAAAAGGTATTTTCCTTTTGCTCCTTCCAATTCCTTTGCCTTCACTGAACATTCCCCTGAATTTGAGAGCTTTCCTGCCGATCTAGCAGCTCTGAATCTTTCTTGCATGTATAATGCTTCTGTCCCATAAATCACCATCCTCACAGCTTCACCCAAATTTGTTATTTCATTTTAATTCTGAAAAACTATTGTAATGTGAAAACTATCACTTTTAAAGAAACTGCAGGTGAAATCGTAAAGTTAATGGACTCAGTAGGAAGCTAAAGAGGGATAAGACAGACTTATTACTAACTTCAAGCTTGCCTTTATTTTCCTTGTTTTCAGAACTGATGCCAGCTCTTGTTAAGGTCTAGTCTATACAATGATTTGTAATAGCCTAGAGAGTACCCATATTGGCACAATCTGCAAACCCTGACAATACCTAGGTGAGGCAGAAATCTCACCAAAGCCACATTTTCCTGTCCTCGTTTTTGCTAGGATAGGGTTAATTTTCTTCTTAGTAGCTACAAAGCACTGTGTTTTGGTTTCAGTGACAACTGTTATGAGAAGAAATGTTGATAACTACAAGGACACTGTGCGTGGGCAGTTTCCAAGAAGAGAAGACTGTAAGGGGGGATTGAAGAAGAAAAGTACAGTAGTTAGTAAAACCCAGAATTGGTGGTTGGATACACCAATAAGATATTCCATATCATATTACATCATGTTTAGTATATTAACCAGGGCTGACAGGAAAGGGGGGGGAATTATCTTGGGAATCTCTTGGGCTTGCTTTTCCAAGTTTGTGATTTTAGGTTCAGGGTTCCTTTCGCTCCTCCGGGATCGTTATCAGTGGGTGGTGAGCAATAGTACTCTGCATTACTCATATATGTGTATATATATATAGTTGTCATTCTTCTTTTATTTTTACTCTAATTATTAAATTGTTCTTATCTCAACCTACAAGTCTCTTTAACTTTACCGATCCAGTTCTCTTCCTAGGTCCCTGGGTCGGCAGAAGCAGGGGACACACGCTGCAAGTGGCTGTGTCTTGTTTGTCTGCCAGCTCAGTTAAACTATCACACCTCCCCATGTAGCAGCACTCCTGCTGGTGTTAAGCACCTGGGGGTGCTCTCTACAGATGCTGAATATTTCTGAAAAGCAAAGGGGATAGAGGAGAGGATTGAGGGGCAAGAATTAGGAGACTTGTAGGTTGAAATAAGAACAGTTTAATAATAGGAAGAAAACTTAAAATAATACTAATATTAAAATAGTAGTGATAATGATAACAGTAACAGAATATACAAATGAGGGATACAAAGTGCAACTGCTCACTGCCCGCCAACCAAATCCAGCCTGTTCCCAGATAATGATCCTAGAGGAGTGATAATCCTGAATCGAAACCACAATCCCAGAAGAGTGAGAGCCCGAGTGAAAGTTGGAGAGAGCTAAAAGAGGAAAAGCCCCCCACTAATATACCGGACATGAAGTGATATGATATGGAATATCCCATTGGCATATCTAAATGCCAATTTCACTTATTAATTTAAATATTCCTCACCCCCTTAAATCTTGTGCTTGTAGACTAACAGCACACAAAGTCCTTCATTTCCAGTGACAAAAATGCAAAAACAAATGTTATTAGTGTCTCTCTCATAACAAATCCCAGGCTGAAAGCAAAACGCAGCACTATTCTAACTACTGAAAAAGAAACCCAGCTCTGTTTCAGCTAAAAACCAGGACACCTTAAATAACACTACACAAGCATTTTTTGGCTGCCCTCCCTGGTTCCAGGAGCTTTGCCAGTTTCTTAGGAGTCTTCAGCGGCTCTTTTGGAAAGATATACAGTAGCTGAGCATATCCTGGACAGCCCTTGGGAGAGTCTCATTGTCAGAGAATCACAGATACAGACTATACAGGGATGATAGAAGGTAGTTTACTAAATGTTATAATTTGTTCTTCAGCTCAAACACTTGGGATATAGAAGAAATACAGTCTAAAGAAAAAAATCACTCAACAAAATGAAACTGCAAGAAAAGCTTAAGAAACAGTCATTTATTTACAAAAGTGTTTTTCTTCCTTTATTTCTGCAGATTATTTTTCAAAAATACCACAGCAAAAAGAAAAAAATCTATATGAAAACTACAAAATATCAAGTATGTGTCTGATTTTGATTTGTCAGAATTTTATTTTTTTTTTACTTTTAAATTTATTGTAGGAACTTCCTAAATTAGACCTTGTTACAAAGGTGAGAGAGCAACAGGGAGAGTGACTGTCCATTTGTTTTGCTCCACTCTACATCCCATAGAGCATTTGGACAGACGGGTCCAAATCACCAATACAAATGGCTCCCTGAGAGAATGCTACATGTGGATACACATCAGCTCAGATTACAAATCTATACAAAATCTGTACAGTAGAAAGCAAAAACCATCTCAAAGAAACCACCTTGCAAACTCTTAATACACATGGAGAGATTTGTTTCAAACTTCTGTGTATGGTTTGCCATAGTTGATCAGAACTTTTGCTATTTGAAGCATCATCTTGTTGTAGTATGTTAGCCTGTGTTTAATAAAAATATTCTCAGGTGTTGGAAACCTTTTCTGCCCTTTGGAGCATTCACTTTAAGGAAAAGGTAGGGCAATTCCTCCTTCTGACTGTCATTGACCTCATAACCTATCACTTGTGCGCAAAGAAACAAACCCAAGTACCAAATATATGGGAGAGTAGGACTGAACATAACTCTTAAAAAATGTTGATATTCTTTAAACCAAAATCATAGTTTTCTTCCAAAATCCTCTAAAGAGCTTTCTCACCTGCCCATGAAAGAATTTAGATGATGGAAAAATGAATTTCATTAAGTGTGCTGCATCTTGTTGTAAGTAGCTGTGTGTTCCACTAGCATATCCTGTCCATTGTCTTATTGAACTATTACTCAAATGCTACTTGTGCCTTCTTGCTCATGTTTGCCAGTCCATTATTCCTAAACCAATGCAGTGACACAAGTTCTGGTCAGCATGTAAAAAAGCATAATGTGGAAAAGTAATACAATTAGAATGGTACAGCAACAATGATAAACATGAAAATTTATTAATGATTCAGTTTTCTTATCTGGTAATAATTATTTGTAAACTGATGTTGAGTTTCTACACATAATTTTAAGTTTTTGTTAATTACTCTACACGACTCTTGTTTAGCTTCTGGCTGCTCCTTTTAGTAATGGTATCAGTTGGGACCAAAAATTGCCAAAGTGTAAACGGTAGCATACATCTCTGTAATTGCATATTTTAGAGCTATTGTGAAGTGAACAAAAACACCAGATGTTTGCCCAGTAAAATTTAAATAGCTAGCTCTGCTCAAAATCTCTGAAATTTGAGAATTATTTCATCCACCTTTTTTGTGCAATTTTGTCCTTTACAGGGAATTTAAAAATAAAACACTGATCCCTCTGAGCAGTCTTAAAATTCACCCCAAACCTGAAATAAGATAAGCTATGGTAAAATTTCCTAGGGGATGAGCTGGATACAAGCTCTTTGTGTGAGCATATAGTTTAGTCTCTAGAGTTTACTTTTTCCTATCTGTACAAAGAGGAAAAATCAATAAAGCTGAGCAGTTAATGTAGACACATGAGCTACAATTACATAAACAGGTTGAAGTTCAAACCCCATGCATATCAGAAATGACTGTAAAAATTCTTCTGAGGATTTTGCCAAATAAATGCTAAGTATTTTGTTATTGCTCCTTCTACCTTCCCTCCCACTCTCCCTGGCACCTAGGCACAGAAGAATCTATAGCCCTCAGTACATTTGAATTCATATGTGATGCAAAAGAAGAATACACCATGTGAGAAGACACTCCTTTTCAAAGATGCCGTTGTTCTACCCTGTCTTTTAGGGAAAAAAAAAAAAAAAAATCCCATAGAACAGAAAAGTGGTATTTGGGGAACTTTTAAATTAACTCTAAAATCAACTTTTCTAGGTAAAGAAAAAGAAAAGTATTGACAGCCTAATTCCTGTTCTTTATTTGTCTTACTGAAAATCTTAGAAAAAATAAAAAGCTATTAATTTATAAAACTAATCTTGGTGAACTAAGACCATCGTAACCAATCCTATGAGAAGTACACTAGATCCCTACATCATTTTGACTAGTAATATAATTAAATAATTCTACTGTAAATTATTTGTCACAGTTCCAATAAATGGACTGACATTCTGAAGTTGCCTAGAAAATTTGTTCAATGAACATTTTGAAACAGAAAGGGAAAGCACCAGTTTTTCAATTTTAGTAACAAAAATCTTATTAACTTTTAAAGCTCTGTTTAATCCGTAGGTAGGAGGCAAAATACTAATCAAAATGCTAATAAAAATCATTCATGCTACAGTAGAACAGAATAGGTTTTATTTTAAAGAGCACTAGACAGTTTCTAAAGATGCTCACCAATTATTTTCAGTTATGAGGAATATTATGCTTTTCAAAGAGTTAAAATACAAGAGGAGCCCTTTAGTTATTCAGAAAAAAATGAAAATAAATAGGAAAGTAGAAAGCAGGCAAAAGAACTATAGCTCTGCAAATATGTTAAAATAATGGAAGCTATAAATTTAAAAATTCACAGCTACGTTTTTTAAGAGTTAATACACTTGAAAAAGTTTACATTCCTCTTTTTCCATAATTTGAGATATATTAATACTAAAAAATCAGAACTATTTGCATTGGTGGCTAAGTGTACTAGCATCTGTACTTAGCTCTGTAGATCTCTTTCTATTTTTTTAAAATTTTGCTCAGAAAGAGACACTGATCCTTTCCCTAAGCTTTCCTTAACCATAAATTTTATTTTTTTTTAATTAATCTCATTTCCTTTACCTTTTCCTTAGTATGCTTAGACAAGCAACACTTAAGGACAACCCCCCCCTCCAAAATAAATACATGTAACTTGTAGAGTTACCTCTTAGTCATCTAGGGGAACTTCAGAATTCATATTTTCACATTTTTCTCCAGAGCTTTTATAGAGAAAACACCAACATTTCATTGTCATATATTGGAAAAGTGGGAGGAAAACGGCCTTTAAACTGATAAAGGACCTAGTCACTTTCTGCTACTTGCCCATTTTTTTTTAATTAGCCCAAGATCCCACATGTCCATCTAATGACCTTAGAGTTACCAAAGAAATCCCTTCTGAGATCTACCACACAAGCACACAACCGCAGAATATTGTAACCTGTGTTAGCAAAAATGGCCCCCAAAACTACAGAACCATCTGTTTGTTGTGATTTGTTGCAATTTGTCAGCGATTTTACGGACTATACCCCAAGCTCACAGCAATATGTAGATGGCAACAGATATACACAGGTTAGTATAAAAAGAGAAACACAGGAGACAGTTACAATGTTCTTTGTGAGTTAATGAGTATTTCTTTCCTCTTCTCAGATTGTTAGACAGATATTTACAGAATTTAAAAACTATCTATCAGCTCAGTGATACGTTCTCTCTTTGACACTTCCTTACACAAAACTAAATTTTAAGGTGCATAAAAAGGCAACAATATTCAGCACTGTGTGTGTCTCACTCATACCTTTAAAGTGTTTGCTCTACCACTTAACTTGAAAAAAAACATTTGGGTATATCATATTCTTAACTAATTCAGTTTTATCATACTACATATTTTGCAGTAAATATTGAAGAGTGTTCCATTTTATGAGATTCATAAACATTATCCAAATGTTCTTCGTGAAATATCATGCTACCTGGATATGTTCCAAGAGTAGGTGTAGCATTGCTTTGCATTTTCAAACTGTCTAGCAAACTGCCTAACCCCATTAAGGAGGGAAAGACTATGGATGTCACCTCTAAACAGCAGTAGTCCTACTTGTCTCAAATGATTTTTGATCTGTTTTTTTTTTTTTTTTTTTTTCAGGTTAGGGGATGACACTACTCTGCCCTGGGGAGGCCCCATCTGGAATATCGTGTCCAGTTCTGGGCCCCACAGTTCATGAAGGACAGGGAACTTCTTGAGAGAGTCCAGCACAGAGCCACCAAGATGATGAAGGAAGTGGAGCATCTCCCTTACGAGGAAAGGCCGAGGGAGCTGGGCCTCTTTAACTTGGAGAAGAGGAGACTGCGGGGTGACCTCATTAATGTTTATAAATATATGAAGGGTGAGTGTCAGGAGGATGGGGCCAGGCTCTTCTCAGTGATGTCCAATGGTAGGACAAGGGGCAATGGGTGTAAGCTGGAACACAGGAAGTTCCGCTTAAACTTGAGAAGAAACTTCTTTACTGTGAGGGTAACAGAGCACTGGAACAGGCTGCCCAGGGAGGTTGTGGATTCTCCTTCTCTGGAACATTCAAGACCCGCCTGGACGCCTTCCTCTGTGATCGCATGTAGGTTTTCCTGCTCCAGCAGGGGGGTTGGACTAGATGATCTCTGAGGTCCCTTCCAATCCCTAACATTCTGTGATTCTGTGACATATAAAAATATACTGCATTATACCCTCTCTTTTTAATCTAAAACACCCCTTTACCTCATGTTAACAAAACCTACAGCAACCTACAGCCTATGTCCAGACACTTTCAACTTATTTATTGCTCCTACAAAATTAATAGTCTTAATTTTTGGATGCTAGCAGGCAAGTATGACCTTGCATGTCAGAACAACACACTCACAGGCAATGAAAATCCTAGGGTTTAGTTTCTATGACCCCATAATGATTCCCTAATCACTGACTAATATTGTCACATAAAATCAAGGTTTTCCCATTTCAAGAAAAAGAAACAATAGCCAAAACCAAAATCCTCCTCTAAGCAATTACACTCGCCTAATAACGTAAACTGTACCTTGAATTAATTGTACAGGCAATCTCTCAAGAAATTCCCTTTGCTACCATAGAAACCAAGGATGCATACTCTACAGCTTATCTGGAAATTTTTATTCACATTCCCCGAGTTTGCTCATTTTAAGACTGTAATGTATATTTGGAGGCAACGATGAACAGAACATTTATTTCTGAAAGCTTTTTTCAAAGGAGAATAAAAAAATGAAAGTAAGATAAACCCAGTGAACAACAGGAAGAAGACTCAGTTCCTATACCTTCCAAGAAAAATGACAAAAGAATCAGGGAGACAGAGCAATTACAGCAATTCTGGATACCTGCACAGAATTCTCCTCCTATATTCCTATACAGATTCCATGATCTGCAAGCAAAAAGTGGATAAATTGGTTCACACTGCCAAGCAATTCCACCAACCAAGAACTCTTCTGATGGTACTACTCTTGGGGAAAGCGGCAAATGCAATGGCCATTCATTCAGGCCCCTTCTTGCTTCTCTCTTTACATTCTTCTGGTTGACTCTTTTCCTCCTGGGCCTATTTACAGACTCTGTATAAAGTGAAAAGTCAGCTTGAGACACAGCTCTCCTTTCCTATAGATATTAAAAATTGCAAGCAAGTGATATTAGATGGCATTCAAGGAGCCATTTAAGGTTGCTTAATGTGTTATTAAAAACCAACTTGTTAGTTTCATAAACTGGGAAAAAAAAAAAAAATGTTTGTCAAACCATCACAAGTTCATTTTTTACTGGTGCAGAAATCTTCACTTGACTGATTCTGTAAGTCTAGAAGACTCAGTGCCATGGGAGTGCTTGCATAGCTTCCCAATACACAAAAATTAGGCTAAAATAAAACAAGGCATGTTACTCTTAGCTGAAAAGAAATCTAGTTTCATGACAAGCTGAACAGCATAAAAGTCAGATGAGATATAAAGCCACAACAACTAAATGTTAACAACATCAAAATGAACTGCCTTTATGTCAGATAATATAAGTAAAAAAATAATAGCTTCCAATAAGAGTGTTTTAAAATGTTGATATGCATTTCAAATTCTACTGAAGTTGCTCTTGAAACGTCCACTGCTGTGTGCCATGAAAAAGATGAATGTTCATTTGTACTTATAGTTCAGTTACCAACATACTAAAATATAAACGTATCTCCATCCTTCTCACATCACTGGAGAGAAATTTGATTAATGTTTGTACAAGTCAGATTTCATATCACTAATAGACACATTGTTTCCTACATCTAATTTCTCTGAAAAACTACTGCACATATTCTCTTCGGCATCAGTCCAGGCGAGCAGATGGAGACATACACCGAGTACACTCTTCATCTGACTTTCCAAAGGGATTAGGCACATTCACAACTGCACCCCTGAACTGGAGTTACTGTATAACATTTGTCAGGCCTAAATTTCAGATTATAGCAAATTTAACAGTTCCAGTGCAAAAGACATTCATTTTTGAGATTACAATACCTAAATAGACAAAGGAATGTTTATCATTACAGAGAAGAGGAAAAGAAAGAAAAAATACAGGCAATGTGAAGGCTAAACCAACACTTGTACAAAAGTTTATATTAAAAGATGTAAACTGTAATAGAGTCCTTTGAGAACCAATCTGTGCCTTAATCACAAATCTGTCCTTTCTACACCACAAAATGAAAAATCTTTCCACCTGCCTGTCAGCCAGTGACAGTATTATAAAAGGATTAAAGATGAAAGATTTTACAGAGGTTTTTAAACTGCAGATCTTACAGATCCTTTGCTTTGTGTCTCATGAAGATTTTATATTTGTTCTCACTTTGTATTTTAGTTTTCCTAATCTAAAATGAAAGTCATTGAGACTGAAATATATGTTTTGCTCTTTATGCACTGAAAACACAGCAAAGAAAGCTGTCAGTGAAGATCAAACTGTGAAAAACAACTAACTGCTTAGAGAGAACAAGGAGAAGGTGTGAAGAGGATTCTTACATAAGAAACAAATAATTAAAAAGAGTAAAAAGAGTATGCAGCCAGCCAAGCAAGTAAATCAGCCTAATATGCAAACATGGAAGTTTTCAGTTTAATTAAAAGTATGTGAAATATCTTATTATTCCTCACAGAGGAGCAGTTAATATTTTCTGCAAATGCTCCTAAATAAAGGAGTGTTTTTAAACAGATTCTGTAGCACTTGTAATTTTCCCTAGGACTACTCATGGAGTAAAGAATGACACAGCATGAGTCTTAAAATTATTCACAATTATATCAATTAGGCAGTGCAAGTTCATTTCCCTTTCCTTGGTATCTTAAAGTCATATAGAGCTCTAATAAAGTTTGTGTAAGGGAGGAAAGAGGGGTAAACAAAACTTTATTAGTGGATAAAAGCATGTTAGAACACCTCACGTCTGAATGTGCAGATTTGGAGAGGAAGTATCTTAAAGGTAATGTGATACAGCACCTTGTACCTCAACTAATGGACTTGAAACATTTGAGGAGCTCCCACATATGTTAGACCATAACAGTGGTCTGCTACAATGCATGGAAACCCAAGATTCCATCCGAAATCTAGTTCCACCTCAAGTTATGCTCTTACCAGACCTGCTGATAGTGTACTACAACCCTACATATACCCTAGGTCAGAGTGGAATCATATTAAGTTTCACTAACAGTACAACACAGATCGAGTTATCTGATGTGTTCACCAGTCAAAATCCCTGATCTGTTTTCTACTTCAAATCACCTTGAAGCTTGGAAAATGCAGTGGGACATTAGCAACTACGTACTGTGGCCACACAGTATAAAAGGTGAGCTGTCTCAAATTAACATTTTCTGTCTAGAATGATTTCAGTTGTTTTGTTTCCAAGTTATAGGTTTTGTTGGTTGCTTCTCCACTTTACGGGTGCTAAAAAACCCTAGGGGTACTGAGAGATGGCAAGGCCATCTATTTTGATTCTTTTGGATCCCATGGCTCTATTTTCTTAACATGCCATAGCTGTTGCCTGAGATAGAACATTTATTCCTATTTTTTTTCACTGGGATTTGGAAAAGATGTTCCGTTATGGCATTCATCTGTTTGGGGTGACAACATTCCTACAGCTGGAAGAAAACTCACATTACCCACCACTGTCTCAAATACCGTTTTCTTTCACAGAAATATGAAGTGTCATTCTGACAGCAATAGTTCCAGAGACCCCAAGATCATACTTTGGTTTTGTTTCACATCTTTCTCTCTCTTTATACTTCCACAACCCCTCTGAAACTTTGACATCAGTTTCCAACATTGCAGAAATATCTGTTTTCAGTTTTTTCTCAAACAAAATATCAGCAGGTCATAACCATTGCTCCATTGTATTGTAATTTAACAGTGCTAAATATAGAGTGATCTGACTCTACATACCTTTCTACTCCAAGGTCTCTGGCTGAAGTAGTACCCTGAATCATCATCCTGCACACAGAGCACTCTCTAGCAGTCTAAGAGATCTTAAGTTTATCATGGGCTGATTTGAAACAAACTAAAAGATCCCATATATCTGAAACTTCCTAGCATAGACAGCAATCTGATCTGTTATTATGAATATAGAAATTTGCAAACCTTTTTCTAACTCCTCAGTTTGGAGGATTAGTGGATTGCTCTTTTTATGCTTCTCATTTTTGATTTTCCAACTCTGGTAGCCATTAGGACTCTAAACGTTTGAGTTGTTTAAATACACAAGTTCTCAAGGAAAAAATATTACTATAAATACAATTAACAGGTTTTTTTCAGATTATAATGGGTTATATTTATATTACATAGGGTTAATGATGCAAATAAACAGCAGTTGCCACTGTAAATGTAAATTAATAAAATAATTTCATAAATTATTGCTAATTATTGTGTTAACTTTCAACATCCAGTCCAAAAAAGAAATTTTTGGGTGTTCTGGGAGCAGACCTGAACTAAAATATCTATATTGCTTATTCTGCCACCAGAGAACATTCTGTTCACTATTTAACTGCTCTAACTTTCTTGATTAATCTAAAATTCTGTGTGTATTGCAATTTAATTGCTTGCTTTGAACTCTTGAATAAGTTAATTTAGTAAACTCTTGACAGCTTATTTTTTTCTAGCTTCTCTAATCTTGATTTACCCTTTTTTTCTCTAAAAACTAACTATATTTTATCAATTTATTACAAACTGTGAATTTCAACCTATAGAGAACTCTCAAAATGTGTATTGGACTATTCAAGTATTCAGTCCTTGCACTGTGATCATCAAACTCAGATTAGATTGATTCTGTTCCTGATTGTGTGATCTGATCTTTGTAAACTATTTCTACCTGTTAAAATCATGTTTTGATTATACAAACCTTAGTACTATATCAAAATTTGTGTTTAATCAGCGTTCGCATAAACCGAATCACATTTGCAAGAGATTATGAAGAGGCAGTACATGAGAGGCAAATATGGTGGATATAGTATTCTACTTAAAAGTCAAAATATGTAAAAATTATTTTTCCCCACTACATATTAACTGTACTCACGAAGCTTCAAGTTTGCTTTTTCTGAAAAGGGAACCATACACCATATAGCCATATTATTTCACTACTCTAAGGCTAATGCCTCTTTCAGGATAGTAGCTATTAGGCCAGAGAAAGGAAGACAGTCAAGTGTCTTACATCCCTACAAAGCACTTGTTAATACTTTTGATAGAAACTTCTGAAATACAAAAAGTTATCTAGACTGGAGAACAGCATATCCCAATACAGAAATATAATACCTATTAAATTCAGAGTTAGGACTTCGCTATCCCTCCCTAAACTGTAATTCAGCTATTAACTTTCCTAGTCCTTGTATTGTAACAGCTGTTTGGAACCTTAAGAACAAGAGGTATGGCTGTAAGGACTCTAAGTAGGCTTGAAACAAAAACTTCTCATTTTTAGCATTTAATTTTCAAAGAACAACAAAAAAACATTACTTAAAAGCCAACAGGGAAACTTTTACAACTTCTGTAATAAAGCAATTTGTTAAAATCCCAAAGATTTTTTTTTTCTTCTGATTATTCAGGTTGAAGGTATGCAAATTGTATTCGCAGCCAAATGCAAGAAGTAGACAAGTGTTGTCTTTGTCTATGATTTGTAAATTATTTTCAGTAGACTCTTTTACATAATGTGTAATCTCAGACCTCCAGTATGTGTGAGTATTAAATATTTTGTATACATATTTTTATCTGTTTCAAAGCACTAATAAAAAAAAAAAAGTTCATTTCAATTGCCTTCAGAACAAAAATTTGTAACATTTCATTCTGAAAATGTTGATTTTTAAATTTTGTATATATTTTTAGTTTCCTTAAGCCACAACAATAGACACCACTTGTTTTTTCCTCTTGAAGAAATTGTTATTCCAAATTTGTTCATGAATTCATAGGCTCACTGTAGTCCATTCTGCTCTTAAAGTCTGTTAAACTTGAATTAATTAAAAAAACCCACCAGGGATTGATTTAGAGTGGAGAAGTACAAGGCTTAGATTTACTGAGAATACATAATTCACAGCCTCACAGTAGCAGCATTGACTTACACCAAGATGATAAGGTTACTCAAGGATTTCACTCATCAGTGAGGAAAAACTTATGCCGCAAAATTCTCCTCTTTGGCTCTATCTCTCACCTGTCTCTGAAAATGTATTTTTCCTACTGCAGAGACTTTTCAGCTGTTTATAAAGTAACTATTGTATCATCACACAGTAAATAAGCACTGACTTAGGCTATGTTAATGTTTTATGCTCAAAACAGTGGCAACTCTTACACAAATAATTGAGTCCCCTCAGTACAATGGAGATGGGAATCTCAGCAGGTAAGTGGAAATGCAGTGCAAGACAAACATCTTACAGCCTTTATATGATGGGCCACCATCTCTCGTAAGACTGAGCTCCCTCTAGAAACAAGCAGGCTATGATGAGTCATGACTTTTACCAAAACTTATGGTTTAAAATCTTCCTTTCATTTCTGTTGGTGTCAGAGAAAAATCTTCCCAAAATTTTCAGAAGGAAAATGGTCAGATTCCTCAGCTGTGTCCCCATACTCCCAGTCCCATAAAAGTGTGTTGAGAATCTACCATAGATCTTATGAAGGCTTATGTCTGAAAACTTAATCAACAATTATATTCCTGTCAGAAGCCTTAGCCTCAGTGAACTAGCATTATGCTTAAATAAAACACAACTTGCAGGGAGTAGACATTTCAGTCTTCTCTCTCCAAAATATTATCATATTATATAAGTAAATACAACTGAACACAAGCCTACTGTACTTTTCTTCTCCATTTTCAAGACAAATTTTATACTTAAAAAGGTTTTAACTATATTCTCTCCTTAATTCCTCCTACAGACAAAGTGTTTTGATGATGCAAGACATGTCTCTACAGTATCTCTGCCAGCTCAAAGTTGCCTCACACAATGTGAATATTTGAAACTTGAAGGCTACTTTCACTAGAAAATAGAATAAAGTATGTCCAGCTGAACTGCAGAGTCTGGCTCTTAGACTTCTGAAAGATAACAGAGATACATGGCAAGTGCTGCTGCAGGCAATTAGGCTTTATTCAAATTTGCAGTGAGACTAAATCAGCGCTATTGTTAGAAAAAGAAGGACCCAAAAGCTTAAGACATTTAATTAACCTTTCATTCCAAAGGACTGATCCTCCGTGTCAGGGTTCATGTAAATTGGTCCTATAGAAATTGGCACTGCTACCATGTGCTCTGTGGATGAAGAGCAAACCTCATAGTCCTCACCTTTTGGGAGCAAAAGGTTCAGATACATATAGAAAAGTGGTTTTCAGAAAGCTTTACACTCTGGCTGTAGCCCAGGAAAACTGCCCTTTGTAATTAACTGCATATGAATCCATTAGAAAAGGACTGAAAATCACAAGTTACTGGGCTGTCGGTGACCTAGAAGGGGCAGGAGAGTACTGACAGGTCTGCTAGTGCCTTGCCTGGAACTCTCACTACAAAATGGACGGTACTCAGAAAGACAAGTCACTGCAGTGTTTTTGGAGGCAAAATTTAAATTCTTTTTGCACATGAAAGCTTAAGAAGACTATGTTCAAGCTAGCAAATTTTGTCTTCATTCTTAATAGCTTCTGAGCCCCACAGCTTCTACTGCCTTCAGATTTGAAATTCAGATCACTAAAAGTGACCAAAAGAAATTTTGGGCCAAGTGCCCAGTGACAGTTAGGTATTATAAATTATTGCTGATGCAAGATAGAAGAAAGGGACTGCTGGAGAAATTATCACTAATAAGCACCGCCAAAAAAAATTGAAAATATTTCTGGGAAGTTGCCTGAAATACTTTTATAATGGAATGGATATGAATGAAAAACTATTGGATGAAAAGAATAAGATGTGATTTGGGTGCAAAATAAAAAAAGCAATGAGAATATTAAAAGAAAAAGGTTTTAAATTCCCAGAAGATTTTGTTTGAATCATGCTGACTTAACTGATAAAGTACAATGCGCTTACTCATAAACACAAACACACTAAAGATTATACAATGCTGACAAGAAAAGGGCTTGTAGAACTAAATGGAAGCTCAGCAAAATATACTGGATTAAGAAAGACACATTTTTCCCGTTTGCTTCTCCACAGTCAGAACTACTACTGCAAATAACAGCAAGTCAGCTAACTTGTTTGGTATTTTTTTTTCTAATCCATTTTCCCATAACTAATACAAGAAAATGAAACGGATTTAAAATCAAGTCCTGTGGAGTATAATTTTTTTTTTTTTTTTTTTTAATGCTTACTTTTGAGGAGGGGGGCATATTTAGATGTCTCCCTCATTGCAATGCTACTGTGAGTATTTTCAATTCAGGCATCACTTCTACTTCACAGCCAAAAATACCGTGGCATGACCCAATTCAACTCCTTGACCAAACTCTGATGATTTTAATAGAGCTACCTTCTCAGAAAGTGTAGTTTACTGCTCCTAGACCTCTTCCTACCAGTTTCCCTGCCCACTTAGGTCTGCTCTGTTTTTGAAGTCTCCTAAGAAAACAAAGAAAAAGATGCCAGCTTCCCAACTCCAAGCCTTCATCCTTTATTACTTTTCCTGACACACGAAAAGATTCTATTCACTTGAAGGTGACAAACTATACAAGCCAGACTAATTCTCAAAAGATATTTTCAAAGAGTTTCATTAAAAACAGAAATAAATACAGAGAAGGTGGCAGCTGTGAAGGAGGAATGGTTGATAGAAAAAAATCAATTCTGAAACCCCTCTAAGAAGAAGCATTCAGTAGTAACTGAATTCTAGAAAGAGGTGCCCATTCTCAAACATTATTTTTTTTGGACATTATCCGTTGGACTTTCATTCTCTTCCACATTCGCCACGTTCTTGTTCTTCTGTGTGCCCAGACCTATTTTTCAAACCCCTTGTCAGGGATTTAGTTCTTTTGATGTGCCTGGCTTGGTTTCAGTCCCAACAACTCCACAGAAAGGCATTTTCCCAAGCTGTTACACTTCATTATCATAAAAGAAAGCATTTTGCTAGCCTACTCATATATCTTCTCCCATAGTGCCAAGATGACCATAGATGGTACAGTATAAGAATAGACAGATCTAGCTGCCAACTTCAGAGCAGTTATGTTCATACTAAAATTCACTTACTGGCAAACAAATATGTCAGGAAAAAAGCCTGAGCATCTTTACTCCCACTGCCTCATAAATATCACTATCCATTTGGGAGAAAGAGAGTCTTTGGGAATACTAATTGTCTCCTTTCAAACCATCCACATCTTCATACAATACATACTGTTCAGCACCACGCATTTGAAAACTCTCTCTACCTGTTTGAACAAATGCATATTTTCATAACTCTTTCTGTAAAGTTACCCTTTGATAACAGATTACTTCTACATTACCAAACCCCTGATTATTAGAAACATGCCTCCTTTAAGACACAAAGAAACCATGCTATTGTTTTGATAAATATGAAGAATAATATTATCTCCTTTCTTACCAAAGAAAAAAGGCGTGATCACTGGCAGCAGTTTGACAGGCTGTCTCTCCTCCCACCTGGCAGAGTATTTCCTATTACTGTATCTAGTGTCTAATGATGGCAAAAAAAAAGTTGTTAGCAGCCACCCCAGCCTAATGTGAGGTTTGAAGATCTGTTGCAAATTCTAATTTGTTTGCTGCCTTCCTACTGAACAAGCACAGTTAGCCAATAATTCAGCTTGTAAATTCTTACTAATTTTCTTGAGAGCTGTTATGAACTATGGTCAGTTACTTTTTTCCTCTTTCCATTCTCAAGCTGCCTGTGATTTCCCTTATCAATTGAAATGTTCAATCCTATCCCTTAGCAAACAATTCCGAGTCCAAGAATCTCATTTGGAGTAGTTATCACAAGTGATTCACGTGCAAAATATGTATGAGGTGTTAATAAGCTAAGTAATGCAATGTCATTTTTAAAATTTCTGATTAGGTGCTTCATATAAATAACCAATACTACTTAAAGTGAGAATGTTTCTCTTTGCTGCAAATTACATTTCAATTGCAAATGCATTTCTATGGACTTTTGGCTTAGCATTTAAATCTAATTAGTATACATTAAGTAAGTTTCTTATCTTGAACACTAGAGAAAGTTAACAGAAAAAAAAAGAAACAGTAGGCAAGCTTTAAAATTATGAGAAATTATTTCTGGATTTATTTATCTTTCAAGGTAATTCACAGTGGTTCTTATTCAGGAACACAAAATGGTTAAAATCCAATGTTTTGTTTCTCAATGTTTAGTTTGCTTACTGGGAGGGCTAGGATGCCTCACTCACAACGTTCTGAATTTCTTTGCAGGAACTGCTGTTATGTGTTGGGGTAAAATTCTGGGCATCCTATGTTAACATAAAGTAACAGTGAAACAGGGAGTAATGTGGCAAATTCCCTGTTGCTAATACCAGCTCACTCACCATATCAGTACTAACTCTTATCTGCCACTAATGACTTCTGTTCCTGAGGTAGATATAAAAGTAATTCTAAAGAGTAATTATTTTGCCTCTAGAAAATGCCATGTGTCAGGCAATTTCCAGGGGAGAATGCTGTTAAATTACAGAGGTTGAGCCAGGACTTTAGTTTTCAATAACAAAGCATAAATATTGCTAGCAAGTAGTAACTTAGTTTAAATGCCATCTGGTGCACCTTCACTTCAACTTTTGATTATGAGAAAGCATATCAACATATTTGGAAAGTCAAATTAAACTGAGTCTCCAGTCACACTGTCACAATATAAACTCCTATTCTATTACATTAGAGATTAAGATTTCCTAACTTTCCTGCTAGGAACCCCCCGTGTAAATGTGAACAGTACCAACAGTACTAACAAGGTGCTTAGTTTAGCAGTACAGAGCAGTATTAGACAGCTTCTGTTATTAAAAGCCATGTCATGACTAGAATAAATGTCTTTTCAATGTACTGCTTGCCATTCTTCACTTTTCATTCTCTCTTAGTGCAGTGGTATTGCATTCCTTCCTTCCCACTCCCCACTCTGTTACCTTCAGCCCAATGACAAAGGTGAGTTTTTCAGTCTTTCCTAATCTCTGAAATTTTTTGACACTATACTGGGAAAGGATACCTCTGTACTCTCCTCTAGAGACTGGTATCATGAAAGGACTTCAGAAGCTATCTAGCATGGGTATTTGAAGAATCTGAGGACATTCCTTTTACTTCAGAAGGATCTAGATGAAAATATTAATGAGAACATCTCTCTCTTCTATAAACCAAACTTAATTAAATGCAATGCAATAACATAAAGGATTTATAATATATATCATGGGCACTGGAAAAAACCCAAGTAGATTCTATCATTAGTTGTACATTCAGGAAAAAAAAAAACAAACAACAAAAACTACAACATAAAAAAAGGAAAATAAAAAGAGGAGCTTACTATTGTGCTAGTCTAGCTTTTCCACTTAAGAATGTTTTGTTTTGTTTCTTAATCGAGATAGCCACATCAGTATAGTCCCTAATCCCAGATAGAATTGTATTATTATAACATGTCATATGATTTATTCCCCTTCCTCCTCTTGTTATTTATAGCTGCTGTTTTATATGCTTTTACTGTAGTGGTACAACAGCCTCCCACTAAAATGATTGTCTTTTATGTGTTTTCTTGCCTATAGGTGCTCATGGACCTGATTTCTATCTTAGCTTGCAGAAGCAGCATGGCATTACCACTAAATTATAAAATTACTCATTTTTCCTACCTATCTAATGTATGTTACTAAGAGACTCCAATCCCTCTATCACAGTACTTTCTTTAGGGTAGAGTTTAGAGTTTTCTGGGTTTTGGTTTGGTGAGGTTTTTTGAGTTTGGTTTTTGTTTCAGTTTGGTTTTTGGTTTTCGTGGTTTTTTGGGTTTTTTTTCCTCTCAATCAGAAACCTAATTCTGCTTGAAACCCAGCTGAACAGCAGCCCCATAGTGTTCTTACTGCACATCGTGGTGCTCTATTTAACCTCTTCACTTGCTCCACTTTTTCCTTATACAGTGTAGTTTATGAACCAACTCAAGTTTTGCCAGTGAGGAAGCAATGAGTTTCTATGTACTTCAGAATAATCTTCAGTGCTGTGCTATGAAAATACTAGACTTTGTATGCCACTGTTACTGATACTCATTATGAAAAAAATATAGCAAATCTATTCATTCACTACCAAATATTTACTCTGACACAAAGTCAGTAAATTTCTAAATCTCTTTGTACATAGAGGGTCTTGGTGGAGCAACATCAACATAAACCTTACAAAATCATAAAATTAACAGTCAAGAAATATTTTATAACAACATTAAACTTTTTTGGCATGTCTAGGTATTACTGTGTTCATAAAATGCATGTTCTCTGGAACTGTTTTACAGTTAAATAGACTCATGCTGGTATTAAAGGACATTTAAAAAAACTGCCCTAAACAACGTCTGCAGGATCCAAAGCACAATAAATTTTAGTTACAAGATATGGAGTGCAAAAACTTTAGATATAAAAATATTTTTCTGTAACTTATTCTGACATTTCTCTTGAATCAGATCAAACCATAATACTTAAGTATTTTCATATACTGACCCCTATTTAATAAAAATTAGGATAGAAAACTTACCATGGATTAGTGCTTCTTATATGTAAGGCGATTTTGTCCAAATCTACTTAGTACTCTACATTCACGTCACATCAAGACTTCCTGGATATTCTTTGTGTGTGTGTTTACTTCTGAGCTGCCTTACAATGATCTATCCCACACGATGCAGTAGGCCACTACCCTATTGTTCAAAATCCCATATTTTTCCTGATCATTTGGGAAAATAACACTAAGAACGTAGTTACTGCATTTTATTTTTATTATTGTAGTCTATAAAACTTTATGCTTTCTCAGTACCATCACCTCTAGTTCACCAGTTCTACATGTGTTTCTTCCTCTCTCTGCTTTGCTGAACATTGGGAAGAGTATTTGCTGAATACTGGGGAAAAAGAACAGTTCTTTCAGAGTACATATAAATATAGAATTATTGCTGCTTTAAGAGCTAGTAGAGGTTGAACTCTACTTGTAGAAATGTTGATCTACTTTTCCCTTTTTTTCCCCTCAACTTCATTACTGAGTTGCAGCTTCTACTCATATCACAAATTGTGGTTTCCTTTATAGCTGTAGTTCAGTCTATTCCACAGCCAGACCAGCAACTCAGACTGTAATAGCAAACAGAAGCAAGTTCCTCATATTACTAAGTAGGAACAAAAAAGCAACTCTTCTGTCACGCAAAGAAATACTGTGCTTGGAAAATAGATCTGTAAGATTCAAATGCAAAAATTCTCTTTCATTTTAGGAATCACAACCCTTAAATATAGCCTTTAGCTGAGTTGCTGTGGTGCCATTCCTTCAATAAATAGGCAAGAAAAAGCTGTGCGAGCAAAGAGAGATTTACCCCATGTTGGGCAATAGCCAATATTTATTTTTAATTAAAAGTCATTGCTAAAATGACATGTAGTTCCAATTGTTCCAATTGTAATTATTCTCTGTAAATTTCCATACAGTTTGTACTTCAGCAAACTAAGCACATTTAAAGATCTTTGTATTCTTGTGAATAAAAATGTCAGAAAGACACACACATAATACAATAACTTTTTCACCAATTGTGGCATGTTGTGAAGCTGTATTCAGAAATCTAATTACTTAATTTAAAATATGATCAAAACATCCTGGGTTTACATGAGTATTGAATAAAGGTAGGGAAAAGAGTTAGAGTAATACAAAAACTTCCTCAAACTTTAAGGCAATAGACAACCCCTTTGAAAGACCTTTTTTGCAAACAAATATTATTCTGTTGCTAAATCCTTGAAGGTGTCTTTGACCATGTAGGAGTAGGCTATACAAAAAGCAGAAAATGAGCCAGAAAGGACATGTTTCATGAGGCAATAGCAACTCTACTGATTGCAGGTGCGATCACCCGATTCTCACTTTAGTAGACTATTTAGTAACATAAGGGTGTTTCTGAAGTGCTATGAAGTGGCACCCACTCTGAGGCATTCTTTGTGAGGATGTACAGTTTGTTTAGTTTTATGCTGCTTATTCAAAATATTTAATAAAACCTTTGATCTGAATTACTATTCAAATATTTGAAGTCTTGGAGGTTTTATCCTAAACAAAAGGAAAGTATTTCCAGTGTTTAAAAATGCAATATCAAGTCCACCAGCATTTCTTGTTTGTCTTCCTTTAGATGGTACACAACGGAAAACAGCTCTGTTGCCATCCCAGTGCCATACCTGAGGGACTGTTAAAGACTAATTGCTAGACCTACCAGAATAACATGTGGTATTTAAATATTTCCCTTATTTGTCATATTTATAAAATAAATATTTGAGAATTTACAGGAAGCTCACAATTTTTTTTATATAATCTGATCTTAACTTTTATATTTTTTTCCAATAATAAAAATTGTTTCTGTCTTTAAACTCATCCTCTTACATGTTCCAAATGGGGAAAAAAATAAAAAGTTCTTGTGATGTACAATTACTAGACTGCTAGATTACACCTCAGAAGTTTATATTCTGTTTTCATGTGTCTATGTTAAGTGAAGTGGGATTCCCTAGAAGTCTATCAGATCTTGCTCCCAAAAGCTGCAGCATGGCTTGTGTGCTGTCAGGCTCTGAATGTCATCATAACTCCCATAGTCAGTGCCAGCAAAAGTCAACATAAGAGCACTTATTTCCACTCAGAAAGACCTGCATAATGTAGGTACCTGTATAACTGTTGTGGTTTAACCCCAGCGAACAACCAAGCACCACAGTCGCTTGTTCAATCCCCTTGCAGCAGGATGGGGAGGGGGAACTGGAAGGGCAAAAGTGAGAAAACTCATGGGCTGAGATAAAGACAGTTCAATAGGTAAAGCAAAAGCCAGGGGCACAAACAAAGGAAAATAAAGAATGCACTGCTTCCCACCGGTAAGCAGATGTTCAGCCATCCCCAGGAAAACAGGCATCCTCCTTCCTTCCTCTTTCTCCAGCTTTATATGCTGTGCATGATGCCATATGGTATGGGATATCCCTTTGGTCAGTTGGGGTCAGCTGTCCCAGCTGTGTTGCCTCCCATCTTCTTGTGCACTCCCAGTCTACTTGCTGGTGAGTGGTGTGAGAAGCAGAAAGGTCCTTGACTCTGGGTAAGTGCTGCTCAGCAGTAAATAAACATCTCTGTGTTACCAACATTGCATCCAGCACAAATCCAAAACATAGACCCATACCAGCTACTGTGAAGAAAATTCACTCTATCCCAGCGAAAGCCAAAACAACAATCCACATTATTTACGATTCATAATGGGCAGTGGTGCCAGAACACAGCTTCAGCTGATAAGAAAACAATTCACTAAGAGAAGCAACACAGAGTATCCTACACTTGGCTGTTTTCTGAGAGTCCATAATAAAGCCATTGTGATTATGAAGAGATAACATCTGGACATGCTCTATGAATTTCATGGTGTTACAAAATATGATTTCATAATATGCAAATTAGTTACAGCTCTCCAATATAGTGATGCCCTGGGTTAGAATATCTGGGTGCTCATTGCTTATAGAAACAGTCACTTGCAAGTCCTTTTAAAAGGAGTATGATATGCAAATTCACACTCAGATGCATTAGTAACAGATTATTAATTTCACGTTGTTTTTTTCTAACTAAACTATTTGGGGCAACCCAACTAGAGGCTGTGATTGCCTGGGAGAAGCCTCATTGCCAACAAGGCTACCAATTGCAAGCACATTATAAAACACATTTAAATTTCAGCTCAATGCATCTTTACCGTCCTATTCTTTGTGCAGTCTGCAAAATGAGTATCATCTTAATCTGTATTTGGATTGCTGAGGAAGGAAATTCTGGTATCAATGCTCTTTGAGAATGATCTTGTAGTAGTTTTACATCTCAATTAATTAGAACAACCTAAGAGGTAATGTGCATTAAAATCTGTGAGAACATCTGGACACTACCATTCATAATCCATCTGGAAGTCAGAGCAACTTAGATAAGCACAATAAATTTCAAATTAGAGAGAAACTATTACAAAGTTTGATGACCTTCACAATCATAAATCCTGTTTGGTCAGGACCATGCCTATTTTGTAATATATCTGCCACATGAAAACTTTACTGTGCAGTTTGAGGCCGTTTATATCCCAGCCCATTACTTCTGTAAGTAACTTTTGGAATTTTACTCTAGATAAATATAAGATAATCTTAAAATGAAATAGGGTTGAAAATACAGTTTCTTTTTGTAAAAGAGTAAAGATCTGTCTGTATAAGTATATATATTGCTTATAATTAACTCCCTAACAGAACCGCTATCGCTACCAGATAACACGTACCTTTTCTTCCTCAGCTGCCTTGCTTACCCATCCATCATTCTGGAGTTGATCTAAATCTATACCTTGTGTAGTGCCCAAAGCCATCACACACTGAAAACTAACCTTAATGTAAGTCTGACTTGTAAGACTCATCTGTGTTATGTGTAGGTTAAATTCAAACATTTCACAATCAAATTTAAAAACAACAACAACAACAACAACAAACCCCAAAAAACTAACATTCCCATTTAAGAAGAGAAGTTAAACGGAATCACCTAATTTGAAGTGGGTAAACCTGTCTGGAGATACTTCATACTTGCATACAAGAGAACTACTTAAAACTTACTTTAACTTGCTTTAAAAGTCTTTTACTAAATCTGGGGGCCAGTGCTGCAGTCAGCATACTTTGATTTAATTGCAGACTCAAGTTCACATTTCCTCAGTAATGGGACTGAACTTTGTCACTATAAAAATCTCCCTGTGATCCTTAGAGTTGTTTGCCTGTTTTAAGAAATAAAACTTATAAACTTGTGTCCAAGATAATTACTAAAGAGGAAATGTTTTCTAAAAATGCTGAAGCCCTCCTGCCCACAATGTTTCACCTTGAATTAAAAAAAAAAAATTAAAAAATCTGTTTGTTTAAAACTGATAGATGCTTTAGAATATTTTAATGCATACCCTTTTTTCCTCATCCACCCATACGTAGCTCAGTTATCTATAAAACATGTACAGACAAGGCTGTATACTTCCAGCTGTGAGACTTCTTACAAGTTGAAGTTATTTCATAATATGCACAGGAGAACGCAGATAACTGCTGGTCACAGATTATGCTATTCATAACAGGACAGTACAGCTCTTGCCAGCATGTTTTCTCATCTATGCATAGTTTACATTTTCAAATGTACTTGCTGCTATCAGTGTTCTCAGTATTTGACTGAGTCATGAGTCATTCCAACCTGCATTCCTACTCATTTGCAAGGCAGAATTCACCTTACTTTTTGCCAAGAACTTCTAGAAAAAAAACATGTATCTACCATCAAATGATAAAAAGTAGGTATATAAAAAAATACAGTCAATCTCTTAATTAGGAATGCAACTTCACATAGACATGATATTGCCATCCATATATTATTTATAACTTATAAAGTCAACTTCATTCATTTCTGAGCTGCACTTTATGTCAAGTTACTTTACCAGAAGTAACAAGTTACCATAAAGGATACAGACCAGGAAAAATAAAAAAAAAAATAAAATACAGGATTTGTTATAGTCTCTCTCAAATCTAACAACTACGAGATTTTTGCAACAGTGCAAATGCAAATTGGTAAGTAAATCAGAGTACTACTCCTATAAAAAAACCCTAAAACCCAACCGAACAAAAACACAAAAAAAAAACCAAACAAAAAAACCAACCAACCAACAACAACAAAAAAAAGCCAAACCCTGAAAACATTATAAAGAGAGCCTTGCAAACTTGGGCCTGGGGAAATAGCTAGCTTTACAAAATGCCTTTCACAGTGGTGAAATAAATATGCTAGTTCATCAGTTATGCTCTGCTATTCATCATCATAAGTATGCTCTTAGCATACTTCTGGGTTTGTTTCAAAAGCAAGATTGATTACTTAATCACTGCATCCAGTAATGCCAATACCACCTTGGTCAGTCCTCACACACAAACGGACACTTTGATTGCAGCAGGTGACTTCTTCAAACATTAAAAATGAACAGCGAGTTTTCCATGCCCACCTGAATTGTGTCTTTGTGCGTGTTTTCTGATATTTTTACTTTGAAAAAACAAAAACAACAACAACAAAAACAACATAGGTAACGATTGTTACCACTTGAGACAGGAAAGAAAGGCAATTAAACACATCCTAGAAGTAACCTGAAATGAAAGCTAATTCTGGAAACTGGAAACAGCAGTCTGCCTTGTAAAAAGGAAACTTTGGGCACCTAATTTCTTTTAATGCCCTTATTCTCCTTTACAAGCTTATTCAAATATTCAGTATGGCAGGTAGATATGCGTACACCTGGTACAGGTACACCTAAAACAGTGCACATTGAGAAGCAGTGAATGCCCATTTTGCAGTTATTGCATCACAAAAACAGCTGAGATATATTTGCAAACGTGCACTAAAAGCAAATAAAGACTGTAAATTTTGGACATCTTCAAAAGAGAAAATCCAGTGATAACAAGCTACATCTGTAGACTTAAGCCACTAGCACTCCATCTGCATCTGAAAATTTGAATTTGTTTGGAAGCAAACACAGAAAAGGGAGTTGAAAGGTCTAGTTCTAAATTTGTTCAGTTGAGGGGAATTGCCACAGACTATCAGCGTGCTTCCTTGAAAAAAAACTGTAGGTTCCTGTACAGAAGAGAAGGTATTCAGAAGGCTTACGTCAATTTTCTCACAATTGTGTGAGAAACTGTACAAAAAGGTAATAAACTGTGAGTGTAGTGAGGTTGTTAATATCCTGAATTAAATAGCCAGTTGGAAAGGTCTAAGTTAGAGTGAAAGGAGAGCAACAAACATGTAATGAAGGTAGAAAAGGTAGCTAAGGTAGCTATGCCTCCTCTGTTGCCCATTCTTATGACTCTCCAGAATTACCCCATACATCAAACTGTGTATTTTTCTAAGATACAGCAAACAAATGAAGTCAATACTGATTCATGGCTGCTCCAGTGCTTCTCAAGAGTACAAACTTGTCATTTAATTTGCAATCCAAGTTACAGTATTTCTAAAGTAAAAAATGCATAGAGCATAGGCATTAGCTAAAAGAATATGCTGGAATATTATAGCAAGGGAAGAATTCTGGACAGTTGTGAAAGGCCTTTATTCTTTATTTCAAAGACAAGAATAAATCATAAATTACTTAGTAATATTTTACTGTGCATAGTGCACTGAGTAATAGGCCAGCAAGTATTTCAATGTGCTTATTTAAAGGAATTTTCATGGAGCTACATTTTCTTTTTATGAACAACTAAGATATTTTCAAACATATATTGATGGAAATACTTTTACTTAAGACAATGAATTTCAAAGTAGAATGAGTCTCAGATTAGCAGATGCTGATATGTGGTCTCAGATTGCCACTTAAACTCTCATCAGAATGAGACTGCTTTCAGGAGCTGAATTTTTGCAATGAATAACATCTATTTATAGACACTGAGCTATATTTTCCAGCTTAGGAGGCAGGAACCAGCAGGGGGTAAACACAGCAGCAGAAGTGATAGCAAAATAAATATTGGAAGTGCCAGTCATCCTGTTAGAGCAATTTAAGGACTGTATTACAATCCTCAAAAAGGTTAGGGTGTTCAATGTGAATGCATGGCTCCCTTCTCAGAGGCAACACAGGTATCCAAACTTTAACCAAACACATTTCCTGACAGAGTAATTCTATTAAGCGAAAAATCTGGCCTTGTGCTTTTGAATTTGAACAGTTTAATAAAACTACCAGGATCTGTATTCCTCAGTCTATGTAGGACCTTGCCTTTGTGTACATTGTTTTCGTGACTATGCCTGAAGCATTAAGTTATACCTTCAGGATGCAAAAAAATTTCTACCTATAGCTGACTCTGCAAGGCAATGTTTCAGTGAAGCACTGTTCCCTCATAAATTCTTTATTAATTTCTACAACATAACTCTTTTCTTTAGCAGCTTGCTGTAAACTTAGGACATATTCAGTATATCAGTTGCTTGGCTCAAAGCCTATTGAAGAGTGCACCAACACAGACTACATTAGGGTTCTTCATAACTACTAGGTGAAGGTAAGAAAGAGGGTTTTTTTTCTGGTCATCTAAAATTAAATCTGAATAACTGGCAATTATCTTTCTTGAAAAAATTGATCAGTGTGTAACACATTTTGCACATTCACAAAAGCTTTTAAACCATTACCTTTTCTTGTAGATACTGTACCTGGTTTTGAGTAGGAACAAGACAGTAGCTAAAATTTCTGCCTTCTCATAGTTGTAGAGCTTCAGAAAGGAGCCAGCTCTCCCTACCTTCCTATTGCTGTATGCTGGATGTTGACGTAAGAATACTTGTGCAAACTTACCTGGATACTTCTCCTTTATAAACACATTAATTGTATTGTTATTTGTTGTTGGGGTTTTTTTTGTTGTTTGGTTGGTCGTTTTTTTGCTTAAAAAAAAAAAAAATCACCTTTTTGGCTGGAAAAGAATTTTAAGCTAAAACATAGAAAATGACAGAAAACAGAGTTAATATGGGAATAAACCAGTAAAACCAACATTTGTAACAGTCAAGATTTTCTTGTGTAAGAAGGTTTAAATGAGCATGTACATTGAATTAGCTCTGTATGACAGTTGCATTTTTGTGTATACCATTAACAGTTATTTTTCTTGCTCAGTTCAAAAGAATAATTATGTCATTTAAAGGTAATGGTAAATCCTCAAGTTTGACAGATTCTTGTCAAAGCAAATAATAACTTGAATCTTTTATATATTGAATTATTAAAGAATTCCTGCATTATTCTCTCCTATCTTGCCTCCTGTGTGCCTGAAACGTTCTTTCAGGTATAGTTATGTTACAAAAAGTCTACTTTCAGCTCCTTCCAGGGCTCCACATAGGTGAGGTTTTTTGATCACAGCCTGCACATAGACAGCTGAATAAACAGGACCTAGATTTCAAATGGTTACAGGTAGACAGCAACCTAACTACAGAAAATATACGTAAGTCATACTGTGGACTTTACTATTCAAATCCTGCTAGCAGAACCATATCCAGCATTTTCAGCAGTGCCTTACTCCTGGCTCCTCCTGTTGCTACTAGGGGAATCAGGGAACAGTGCCCATTGCTCCTAATGCCACTTGGGCAGCTGCTGGGAGAAGCTACCCTCTAGCTCCAGGCAGTTGCTCTGGGCCTGGCTCTGTGCTGCACCACCAGCAGCACCAGGACATGAGTAGGAGCTGGGCACTGACTGCTTGGGGAGGTTATACTGCTGGAAAAGTCAAGGTTCATTTTACATAAACAAAGTCAGGTGAAAAGCCACCATCCCCCCAGCAGCCTGCCACACTCAATAGCCACCGCCTTTGTCTAACCCTTTCTTTTTTTAAATCTTACGCTAGAAGCAGAGCTAAAGGTGTACATTTTGAGAGGTCAGAGAATCCAGTTTGCAAAGGCTTACACGTTCTACCTGCATGATTAAAGCTGAAAGGACCATGTGATTGTATTTTGTGTGTTCACTGAAAACGTTAGAAGCCATCATTCCCAGTAAGTGAGATAACAATAAGTGACCTTCTAGCCTCATGACAGTATGACTTAATTTAACATTATCTTGTTTTGTATTTTTTGTTAGAATTAGGCCATTCTTCCCCTTTTTCATGGATGACTGTACGAGACATATATTTTTCCTAACTCCATAGCAGTTTTTGAAAGAAAGATTTTCTGTGAAATGAGTTAAATGGTCCATTTTTTTATTATTTTCAATAAATTCCTGCTGTTCCAACATTAAATAAAATTTGGTATAATGAATTCTCTCTGTAGGTGGCCAATTGCATTTGGCATCGCATTTAAAAAGTCACAACCAAACACATCTGTCCTTTAACCTCTCACCATCTTTTTCTCCTCTAATCAACATATAAGTGATTGTTTCATTATAAAGCAGCTATTTGGGGCAGTAATTGTTTCTCAGACTGATGAAGTTACTGTAGCTTTTTCTTTATTCCAAATATTCAAACACATAGATTTCCCTCCCCACCTCACCCCCCCACCACCTCCTTTCACTCCCCCAGAAGAGTAGAAATCTGATATTCTGATAACTCTTCTGGAAGACTGAATGCAAGCTTTTGGAAGGCTCTTCAACTATATGTAGTAACACTGAAACAGAACAGCTGAAGAGCTTGCAGTATAGCTGTCTCTTGGCAGTAATCATTTATTCCAGCTGAATGCTAGCAGCAATCATTTACTCTAACTGAATGCTAACAATCCTTTCTTGAGACGTAGTGCCATTATCCTTCTACCTATTGCCTGCAGCAAAGTCAATCCAGTGCTTCTAAAAATAATAATAATAATAATAATAAACCTTTCTTTTTTAAAAATTACATGCTGCAAGCTAGTTTAAAGTTGTATATTTTGAGAGGTCAGGGAATGTAGATGTGAAGGGCTATGTACCCACACTCACGTACTTCTGTTCTGCAAGCCTGGGACAATAACCCTGAATTCATCTCAGAGGTCTGTGTCACTGACAAAACCCACAGCTTTACTACATCGCTACTTTCTGTAAGTCTGCTCCTGCACTAAGACCTGACCGTGCCACTGCCTTTTGCCACATACTCTGCTTATTGCAGGAAGATCTACTCTCAAACACAAGACTGCTATAAGCTGCACCAATCTCTACTGTCTGGTTGGTTGGGAACGAAGATCTCAAAACCAACCATAACAAGACATCAGAGTTTGTTTTAGATGGGTTTTTTGGGGTTTTTTGTTGGGTTTTTTTTTTGGGGGGGTGGGTTCTTTTTAATATATCTTCAGATATAAATTTTCTTAAGTGAATTTCCAGCTTTTAATCAGTAAGTTCACCACAATTAACATGTGAACTTCTCACGACTTTATACACCTCACAGAGCATATTCTGAGTTTAAATCATGTAGTTGATTACTAATTTTTAGTCTCAGGTATTTCTGTCAGTTCAGAAAATGAAGATATTATTGAAATATCTTTTAGTCACCATCATTACCCAGGAAGATACAAATTAGACTTGTACTATAGGAAGAGTCAAACAGACCAACAAAGCAGCTAAGAAATCCATTCACAGGAGTAGGATTTTATACAACTGGTGAAGAAGCAGTTTACCCAACTTTCAGTCTGAGTGACAGGTGCTGTAATGCAGGTATAATACATACAAGACCATCTATATGTCCTGATGCATTATGAGTGACTTTTAACTGATCAACTTATTCACCAGGTGGAATGGGAGTTTTCTGTTGGAAAACAAGCTGTGCTCTGCCTCTGACAAAATCTTAAGCAAAGTTTAGCTTGTATTGGCCATACCAATTAATCTATTTCTGCTATTGCCAGCTATAAATCTAATTTACATTGTGTATTACATGAGAGAGAAATACATTTGTTCTTATGCCTTTCAAAAATACAGTATGTTCCACACTCGGGCGGTGAAGAGCTCATTGCCTAGTTAACCATCCATGAACACTGATACTTGTCAGCATTCCAGGCAGGCAGGCATGCCTTATTCAGGGCTGTTTAGAAAAGATCAGGAATAATATTAAGCAAATAAATGCAGCATTTCATAAAACATTCATGATTGTCATAAACAATAGAAAACATTATCACATAGAACAAAACAATGGGTTTTAAATGCCCACAGAGAGAGGTGCAATATCAGTTTCATTTGCAAACTAAGTATGTTTTGGAGATTTATCTTACAATGGTCAATTAAGTAAGAGGTTTGACAGGTGGCCAAGTTGGGGCAGCCTTTTTTGACTTTGAGCCAGGTAGGGAATAGTCTACTTCATGGATGAGCACTTACTTGCAGGGGTTTTCCCTATAAATGTGATTTACTGGTCACAAGAAGGAATAAGAAGTTCATAGTCATGGATTAAGGTAAATAAATTTGATGGTATATTTTGACTTGAGAAAAAATAATGGAATTTTCCCTTCCTTTTTGCTAGTTAAAGTTAATTAAAGAAGTTTTGTTAAACTATAGCTTGATTAGCAATAGCAGTTTAAAATCTTTTTCCTGGGAATGGAAAAAATAAGGATCAGTTGAAAAAAAACAAACAGTTGTTATCAGGTTACTGCAAACAACAGCAACATAATGTTACTATTAGTAAGTATAGTTTTAATTTTATTTATTGATGACCAGTCTTACATATAATGATATGGAATATGCAGAATATGCATAATTACTTTTCAATTGACTTTATAATCTAAATTAAACATACAATGGAGCTAAGATCTCTAATAGAGTAACTGAAAATCTCTAAATTAGTATGACTGTTACAATTAACTAAACACTAATGTTGTTCAGCATCTAATATGAATTGGTGGAGCATGCAGAAGGAAGTTTCTCTCAGATGGAAGAGATAATACAGAAGAAAAAACTCCCAGAGACTTATTTTATGAACAACCAATTCTGTCAAAAAACAGACAGGATACATACAACCTGTGAGGCAAGAGATCTGCTAAGTAGCAGAAAAAAAATATTAGGGGGAAGTGATACAAGACATGTAGTTGTTAATGTATTTTAACGTGCTTTTCAGTGTAAGCAACCAAACCATGATGGGTAAGGCTATGGCAACAGATTAATACAAGAAAGTGGAATGACAATGGATTTAGACGTGTTAAAGGTGCTAAAATGGATTTGTGTTCTAGCTCTACTGCAAAATTTCTCTTAGCATTGAGCCACTTCCCATATCCCCATGCTCTATTCTAGAAATAAAGGCACAAGTTCCCATTGAAAAGTAATTCTTTATTTTGTTTTCCTTCTTTTAGATTCTTGAGCTGTCTGGTAACATATATCTATTAAATCAGAAAAAGCTACGTAATGATTTCACAAGTGCAGTCAGTCTCCAGGAAAAAGGGAAAAAATCCCCAAACCCAAAAACCTACACAGCTGCCTCTTATTTCATGACAAATTTCTCACTGTTCCTCATTCCTGGATGGTTAAGAGACACACTGCGATAAATCACTACAAGAAAATTAACTGCCTTTCACTGGCTACAGCATTTGCATCTGGAAGGGAGTTACGTGTTTCTGTGTAAAGAGGGTAAGGTTTTGACATGGAAAGCTCATTCTCCATTTAATGTTTTTGAGATGGAGAAAGGAGTCCTACACAACTTACATTTGAAGCAATAAGGAGAAGAGAATCTTTGTTTTTAAATTCAGGTATCATCTCTAGTTCTTCTATTTTATTTTTCTGAGCAGAAGTTGTACAGAGCTACAAAACAGGCTACTGGAAAACAAGTAAATTTTAGAGAGTTTAGACCGTAGTCAAAATACAGTAAGAGAGCTATTAGAAGCAGGGTACCTTTCCCAAAAACAGGTGGTGATATTCTTCTATGTCTAAGAGCATTATCATCAGGAAGTACTCCATGCCATAGAGTTGCATAATACCTTTATGAATTCAGGCACCTTCCTCTATGCTTCAATATAAAATGTTAAAAACCATGAGTCATTTCCTCATCTATATTAATTTTTCAAGCACAGTGTCCTATTTACTTCATTATATCTGGTAACTAAAGATCTAAATGGCCAATAGGTGAGAGAGAGGTGTGGTGAGTTGACAAACTAGGTCTTCTCCTGTTCATATACATATCACCAAGCTGACAGGCTATATTTCATATATATACTTTTTTTTTTTTTAGGTCCTTATGTTTATTTACCATGAGGCTAATTCAGCACACACTCAAATTATAATAAGCAAGATTTTGTCAAGGTCAGTGGGTTTCAGACTGTGGCAAAATGTTCAACTACTTGTCATTGTTTTCCCTGTTAAAATCGGAATTTAAATGGAAGCTTAGCATTTCAGACACTTGAGTCATGACCAATTTCATTCCCCTCAAGGGTGGATCATCCACTTTTCCCTTTGGCCAGGCACTGACTCAGTAATTACTTCTATTCCTATTTTTTCCCCTCCTTAACAACATTAACTGAATGTGAATATTGTTTAGGTGGAGCTTTTAAACTCCAAGAACATCCTTCATGAAGCTACAGATCCCATTTTTATGTGGATTTTTTTTTTTTTTTTGCTTTAATTTATTGTAATTCCTTTTATGGTTTAAATTTAAACCACTAAGTACTCGAAGTTTTTTCCTTCGTACAGCTCATTTCTACAGTAACATCTAACTTACCAACTACTCTGGTCACTAACACAATAAAGGTTTTGTCTAACAAAGACAAAATTTGCTGCAGTATTTCTTGGCTGTCTTAGATTTATTGCAATCACTTGCAGTATCCTGTCCTCTGCTGTGTAAATATGCTCAGCAAGATCTAAGTTATTTACATCAGTGTTGGGAATTTATTTTTTTTTTTTAAATATACATAGCCAGTTGCCCCTTACTGAATTATTTGTATTTCATGTTTTAAAGTGCTTTGAAACAAAAGTATTGGTTTCTCAGTACAGGTACTAAAAGTTCAGGATAAAGATTTCTGGCTTTGGTTTATTCGATTTGTTACTCAGTTGATATCTAGGTAATATAAATCCTTTCAAATCAGGTACAGTAATCTTGCACTATGAATTACTTCTACATCTAGTGCAAGGTACAGTGTATTGTGAATTTTTAAGTAAATAACTAACTAGAATTTATCTGAGGAGGCTGGAAATCGGTTTTTGAGAAGTTAGAGGGTTGGTTTTATTATTTGGGTTTTGTTTTGTTGTTTTTTAACAAATTGAAAGAAAACCAAAAGAAAATAAAACAAAAAGGGTGACAAAACATTATCCAGTGCAGTACACAATCTATATGAGCAGTTGGGGGGTACCAAGATTTTAACTGGAATTAAAGAAATGGAGAACAGTTTATACAACACTGCAGAAGAGATAAAGGTCAGCAATAATCATGTCAACTTCAGGTCAAAACTCCTCATGCAAGAGTTATTGTACCATAGAAAACTCCTCACTGAATGGCTTCTGTAGCTTTTTTTTTTTTAACTGGAAGTAGAACTAAAAGTTATTATGTGCTTTATATTATGTACAAACTAGAATCCTGTGACTTTTTTTTTTCCCCACATAAGAATAATGGATACATAGAAAGAAATTAAGAAACTGTCTATTGAAGAACTTAAATTTAGAAAATCAGAATACGCATACTATATGCCAGACACTCAGCTACCAGAAAGCAGTGCAGATCCATGGAACACAGCTCAACTACATCTACATCAGTGGAAAATCAGCACTAAAATATCAATTTTTAAAAGGCTGCACTGGAAATAGAGGGGAAATTCCCAGCTAACAACTATTCTTTCTAAAAAATACATCTGTTTTCCCTCACTTCCTACCTTAATACAAACGCTTGGATGAATACACCTCATAAGATAATGAGCAGTATCCTCCTTTAGTGTATGGTAGTATGCAGGCAAGGCAGCTCCCATTCTTCATGCAAAGCAGTAGTAACATATGAGGAATTTTCTAACCACTAGTTCCCCAAAAAAGCCCAACCAACCCATAGAAAATATCCTTTCAACTCCTTGCAAGTCAAAGAAAAAATGACTTTAGCTCTCATGAAAAACATTTTTCTCAGAAACTCTTTAAAGAAAATATAACTTACTACACTTTGTAAAATTTAGTTTCCATTTTGTACAGAAGCAGTTTCTCTCCACAATCCCATTTTCTTTCTGCTTCTACTCACAGGTCCCCCTGGAACTAATAAATGTTACCTACCAAAGGTACATCTTCATTTGACTCCAGCTATTCTCGGTGAGAGTCATGGCATTACAAATTTTATTAAATTGTTTGTCCAACCAAATTTGTATCCACAAAATTTTAAGAAGTGTGATGCAAATCTCCTATCTTTGGAAAGTCTCAGCAGGTTCTGCAGCATGCTTCTGGCAATAGGTTTGTTTTGGTTGGGTTTTTTTTTTTTTCCCTTTTTCACTTACATATTTTATTTCATGAAATGTATTTTGGGTCAAACTTTTTAAAGAGATTTGTTTAATAGAATCTTTATTCTTAGGCATCTCCCCAAACCTTTGCCTCCTGGTTTACTTCAGATAAATTAGCTTGGCATTTGGCTATGACCTCTCTGTAGTTTCCTGCAAGCTTCCCACCTGAGAGGTAGAGAGGCATCAAAAAATAGTGACATCCCACTGGTGATGTTTAGCCTCCCACTTTATTACTGACTGCCTCTGCAGTACCTGCTCCTGTTCAAAACTAAAAACTTCTCACTCATATATCATTTGAGCATTCTACTTGGAGCACACATATCATTCCAGTAAAGACATACAGGCATCAGAAGGGTAACTGCCTAAATATTATCCAAGCAGTAGAAATCCAAAATGTGGAACCCAGAGCAATGTACTAAGTTGCTGCTGGAGCATGGTGAAAAGGGCAGATACCTTGAGGACAGGGATACAAAGTGGAAGAGAATGTACAGTTACTTGTAAACATAAAGAAATATGCAGTCCAAAAAAAAAAAAAAGAAAAAAAAAGAAAGTTACAGTGGCCTGAACTTATTATTACATGTTCTTGAAATAGGTAAAGCTAGAAGGCATATGCTAATAGTGCAATGAGAATCACATGCTAAGGCCAGAATGCGTCAGTGCCATCAAACACTATTAACTGCTCAGACTTTTAAGTATGTAGTCCTGTAGGCACTGCCATGAAAATTTCAATTTTTCATTAATTTGTATGGTATGACTAACTCTATTTTCAAAATTGAATTGTCCTAATGCTGCAGTGGGATCGCACTCTTGATTACACATGAGAGTCCACACATTGTGAAAATCCCAGTCATGGCAGGTTTGATCATTGTTCATGCCCAGGTTTATCAATCAATCAGCATTTATCATGCTTCATTGTTTTACCTAGCAAAGATATATATATATATAAAAAAATCACTCTAAGACCTCTTCTCTCACACTCACATAGAATTAGCCGATTGCTTCACAATGTCTCTGATCTGGATAAGATGGATATACATCATATAAAGTACATAGATGTTACTTGCTTCAGAAGCAAGAGTAAAAAGGATCCTTGATCATGAGCAGCTAACAAAGCTCCTAACGTCTCTTAGTGCTGCCCTTGCTGTACGCGATTTACCCCTATGAACCACTGTTAAACTTATCACCCTTTTAATGGACAACTTCTTTGCCTGTAAAGTAGCTGACAAGCTCCACTTTTGAACAGGATAATAGCTAAAGTTTAATTTTGGATCTTATCAGTGCATACCATATTGGTTATTTCTCTTGTCATACAGTTGATTTTTCCCAGAACTATTTTTATGATAATTGTGACACATATCACGTTGAATCTCTTATTATGAAGGAATTGATTTAAAAAAAAAAAACAACAACCCAATAATTACAAATTTATAGATCTATATTACAACTACAATTTAGGATCAAAGACTCCCCAAGCAGAAGTTATAAAAGTCACTGAACGTACCCATTTTAATCAGATCATATTTCCACTTATAGTATGTAAGCTTGGTGACAGCTGCCATCACTCCAATCCTGCCTACACTTATATGAAAAGGAAGTACCAGAAATTAAGTTTCCTAATTTAAAGTTATCCCACCCTCCAAATATTCATATTTATCTCTGAAATCTGTCATTTTTCTGACAGGTCTTATAATTGGTTCTGGTCCTGCCATGTCTATCATAACACGGCAGATTCCAGAGGAAGAATTTTTAATAGCTATCAAGAGATCATAATTTTATTGCTCATTTAACAGTCTAAGTAGACTTTCATTTATAGCTGACCAGTTGAACTGAAAAAAGGCTAAGGAAAAGAACCGCTAGCTCCTCTCTTCCTGTCGCATGTCCAGTTAAGCAAATCTAATTCACCACAGTATAATCAGTTAGAGATGTTTTAATGACTCAGATCTCTATGTACAACTTCAATGCCAAAAAGTTTTAAAAAATATTCTTTTTAAACTTTAAAAATATTAAAATTAATCTTTCTTAAAACAGTAGATTATTTTTCTCAGCAATTTAAGACAAACACTACATAAACTATGCCAAAGTCTCAAACTTCTAATTTTTGAAGGATACAGTAATCCACAATAAGAGTTGCACATTTGTAAAAGAGAGAAAAAAACCCCACAGTGTTACCCAAAATAGAAGCACACAAAAAAAGTGGACCTGCAAGCATAGAGACCATTGTTTAAATGTTTGACTCAATCCCTTCAGATGATCAACATCGGATTCATCACAAACTAAAGATTTGTCTCTAATGGAGTTGGACTTCATTCTAAAGAAATCTTTGTAGTGCCATTTAAAACATAAAAGACATTTAGGGGAATTGCTCTGTATTGCCTTTGGTATTTAAAATCACTCTACTTTTACATCAAAATGATTTATAGCTACATAATAGCTATGTTATAGTTTTGTTAATGTAGTGGAACAGAGGCCAAAGATCTAGGTACTACTAGTGAGCTTTTCCTTCTACCTCTTTGACTCCCATTTCCTGCTTAGAGCTTCATTACTTTAGCAAACAAACATTTTTTGTAAAAACATTGTCAAACTATTTATATTAACAAATAGACTTTAAATTTTTTTCTTGTTTCTTCCTAATTAAGCTTAATCTTCCCAGTCTCCAAAAGAAGTAATTTTCATGATTTAATAACCAAATGAAAACAATTTTATTACATATTATCTTGAAAACTTTATAAAGAGAAGCTTGAATAAACAAATATAATCTACCTGCACGAAGTTTTTTTCCTTGAATGCAAATTTGGTCTTTATTAAGAATCTGTCATTTCTTATTGGGATGAATAGCGTTTTGCTTTTGATTTTAATTTTTCTAATATCATCTTGAATGTTCTTTACTCCAGTACATTATTTAGTTACATCTTATTAGCAGATAATTTTGCACTGCAGTTTGATGCATCTTAAAATTCTAACTTGCATTTATTAGTTTGATTGTTTCTGAGACAGTGACACTTAGTTTGCAATTCGTGCAATATATTACAAAGGCTTCTGAACTACTGAATTTTATTTGGTACTCTGTACTTTCTTTGACTGTTCAATTTGCTTGAAGCCCTTATTTTTTTTACCCTTCAGAGATAACTTTTCTGTAAGTCTTTTGGGGGTTTTTTGTGCTTTTATTCCTGCTTTCATGACCCCTACTGGTATTTGTCATGCATTACACCGCATATTTAGCTTATGAAATCAACCGACCCTGTAGCGGACATGGCATATTAGTCTTCTGTTACTGAGACTCTCTGTGTCAAAGGCTCCCCACTCCACACATCCCTTTTACTCGAGTTTTCATTCACAAGGTGGCAAAACTGATGGTAACTATTATGTGCAATGATTCTGTATTACCTGTCCCTCACCTAATTCTTAAGGTATTTTAATCATATAAGCACTACACGTTAATAAAAAAAAAAAAATTAATCCTTCCATACTTATCATCCTCACTCTTCTTACACTGGTGTAATGCAAAATTCCAATTTTAGCTTTCTAGCAGGTTTCTGAGGAGCTACTGATTATGATCTCTCGCTTTGTACTGCTCAGTACTGCTCAGCAAAGACCAATGCCTCATATTCGGTGAAAGCCAACAGTGTTGCTATACTAGGGAGCAGGTAACCCTTGATGGTGTTTCATCAGCGATGCAGCAAACCACTGATAAAACAGACAAAAAAGGCGCCTTTATGCAACAGAGAAAGAATAGAATAGAAAGACCCTGCATGACCTTGAAAAAAGAGAAAAAATTAGAGATGTAGGTTCTAAGACCATGCCAGAAAGTAACTTGAAATAACAACTGAATGCTGTTCCTTTAAATTGTCTGTATGCCAGATCAATCATCTATTTACTCAGCCTTAAATATTGCTATTTTTGCAAGAAGTTTTTTCAACTTATCTGACAAGAAAAGAAACTGAGGGTGTACAGGGAGACAGATGGCAGATACAGAAGAAAAAGGAATGGCTAGGTTAGGGAAAACGGAAAAAAGATTTATTGCAGAAAAGTAAGATAACAGGATTGCACCAGGGATATAAGTACAGGCATAACATTCCCCAAAACACTTGAGATGGCCTAACTCTGTTTTGTTAAAGGTACAAGAAATTATGGCAACATGTACAAGAAGTTATTGCAACTTCTTTCCAAAAATGCAGTGCTAATTACATAATTCCAACATATATTTCTGTTTGCTTATTTAAATTTATAAAAACTACTGGTATACAAACATCCAGTCTATCAAAAGGCTATTGAACAAGATCTCAGGAACACTACATTCTGTTCTATGACTTATGTGCTTTATATGAGCCATTTCCTTTCCTGTTCTTTACCCTGTTTCAGACCTGCCCTTGTGATTTCCAGTTGCCTGCTTTTCACCTAAATTGCAAGATTCAGTGGAACTCCATTGTCCATTTGGCTGTACGTCATCCTGAAACACGCTAGATTTTCCCATGAGCAAAATTTAGGGGAGCTAAAATGCTGACTTTTTTAAAAACAAAATGAAGTTCTGTTGGAAGGTGCCCAATTAGCTTCATCCACAATTTGTAATTATCCATCCACATGCAATTCCCTTTTTTCCCATAGATTTTCTATAGGACCTCTTAAAGCTCACTTCATGCACATGGTTTCTTAAACACATGATAGTGATATTGCCTTTTATTATTTCAACTCTATCTTGTCAGATCTGCCTTGCCACTAAGTGACTCCTCAGTATCTTGTCCAGTTGGATTTGGTAATATTTGAGGTGATACAAAATAGTAATAATAATTTTGAGAAGCACGTACATCCAGTTTAAAGGAAGATCTTAACAAACATTTTCTACAGCAAGAAAAATACAATTTCATTTGAGGGAATAGTTTAGCAATACACTAAGAATAGTATAGTAAGAATAAGCACTATTTTAGTGCTTTAGTGCTTAGCTTACAAAGGCAACTTTACTTTCTTAATATAAGTGATAGTCACACCTGGTAAAATTGCAGTATGACACAACAGCCTTTGGTATGTGAGCTTTCAGTCACTGGAAGTGAAATAAAAACAGATCTCAGTTATCATGTAACAAGATAACAGTAGAAGTCACACAAATAGAATTAACCCAACAATAATCACAGTAAAAATAAACTTTTTTAAGCATTCAGAAAGCTACTTGAAAACAACTAAAAGTTGCTATTTTTGGATCGTGGCTGAGATTAGCCTTTCTTGCCTGAATTGCAACTGTAGAATTTTCTACTCTGCTCTGCCACACACACATCTGCTGTGTGTCTGCTAACATATGGTGTTTCATTAATTAATTGCTAGTTATCAGCCAGGCTTCTACTGCTCATATCAAATGTGAGTACCCTCCAGAATGCTTCACAATAATGATCATTTCACAGATTCACTGCAGTAGCCACTGTATGGTCAGAAAGCAGTTTTCCATGAGAAAAATGCAGTAAGTCAGTTATCAAGTAAAATGTGGGTCTGTTGCTTTAATATTGCAGGGTCAGTGTTACATAACAGGAAAACATAAGAATAACGGCATGCTAAAAAAAATCCATGCAAATGGGAAAGGTGTAGTAGTTCAGCAACCTGGTTCCTCTGATGGACAACACTGGGACAAAAAAAGTCCAATAAGCTTTCAAGACAGCTTTTTAAAAGGGATACGGCTTGGTTCTTGGGTTCTTTTTCCCCCCCCCCCCTAGTAAATAAGTTACTGAAGTGCCCATACTTTATTTATCATTAGACATAAAAGTTATTTCTGTATAAGCTGTTAAGTATTGTACAGTGTCAAGTGGCTCTTCCAGTTCTCAACATGAAGTAGATTTGGTGATAAGTAACTCCCTTCAGCTGTTGGTCACCTTCTACTAATGGGTTCATCCCACTAGTTGTCCAGTTCTGGAGCCCCCAACACAAGAGAGACATGGACCAGTTAGAATGAGTCCAGACAAGGCCATGAGGATCATCCGAGGGCTGGAGCCTGCGAGGACAGGCTGAGAGAGTTGGAGCTGTTCAGCCTGGAAAAGAGAAGGCTCTGGGGAGATCTTATAGCGGCCTTCCAGTACCTGAAGGGGGGCTTCAAGAAAGCTGGGAGGGACTTTTCATAAGGGCAGTTTACAACAGAACAAGGCTTTAAACTGGAAGAGGGTAGGTTTAGATTACATATTAGGAAGATATTCTTTACCGTGAGGGTGGTCAGACACTGGCCCAGGTTGCACAAGGAAGTTGTGGATGCCCCCCCTGCCCCCAGAAGTGTTCAAGGCCAGGTTGGATGAGGCTTTGAGCAACCTGGTCTAGTGGAAGGTGTTCTTGCTCATGGCAGGGGGTTTGGAACTGGATGATCTTTAAGGTCCCTTCCAACCCAAATCATTCTATGATTCTGTCTTACTGAGCAGCAGCTCCAGTGCTACTTGCCAAGACCCATGGCTGGGAACTCATGCGATAGAGCACAAATATCATATCCCAATCAAATGTGACATTAGTGTCCTGGAGGAAGTACGACCCTCTTTGTACCTTCTCGGACCTGCATATTCCAAATCAAGGCACAATTACAATAGTAACAGTCTAATCACTAGTGAGGGGAAGAAGCAGCAGTGGGCTCCAGGCACAGGAATCAAAAGTGAAATTTTGTTTCATAAGGTATTTTTTTTTGGAGAACACTTCATATGTGTCTCTTGCCTATGTGCTCATGGCACTTGAGGGCAATTTAGCTTCTTCCGAATTGACTTTATAAGTGATATTGTGTCTGTACTAGTAGCCTAAGAAAGGGTCCATGCACACATGTCCAGGCATCTGCATGCCTGTGCACATGCCCAGGGATCTGCATGCAGACAGCTATCTAATTATATTCAGGTTTGTTTTAACATGAGACATCAAGGAAACCTACAGCCTCACCAAGGTTTAATTTAACTTAGCATATAAGATTTTGTGGCTCTAATTTATAGAAGGATGTTTGAAACTAAGCAGTCAGTACAGGATTAATCTTTCTATATGCAAACACTTCAGAATATTGACAAAGTAGCCACTAACAAACAGAAAAAGAAAAGCACCATAACGTCTTGATGAGGGTTATCAAAAGTAAGTCAAGAAATATATGGCAGCAAAGTCTGTCAATCCATTATCTAATACCATAGATTAGCATGAAATAAAAGAAACAATTCAGAAGTACTTCAAAGGAAAACACACACAGTTTAATAAGCAAAGAAAAAAAAAAATGATAA
Organism: Caprimulgus europaeus; assembly: GCA_907165065.1. Next base: position 37,115,722 of record OU015531.1, on the reverse strand, counting down.
GAAAAAAATCTTCCTGCCCACATACTATATAAATTTTTTGTACTGCTCAATCATAGGAACTGTGGTATCCCAGACTTGAAGGGCAATGAATAGTAGGAAGTTACGACCAGAGTACTAACACATTACAGAACTGTAAAACTATTTGTTGGTGTAATCCAACCCAGAAAGAGCATCTGCAGATGCTGATACTGGCATATTAAGAAGTAATTATCCATGGACTTCAGAGTCCAGAACTGCATGAAACTTGACAGTCACAGGGTCAAAATAGACTTTCCAAAAGTGAGAATGAATTCCAAGATTAAGCCTCCAAAATTGAAGGATTTTTGTCCGTAGGGAAATACCATAATTTTAATGAAAAAAAAACTATTCCATTCTACTGTCTGCCCCTCAACACCTCAGTAACATGATGTGCTGGCTTTGGCTGAGATAGAGTCAATTTTCTTCACAGTAGCTGGTATGGGGCTCTGTTTTGGATTTGTGCTGCAATGTTGGTAACACAGAGATGTTTTATCTACTGCCAAGCAACACTTACACAGAGTTAAGGACCTTTCTGCTTCTCACACTACCCATTAGTGAGGAGGATGGGGGTGCACAAAAAATTGGGAGGGAACACAGCTGGGACAGCTGACCTCAACTGACCAAAGGGATATCCCATACCATATGACATCATGCTCAATGTACAGAGCTGGGGGAAGGAAAAGTAAGACATTAGAAGCAATGATGTTTGTCTCCCCAAATAACCATTACGTGTGATGGAGCACTGCTTGCCTGGAGGTGGCTGAACACCTGCCTGCCCACAGGAAGTAGTGAGCGAATTCCATTATTTGCTTTGCTTGTGCCTTCAGCTTTTGCTTTACGTATTAAGCTGACTTTATCTCCAACCACAAGTTTTCTCACTTTTACCCTTCTCAATCTCTCCTTCATCCCACTCGGCAGAAATGAGCAAGCAGCTGTGTGAGGCTTAGTTGCCAGCTGTGGTTAAACTATGACACATTGTTACAGGATAAAGTTAAATCATGAAAAAGACTTGGCACTATTTAATATAAAATATTTTTCATTGTGCAAAACAGTCTCTGTGTCTATATCTCGTTATGACAAATTTTAGCTAAATATAAACTTTACCTACTTGCAATTGAAGTTTTTATTAATAGAAGCATTAACATGACTTTAACTGTAGCATCAAGGTTATAATCATGAATATTTTATGATTAAACAGGTTTCAGAAGGATAACAAGATAACCAAAACTGTTATTTAATGACAAGCAGTGAATTACTGACAAGCAGGAGCACTGCCTTTAGAATTGGAATACAGTTACTGAATATAATTAACAAGTCACAATAGTCTCAAAGAAGCTCTGAGATTTGTATTGTTTTCCTTTAAGTGATGCAAATCCTTTGGTAGCTAAGTAACACAATATGCAGATAAGAAGTGGGACACAAAGAACTGCCACCTTAAGAAAAGGCTTAAGAATTGAATCAAGGTGCTGCTTAGACTGTGGGAAGGTAAGTATGCTCTTTCCCAAAGATCACATTTACTTTGAGTCCAACTGCATCAAAGACAGTATATTAGGGAGATTTAAGAAGGAAAAAGAGAAACACCAGTCTATGAACCAAGGCAAATTCACTGTGGTAAAAGAAGTGATTATGTAAGGAACTAACAATAATCCCCACAATAGAGCAGCAAGTTCAGGAAAAACAGCAAGTACCATGAACTACAGTTCTTTCCATACCTGCTGACTGAGGCTGGGATTTTCAAAGAAGCCTTGGGGTCATACAGTTCAATGCAAACTCCCACTGTAAAACCCTTTTAGGTTGATTCATGAACCTCACTAGTCTTCAAATTTTGACATTGATATCTTGAATAGTCTAGCTGTTTGATCTTCATCTGAGTTTGAGGATTAACACTTGCATCCATCTTCCCAGAATCTGCAAATTGTTTGAAATATGGTAGGATTCATTAATACTACAGGACTAAATGTGAATTCAACCACACCAGTTTTAGAAAGAAACTTCTCATATACTATGCATGAAGCCTGTTTCCTAGGACTCCAAGGCAGCCATGTCTAAAAAAACCTGTTTGGTTTTGAAAACATTTGTTCTTCTTTTCTAGCTCCACCTATTGACATACCATGAAAGAGTTCTATGTAAAACCCTTTCTAACCTTTGACAAACACTGCTACCTTTTATGGTATAGTATGGGTAGCTGATCTGAAACAGTTAAGAGACAGCATAAGATGAAAATAGATTGGTACTCAGTTTTAAGACTGGTTTGTTAACCCTTGCTAATATGACAATGATAATACAGGAAAACATACATGTACCATTGATAAAAAGTGCTGTCTGCAATATACACAAATAGTATCAAACATTCAAGTACACTGCTTTGTTCTGTTTAAATTATTTATGTACTTAGTCCAATAGATATCCAGGTATATTGTTAATGGAAGAGTATTTTCTAAACAGTTTTAAAATTCCACTGAAAGATGGATGGCACATTAAAGATAAACAGTTATAAAAGTGCTTGCTTTACTTTTTTATTTTTAATACTGTTCAAAAATTAAAAGTAACTTGTTCTGATTAGGGGACAGTCAGTTTCAAGGAAAACAATGTCATCAACATCTCTTGCTAAATGGGCTAACTTTGGAGAAATGCAATACAAGTTGATTTTGTAGCAACAGAAGCACACTTTCTGGCTTTGTCTTTATAGAAGGACAGCAATCATGCCTAAAAATTAATATTCCAAGCAAAGAAAATGTTATTTGTTTGGGTTTTTTTCCCCTCTATTTCAAGTAGCTAGTTTCAGTGGAGACAGTGAAAAGTAAGTGAAGAAAGCCATATTGCCCCACTTCCTGAGTATCAGAGGTTAAACAAAGGCAAGAAACCACAGCTGAAGCCAGCTTGTGTTAAGAGGTTATTGAACAGAGAAGTGGACAGTCAGATCCCTAATCCCATAACAATGACATGAAGAAGTGTTAGTGAAACAAGCCCACTTGACAACATCCCAGAGGAGGTAGTCCTACTAACAGCATAGCAAAACACTGAATTGTGAAGTGCAAATACAAACCAGGAAATATCCTTTAATAGGCAGAGCCATCTGCCTAATTATGGTTCTTTTTAGCTTGGCTGAGGATTTGGGTTGGTAGTTTGGTTTATCTGAAGCTTATTTTAGTTTTCAGCAGGACAGTATTAGCATCACTTCTGTTCATCCTCCTGTGTCAAACAGGTACTGAATACAAAAGCAAAACCACTTGAGGTAGTAACCAAAAGAAAAAAAAGAAACCTCACAGGTATAGTATGACACTACTGTACTCTCAGTAGAGTTTTACTCTATTTGTCCACTAACTTAGATTTAAATAGTGAAAAAAGAGCCTGCAAGTTTTCTAGGCAAGCTGCCATTTGCATTTATACTACAGCAATGCCGTCAGAGGCAATGCAAAGTAACCGTTCATGGAGGAACAACAGTTCAGCCAGAAAGCTCCTCTTCACTCATCACTGTTGCAGAGATGTATCTTCAATTCTCTCCAAAAAGCTTATCAAACTGATGGCTCTGGCATGCTGGCAGTTACCAAATACAGTCTACTTCAGACCAAGTAAGAGAAAGCATTTCAGAGCCCCACTGACTTTGTAGGAACAACTACCTTTCAAATCCATCTAGTCTGTAGCAAAGTGATTCAGTTATAATATCTCATCTTAAGTGTAGCACAAAATACATAAGAAGAAAGGCTGCCTGAAGTGAACTCAACAGAACTGGTGCTGAATTCCACAAAAACCTGAAATTTGATGAGAAATACATGTCCTTATGCTCCTTCAGAAGAATCTAAGTCATATAGCTGTACTTCTCTGCAAGTGTGCAAAATGAACAGGAGTCTAAAACCTCACTAACTTTATAACCTAACTCTATATATTCATGTCAGCAAAATGACAATACTGTACTATAGACCCACAAATTGCCCTGCTAAAATATAAGCATGTTTTTCCAGTTCAGGTTCTGAGAAACTTCCAAGATGAATACTACATCAGATTTATTTGTCCAAGATCAGCAGTATTACTGTGCTGCAAGTACAGAGGCAGACAGATAAAACCTAATACGTGCCCCATATTTAACACAGAAAGATGGTATGTATGATGTCTGCCTAAGGACTGCTGTGCTGCCAGTTGGAGCAGATGCTCAAACTGAAGTTCAAACATGTGCCTAGGCTCAAAAAATAGTGCAATGGGCCTTCCCCAAAAGGGAATGATAGTCTTATTCCCTATACAGAAAAAAAATAAGCATATTGCCTTAAGGCAGAAATGGATTATGATTGACTTCACAGGAAGTGAGACAAAGCTCAGCCTTGGAAGTCAGAAGACTCTTTGCAAGCAGCCCTTGTCTGTCCTTGGCAAAAACAGACATCCTCGTAGTATTTCAGTTTCCTAGTATATAAAATAGGAAAAGCACAATTCTATCACAGGTATGGATTACCAATGCTAGGATACTAACATGTACAGGCTGCTGTGAAATCCCAAACCAGAAATTTCTCCATAAGTACAGGGTATTGAATACAATACTTTTCCCAGTTACATATGAATTACATATGTATTAAGGCAAGTGTTTTAGCTTTTTTGCCAATACTTTTTATCTAGATGGGTTTGTAACAAAAGATCACTTTCATTAGTTCTTGGAAAGGAATTATCCCTGCAAAGCATTCATTCACATGCCCTCACTGAACAAGGTATATATGGGTTTTTGTTACTAATTTGCCAAATAGACCTTCAACACTGAGAGTCTTTTTCTTTTTTAATGAAAAATAACAAGATTTACATGCAGCTTTCTGAAAAAATATTTTTAGCAACTTACAGAGAGAAGTGAAAGATAAGGATAAATCAGGTTTTTTTGTTATAATCTCTATTACTTTCAGACTGTATTATGTTAATTTAGAAACAGAATGACCTCTTTTCACTGGTTTAAACTGCTTTAACTCCCCACCAGACAATACTATTTCTTACTGTATTCAAGGATTGGAGGTGTTGTGTTTGGTTTTTTTTTTTTTATATAGCAGGTTCTTTCCTCCCAAGAATCAGTCATTATTTATCAGTATTCAAGAAAAGAAGCTCTTACCAAATAGATACCTGTGCACAATGTTGTGTTCAAGATGTTACAAATCCCTATAGCAATGCCATTGCAGACTAGTAAGAGAACAACATGGAGGCCACTAAAATAGCAATCTGTACTTTCAGTTCAACTCACTAAGATCAAAAATATATAATAATGATTATGAAGCAACAAAAATATCTGGTATAGCTGCAGTACTTATGTGTATATGCCACTTCTTACTTCTCATACATCCTATTCACCCCAATGAACATAATTAGAATGCAGACAAGGATTACACAAAATAAAAATGCTCACTAAAACAGTAGAATATAGGTCTCCCTACAACACCACAGCTCATAACACCACAGAAAGACACAAAAGCGTATATATCTAGAGCACAGCTCTGATTAGATGTCATGATTTTCCTTCAACAGAGCAAGGTTTTTGTGTCAGCCATGACTGGGTCTTCATAAAAATTAAAATTTATCAAGCATTCCCCCTTAGTCAATAAAACATTGAAACAGCACAGATTTTGCTCAGACTGCAAGAATGTCTGGCAGAGGATTTTTATTCTCACCACTGACATTTTGTGTACATCAGACACATTCTGAATCTTCTACTGTATTTTAACTCAAAGCTCAGTAGCAGATGTTCTTCAGCAGATCTAACATGGATCTTCATGAGGAGTTTTGCAGCTCTCCACATTTAAACATCAAGGACTTCTATCCTTCTACCCATACAAGATTGCTACCTTCCTTAGTAGCACAGATTTCAGCAAGCGTAAGGGTAGCATTTTGATCTAGCTCAACCAGAATGTACTTTGGTGTTTCCCTCAGTTAGGAAACCTGATAGTATCTGGCCCCTAAGACATCTGATTTTGTTCTGAAACTTACTCTTTCTTATACTACCAATAAATTATCTCAGTCTTCTGTTTTCAGAGTTTTTCAGCTTGGGATGGAGTTCTTTCCCTCTTTGATTTGGTACTTGAGTCTCTGCGACTTCTGAAAGCCCAACACTGAGACCATAATGGTAGTTATGCTGGGTAACTGGATGTAAAGTACACAGTTCTGAAGTTTAAAAAATAAATTTCTTACTGTCTTTGTGACCAAAAGTCTAAGACAATTCATAAGCACTATGTCCACATGACTAATACCTCCAGGGAGGCCCCATCCCTGGACGTATTCAAGAGTCATGTAGACATAGCGCCGAGGGACCTGCCTTAGTTGGGGACCTGTCAATGTTGGGTTAATGATCAAACTCAGTGATCTTAAAGGTCTTTTCCAATCTAAGTAATTCTGTGATAAATAACAAAGAGCCACTCTTTACTTATTTTCTAAATATACCATTAAACTTTGTATTATGCTACCTCCCATCCATTCTCTGTTAACACACTTTCTGAGTACTGGCATAACACAAGCAAAAAAATTACAAGTGCAAATGTTTTAATTGCAGACCAGCCAAGTGCTACAATGCACTTTCAGTGGCAGAGTTTTTAATTTGTTGTAACAAATTTCCAGAGCTCCACTGAAAGCCATCAGTGAGAGGGTCTCCTGATTTCAGAGCTCCATGCTCAAATGTTCATCAATATATTCTGCAATCAGCAAAGGATACCTCCATTGGCTTTGCTGCAGTCTAACAGAACTTGCTGAAAAATGAAAGCTGGAGTGAAATGTGATTATTAACATTTGTACCTCATTCTTTCCTGCCATTTACATCATCTTACTCTTACACCTCCAATTTCAGCAGGAATACACATCATTATGTCAATGATAAAAACTAAAAAAAGTTATGTATCTGATATTTTACAGCTGCAGAAGGGACACTGAATATTAGAAATTATACAGTGATAGGAAGAGAGCTCAGAAAACTGAAGCTGCACAAGAGATAGGATTTAAAAAGTGTTAATGTAGCACATGACAATTCAGAAAACACAGAAGGCAGAAAGGAAAAAAATGAAAAGGAATAGGAAAGACGCAAATAAAAATTATAAGGCTCGGCTCATATGAAGTTTCCTGATGTCCTGTTGCTGAAGACAGAAAATCCTGGGACACAAACAGTGCTAAGGCCATACTGCCCGATTACACTACTAGGCAACTCAATTCATACTTTAATACCAGCAAAAGGAAGTTATTATGGATGTGTTTCAAACAATCTCTCAGTATTATTTGTTTTTCAGGTTCTTGGCTTCTACTGACCTCACTCCTCTCTAACTGCAAAGTGTCTTTTTTTCTCTTCCCTTTTCTTAATTATGTTATCACAGAGGCGTTACTGATGGGCTCGCCCTTGGCCAGCGGTGGGTCTGTCTTGGAGCCAGCTAGCATTGGCTGTGTCAGACATGGGGGAAGCTTCTGGAATCTTCTCACAGAAGCCACCTCTGTGCCCCACCCCACTACCAAAACCTTGTCATGCAAACCCAATACGTTTTTACTATGTGATGTCCCTTCATTTCTCTAGTTCCTCTTTTCTTCAAAAGACCCAAGGTTCACCCTTTCCACCAGACAACTCCCATTTAATAATTAGTGATTCCTCTCCCTCCCTGCCCTCACTCTCCCCAAGAAAAACAAAGATTGCAAAATAACAGGAAACAATTTATCAAGTAGATTCAAGAGGAAATATGTTCATTCTTCATTCCCTCTATGCCCAGTTTTACCAGTGATCTCACTTTTTCATTCTTGACTTTTTTGATACAATAGTACAGAACACATTGTTTTTAAAATAACTTATTCCTACTTGTTCACTGACAGTATATAAGCAACATTTGCTGCATGACTCAAGGCTACCCTGCAGAAATTAGTGCATTTCTATCTTATACATGGGTTCTGTTGATTAGAACTGACTTTTACCGCTTGTATTTGCTTTCCTCATTCTCACTGTCTTGTCTTAGTAAATGGAATAAGAGTTAGAAATAAATCGCCTGTTGTAAAAAGAATTGGAACAAGTGTCTTGGAAGTGGGGGCTGCAATATATTTGGCACTATATTGAAAAAAGCATTTCCCATCAAGAAAAAAGATGCAATATTTGTTTGCAACAAAAAATGTATTGAACGCTGGCACAAGGTAGTCTTTACAATAGCCTAAACTGAATTTATTCAATTCATCACTTAACCATAACACTAGAGCAGTGCAAAATGGACTTAGTATACCTGAGTATGTCTGGGTTTGTCTTTTTTGTTGTTGTTGTGGGTTTTGGGGTTTTTTTTTAAATGAGGAATTTTACATTTTTTTTGTGTCAGAGTGCTATGAAGCCTAGATCATAATATATACATAGTTGTAACTTCTCTCTACAAAAGCAATCTCTGCAAAACAGTTTGGGACAGAAGAGAGGATATTAGCATTGCATACAAAATTATTACAGAATCTTTCAGAATTAGGTCACTTCTAAGTGAACCATACATAATATTCCAAGCCAGCACATTTTTTAGAATTTAAAGTGCTGTCATCTTATCTCAATAAGTATAAATTAAGGAAGACAAGCTGGAAGAGGGTGAGAACTTAAATCATATTTTTTAGCTACTGTCAATTGCCAATAAAATCTTATAGCTGAAATTAAACTTTCAAAATTTAAGCTTACAGCTGCTATATCACTAGAGCAACCTAAATATGCCATCATGATCTTTCCTTATTCCAGAAGGCCAATAAATGATATGCCAAAACAAAGGAGACTGTCTTTTTGTACACAGTAGTTCCTCATAATTAACTTTAGTGGACCCAGCAACACCAAAGGCTTGAATTAAGCTTTGTAAAGAGCCATCACAGCAGCAGCAGTCAAGAATCCTTGGCTAGAAGCTCTGCCTGAAGACTAAAGCAGAGACAAAGTAAAACATAGCTGTGAATGAGCTTTCTAAAGTTGTTTTAAGAGACTTTTACCAAACTACAGAAAAACTTCCAATACATAGAAAGTGCTGTTTGGAATTCTGAGTTTTTCCATGGACACAGTTATGCTTCTGGTTCCAGTAGTCTGGTCATTCTATACAATTAATACTGTTCTATTAATGGGGTCAAGTTTGAAGATACCTCAATATAGCATGTATCATGCTTGATTAGCATTGTATATGAAGTAACTCTGAGGGTGTAAAAAAGGGAAGTTTGCAGAACAAAATGCAAACAGACTGGAGGAGCTGGCTCTCATAACAGCTTCTAGTATGACGCTTCAACTGAAAATAAAGATTATACAAGTAGCTCCTATGTTTGTATCCTTAGGAATAAAGCTTTAAAAAAACTTGCCAGAGGCACATACCACTGCCTCCCCCACACCCTGTCCCTATCCCCAGCCCAGAAGAAGAGAGTTTAATTACTATATGTTCTTCAGTTGTGAAAGCACGTAAGAGAGAGAACATCATCTGGCTATCTACTCCTTTCTTTCTCACATTCACAATCTAGAGAAAGTATCACTTTTAAGGCAGCTTAATTAATTCCCATATCTGTGTGGAGCATATATGGCAAAATACGTGCTACTTGGATACAGAGTTTTAAGCCTTTTGGGACTTCACAGAGAAAATTTTGAGCAGATTATATCTCAAGAGCAGAGTGCTGGCTTCTCAGCAGTACAGCGCAAAGTGAAGTCTACCTGGGAAAGAATGCTTCTCTGGAGAGCAGGATTTGATCTTTCTGCTAATACCACACAGACAGCTGACTGCTGCTACAGGAACCGTTGCTTTCATCTCTGGCAATTACCCTACTGGTAACCAGTTAACTACCTTATTGTCATGAGAAACATTGATATTCTTTCGAAAAAGTCTCCGTTTTCTTTTCCAACTGTAATCCATTATCATGTATAGTACTTAAAGATTTCGGAAATGCCAGCTTATTTTCCTTAAAACAGCAAATAAATTCCCTTCTCCACAGTTCCATAGTGGCATGGGCCATGATGTGGTTTGGGAAAAGTACAGTATCTTGTTGGTGTAACAGGTCCAAAGAGATGACTTGACCCAAGTTTAAAGTAGCATTTAATATGATAAGATTTACTTTACATTATTAAAATATCTAGAAGAGAGTTTGTGTCACAATTAACTCAGGAGGGCCACTTCCCGATTACTTTGTCAGGGAACCATTGATGAATGAGAGATGTTTTTTTCCTGTGGGAGGAAAGAAGAGTTATTTTCTATACTATGTGGCTAACCTGCTTTCTAGGACCACAAATCCTACTCAACATATTCTTCAGTTACCAGAATATAGGGTTATCCATCTATAGATCCACCAAGAAATGGTGCTTGCCATTTAACTGCAGGCTTTCAGGTTTCCTGGCATGTGCTGCAGGATGTGAAATAAATCTTCTCTAGAACCTTTTAAAGTAGGCCTTTGTTGAATGTTTGTCTGTGTTAGCAGGATGCAGTGACCCAGACAGGATCATCCAGTTTTATGTCCTTAACTGCATTCCTGCAAAAATTATTCTAAAGTTAGTCTAGTAATTTCAAAGGATCCACTGTTTCAATAGTAAGACTAGAAGTTTATTAGCTTGTTGACCATTTCATGTGGTTCAAAGAGTACTTTGAATAAATTTGCCAGAATATCTGGAAATCCTTTTTCCTCCTTCCTACCTGTTCATCCACTTCTGAATCTCTAGATATGCTATGAAAACACAAACACTATTTACTTACAGAGGTGACTGAATAATATTTTTTAGTGATAGATGATAAGTGTTAGATTATTCATCTAAAGGATAATCAAAAGCAAACACACAGCAAGGAGCAGACCAATAGTGATATATGAACATAACCAAGCAGCCTAACCAGCAAAGACAGAAAACACTGAAACAGCTAGTCTTACACTATCAGAGAAGAATTATACCATTCTTGTGACAGACACCCACCAAGATGACTGTTAAAGGCCTTCTCTCTTGGAAGGCCATGCAAACCAAGAGGGTTATCACCTGCAGGGCTACAGGAGGTGAAAGGTATGAGTGAAGAATAAGCATGAGAAAATACAGGGAAAGGAGAACAAAAGCAGCTGAATATATTTAAGCAAGCTGCTGGGTAGTACCTCAGCCTGAGCAGGCCTATTTGATCACTGCAGTCTATCCCATATTTTTATTAAATCCTCTATCTACCTTCTGTGTGAGCATGCTCTCTATTCCCAGCCTGCATGTGCAAACACTATTGAACCACAAGGCTGACAAGCCAGCAGGTAGCACAAGAGGTCTGAGTGCAAATCAGTGATAAGGAACCGTGAGTCTGAAGAGCAAGTGACTAGGGACCAGCAACCAGATAGAGACCACACTGTATGCCAGTGTGTGAACACAAGTGAACATCAAGAGAGTAGGATCAGAGATACCCCGGAAAAGGGTGTTCCTCTGATTATCAACCTGTAGACTCAGGATTAAGCTACTTGTGTTTATATAGATACCACTCTGTGATGAGTTGAGTTTTGATGGTGTGTCCATGTGTGCATACCTATTGCTCATACATGCTGAGCCTTGCATCTGGCTGGACCTGGGCATGCCAAAACCATAATAGCCTCCCACCTACCGACCTGGGACCAGTCACAGAATCTGACAAACTCTGCTCTAGCAGAGTGGGAAGGAAAAATCCCTTGGTGTTAAGTGTACTGGATTGTTTGCCTATGGCAGCAAGGATGAACATTAACTAGTTAAGTCAGAGAAAGTGAATTGTGACACGAGATTAATCACCTATAACAATAGCCCTGTAATTTAAGGAATTTATTACTCTGCTAATGCATCTGTATTTAGTAAGACTGTTTTGCACTTATTCATTGTATAGTTTTATATCAAAGCATTCTTTCAAAAACACCATTATCATCACAATCCATAGAAAGCTTTTCATAATCAAAACCAAATAATTACATTTAAAAAGCAGCAACAAAAGCTGTTTCTACTCTATGGAAAAATAATTCTTGATTTTTTACTCCACACGATCCAAATATCTAGATCCATTGTGTTTAATTCTTTTAGTAATATGCTAATTACTTTGTTTAGTGTGTTTAACACAGACTCTATAGTCTGTTATGTAAAGATGGAAACAAAAGGACAGAATATTATTATACTCACAAAAAAACCCACGCAAAACCTGGTGGCAGTTACCAAAGTCTTAGACTGTGAAGCACAATACTCTTTTTAATCAGAGAACAGTTCATCAGTAGATGTTATACTACGTAAATTTTTGCAGAGCTTGTCAACGTGAAGAGGCCAGAAGCATTTAAATGCATATACTAAAACTCCACTCAATTTGTGGACTAAATGTTAATTAGTACTTTCAGGTATGTTGGGTGATTTTAAGTTATCAGACTTAAGACAACATCTGTAAGTGATAGAAATTAGTTGGGTTCTAGACAGGTAAAAAACCCCCCATTTTTAGGGATGAGAAAAAAGAGGACCAATGATAAAAAATTCTCCCCAAACCTGTTCTGTTCCTTTTTAGCACTGTAAACTAGGACAGTTTTATCCCGCAGTGAGTGCTTGTGCTTTTCACTGGACAAAATCTGCAGGTGCATCAACCTCACATCAAAACACAGAGTAAAATCTCTCTCAGCTCGTGATACTAACAGGACTTCAGTTGTAAAAACTGCTCCATATGCCAACTTCCACTGTCTTTACTAATGTCACTTGTTGGAACTACTAGACCTGTCTCAGAGTCAACTGCACCCTCTTTAGTTCCTGTGTCCTACGTCCTCCACTGATCTCACTCACATTGTTGCTTCTTCACACACTCAAAAGAAACATGCATATGCTCTCACCACCTCCACTTATTTTAGTGAAATATTTGTCTTGGGAAAACCCTTGAAAATTATTAAAGTGTCTCTATTTGGAGAAATGTTTCTGATATTAGGTGACAAATGCAGTAGGAGATCAAATGCAGTAGCCTGATCATCAAAAGAATTCAAGACATTGAAACTTCTTCTAGACAGGCAATACAAAAAAAAAGTCCTTGAAGTAAGACATAATTTTCTTCCTCATTTCCACTGCTGTCCCACAGCTAGTCATAACTACCAAGAATATAAGCTCATTAAAGACTGCCAAGGTTAAGTATTTTATTTTATTTTTTCAAAGCAGTATAGCTATTGCCATTCCAGCACACTTGTCTTAAGGACTAAACCAAAATATACTGGGGAACAGTAAGCTTGTTTTAAATGAAACCTTAATGTTTATGAAAAGAAGGAAAAAGGAAAACCAGAAAAATTAAAAACAGAAGAGGAAAAAAGAAGGCTATGTCATGAAACAAAATAGAATTGATTTCTTTCATAGCCTAGAAAGATTTAAAAATCTCATGTTACATTACAGGTTAAAATTTAACAAGTAGTTTCATGGCACCCAATAATACAACTAGATTATTGATATCAACTAACCCTAAACTGGACTATTCAGAAAAGCCACAATACATACTAATACAGAGAGCAGAAAAACCACTGGGATGACCTTATAAGGTGTACATCATACAGAAATAACACTGTGGGTAAGTAGGCTAAAAGCACTGTCTTCTTTCAATGCCTATACAAGATTCTTTTTCCAAAGCTGAGGCATAAATAGATTTCATTTCAGAAATGTAAGAATAAATATGTCTATATGTTTTGGTGTTCACACTCAAATGCACACAAGTGTAGTACACACATTAGAAAACATTAGTTCCTACACGTTATGCAGGTTCCTCGGCATATACCGAGTGCTATTTCTTTTTTCAGCAAGCACTTGCATACTTAAGAGCACTTAAAAAGGATCTTCCATTCCATTAAATTAGCTTTAATTTCCAAATCATACTGCGTTAAAGTCCTCACCTACTCAAAGCATTATATATCTAATTCCCTTTTCAGAATCCTCTCCCAACTAAGCTATCTCCAGTAATTTGGTCATACTGGACTAGCCCCCACACTCTTATATTTATAATTTATGACAAACGGAATAAGCCGCTGAGCCAGGCTGTAGCCAACATAGTTTTATCCTTGGTATCTAGTGACTATTAAAGATAATCAAACTTCTCTATAGCAATCTGACATTACTAGTGGTTTCAGAGTTTAGTTTTTCGATGAGCTATCAGCTTTCTCAGAACTGAAGTTCTGTACTGGTACCTGTGACAGCATGTTATATTGCTTAACGGTGTGTACATTTTTGAATGTTTAAATTCACTTGATCAAATACATAATTTTTGAGTTTCAGCAGTGGGATAGGTTTTTCAGTAGCTAGTCTGTTGAATAAAATTTTTCATCTCAAAATAATACTCCAGAACCATAACTGACATTTATTCAAATAAGCTACAGTAATTTCACCTTGAATCAATCACTTTTATCCCAGACTTGAACAAAAACGGCTTTTTGCAAGGGCCTCAGTTCTTTAATCTGAGAGCTTTGTTAGACTGAGCAGATACCTAAACGTCCTAGGCAAATGTCCTCTGTCTTACTGATTTACCTAAAATAAATTTTAGTTTATGAAGACAAGGAGTTTCAGAAATTACAGTTGAAAATTATAAAACCTTTAAAGTGCCAGATCCTGATTCTATCAGTTTACAATAGAACTATCTCAAAATAATGCACTCCTGCCATGTTTAAATTAATGTAACAAGCAGAATTTTTACCCAACATTAGCAGTAGATTTGCTTTTCTGAATTCTCTCTCGTGGACATCAGAGATTATAAATCAAAAGACCCTGATTTAGGTACTGGAAATATTAAATAACTTGACAATATATAAAGTGTAACACTGCAACAAACAAACACTCATTGATAAAGGTCAATAGAGATATCCATCAAAACATCATGGTGGTAGCCTAGTAACTTCTAGAGATCTTCACATCTGAATGCTAAATGGCCTATAGTGGTCTACAGCCATACCATAACAAGGGTTACCTCTCCAGACACAATCTGAAGGAACATTAGTCTGGATACAGCATTAGTTCTCTGTTGGCCATGTGGCTGAGCAAATGTCAAAGTTTCTCAGTTACTGCTTGGGTGAATGCTGCTGTGAAACAACAGGCATAAGGAAGACCAAGTCAGCTTAATTGTCCTCACTAAATGAAGAGACACACAGTAAGGCTCTCTGCTGTTCTTTAAAATTTTAGGTTAGCTATGTAAGGTACACTAAAACAGGAAGTTATATAATATAGGCATTTAACCTTAGTAAAGATTTTCACATGTCCCACTTTAAAATTCCATCTCCATTCTGCCAAAGGTTAAATATGTAATTAGAAATTAATCCAGATCTTTGTTAATTCAGGGCTAGGAATAAAAGTCAGATTGACACAACTGAATAGAATATTCTGTGTTCAGTCTATGCTGAATAGGCTGTGCTTCGCTGGTAAAAGTGACCAATCATTGCTATAGGATGAGAAGACTAATAAAAATAATAATCTTAGTACTGATGCTGGTTGAATCCCTCAGAACTCATCAAATCCAAAATATTACTTGCTCAGTATTCCTGTGAAACCATTTGGATATCCTGACACAACTGTACATTTTAGTTCAAAGCATTTTAGATCCCCTTCCTCTCATAAAACAAAACACTCTAGACATCCCCATGCTTTGATGCACAAATGAAATTTAGTACATGATTGCCTACAGCCACAGAAGTAATATCCACTGGACTCTTCCTGTATATGCAAGCATGGAGCTAGAGGTTGAAAAAGGGGAATCTTCTATTACATAGGGGTTATTTGTTTTCCTGTTCTGAATTTTAACAGCCATGAAGACCTTTCTTCCCTCTTTCTTCACATCAAATATAACACTTTAAATAAAAGCCTAGCAAACAAAACCAAAATTAAATGTCAGAGGTCTGATAACACTGAAATATTTCAGTAGTGTTTTGTATTACAGCTATAGCACAATGAAGCTTCTCTGAATAGAAAAGTGCAAACAAATTTAGCCTTAGACAGTTTACAGAAAGATCAATTCTAACTTCAGACAAGATGCCTTACACATACTTAAATGAAATATTTTCCTTGAAAAAAATTAATGAGAGCTAAGACTTATCAGGACAGGTACTTTCCAAGAAAAACTTACTTGTGATTACTCCAATAGCTCTGTCAATCTGAGTTCAGTGTTTGGCAAACATACTTTTGGACAACATGGTGGAGTTGCCGAGTTGAGAAAGAGGGAGATGGAAAAGGTTACATCCTTTCTCAACAGGAGCATTGTGATTTTTCATTTAGAAAAGACAGATGTGTCTGTCCTTTCAAAAGACATATGGGTTGCATAAGAATGGTCTTAAATTAATGTACTGGGGAAAAAAACCCAAACAAACAAAAAAAAAACCCCAAACCCTCAAACCTCCCTGCAAGAAAGATACATTGATTCAGGGTAGGCCTGGCCAGAGTAGAAAGGTAAGATCATTCTAGGGAAATAAAAAGCATGCACAGGAAGAGATTTTAATTGGCTTTCAAGTGGCTGCTGTGCTGCAGGAGTCTTTAGCCTTTGGTAACCAAAAGTCAGCATGCTGTCTTGCCCAATGTGATGAGGAACTGACATTGCAACCTTAGTTCAGTAAGGCAAAAGAAAGGGCAGAGAAGCAGGGCAGTGGGGAAATACAGGCCACCTGTGCTGCTTCCAATAATGTAATAGAGTAATTAATCAATATTAAACCAATTTTCATTTAAAGGCAGGGAAAGACACTATGGTTATGCAATTTTAATAGCTGAAGTTTCACCCTACATAGTGAGGACTCAATTTCAGTTTTAGTGGAAATTCAGAGAGCCACTAGCTGAAGTGTAACTAAAATCCCATCATAATCATTTCTGTACCCTCTGTGGGGAGTCATGTCAGCTTCCTACAAGCCAAGGGATATTCAGCTGCTTTTTGGAAGTACTTTTTAAACAAAAACATAAGCATAACCCTTTCAAGGTAGAGTACAAAGACATCAACAGTGTTTGCAACAGTTTAGAAAGATGTCCTGTAACAGCACGCTAAGTATTAAGTGATGTTTATGAAGGACAGAATATTTCAGAGGGGGCTTGGCCTGCAGAAAAGGAAAAGGTGATTTGGTGTTACCAGGTAGACTGGAGAAACACATAAATTAAAAAAAATAACCCAGTAGACAATGGCTTTTTGATTTTGCTTAAATTTTCAATGACTACCATTTCTCAGCACATGTCAGTTTGTGCCTTTAGGTTATTTATGTTAAAAGGTTAGTTCTGATGAATTTCACAATTAAAATACATGGGGAAAAAAAGTCTCACAAGTGTCATCATATCCTTTTTGACATTTAAATAAAGCAGTTGATGTGATCTACATTTTTCTATTAAGGTCCTGAAGACAAATCTTTCTGAGGCAAGAGAAATCTATGTGAAATATTTAAATATTTTAAATGTCTGTAATAATAATCCTGTTTTTAATAAATAGTGCACTAAACCATAAAGAATACTCCCAGAAAATGTACAAAAAATTAGTCTATGTTTCAGCAACACTTAAACACAGACTAAAATTTTAGGGAAGCAGATAACTTGAGAAAGTTTTAATGAAAATTCAGCATATTTTAGAATTAAGCAGTCACTTCAGTGTTCTGCTAAACAAAAGTCTTGATCTATATGTATACATAAAAACACACACACCTTATATCCATTAACTACCTTGTTTCTTATCCTTAAGGTATTATGCAGTTGAATTTTATACATCTTTAAGCACTAAAATAAAGGAGTTTCTAGTTTGTTAACTGTGATGTTATTCTAAAAAAGGAATGTCTATGGTCCTGTCATTTGTGACCTTTAGCAGTTATCAGATGATAATGACTTCTGCCTACTTGCCTTGGCTAAATTCACCTTCAGTCCTGTAATAAGAAGTCAGAACTACAATAATGCTTCATTATGCCACATAGCATATGCAATTTTTTTTATGCTGTGTAAAACAGAAACTGAATTTGAAATGGAATTTGCCAAGAGGAATACCAAGAATTTAAAAGTCAACAGACAGCAGAAAAGGGCACATGGTTTTTGGCAGAGGAATGGAATATGACCTTTGAATTTATTCACATTTGAAAGCTTTCTTCCCTTTTTTATGTAAATGGCACAAGTGTAAAAACATTCTAAGAAAAGACAGTCGAACTTTCTCAAAATTTCATTACTGGTAGTATAATTCCAGAGTCTGTTATGTTTTATGTTCCCATTCTGTAATAAGGCTGCATGTGAGTCTGAGGTAACAAAATCCCTCTAAGAAATGGAGGGGCTAACCCCTTCATTCCAACCACAGCAACCACTTCATTTTGATTATTTACTATATATTACAGGATTGCCTGATGAATTCATATTTCTACATATCAAAGATATATCTAGACCTTACAAGGGATACAGATTCTTTCTGAAAACTTCCAGAATTAGTATGAGTATTTTGAAAACAGTCTAAGAAATTTGTTAGATTATTTCTAGTATTCTAGAAAATATAGAAACTTTCTCAAACAGGTGCATAAAGACCAGTTCTTTCCTGTTTTGGTGAAAAAAAGCAAAAATAACCACAAGAGTACACATGATAAGTAATCCCCTACCTATTACAGTGTTACTTTTTTCCCTACTTCTTTGTAGTGTCAAGTGCTGCACAGTGCAAAAAGGAAAGCAAGAAGCAGGACACCCTTGGAGAGCATCCAACTGAGCTGCAATCTTACCTTGTAAACAGCTTTAAGAAACAGAACCAGTAGGCTCGTTCTTCCAATTAAAAAAAAAAGTATTCAAAGTAATTGAAAAATCTCCACATGCACATTGCAGTCCTCAGATCCTTGCTCCAGAGGAAATAAATATTAACTAATTCTAATAAATTATTTCATTTATGTTTTGCTTAAAATATACTCCCCATAGACTCAAATGAATAGATTAAGAATATCTAACTACCGTATGGTATTTTCTCTTTGAGAACCAAGTCAAATTACTATTTGGGGCGGGGGGGAAATATTTTAAAACTTTTGCTAATGATTTTGTTCTAATTTATAGATTCTACAGTTATCTACTTGAGTAGCAAATATCATTCGATATATGGCAGAACAAACAAAATCTGTGCAGGACACGACCGCAGGAATACTTAGATAAAAACTGATCTAAGTGTATCCCAAAATTTCCATTATATTAATTAAAATCAGCCTTGTCTGAATTTTATTCTATCTGCTGGGCACCTATTTTGGAGTTTTCTATAACATAATGTTCAGTTTCTTCCATCAGAGCAATTTTTTTCTTTATAGCTGGTAATATTAGAAGTGCCAGAAAGCTAACAATGACAGATGACACCCTTTAAAGATAAATTACTTTATGTTACAACAATAGATGTTATACCTGCTAAATGGAAATTGACTTTCTGATTAATAAAAAGAATTTAACCTTAATAACCTCCTAGATATCACCATGATTTGTGCAAAGGAAATGGGACTGGTCAGAGGTAATAGGCACTCATAAGCAGGGTATGAGTAAGACCATCATAGATGTAATGAAAGAGGTTAATACCTAGCAATGGGTTTATGACCTATGTAATGATTCCTGGTGTAATAAATGCAGTGAAATACAGTAGTATATCAGCACAGTCTTTTTTTGAAACTATATAGCTGGATTCTCTTCTGCTTTCAAAACACCTCTTCGTATAATATGCACAAAGGAAGGGAATATTTACATCAGTTTGCTGATGTTAAATTTTTTCTAACTCTGAAATACTTACAGTTCAAATAATAAACTTCCAATAGTGATTCCTAACAAAACCAAAACAAAACAAAAACAACAAAACAAAACAAACAAAAACAACCTTGGGAACTCTCTAGAAGAAAGCACAAGGGAAGAGTAACATTGTCCTGTTATCTAAAACTGGAACAAAAGCAATGCAATTATAGTAACTTTTGTAATTATTTGTGTTCAAATAGTGATTGGTTTGTTCCATTTAGCCACACTGGACCACCTTTTTTTTTTTTTTTTTTTCTTTCCACTAAATGTTACTATGCCTCATTTGCCAGTCATACAGTTTTCCAAGCTCCAAAACCAGTAGTGCAAAGCAGAAAACAGAATACATTAGTATTCAGTGAGGACAACTTTCTGGTCCAAAAGATATGCTAGCTTAGTCCTTTCCAATTTTAATAAAAATTTCAGTCATATGAAACTGAATTTCTTAGACATACTAGGCTTCCCAATGAAAGGAAGATATTGAAGATGTGTCTCAGATTTAAGATATTTTTTTTCTTCAGTCAATGCAGCCAGGTTGGCCAGTTGTTTCAAAAACATTACCATCTTCTGTGTTATTTTAACTCTTATGAACTGCAGAAAGCAACATACTTTGATTTTACGCTCTTTGAACTTCCAATTGAACATGCCCACATGTTTACAAATGTTAATTATTCTTTACTATAAACATGTGACAAAGCACCATTTTTTTCATCACTCATTTCATGTACAAAGAAAGAGCAGCAGTTCTTTGTCTTTAGTGAAAAAACTACCAAAATTATGCCAAAACAGTTACCAAAACAGAAATTCCTTATCACTGCCACAACTTTAGTCTCAGCAAGCAATATAACTAATACTCTGGCATCCTCAAATTAGCTAGTCTGCCTAGAACCTAAGAATATCTGGAAATTATCTGCATGCATCATGCTCAGTTTTATCTTCTTATATTAACACTATAACAAGATAAAACTTGTTACATATATAACAGTATATACAGTTATCTATACTGTTATATTAAATATAAACAGTATATATATCTGTATATACTGTTTATATACAGATAAAACTGTATATAAACAGTTTTATCTTGTTTATATTAAAACAGTTTTAAAGTCAATCTTTTTCTAAATTACATATGTGCATAAACTGCCATACACCCAGGTATGATACAACTGGTATCCAAGTCAATCTTTTAAAGCAAAAGCATATTTTCATTATGTAAGTAGTTTTGTTTATAGATTAATCAGATTAAACCAAGTCCTCTTGCCTTGGTGAGGAATTCCAATGGGGTCTATACGTGACAGCAGGGAAGTTGTACCAGACAGAACTCAAACTTAACAGGCAGGAGATAAATTCAGGCTGCCATTGAATTAGTTGCAATCAGCAGGGATATGAAGTGAGTTTGTACTAAACAGAAACATAGCTAAGAAAAAGGAATGTAAAAGTGACTACTTCATCTCAAGTTGGTATTTATTTTGGAGATAACAAGCCTAGGAATGAGGCTTTAAAAATAATCTCAGCCCAGAAAAGCTGTGTGAAACATCTTTATAGTTAGCTTAATTTGACAATAAGGTAATAGAAGGGAACTGAGGAAACATCTTAAAGTAAAAGCTATAAGCTGCCATAAAGCAGTAAGTATTTGTTTATTCCTCTGTATCACAGTCTCTAAACATAATTGCTTTAGTAAGTTTTTCACTGGAGTAAAATAAATTAATTTTTGCATTTACTTTAAAGGCTGCCTTGACTTAAAACTTTATTCACTGCAGTTAAGCTGGAGCCATTCTGTCCTCTAGAGAGCAACCCTAAATGGAGGTATCAGATCATCTTCATGGGGTATCAAACATCAGCTACAAAACTGAGGATCTTGTGAGACTGGACAGTCACACATTAAATTACTTTGACTTTTTTAGGAATTGCTAACATGGACTGATGGAATACGAACCAACCCATAGGTAGATTAAGACTCCTGGAGTAAACATATTAAAAAATTATTTCCAAAAGTATCTGAAACAGGTTGGGGTTGGTTTTTGGTTGGGTTTTTTTTGTTGGTTTGGGATTTTTTTATTCTTAAAGTTGCATCAGCTATATTTTTCTACCTTGTCAAAGTCATTTCCATAATTAATGAAAGATTTTCACAGACTAGTTAGCTTCACACATCAGGACCAGTTGTACATAATTTTTCAGTTTATTTATCAGCCCTCCCTGATGCAGAGGTTGTAGTCTACCCTTAGGAAGAGAAAAAGCTGTTTCAGAACACCTCTTAAGAGTACTTAGGTCATAGCAGTGCACAATTCTGTTTTTTCCCTTTATTTCAATATCTCCTCATAAGTGAGAATAAATTCTCAATATTTTGTGTATGCATTTGATTACAAAATACTCTCTTCAAAGTACATGGCAAAAACCTATGGTGTTTGCTCCATCTTTGTTTGCTGATGATCGCGAACGAATGCACCACTGGATGAAAACATGCTATGGCTTATTTCTACTGTTAAAGTCCTCATATTCAGTTGCAAACAGATTAAAATTAAATAGTCAATACTTTATTTTCTCAATAGGAAGATGGAAATTTTCTTAATTAAGCTTCTTTCATGGACTTTGCTTACCTCAAAGTCTTTTTTGCTAATAAACACAGCCTGGGTGTACTAACGCCTACTTTTCTATTCTACTCTATAGTGCTAACTGAGAAAAGAAAAATGTTTTTATATTGTATAGCAATATAAAGCGTATTTTTCAAACCATTTGCGTAGATAAGCAATTCATTCATTATCCAGAATACCTCTGACAAATTCTATCACATTTTCTGTATCAAAGATAACTTGACAGAGCAGAGCTTGGAGGGAGTAAGGTGCTAAGGTATTGCACCAGAGAATGCTCTATGATTATGAGACACCCAGCAGCTAAGTACAGATTAACTCTAGACTGACAGGTAGTTTCAGTATCAGTGTTTGTTCATATAAAATATCAAATGCTAAAAGAATATCATAAAAAATATTACAATTGCATTAGGTTTATTAATCAAGGACAGTCAATCACCTGTTACCTAATCCTATGTGGCTATATAGTATAAACCATACAAAGTTTTTATTTTTATTTAATAGCTTCACAAATTAAAGAAGCAATTAAATCTGTCTAATTAAATAAGAACTGTTAACATAATATTTATTTTTCAGTCTTGATACAAGAAATGTTGAATCTTGAGTACCATTTAAAACAGTTTTTCCCAACCCAGAAGATAATCTGGGTCAAGCAGAACCTCCACGTTTCATAGTTTATTATACAGATGGTGCTCATCTAGATGAGAAAGTCTACTCTTGGTGACATTATAAGCTATCAGACAGCTATTATAAAATAAATAATTTGTAAATTAAGAATTTCAGTTTGAATAAATCACATCCTTTTTGATAGTGTTCTCATCTCACAAAAAAAAAAAAAGCATTTTAGCACACAAAAAACCATAAAAGATTGGGAAAACAAAAGGTAATAAAAGGGAACATAGTCAGAACCTTCCAGTACATTAATCTAGTTTTTGTGGACTCATCATTTCCAGTTCAACTGACAATCTGATTACTGCATATAGCATTGCAGATGGAATTACACCATATGCACAAACTGACTACTCATGACCCGAGAAAGCTGTGTGTTTTGCTTTGACAAGTCCCAGAATTAGAAACCTGTTAACGTAAAATTCAAAGAATTCTACTAAATTAGATGAACATCATCATCAGAAAATTTTAAGACTGACCCCAGAGTAAGCCTCACAGATCAGTTAACATCAGTGAAATTCTGTCAAGTTTTGGCAAGTATTTAAAGTTCAGGACTCATTATGCCTTTTTTCCTCTGAGGTCTGCCTTCCTTTAGGAAGTCTTTACCTCTTCATCACTAAACTCTATTTATTTATTTTTTGGTCAGAAGTGGGAATCAGATTCCATTAATGAAATGTGAGACAAACTATGTATCTATGCCTAAAGAATTAAGCTTTAGAGTGTAACTGCCATGCAGCTACAAACAGCTTTACTCAAAGCTTCCTTTGTCTGTTCTCTGCAATAGAATTTCTAAACATCCATTGTTCATCATCTGCTCATGTACATCCACCAGCATCTCCTGACAGTTATTCTGAACTAAGTGACTTACAATGTGGCTACTTGCAAATACTGCCTGACTTAGCTTTGGAGTTACTGAGAATTATTAAACTACAGGACTAACTGTAGCCTATAGTTTCCCTTTCAGCTTTCACAGTGAAACTTTATGATCAGGTTAGTCAAAATCTAAACAACTCCAATACACAGAGTTAGGTGCACTATCGGTACCCTGAAGAAACTGGCAATTCTTAAACAAACAAACAAGAGACAGCATTACAGGATGAAGTAATAGAAACACAGTTATATTCAACAGTATAACAGATGAGCCTCTTAACTCAGAAACGATGATCTGAAATTTCTTCTACTGTTAGAAAGAGCCAAACTGATTACTGGAAACTATAGGCTGGCAGTTCAGTACCGCTCTTAAATAGAATCACAATAAGGGAAATGAAGAGCATGTTTAACCCTCCAAGACAAAAAATAAATTAATACACATTTGTTATGAGTAGACTAGAACTTTTCTAAGCAATCAAAAGAGACTGACATTTTGGAATACCCTTCAAACAGATAAAATAACAAGACAACTTAATTTGCACTAGCTTATATAAAGTACTAAGGAAGTTATAGAAATCAACTAGGAAATCCTTTTTGTGTTCTGCTCTGAAACGGCTAAAATACACACAGTGAAAACAGAAACTACTGCCTACCAGAGCTTCAGGACAAATGAAAACACTGTGCTGGCACACTGCAACTTGCTACAATCAATAATTCTTCCTGGTTGTGATTAAGTAAAACAGCTCTAACAATTGCTTTTAAAACTTAGGCCCCTGCATTTCTTACAAGCTTTTTAAATAAATGTTAACTGCAACTCAAGTGTCTTTTTACACTACTTTTGGTTGCTAGTAAGTGAATTTGTGTTTAAAAAGTATTGCTGAGTTCCACAAACTCTCTTTGTCTATCCAGAGCCCAGTATGCTGCTACTGTTTTTCCTGTTAAACAAACAGGATCTAAGAAATTTTAGTCTTCAAAGTGTTTGCCACAGCCCTGAACTTCAGAAGCATCTTGTCAAAGTTTGCCTTTCTTTAGGCATTCAGTTCATACCAGTCTCTCCACAAAATAGTTTTTGTTCACTTTCTAAGGGTGGGGAACACAGCAACAACATATTTTTTTGTCCACCTTGATTTACAAAAAAAAAAGAGACAGGTAGGGCAGTTCAGATTAAATGAGAACTACAGTTCAGCTGAAAAAAGAACTAGACCAAAGCTTCTTAACTGGCTTGTTTTCAAACTTCTAGTTCAGTTCATATCAACTTTGAAAGGTCAAAATCCCAGATTTACATATTTTATCAGTGCCTAATTAAAAAAAAAAAAGCTCTTCTATACACTTAAAACTTTTGCTACTTCCATCTGAACATATATGATCTACAGACATTTTGAGCCAAAAATCATAATAGAATGAAAGAACAACATTAACACAGTCTCTTTGTCATTATTCACTACAAGGTCAATATTACCCTGGTATAACTACTCAATCCTCCCATTTGAGCCTGATCTGCATGAGAGATCCTGCAGTAAATGCCAGCGCAGGTTTTATCATAGTCTGATTATTGCAGAATAATTGTTTATTGGTGTTCCTGATTGTAGGTCTTGATTACAGCTCTTTTAAATCTGTGCTTTTAAAAATTTATCTAACATACTGACATGAATACATGACTGTTTAATACTGCAAACTGCCACTATCTGAAATAAATGACAAAAAATAAGGCTGTGATTATTTTTCCAGACTACAGCTCTTATGAACAATTTGTGATGGGAAGCTCTTGCAAAGCACCTGTAAGTTGAGGAAGCCCCTCACAAGGATATTAGAATAACTTCTTTTCTTGCTCCATCTTTTTCTCCAGCCCCATCAAGAGAGAGTTTCAGATCGTAAGAGAAAGCTGTTCATTTAGGACCAGTTGACCTTACCAGCCTTACTAAAATTTTATGCCAGAGATTAAGCAGTCAATGTCAGCCAGAATACGGAGATACAATAGCACAACTCTTGCTGAGTCACGGGATGATAATACGATTAAGCAGGGTGGATTTCTTTGCCAATGGCAGAGGAAAAAACGTCTGTTCTCTAATATGCATGGATGAGAAAATCTGCAGAAGAGAAAATCCTGTCTACAGTCTTAGTGTGAAAGTCTACTTTGACCCCTAGTTTATACTCTTGAGGGCTTCATATTTGCTTGGTAAACTGAAGAGTTTTGATATGTTCTCAACTAAAAAAGATAAAAAGGCAGAAAGTAAGCTGGCATCTGAATTTGTCTTTAAGGATTTTTCTCTGCTGCTCTGCGTATGCACTGCAGCAAGGTCCCAGCAGGACTGGATTGTGTTGCTGATGTGCATATTAATAAAATAACATTGTTCAACAGCAATTATCTTGGTCAAGCAGCCTGCATTTCATGGGGTTTGAAGGGACAAGGGATGTGCCAGGGGAATAACAAAATAACAAGGTGACTACATTTTATATACTTGTGTGTGTCAGAAACTTAATACCTGCACTTGTAAATTGGTGGTTCATCATATTACTTTAAAGCAGGACCCCAGGAGAGTCAAGTCTTGAGTACTCAATACTTGTTTTTAATGGTGGTGAAGAAGTCAGACATTACAACTTGGCAACATGGCTAGTCAATTTGCCTGGAGCACGTTACAAATATTAATCATATAGAGGCACTGGATAATTAAGTAACAATGCATGTAGTAAAGACAAAGGATAGATAGATTGTGTGTTTAAAACCAAACCCAGAGACAGAAGAATTAGGCCACTGAGGTGGAGCTTCATTTGTGTTATAAATATTGATTGGCTGGAATGTGAGCACCTGTGTATCCCACTGCAAGAATTTAGGGGTAAAACATCTTTGGCTACAATGACTGAAGTAATCAGACTCCTTACTGCATGGGTAGCTAAAGTTAGAAGAATTTGTAATAGGCCCTATAGTTCATGTGAAAAGACGTGATACAGTTACATTTGCCTTGCTTCTACCTTTTTTTTTTTTTTTTTAAATGCACTGTGGATCTTCATTTAAACTACAGTATTTCTCAAGTAAGATTGATGGATGACACTCTCCACCATCATGCCCCCAGATTCTCAGCCATGTGAGGGCTTTTCTACTAGCCACACCACCACAGCGAAGCTATAAAAGTTAACTTTTAAAATCGCCTTTTTAATCTGAATCTTTATAAGATAATGAATGCTGGGAAGTTCACTAACACAGGCATGTCTCTTACTGGGCACCCAACAGGCCTATTTATACAAGACTGACCTAGCCAAGACACAGCACAGTGAGGTGTATTACTTTTGGTATGTCCTACTGCCACCTACTTGCCATTCCAGTGTAGTATGGACAAGTATCTGCTGTAAATAGTCTTTTTTGGCCTAGTTCAATTTGAAAAATCAATGAGTGACAGCCCATGCTCTACTGTACTTAACTTTTACATACTCCTTCAAAGTCAGCTGCTAGTCCTGAAACTACTTGCAAAAGAACATCCTTACATCCAACACTTTAAAAGTGAGCTGTTTCTAGCTGTGGCCCCTTTTACAGCTGGCATTTCTGCTCCTTTACCTTCTCTGCTGTGGCTGTTAAGGAGCCTGTGCTTAAGTGAGAAGCAGTAATCATGGCAGTGCTGCTGCAGTTCCACCTCGACACAGTACCGACCAGTATTAAAAGCACTAAGAACCAGCTTTCACCATAGTGATATTAATGAACCCCAAGTCTTGCTCTCTATCTCTCATGCTGGCCCCCGGCCTGGCAGCACACTGTCAGCCTCCTGCCTGCACAGCACATCGCTGCTGTCCCGCAGCCTGGGCACAGGTCCTGGCACGCTGGGCTGACAGGGAAACCCACACACCCCTGACCCAGCACCTGGGGTCCATCTCTGCTTTGCAAGCACAGAGCACATCTGACATGCGGCAAGTGTGTTTGGGGCCACGGGTGCCAGGGGCCTGAGTCACCACGGTGCTTTTGCAGCACCCTGGTCAGGTCAGCTCTGATATGGCTCCGCCTGGAACCCCAGCTCAGGCTGCTGGGAGGCCTCTGCAGGGGCCTCTCCCCCCTCACTGGGGAGCTGCGGTTCACGCTGCCCCCTGCCCTCAGCCCAGGCCCGAGCCCAGCAGGAGATGCGGCTGACCGCGGGGCAGGGCAGCAGAGCGAGGTGCCCGCCCGGCCGCAGCCCCTGCTGTCCGCACCTGACCGGGATAGGCGAGCCGGCGGCGGTCTGAACGGCGTGGGGGCAGCAGCTGGGAGCGCGGCCGGCGCACAGTCAGCCCCCAGGGCAGGTCCGGACCTCCCCGGTACCGGGCCGGGCCGCACCACTCCTCTATCCTTACTGTCCGGATGCAACATCAGTGTTTTCTAATAAACACTCCAGTTTAAATCTTTAAAAAACTTCAGTCTTCCCGGATTCAGCTTCCTCAGCTATACAACTGGCAGCTCACCCCATATCTTGCAGGGAAAAAAATAAAAATAGAAGAAAATTAAATATCAACACCTCTCTAGGGCACAAGCATAAATAAAGGGTTCATTAACGGTGTCTCACAGAGGGAGGGTGAGATAGGAAGATAGCTGAAGACCCAACTCAGACCTTAATTATGCCTACATAGCTGTAGGAATGCTTCTTCATTGCTTGAGGCAAAAAAGAAAAAAATACCCCTTTCCTGCTCTTCTAGAAAACTCATTTGCTATTTAAAAAGAAACAAAAATGGAAACTAAAGTCCAAGTAGATACAGCAAAAATGCCTGTTACTTGTTCAGCATTAGGACACAGAATAATGATATGCACCAACTCCTCAGGGTGAACAGAAAGACAAATTAAAAGAGATGGTGCTTAGGAAGCTGCAAGGCTGGACACAACGATCAAAAGCTCTTCAGAAGTGGCAGGTCTATCTCCTCCCTGTAAGCAAAATGCATCCCTGCAGGAGCATGTCCCCAAAAGCCTTCTGCAGGTTTACATTATTAATAACCAGCCATTGCTGTCAGAGGTGCCTCATTCTGCAGTTTTAATTTGAGACATATTTGTCAATAGTCCTGAATTCCAGAAAGATAAGGTTAATGTTTAGTGTTTGATGCCAAATGGAAGAAAAGGAAGTTTACAGAAAGCCTACCCTGTTAAATGCAGAAAGCACTAGTCAGGTAAGTGCATTTCTTGAACTGCCATTGCATCTCCCTCCCACTTCGATCCTAACACCTCTGTATATTAATGCATTAGTCACAGCATTTTACAATACATCAGTGTAACCTCTCTGAATCTTTCAATGAGAAATGCACCCACAGCTTCCCTTGAAAAGGAAATGTTGGTTAGGAAGCACACATGTGCAGGTTTACTCTTGTGCTAATCATTGCAGAATACCGTTGTCAACAGCATTAACCAGTGTCAATGTTCACTTATTACAGTAGCATATTTTCCTTCCCTTAAGGAAGTTCATCTGTACCACTTCAGGTAGATGATCTTAGTTTGGAATATCAAGAAAGAGACTGATTTATTTGTTAAAGCCAAACAAAAGTTGAGAGAAAACTCAACTTTTTTCTAATCCTGTAGAGTTGCTGCTTTGTCAGATTTACAAACTTGCCAGGATTTTAGTTGTAATAATGCATCAACTTAGAGTGTGCCAGATGAACTCTTCTTGTATTCAAGATCAGAAGCAGATACGGAGATATTTCCCCCAGAGTTTACATACATATGTATGTATGTATGTAATCTCTGGGGGCAAGACCTATATGTGTAAAATACCACAGGCAGAAATAGATTTTTCTTTTGCTAAGTTAAACTTGCTGGTTTTAGTCTTCAGTTCAACAGGTCCAAAACATTTTCCATCTTAAAACACATCTTTGTCTGCATATGGCTGTACATATTAGATCAGAGACAGAATAAGGAGAGTTTATGCAAAAGTGCTAGGAGAACCAATTTAAGAAATGCTTACTAATATCCTCATCAGTCTTAAGTTGTTTGTCATAGCTGTGGTGGTGCACAATTCTGTTTCTTTCAACCTCAGTAACTATTTACCAGACTACACTGAAGAATATAGCTGGGTTCTTCAAACATCAGTCATTTTAAATTATCAGAGGCAATTCTCCATAGTCCAGATGATCTGTAATCCCTCCAGGTAATTCAAAACCTGCTTTATACTTCCTGCAACCTAATTCTATAAATCTCAAATATCATCCCCCATTTTCTGCAACAGCAGTGTTTAAGTGGTAAAAGTCAGTATATCAGATTGCAGACATTTTGTCACCCAGTGAAAGAATGCATGGTGAAAGAAAAAATGAATTGCAGAGGTCTGATTCAAAAAAGAGGTGTTGGAGCTGAACTGGAATTAAAGAGGTACTGAGTTCGCTTGGTTGGCTCTAAAGCTTGAAGGAAGCAGCCTCTGAAGCTAGAATAATCAGTTCAGATGCAAGTTACATTAAAAGGGTCTATATTCTCTCCCTATAAAAACATACTAACCCAAACTGTAGATATAATTTGTTAATAGCTTTTATATAAGGGTAGTGGCAGTGGAAGAACATATTTGGATTTATAAACTTGGGTTTCATGAGGAAAATACAAAGTAATTCACAGTCCTTTATAAAAGCACTGGACAACCCCCTCACCCTTAATTGCAACAGTGTGGTCTCCATAGCAAGAGTCTCCCTTTTATAAACAGTCATTCAAAGTGAACTCTTTGTACACTGGTAGGTTTTTCTAAAAGCTTGTATTTGGTGCACCTCGTAAAGAGTATAAACCACGTGGAATATATTAGATTTCAATAATATTTTCTGGATAAAATTCCTAAAGCAAAAAGAAAAGCTTAGCTGATCATCCTTTCCATGTCATGAGCTATATAAAGCTCATTCTGTTACTGAAGCAATCACATATTCTCCATCATAATTTTAAAAAGCTATGCAGCACAAGCATCATTAAAATAATCCTTTATGTTCTCTTTAATTTTATAATACAAGTTCCATTAACATAGCTGTACAAAAGTAAAACTGAAAATATGATACAAAATGCTTTGGAGTTTGTTCTGTATTTTTTACCTGCAAAACACTGTAGAAAGCTGTATAAAAAATGCCATTTCTGCATAAAATGCCACGCTGGTCACAGCCACTCACATAAAAGCTATTGTCCTACAGCAGCCTACAAAATTTATTACTTTACAAATAAAAAAGCAGAATGTGCATGTTTACAGATAAAACTCAGAGAATAGATGAGGAAAGGAGAGATAACAGGAAGTTGGAAAAGTTAGCTCAGGCATAAAGTTCATGTGGAAGAAATAAGAAAACACTAGATAGCAGATTTATGAAATGTATTTGTTAAATTTGGAAATGCTTTGTCATATTTTACATATCTGCTCTTTAAGAGCAGATATATTCTTTCAGAAAGCAGCATCTAGCACAGAATTCAGCCGAGAGCCATGAAAAGATGCCGAAGTGAAAAGCAAAAGACCTGAGCAAGTACAGAGTGAAATTTTGTCTAGCACACTGTTCCAATGCCACTCCAGTGGCTTATGGACATCTGAAGCCACAAGATGCATTTTCCTTGCCACATTTTATAGCTTTTGAGAAATATATTCGTCATGAACTTGCCATGGCCTTTTCTAGCACATCTCAGAACCCCCAATACCCTCTAGCAAGGATTTTGACTTGATGTGGAATTATATCTCCTTGTTAATGCAAGTCTGATGCTTGTTATTTTTACCGAGTGTCCCTTAGCTTTAATTGTAAGAAACAGTGATAATCATTCTGTTGTCTACATGATCTGCATTTTTTTCAGAACTTTAGCATTTATCTCAGTTCTCTTATTTATTATATCAAAATCTTGATATAATAAATCTTATTTTATAAGCTGTTAAATAGCTCCAGATATTTTTTCTACTCTTTCTCTACTTTTTCCAGTTCTATTAGGTCTTTTCTAAATGAAGGGAAGTGTAGAGGAGGCAACAAGAACTGTATGAAGTATTCAGGACCCTTACTGTGGTTTACCAGTGACGTACATAACCTTTTCCATTTCTAAGTACTTACCTAGCAATCTCCAACATTCTTGTATTTTCTGTACAGGTCTAGCATGCTATATGCTGTATCATGAGGATCTTTGTTCTGATTCGTAATCAGGAATTTACAGCCTACCTTGATGCATACTTAGATTTCTCCAAGTTTATCACCCAACTATTGTTGACTAAAGCTTATTGCTTAGTGCCTAAAAGCCTCTCAAACTTTTGCAGCATGTTTTCATTTCAACTATGCTGAATAATTTAGATAGAGTAAAATATGCAACTTCATTGTTCACTCTCTGTCCAAATGATTCAGGGATCTAGTAAAACAGCAGACTTTGCAGTGCTTCAGAATCTTCCTCTCCTTCAAAAACTGACCATTCCTGCTTATTTTTATTATTTTTAACTAGCTATGAATCTCTCTTTCCCTCATGTAGATTTTCTTTCTGCTAAGAAATACCAGTTGGCACACTTAGCAGTAGCAAGTCTCCAGCAACTACAACAGAAAATTGATAAAATTCCTTCACAGAAGGGCTATATTAACTGTCTTACAATCATAAGAAG
Source organism: Caprimulgus europaeus (assembly GCA_907165065.1). Next base: position 37,083,449 of record OU015531.1, on the reverse strand, counting down.
CGAACACTGGTGGAATGTTGTCAAAAGGAACAAGAAATTTTAGACTAGTGTCTAGGGGAAAGAAATGCACTGCAAATCTTGTGCAAATAGAAAGGCTGGAATGAACAACAGATTATGATGACTTGTTTCATAAAGCCCTGCACACATATCACTCTCCACTTGTCTCACTGTTACAAGGAGCTTTACCCTTGGAGTAGAGATAATGAAAGTAAAGCAGCTTGGTCTGCAACACAAAAAAGCTGAGCATAGTCCCCCTCATAGTCTTGTGTGATGTTAGTCAAGTTAATTTCATTTGTCACAGATCCCCAAGTATAAAATAAGATTTCAAGAGTCTCCTTGATTTAAAAGGGACAGAAAGAGTAAAGGATATAAGACAGACACAATACAAAGAAATCTATGGCTATATACCACATCAAGACAGTAGTCTATGCCCACTACACCTACAAGTATTCTGCATCTATAATGCATCTATTCATGCAGTATAATGCCATTGACAAGAAATCAGAATGTGACTATGAAAATAATTTGTATGTTACTTTATTAATGCATATTAAATCAGTATAAGAAATGAGAAAGGGTTCATTTCAGATGTATAGTTGTCAAGCACTTGTTCATCACCTTACCACAACGGCAGTAATTATGAGTATGAAATGATGTATGCAAAAAAAAAAAAAGCAGTATGGAGGACACCAAGAAAGCAATCTTCAATATATACAGTTAAATATTAAAACTACACTAAGATTAACCGCAAAAATCTCAGTGGGCAAGGTAGACATTTCTTTATTACTAATGAGATGGTGCAATTTTTTATAGTGCTTTTGCTTCAAAGAAAATCTCTAGTTTGGTTTTAATTAGTCTCAAAAGGGGGTTTTCATTGAATAGGAAATTCTCAAATGACAACAGAAAATAGAGGACTCAGCATAAGTGAAATGAACTAGAACCAGAGGAAGACAAGCTGAGTGTCTACTGGACGGGTTTGCCAATATCCCAGCAATTCAATGTCACTTAAAGCAGAAGCATGCAGCAAGTGTCTCATTATATTAAGGCACCTGCCACCTCAGAAAAAGTTGCTGACATCGGGTTTGTGTGTGAAGCAACAAAGTTTTAGCAATTGCTGAAGGGTTTTTTGTTTGTTATTTTTAAGAACACAAATTAAGATTCACACCACAATGGGTAAAGTTAAGTACTGCAATCTATTAAGCAAGGAAGGGGATCCACAGCAGCAGCTCCTTGGCTTTTTGGCATTTTGAGGGAAGGAGTATGTGAAAGGTAACTGCAAAGAGAAATTATGTTTCCTGCTGCTTAACTGGAATTAACTAGAGTAGTTCTATCCATTACAGATAAAATCCATGGCTCACTAAAACAAATACACAGGCAACTAAAGGCTTTTAACAAGAGGAAAAAGTAAAAGGAATGCCTTCCATTTAGAAGTCCTTCTATAGCTTTGCTGTTTCTGTGGTAACATGTTTCTCATGTTGGATATTTTCTAATAATTTACACAACCATAATTTGAGGTGGAGAAAACAGCATAGTCCATTTTGCATTAGTTTCAGCAGATTAGCTATTGATTTTTAACATCCTCATAACCTAGGTGTCAGATTATATAGACACAAAGGTGTTGGGCCAAAAGAAACAGGTTCTAGCAGATATTGTAGTTCTGAAGTCTGAATCCCATTCGCCCCAAACCATTCCAAAAAATACCTAACACAGCTGATAATTTTTCCTGTCCGGAACCATGCTATGTCACCTGAAGGAAATAATGAGTTTTAGCGCTTTTCATGTTCTCTTGTCATAGGCTTCCATTGATAATTTGGGGGTTAATCCAACGAAAGACACTGAAGAAGTAAAAGCTGATCACATACTGTTACCCTTGCATACTTAAAAGGTAATGCATCTATAGTCAATGAGTTCCATATAAATATACACACGGAAATTTTTAATATCATAAGTTTTATTACTGATCTTACTCAGACAAGATTCCTACTATCTCAGTATAGACATGTGAAACAGATGCTTCATCATTCCACATGATTTTTATTCTCATATTTCGGATAAAATAAAAAAAAAAATCATATATCCAAATCCATGTAAGCAAAAAAGCCATTATAATTGCTAACATGCTCTATTGTACGTAGTGCTGCTTGAAAAAAGTCCTATCTAGTTACAGCTCTGATAGATATATTTGTGAGGAAAAAAACCCAAACTTTTTCTGCCACTTAATACTGTAAGATGTATTATTTAAAGCAAACAATCCCTATTTCCAAAGAGAAACAGAAATACAGATAAGGTTATAGCAACAAAATTCACTAGCTATCCAGCCTTAATGAACAATTTTAAAACTGTTTTAAACTTATTTTTTTAAAGGCCCAACTCACCTTTGACTCAGCACAAGTACTTGACTTCAGTTGTTTATATCCTGATGCATGAAGTTTGCAAAATATTTTTGTAGTTTCAACTAATCACATCTAATAGAGACACACTGGGAGAATTTGTACAAGTCACTCTGTGAAAGGCTTTCCATTTTGGAATTCCCTTCCTCTCTTGTATCCAAACAAAGCTCAGCTCTAACTCAACTAGAACATTGTTAGTGTTCTAGTTACACTGCAAATCTCAATCATGTTTCTTTCCTGCTTTTAAGAAAAATTGGGATGTATACATTTAGACTCATTTGTGCATATATGCATTTTTTTGGATAACCACTAACCATGCTTTAGTTAGATGGAATTTAGCAAATTATAGGAATAAATGGATTAGCAAAATAAGCTTCAAAGGTGTTGAAAAGCATATCCTAACCTTTGCTTTTATCAGGAGGAATGTTTTAGATTTACTCCAAATTCTAGAACAGAAATTGGTAGCAATACTGACCAATAATAACAACTGCTAAAATAAACCTCCTTTAAGCTATTTTTTTTTTCAAATTTTAAACAAACTAAGGAACTTTTGTGTAAAACAGGTTAGACTAGGAAAAAAGTTCTATCAAAAACTTAAACTAGAACAAGAGTTCTAGTTTATCCTGCACAAGGGCAGGATAGAAGATAATTACATATGGTTATGGATTTTTCAGAGCCTTTTGCCCTGCTAATAAGAACAGCTGAGCTGTCAAGTTTAGCTCCACAGAATGACTCAGAAAGAAACAACTGGGTATCACAGAACTAGTGTTTGACACTGCCTGCAGGGCTCTTTGTAGCAATCAGTGAAGCTTATCTTTTCAATCTTCATTTTCAGAGAATTCAACCCTTTTCTGAAAAGCTCAAGGTGTTAATACTACAAGTGATAGCATAGCTCTCATTTTGCTTTACAACAAGCATAATTTACTTGTCTTTAAAATCTATTCTGCTCTTCCTTCTGGAATGCCATGAGAAAGGTTTTATGCTATTAAAAGACTTTGGGAGATATCTAAAGAAACAATACACAGTATGCAAATACAAGACACCAGGAATCAATATCTATACCTCAAAGAAACAATGATAAACATTGTCCCGAGTCAAACAGCTTTCACTAATAATACTCAAGACCAAAAATTTGGTGTCCTTTATATGTGTAGCAAGATGTCGAAGCATACACCAATATAAGCCAGTTCAATTTGTGAACTCAGTATTTGAGAAAAAAATTGTGCTTCAGTCATTAACTACTGGAAAAGCGAGCTCCAGTTCTCACTTTTTTTTTTTTCTCCTTAGGTTGTCACCATTTGCATTACTTATGATTTGTACAACATATTAGAAAGAACAACACTTTCTAAGACACAGCACATTTTCAGAAGAAAACATCCAGAATAGAAGAATGAGGTGACATGAGGATTTGAGAGATCAACTGGTTTTAACATCCTTTTTTATTTTCCAACAATGAAGAAAGAAGGAACACCCTGTAATCCAACAACAACAATGGTGCAGACAGATATCCATCACTAGCAAGTTGTGTATGTATTTTCTTTGCCCTTCCTTTTACTTTCCAGAAGCACAAAGGTCATTGTGGTCTGTTCCATGAAGCAATCTGGATAGTTTGCTGCATTTAGTTGAAATCTGATGTACTATATCAATTGGGTTTGTTTTTTGACACAAAGGGAACTTTTGTGCCCATTACAACAGAGAAAGTTAATGTCAGTTTCTTGTTTCAGTCAAGAAGTTACTTAGTTCCAAGAAATACTCTTAGCATTTGGGCACTGCAAGACACACTGTAGCAGGCAAAGATTTGTGACATATGTAATTTTTTCATAATCAATGTAAATCTTAAAACATGCAAATCCACATTTGCTTTGCCAAAATTCAAACCTCTAAGCTTAGAGTGCCAGTATTCTTATAAACACTCACATAAGTTACAGAAATAACTCAGGTGATCTAGATGATACTCAGTCTCTTCAAGTTAACTTATTATGAATAGAGAGGCCAGTTCAAAACCAGAGGTACCTTTTTTATCACCTAAAGCATTAGAAGTACTTTTTCTTTTTTGTAAGTATCTTCTATTCTGCCTTTAAAAATCCATATTACATTTATTTTTTGGTTAATTGTACAATTTGGTAGCTAAATTGGTATTTTGCTGTTGTACATAGGTCACTTACATTTATTTTTTAAGTACTTTATAAATACAGTAGCTAGCTGAAGCTTTTATAAATGTCTTCATCCATCTTTATGGTATTATAGTCCATTTGAGGGGCTTTATAATCCATATGCTTGTAGTATTTAAATTAAAAACAAATTAAGTTTGATTTAGACTGATAAAATATTCATATTAGGTCATACCTTATAAAGCTCCAGAAGCTAAAGACAGTGTGGTTGCTGAGCTAGGATAACAGCTGTATCCACCTATGAAATAATAAAAATAAAAGATAGAAGTGATTCTATTTGATATCAATTTATCAGTCAGACCTGCTGTTATATTTGCCCTACTGGGAAAAAACAAACAAACAAAAAAACCAAACTCTCTCCACAATCTAGTTCAAAAGTAAACATTTAATTCACAAATAAAATAGAATTAGTCTATTGATTCTACAGTTGCCATTCGAAAAATGTAGACTATTTTGACACTAAAAATAGTAACAGGTAACAGCTCTCTTCAGTTATCTCACATGAAACAGTGCAACCTTCAGCAAGACTGGAATATCTTCCTCCCATATACCCTTAGTTAGTCTAACAGGCTCTAGAAGTTTTTGTTAAAGAGTCAGAGACATTAATATATTTTTCATTTCTAAACAGTACTATTAACTTCTGAGCAGTAGCAGTATTCAGAACACAAAAGCCTTTAGATACTTTCCCCACACATTTCTTACTAACACTGTCTGAATCTTAAAAATAATGAGTCCATAGATTTCAGTCACAGTAAGAACAGACTCCAGTGTAAAGAGGCTTTAAACAGGCTTCATTTTTCTCCTTAATCATCCGAGTAAAGCTGAAAAAAGTCTACTACTAGAACTTAGAGAATCTGGACCATTAGCCTTAATAACATATGCTGAGCCAAAGGAAAAAAAAAAAAAAAAACAACACATGGTTAAACTGGATGCAATAGTTCTGATTTTCTAGATGTTTAAAACTCTCAGGTGTATGCTCTTAGCAAATTGAGCTTCTTTTTCTTTCTCTTTCTCTGTTTTCAAACTTTGCATTTTGAAACTAATACATTTGGCAATGCACTGTTTTTTAGAAAACAGTTTCTAACTTTTTTTCCCCCTCTTACTAATGAATTTATAAACTACAAAAACATTTTTGCTTGAAAACAGATGAAACAGCTAGGAGAAAAAAAAAAAAAAAAGCTGAAGCAGCAATGACTAACTAGATCTTTTTCATTTTCCTTCTTTAAAAAGAAAAAGCCCTTACCTTATAAATTCCTGTCTTCTTGCAAACTAACCCTTACTCTAATGATCTACAAGGTTCCTCTCACAAAAGAAATGCTGTGCCACTCATGTCTTTGTATAAATTAAAACAATTGCTGCCCCAGTTGCAGTTTGAACATAATTAGCTTTCATTTATTATCCATCACACTTTCAGCTGTGTCACTTATCAAACCCAGAAACTTCTACTTAACCTAATTGCCATGTTCTCATTGGCCCTGACACTTACAGAGAGAGGAATCACGCTGCATCCTAGAAACAGGATTTAAGACAGGACTTCAGCAAAACATGGGCAGAGTCTAATGTTGCAATCCAAAAGGGCTTACACAGCTGCTCCCCGGCACTGGAGCTGTTCCATTTCCCTTTAGGACAGTAAAGCTTCTTATAAGCCTAGTACTGCACCTCAAGCAGAGTGCAGTCACTCTTTATTGCAACTGTTTGACATCTAGTTTGTGTGCCAGAGACCAGTTGAAAAGGAGAGACTCGCTTTTGGCAGTTCTCCACCTCAGTGCTTGCAGTTACACTCAGTAGACTGTCCTAACCTAAATGCTGAATTTCCATGCTGAGTAATGTCTCAAATTTAATCAAAATTTCCCCTTTGATTTAGGAACCTCATTGGGGCTGAGTCTAACATTCAAACCAGGCCTATGGGCATAAAGTCCTGCCATGCTTCCGTTTTACTACAGTATTAGAGGAAGAACATAGTAGAAAAGACTGAGAATTAACAGCCTCTGAAATGTCATGCTTCCATTTGATAAGAAAAAGAAACTAACAGCTGAAGATGACTTTAATTGCAGTATCATGTAGCAGCCAAGATGATAATCCTTCATATTCATAATTTAACATTGTAGTGCTGGTTTGACACAGAAGTCCACAGCAAAGTTCATTTAATATAAATGACTGAACATCTTAGGGTCAGGAAGACAAACAAAGCAAGAGATTTTTTAAAAGTATCCAGCTTGAATTAATTCATTAATAAGAAACTAGTGAAGGTTTTTCTTCACCCTTTAGACACAATGAAGTTCCCACAATGGTTATAAAAGGACTATGAAAAGCCTTAGCTTTTACAGCATAAAACCTAATGTAGAGATACACACTGGATTTCAAAACCACACTTGTGCTTTGTGTCATGCAGTTATGAAAATTAGACGGACTTAATAAATGGCATAGGATAATAATGGGTTACCTGAGACTTTGATTCCACTGTCCTGATACAGGCAACACTGTCATATAACCATTTTTAAACTTTATAACACAATTCCTGTAAGTATGTATTGGGTGTTGGGTGCAGTGGGGGCCACAGGCCCCTGTGTAAAGAGAGGACATGGCTGCCCTGGGCTGGACACAGCTGGTTCCAGACAGATCCAGCCGGCTCCACAACAGCCTCCCCACAGCACACAGCCAGGCCAGAAAGGGCAAAATGGTGCATGGCAGTGAGGAGTGAGGAAAAATGTGTGAGAAGCAGCCCTGAGAGCACCAGGGTGAGAGAAGGAGGATGGCGAGGGGGACGATCCCCCACACAGGAGCAGGGGAGACTGTGAGGAGGAGGGAGCAGCAGAGAGGAGCTGTCATGGACTAACCACTGCCACCGTTCCCCATCCCCCTGTCTGCTGGGGATGGGGTGGGGCAGGAGGTAGAGGAGTTGGGAATGATGGAGTGCAGCTGAGCCTGGGAAAAGAGGTGGGAGAAAGCGTTTAGTTTTTGTCTTTGCTTCTCACCATCTACGTCTCTCTTAGTTGGCAACAAATTAAATTATTTTCCCCCAAACTGAGTCTATTTTGCTGGTGGTGGTAATTGGCAAGTGATCTCCTCTTTTTCTTGACCCACAAGCTTTTTAATCTTACTTTTTCTCCCATTCTGTTGAGAAGGGAGAGTGAGAGTGGCTGGGTGAGCATCTGGCAGTCAGCCAAGGTCACCTCACTACTAGCATTTATTTGGCATCCAATACCGGGCCCAACCTACAATCCTGAAATTAATAAGGATTTTATCATCTACAACTGAACTAGCTGGCCATTCTCAGGGTGGTATGGCCATAGGCCAAGCTTAACCTACCTCACAATAAAAACACAAGCTGTACTGAACCTGTTGTTGTATCAGTAGGGAAAAATACATATATTTTTAAACAAGGGTCCATTTGACTGAGTTCTAGCCATTTCTAAGGTGCTTTACTGGACATGTGCAGTGTTTTACAGCTATCTAGATCCAAACATTGAGAAGAAAAGGACAACCAAAGAACTTTAGTATTTGCATGTCTATTAAACATGGATGACAACCTTTTTGTCAAAGATGTTTAATATATATAGCATCACATACAAAAAACCATTTAGTCACCACTGCACATAGTGGTGTTAATCTAAGCTGGTACATATATGCAACATAGATTTTACACAATTTGAGCAGAAGATTTTGCAAAATTTTAACATTGTTTTTTGGCAGCAACTTGTAGGAGCAGTGTTGTAAAAGAAAAATTGGTCATTTCTGGCACAGAGAACACAGTACTATAGTACATTGCAGGTACTTGCTTCTCTTGTGCTTGGCCTAAAACCAAAACCAAACAAAAATAAAAGTTTCAGGTGTACACAAACAGAAAGGCTCCATGTGCTCTTCTCCCCTTCAGTGCTCCTCTGCTTTGCAAAGCTGTACAGTTCCCAGCACCCAGGTGGAGACCACATTCTGCTCAGTTGCTCACGTTAAGATTTTTCTACATGCACAGACACCTGTTGCCTGTGAAGTTGTCTGGGGCTGCAAAAGTTTTCTTGTAGAAAAAAATTTAGAGGATAGGGCCAAAAAAAGAATTGCATTTGCTTTGTAAGCTCTGAAATCTTCACATTTTTTTCTGATCAAACATATCTTAAGTTCTTATCTCAGTCCCATCATCTTCTTAGACTTTTGGCACTGAAAAATCTTTTTGAGTGATGAAGAGTACTGCAACCAAGGTATCACTTATACACATGCTGCATCTGCAAAATACAAAAAATTAAAATAATCATTTGCCTGGTTTTCCTCCCAGATGTTGGTATTTTTTGGGTACAATGTTCTGGAGTTGTTACTGATCTCTGTGATTGCATCTTTCTTAAAATTTGTACCTCAGCCCTAACTGGGGTGAATTAAAGGCAAAGACTCTTCCTTAGCAGTCAACTGTAGCCCTGAACGTGAATACAGAATACTCGTGGGACTTTTTTTTTCTTTTAGAAATGGCAGTATTCAAATGTGGTTACTCAATAATAATTGTGTTGTATATGTAGTTATACTAAAGGTAATGATCTAGAAAAGCAGTGTTCATAGCTGGGTTTTCCCAACAAGAAGCTTCTGCTGCAGAACAGGCAATTAATCTTCAAACAGACCATGTAAAAAACAGGTGTTCAAAGACACACATATTGCTGGGATTGGTATTACATCTTGTTTCATAGCATGTTGGTACCAGTATGGAGAAAAGATAATGCATTTGCAGTTTTTCTATCCAAAGCAGACCAACTTTGTTATAAATAACTTTTGCTTCTCAAGACAATTCTTCATGTATCATGAATATTCTAACATTAGAATCTGTTAATCTGAATGGAAAATGCAGCCTAAAATTAGTTACAAACCATCTGCATTTGTGAGCTACCATACAGAACTTCAAAATCTGTATTCCTTCTTTTTGTGTCTGAAATAGAATAAAGGAACAATATCTTTATATATGAAATCTGTGTTAAATGACTCAAGAAGTTAACGCTGCTTAAACTATCTTCTGCTATCTAAAGACTGTAACCTCTGGGTAGTTCTGTTTTGCACTTAATCACTTATTTTCACATATTTGGATGAAAAGCAAACATAGCACACAAATATATATATACATATATATATATATATAAAATTATGTTCCAGCCTGAAGAACTAGATTATCACATTGGTAAGTGCTTAACTACTGCTCTCAGACAGAGACAGCCAGTATGTAAATCTAATTTCATTAGACAGAAGTTTTGAAATGGTCTTAGTCTACTGGCTTAACAATTTAACATATTAAGTTATAAGAAAAGTACAAAATATGACAATCAACTTCTACACCATGTAGCCTTACTGAGCATTCTCCTCACTCCAGTTTGGCTATTTCATGGAGATGGATACAAAGCCTACTGCAGTTCATAGGAAAAATAATCCAGTTGCCTGAGCAGGGAGTAAGACCATCAAGCCCTGAATGTGAGCCTAAATACAAATTGCTACTTAGGTGTGTACACTGAAGGAAGTCTCTGTGTACTTAGGCAGTTAAGGAATATCCCTCTGTTGATGGGAGAGCCTTGAACTGCTAATTCTTTGTATTCCATTGCCAAGCCAGCTTCTCAGATGGTAAAAAACTGGCATTCCACTACTCAAGTTGGTAAAGCTTTGCCAGTACACAGCAACAAGGAGAAGGCTTGCTACCTTCTACTAAGAAAATTATCTTCATTTTCCTTTACTTCAGTTATGCTAAAAGATTTGCTGCTTTGGTTTATTTTAGGGAGAGAGTGCAGAAGCTGAGTCTTTTTAAATAGTAAACTTGCCCACTTAAATTATTTAATGCTCCACGGTTATTTTTTGTAACCTGAGAGCATTTTCCTCTGTCAGAAGGGGTCAGCAGAGGTCAACACACCAGGTGCAGGGTCTGAGGGCCTTTTGCAAATTTCAGAATGTTATTAAAATTTATTTTTAAAAGGTTAAGATTTTTCTTATGCTTTCCCTGTCTAAATAACGGAATAAGCTGAAATGTCACTCTCTGCTAGAGATGTTGCCAAGTTCATAGCATTAGAGAACAAACTATCCAAGCTTTGACATCTAATCAACATCACTAATATGCTTAAATACAAAGAAACAACTGATTTTAAGAATTCAACTCTCCTCTGGGTGTATGTGCAGATTACACTGTGTCAAGTAAGGAATATCAATCGTGGAAGGTATCCTTGTGATAAAATGGAAAAAGGAATAGCTGTAATTCTTAGTATGTTTGACACTGGCTGGAGGCTTTTAAAAACACCTATTCATCAGCAATCATGCTTTCTAAAATCACTTCATGAACTGGTCACTATTTACCACAAGAGCAGCTTGACAGAAATTAAATTTATGCCAATCCTTTAAATGATGGATGTTGAAACAGATTTACACAGTACAGTAACTGTGTTCACACAAACTCCCTATCAGTTCAAGATTTCAGTCTGAGTGATTTCCAATGCAGTCTGTTCCAGGCCAAGGAGTTTAAGGACAGAAGCAAACGTGTCTTAAATTTCAGCTGATTAATGTTGTTTTCCAAAGTATTTGTCACCTGTATAGATACCCACATGCTCAACTTGCAGGCAAACTTTTTGTGCAGTGCATTTGGAGTAGAGTTAGACAAATAAAGCCCTTTTCAGTGCATGCTGTTAGACAATAATAAGCCTGCTATTTAGAAAGCATTCATTTGAATTTCAGTATCAAAATTCAGAACTAGGTTTATGGTCCAAATTAAGCTTTCAAACACCAGGGTATATATATTAGGTAAACTTTCACAGCCAAAAGTTACATTTTTCATTCTAATGAGCTATCAACAACTTCCAACAATGTTTACTATATTTTTCACAATCACTTTACTCAGCTTTGAAATGAATAAAAATTCTGCCCTTAATATTTATAGGTTAGCATGGGTTAACATATATAAACATGTGTGTATATATAGAAAAACCATATACATATATATATGCACACATACATATTTATATTTAAAACTACACTGACCTACATAAAAATCAGTATGGAAATTACCCACTATTTTTCTCAGTAACAAATATTGTTCATTTATCATCTTGGATTCTGGATACTAAAACCCCACACTTTAAATTTCCCTAGACAGGTATTCCTCTAACATTGCCTCACCTTAAAAACAGCATAATAGTTGTATGCATCAGAGACATCCCATAGGAAAAAAACAATTTTAAAGTCACCCATATCACTATCCCCTCGAGAACTCAGACACTGCCCAGAGAATACCTTGGAAAAAATAGTTCCTGACAGAATGATAACCAGGAAGGGCAATCTGCCATGAGCATCCACAGATTCGGGGCTAGGATTGAGAATTTGCCTTTAGAAGGTAAATTCCGGGTCTCTGAGCGTGACCAAGCCCCTTTAAGAACCCAGACCTACTCTAGTGGTCAAAATTTCAAGCAACTTAAACGGAAATAGGATCAGGCTCTAAATATTCATAGACTTACAATTTTTCCAAGTGATTAGCATTGCAGACTTCCATCTGTAAGGTGTGCAGGTGATTTATACAGTGTGACTGTAGTGAGATAGAGTAGCTGGCATCTTCCTCTAGAGGGAAAGTATGGGATGGTGGTCTCAGAGTCCAGAGCTCTGAGTCCTGGAGGGCATTCCAGGCAGGATTTTCAGAAAAGAAAAATCACTTTTCACTGCTCACGTAAATTGATTATACCTATTGCCCTCTGGAATTGGATGTTGGATTTTTTTAACTTTATTTTTTAGCTCAAGAGCTGTTGATCATTGTAGGAGTCAGATTTTCTTGTGCCTGTCACCCACTATAACCTGCATCAGTTGTAGAGTCTAGCAATGGAGACTGCATGGCTGACCTTGTCGAAAACGAACAAAACTCAAAGGATATACTTACATTGCACAGATCTCCTTACTCTTGTTGGTGTCTGGAGAAAATCAGTGCATCTGCTATATTTTTATGATATGTCAGGGTGTTTGGGTTTTAATCACTGGAAACTGTCTCAGTACCTGCCAAATCCAAGGGAATATTTTACATCAAAGCCCAGACTTCAGGCCCAGACCAAGTTCTAAGTTTTATATCACTGCTGACTCCCATCTTCTTCTTTATTCCTCTCTAGAGTCAGTAAAATATTCAGCCTAACTTCCGCACATGGCCCACAGGGTCGACTTGAAGTGGAACTTTTCTTCCTGAACCACTTAAGTTATAAGGGACCCCTGGAGGCCTCTAGTCCAGTCTCCTGCTTGAGGCAGGACCAGTTAGTTTAGGTTCCTCAGGGTCATATCAAATCAAGATATGAATATAACCCAGGATAGAGATTCCACAACTTCTAATACTTGACTGCCATTATGGTAAAAAAGTATTTATTTTAATTGTAAATCACATTTGTTTGTGATTTACAATTTTCCAATGTGCATCCATTACCCTTGTCCTATCCCTGTATCCCCTCGAATAAAAGTCTGGCTCCATGTTCTGTCTACCCTCCATTAGGTAGTTGTGTATCTCAATTGTTAGAAACATCACAATCCAAAGAAGGTTTCACAGTAAATCTTTTGGGGTTTCAAAGTTTTAAAAGAGTCATAATCCTTATAACAATATAATGGAAAATTCATTTCTGAAGTTAGAAGGCAACTGCAAAGTTTGAAAAGAACTGTAAATAAATAGGAACAGTATTGGTCTCCCTTCTCAAACCATTTTGTATTTAGAGTGGGTGTCCTTCTGCCACCTGCTTATCATTCTGCCAAGGTCCAATGTGCTACTTGTTTCAAAAATACACAGAATTCTGTATTGAGTGCCAGCCTTATGCCTATTTCTGGAAAATGAAAATACTGCCTTTGCAAGTGTCTCTTCCACACTCACTGGAACTTAAAGAATTTAGAAACAGCTATCTTTCCATTTGCTCAAAAGATAAAATTAAGCATAATAAACAAGAATTAACCTAGATATTAATTTCTTTAAAAAAAAAAAAAAGAGATGCACTTGATTTCTTTAGGGCTAGAAAACATCTTACCTTATACGGTTACTCAGATATTTAGAAACAGTCGAAGGGCATGCAATGGTGGACTTGTTCTAGTAAAAGAAAATCACTCCATTAGTTCAGCTGTTTTACAAAACTGCTTGACCCACCTTAGTGGTTGAAATGGTCTGATGGCACAAGTCTCTGAAGTAGCTTAGCAATCCCTTTGTTTTGTCAAGTCACTCTGCAGCTAGCAGGAGGAACTACAGGGAAGTGACAGTAGAAATGATTGGGCTGGCTCTTCCTTTTCTTTTTGCAGGAAAAGCAGAGATTTTCTCCTAGAGATTTGCTGAGATCCCTGAAGTTAAACATTAAAGGCTAGCTTTTTAAAAGTATTAGGTATTTAAAGATGCAGATAAATCTGAAAATACACTGAAAGTCTATCTGCAAGGTGCTAGGTGCTTAAGTTCTTTCAATATAATGAAAGATGCCCTTATCACCATCCCCTTTAAGCAAATAAATAAAACTGCATGATTTTCAGATATGTTGATCAAGTATTTAAAATGAAATGTTGATAATAAAAATGCTGCTCTTTTTTGTCCTGTATTGATCCCTTTTATATCTGCAAACGTGAGTGGAATTACACTTTTTGACTTTGTACTACAAATGTATAATACTCATAAAAGTTTTACTACATGGCAGTTCCAGTCCTATAGCATACAAACTATCTACTGACACCTCTTTCATGTATTTAGGGAAAACAGACTGAAAGAAGGTACAGTGACTTGCAAAATAGTAATTTCGTTTTATTTTCTGTTTTCTGTTATGTTCTTAAACTAGAAGTAGAATTCCCCATAGGATTCTCAGTATCTTACCAGGATCTCATGGTGCTATTTTATTTTATTTTATTTTATTTTATTTTATTTTATTTTATTTTATTTTATTTTATTTTATTTTATTTTATTTTATTTTATTTTATTTATTTTTTATTTTTTTATTTTATTTTTTTCTAATGAAGCATAAACATACCAGGTTCTCAACAAGATGAGGTTTTCATGAACACTGCTCACCCTCTGGAAATCCTGTTTCTTCAAGACAAAAAACTCAAACACTCAACCAGTAAATTCCATTCAGAAATATCTAATAGTTCTGAACTAAAAGCCAACACTTCAATTCAGTATTTCCATTATGGAAGTCAATGATGCTGTTCAATAAAACTGCAATGAGCCAGCTCTATGTGCCTGTTCTCTTCTGAGGACAGAGTTGTGAGTTGAGGAGTCATAAGGTGGTGCTTTGCTTACAAGGAGATTGAATTACATAGGTATTCTGGTACACTGGACATTTAGCTACAATAATATCTATCGGTTTGCAATAAAATGAATGATAATAAAACAATTAGGTTTATAGTATCCTAAAATAACTGGATAAAAAGACTACAAGACATGTTTTTCTTGAGTCCTGTTTTCCTTAAAAAAAAAAATAAGCAATTTTAGTGTTGTCAACAATTCTTTTGTGAGGGAGGGGGAGAATCAACAGAAAAAAGAACAATTTCATATGAAAACAAAAGCTGTATTATTTTAGTGCTTTCCCTCTCTGTTTTAAACTGTTTTGTAATTGCCAGCATATGCTATAGGAATGTCTGCATGTGTACATTCAAGGCTCCTGTTAGTTTTTGTACAGTCATTTTAAAGAACAACAAACTCCAGTATTAGATAATGAGAGCACTGTCTCAAAAGAGACACTCTCCCCAGAAAGCACTGCCCAGATCATGCTCAGTGCCGCAGGAAGCAAAGCTGATACTGTGAGAAGAAAGAGAACAATTTCAGTTGTTTTAATCTTGCAGAGTCGCATGCCTTTTGATCTTCTCTTTGTTCCCTCTTTGTGAAGCACAACTTACAATTTATTTAGTTCACAGTTTACTTATCTCTGCTGAGCAATAACATAGCATAGCATAGCCTAAAGTTCCCCTGCAACTATCGGACTATGATTTGTCTTGTTTCTGAAGATGACATCTACATTTCTTTCTATTGTACAGTCTGAACATCAGATCATGTTTGGTGTCTTTTTAAAGTCAACATCTGAACCTCTAATTGCAGAGTGTTTAGTTTTTTCAGCTAAACTCTGATACATTTCCCCTCAGAATTCGTTTAGAGGCTGCAAAAGACAGTTCAACAGCATATGCTGTGGATTATCACCGAGTTTACATACCAATTAATTAAGTAGGCAATTCTCATAGAAACTCATTCATTACCAAAACTCCCAATAGAATTTATTTTCATATAAAAGCAGACATGAATTGTTGCACTGAGAAATTTTCTTTATAATTTAAATCTTTATAATTTAATTTTCTGTTAAAAAGCTGCATATCTAAGAGAAAGAATAACACTGTGCTTGGTATCTAGATACTGGTGAAGCACACTCTTGTCTGTGAAGATACTTTTCATACTACGTTAGCCAGCAGCCTAACATCTCAGAAACCTGCTTCAGGATGGAGAAGGTCAGTAACTAATAAAACAACTAAAAACTAGGTATGGAAGGGACAAAGAGGTGGACATAGCCAGCATCCACTTATAACACAGGGAGACAGTTAATAATGGTTTTGCTTTTCTATGTCTATAGCCAATTCTCCAGGAAGCTTGTCGAAGGGCTTCAAAAGCCTAGCATGCAGTTCTTGAAACCAGTCATTTTCTGAGGAAATTGAATACCCTTGAGTAACCTATCAAATAATGCATTGGTTGGCTTGAGCTCACAAAAACCTGGTCAAATGCGGCTAGCTGACAATTCTGTGTGTGGTCAAAAAGCTCACTTGATTCAGAATTGACCGTAATAGGTTTCTACCAGCCTTAGCTCAGTATATAAGTTGTTATAAAAAAAGTTTCAGAGATGTTACTTCAGACCTGACTACAGAAAACGTATTACAAAATGTTGCAAGTGAGACAACAGGTTACTCTAACATGCACTAGAGACAATACAGATGAGATCAGAGCATTCAGCTAGCCCAAACTACCTCAAATTCCCAGGTTCTGTGCCAAGCAAATCTCATCAGAAGCACAATACTGAACTGGAATCAGTGTATCATTTTAAATACATCTATTGCTACTTTATAGATTTAATTAAACATACTTAATCATAACTAAGTCTCTGAGATCATAATAAAGTAAAAATCAAAAGTTTTGAACGGTAACTGGTAGCTTTAAATGTAAAATGCAAATAAAAATATTGCTGGACATATTTAAATGCATCCTTGCGAGTCATATCTCCTGAAAATGCACTCTCTGAAAGATATCCTCCATACACATTGCTTGCATGGACAGTCTTTCAAAGTCAGGATAAAGGAGCTTCACAAAGATCAATACACCAGGCTTACGGTATAAAACTTAAGACAACCCAATACATTTATCTTCATTTATGCATATACATGTTTAGAATTTTTGCTTTGAATTTTCGTGTTAAAATTCTAGTTGTACTTTTGATCTGAGAACACCTTTGCTATCTGACTAGCTCCATTTTTGATCTTGTCACAGATTTGATGCTGGGAAAAGGTAGAATTATGCAGAGGACACATGGAGGTTAAGCTAAAAGAGAATCAGAACAACAGTGTTCACCTCTTACAATTCAGAGAATTCTCCATCGGGTTCCTGGTGAGTACCAAAAGCATTTGGAAATTCAACAGCAGTGATGGGGAAGGGCACCAGTGAAATCAAAATGTGTTCCTACTAGTTCATAAAGTCTCCTAGTCATGTATCAAGGATGAAAAGACTAATCCATTATGTTAGTCATTCATTTAGAGGTAGGTAATAGGAAAAGATCCTCAGGGACTAGCAGACGTTTTCTAAGTGACTGGCTGCTCCTTAGTAACTTCAGTCCCACAGGACACACATTTCTGAAGTCTCAACGCATTTTCCCAAGTGCCAAGAAATGCAATAACAAAAAAAAAAAGTCCTATATAATTCCTGTCCCCAAAGCTTAAAAAGAGTAATTTAAATCCTTGCAGCCATGAAAAAAACAAAACATGTAAAAAGAGAATGTTTCTACCTAAAGTATAAAAGGTTAAATGTAGGTTTTATTTAAAGATACATTATATTTTAGAGGTCAGAGTATAGAGAATGAAGTTTTTATTATGCCAGAAGGCCAAAATTTGAGACCATATGACCTTCCTCAGATTTAGCATTCTGCCTTTTTGTGGAGAAGGCATAATGAGAACTAATAAATGAACACTTTGCAAGTATATAGTAGTAGTCACCCCAGAATGTACAATATTTAGGTTTTTTATTTGCAGTGATTTATAGTTCTGTGGGAATTTTAAGTTGAAAAACTCTTTGAATATCATGTGGACTGCTATGAAAAGTTCAATTAAAGGTGATGATAGAAGAATACAATAGAAAGACAAAGATTTCAGATTAGTATTTCTTCAAATCCTAACATCAACTCCTGAATTTTAAGAATCTAAAGAAATGTCAGAAACTATTCATGTTACTTGCACAATGAGCTCTGCCTGACTTCCAGGTTTAGCCTTAAATCAGCTTTCTCTTTAAATAACTTTTTGGCAATTTCAGAAAAGAATGCAAGCACTTTTGCATAATGCAAAGAGTAAAAATACTTTTTTTTTCATTTGTTTGTCCCACTGAAGTTCATAAAGATAATTTGACTTGTAGGCCAAGTTGATTCAGTTTAAGATCTGTTTTCATATGAGCGTATTCTTTAATCATTAGTTTCTGTCAGAGCCAGCCTACTCTGAGGACAATTTGTGTAACTTCCTAGATTTTCTGTAAATCTGTATGTTTGTCAGAACTGTCTTTTCTTGAAAGGTGTCTGTAAATATTCCAAATTATTTTCTTTCATTTAAGTTAGTGTGACATAATATGTCTGGAACTTAATCATATTGTCAGTGTGGCCACTCTATAGTCTTATCTACAGCTGTTTGTAAATTCTATAATTCCCAAAGGCTTCATACCGAAATCCAGTGATTTGGACATTAACAAAAGATAATAGATCTCAGAATCTCGTCAAATTATTTTATATTTTTAGCTACCTAAGTAGGATAATGCTAGACTAGAAATAAAACATATGGAAAAAGCAAAAAAAAAAGAATCTTCATGAATGAACATGTAAAATCATCACCAGCATCAATAATTCAGAGGATCATTTGCAACAAGTGCAGCTTTTCTCTTTCTTTGTATCACATATTTACTATTCAACTTGAACCAGGCATTGGTACATTTACAGTGAATAACAACAGCTCTCCACAACTACAAAGGATGCTTACTGCATATAAGGGTTGCATCTTTTCAATAATCACAGCCCAGCAATACCTCAGATTGCATCCAGCCCAACAGATCAATGAATAATTGAATTCTGGCAACAAAATAGGAGGGTTTTTTAGTTAGTTTGTTGGGGATTTTTTTAATCCTTTGTGGTACAAAGATATTTCTTGGTGAGAATAAGTGAGTATCCTACTGTGTTTTCATGTCAAGGTTGTATACATGGCTGGAAAGTGCTGATAAAGCATTTCTATGCATTCAGAGGGGAAAAGCACTCAAAAATTTATTTCTAAAGGTCTTTCAAAATGTGTCATAGTGGAATTGTGTGTGGGTTTCAACTATAACAAATAAGCAAAATGTATGTTAAATTTATCTTCCTTATATCTGATTTGTTTTTGAAATGCATGAAGGAGTTTAATACTAATGAAACAGACAGACATACTCTAGTTTTAAGTACCAAGAACAGGCAACTATCATACCATTGTTCATATTTCATAGCTTTTCCAGTTTGCTTGTAACATTCCCATTAATTCTCCCATGTCATTTTTCTGTGTAAAAACTGCCAAACAAGCCAATCTGTATCACAGCTTTGTGAAGTACAAACTTTCAGACCCAACAACACTGACCTATTCTTGAAGGACTCAGCTTTCCATACCTGTCTCTTTAATAAATTAGACCTCATAAAAGGCAATGTAATAAATACATTTTCAAGATGCCTTTTATGCATTATAGCTTTGATGTTCTAATAAAATCAGATCATTCCAAAGGACACAGCACTGTCAAATTCATATTTTCAAGCATTTATTAATTTATATCTTATACCTACATGCTAAGTTTTGTTTTATTTATTAAATTATGTGTTTTGATTGGAACAAGAAGCATGATAAAGGAGGATAACACTGCAAATGTGTAAATATTCTTGAACAACAATTTGATTTAGAGCCAGAGCTGTCTTCCTCACATATAACACTTCTCAGAGAAAGGTCTGAAAGACAGTGGTGAATAGCTTGCACTAGTCTGCTGCTGTTGGGAAACCCAGTTTGAACTGATGGGCAAACAGAGAACCAAGAAACCCAATCAAGAGCAAAATGGTACCACGTTAGAGGTCCTCCCTGTAGTTCCAAGTGAGATAGAAGCTTAAGCCCTCAAAGCAGAACAGTTGTGTTGACTGATAAGACGAACAGCATCCATGCTAATTAAAAGTGTGAGATGTAAACTAGATCTGTGCTATTGGTCTTAACAGCTACCTGTACACCTAGTTTGCAAAGCAAATTTAAAATAGGACTAAATTTACCTAGGATACATGCTAATTTCAGAGCCAAGTTATCCTAGACTCCCTCTGTCATCACTGCAGACAACTAGCTCCCCAAGAAGAAAAGCCCATCTGAGATCTGAATCAGGAAGCGATTTTCACTTTTCACTAGTAACAGAGTAAACATGGAGAATAGTTTCCTAAAGTATAGACCTTCTAAGACCTTAATTACTAAGAATCCTAAATCAGAAGAGGATGGGGTTCGGAACCTAACTCCACTTTTATATCTTGAGTTGAATTTTAATTAAAAATAGAGGCTGTCTCCTTTGCACATACCCATTCCTTTGTTATTGTAATATTTGCAAACATCCTATGTTTTGTCTTCTGGACATTTTTTGCTCCCCGTTCTAGGGAAGGCAGAAATATGTTATGCACTTTCTTTACACTGATGAATTTTAGCATGGTGCACGTATTTGCTTTTATCTACACCAGATACAAGATACTTTCTTTCCCACATGTCCATTCATCTCTATCTGGCTAAACCTACTGTAAATATAGTATTGTGCTTACATCATTTATGAGAAAGAGTACTGAGTGCATAAAGGTCTCAATGGTTCTCTGGAGAAACATTACAGCAAATAAATATTTCATGAAAGATGCTAAAAAGACAACGCATCATACTGTGCTGAATGAATGCCATGAATACTGCTATTACCATGCCTGCTCTGCCTGAACATCTCTCTATTGTCTGTTCACTCGTCCAGCGTTGTCTTCTGCAGTGAACCGCTCTGCAGCACCACTTTTTCTACCTAAGGCAAAGATTCAGAGACACTTCCCAAAATAAATTATTAGATATCAAAGTATGCAATGATCAGTAAATATCTTTATACATATATAGGCAGCTATAATTAGCATATGCTATATTACAACATTTAGGAATTGATCTTTTACCCACTGTGTTATAATTCAGCTTACATCACAATGAAATTACAGAGTTTTTAAATAAATTATAACACTTAACAACTTTCCTCTAGCTATCAGATGTATGTGATGAAAGTATAAAAGATTTGGCCACTACTAAGCAAGAATTTTAGAGAATGAAGACTGTAAAGGAAAAAAATTAGATTACTAAATATTAAATAGTATTTGGAGGAAACACCTTGGGATGATATAATTAGACAAAAATAAACTTAAAACAAAATTTGACAATCATGATTAAATAGAAAAGAACTGGTTATATGAAGACTATACAGAATTATTTAATTTGATTAGGGCTAGAAGCATTGTAGACCTTTCTGTAGGTAAGTTATTTGTATTCTTATTCTAGATACCTCTTTCTTTTTAAAACAAGTAATAAATTCTGGTACTCTTGTAACCACACTTTGTTTGTATATATCAAAGCACTTTACAACAGAGATCTTGATCATTTTGTTTTTTTGACAAATGGGGGAGCAAAGGCAGAATGGGAACATTATCTGCTATCTTAAAAATATTGTCTTGATTCTCTCCAAAATCCTACCCAACTCAGTGTATCCTGTCTGCAAGGAATGAATAGCCAATAGAAAGAGTCTAAGTGCATGTGTTGCATGAATGTGTTAGTGCATATGTTTCAATAATTTAAATGAAACCTGAAGGCTAGTGAAAGAGATAGTAGAAATTAGATTGCCTGAATTCATATCCAGCCTACTATAACTATATACAGATTATAAAGGAAGGAGGGAAAAGAGATTTGCTCCAGGTTAGGTAAGAAACCACTTTTAAAGAAGGCATACATGTTTTTTTTTCTTGAATTAAGATACCCAGACTATAAGCTCTTACACTATCAATAAGTTTTGATGTTGTATTGATTGAAAAGAAATATATAGAAAAGCTCTCATATTTACTTTTTTTTTTCAATAGCCCTCTCATATTTGGGTTTTAGTATACACTTTCATTAAGCATTAGTAATCATTTAGAATTCTAAGTGCCAAACTGACTGCATCAAGCAAAATTCATTCTTACCTTTGTAAAGGAATGGGGATTTTGTCAATGTCACAACAAAATCCAAGAGCAGTTGCGTGCTGTAAGTTCAGACTGACAAAACTAAAGAGGATATGGAAGAGCTCAGTCTTCAGAAATTTTACATATAGAGTAAGAAATAGACTTTACGTTTAACAGATTTTAAGCAAAGAATACATAATTTCTTCTTATATATAGAAAAGTGAGGGTTTTCCCCCAGGTGACTGAATGAACCAGACTGTTTCCCAAATGGATTCTATAACTTTTAAAAACTCATAGATTGACTCAGGGTTTGTTCTGACTTACAATAATGTTTGTAAATGATACCAAGCACTTCTGATCAAAATTTGAGACAAAAAATAAACAAAAGCAGTGCATTGTTTTCCTTTTGTGAGGAAACACTTATAATAGCCACATTCAAGCAATAGCCATGGCCATATATGAAAAGTGGTCACTAAGTCTCTATCTTGAAAATGTGTGTATGTCCCATTGATTCTTGGGGGCCGGTGTGTTCTGACTGTAGCAGTGCTGCTGACACCTGTGTAAATTCACTGTGAGGGGACTTGGTGATATGGATCTGATTACTTTCAAGTCATTTCTTGCTGTGCATCTCTCCACAGTGCTTTAGCCAACCAGAACTGGACTCAAAGCTGACTAGATATTAGTGCATTTCTGTACCTGAACTAATAAGTCTGGACTCCCTGACGGAGTCCCTGGCACAGGTACAGCCCCCCACAAGTGCAGTTGGAGTAGCAGATTTTACTGAGTATGGATAATACAATGAGTCCCCAAACAAAACTAATTTTTGGAAAAGCAACATATACAGTTTATGGCATCCAATCATGGAACTGAAACAATAAAAGTGGAACAATGTGACTCAGGTGACCCATTACAACAGCTTGAGTCACACATAATGAATATGCTGAATTTGTGAGTAACCCACTGGCTCATGCAGAATTTTTCATTGAAGAAATATAAACGGTGTGAGAGCTTTTTATGTACAGGGCAAATAAAGCAAGCCAAGTATTGCCTAATAAATTATTTATTTTGAATTATTTGGCTTCTCTAGCACTAAACATTTGTAAGCTATAAAAGGACCCAGTCATGGCTTGACAGAAGAAAAAAAAAACATTCTGCACATGATGGGAAAAAAGTCAAACAATGAAAACCCTGAGACAACACTCTCCCCTCTATTTCGATTCACAAGGAATCTTGAAAAGGCCTCTAAGAAAAAGCTTAAATTAAAATGGAGTACTACGGTTCTATAACACACAGTAAGAAATTAGCAGTTATTGCAGCAACTGTAGAGTCCACAATGAGTTTTGCACCTCTGAGAGCACTCTGGTAAAGCTGCAGAGAGGAAATACAAATCTGGAAAATTTCTTCCTGCTCAGCCTTTGATTCCAGAAACTTTCTGACTTCTGAAAACTGAAAATTTAAATCAGTCCCCTGTCTTTGCACTCCACACACCCCCTTAAAATGAACAGTATCTACACAGCATACCAGATTCAGACTTGATATTCAAGATTTATGTTTTTGCCCCATAAATGCTAAGCTTTTGGTCTTCCAAAGATTTTTCACTAAAATTTTATCTGTTATTCTTTGAGGCACGCATTATATGTATGAATACATATGAAGATCCACAGATGGGGTCTGTAGAGTTGTTCCTAAAATATCATTACTCTTCACAGTATGAAAAATACTCATCTAGACAAAAGAATGAGCCCAAATTTTGGATTTATAGCTTTAGTTTCACATTGTTGTGGTACGTGGACAGCTGAGGATTTCCATCTTTGTCTTTGTTAACCACTTTCTGAAACAACCCATCTCTTGATATTTATTTTTTCATAATGTTATGTAACACAGAAAAACATTTACAATAAATATTTAAATATTACTATTTAATATAATTTATGAGAAATACTGGTATTTTCACGTATGTTTATTCTGACTTTTGGACCAAATATGAGAGCATCAAAGAACTTTCCACCACCTAATCTTTATGACCTTCAACAAAAGTTGTAGAAAACATTCAAAACCTAAAAAAAGACTAATTTCAGTGTAATTTTCAAATAAATTACATTAATTTTTGGTTGTTTGTTTTTATTTATTTTTTCCTAGCTAGACTTTGTATCATTGAGTTACAAAGTTACTGCTCCAAACATAGAGGTTACTTTGAGATTGTAAGAATGGGCTGGTAATTTCCATACTATTTTATAATTTGCCGTAGCAAAATCTTAATCGTACAGCTGGAACATTAATCTTAGAGCTTCATATTTTCTACCCCAGGCAATTCTCAGAAAGAGAGATACAATCAGGAAATAAAAATAAACATGCTAGCTAAAGGGTTGTTTATCCTATTGATTTTCTGTTTAATCCCATAAAATGCTTCTCTTCCAACACTAGCAGCCTCTCAAAAGAAAGCTCAAAGTGATATTGTCTAGTCTAAGGATGCTTTGGCATAGAGCAGTAAAAACTCCAAAGGTTAAAATGTGAGAAGATGTTAGTAATGTTGCTGCCCATCACAGCTAAAACATCTAAAAAGAAAAGATCAACAAAGCAGGGATGTAACAAATGGGCTGGGAGAAGACATGAGGAGAAGAAACACACGCAATTTTTTAAATGAGTACAATCAGTTGCAAAAGTTACAGAGACAATCTGTCATGGGTATGTATTGATTTCAAATAAAACTTTTCACAGGAAGAGATTATCTAACATTCTCCAGCCTGACATTTAGAGTATTAAAATAAAATTTCAAAGATCTCAGGACAGAACTAGCATTTGGCAGTCATCTTCCCTTCAGTATTCAAAACTCAAGACATCTTACAAGTTCTCTTGCTACTCCATCCAGCTTGTCAGTGATTTTGTACAACAAGCATTAAGAGTTTAGTTACAAAATTTGTCTGCCTGAGAAGGTATCTCTAGTATTCATTGTATATCCAAGTATAACAAACTATTAGCTCTATGAATTCTTGTCCTGTATTTGAACTAAAGTGTGTTAAATTGATAAGCTAACACTTGCTGCACAGGTATTAACTTTTATAACTTTTAACTGACAGATTAGAAAAAAAAAACCTCATTAAACATTAATTATTCAGCTGGTCTGACTTTCTTTACCTAATAGTCAATAGTGTAATCACATAGAATACACCCATGAGCTGCTGATATTACTGGCACATATCCATATACCAGGTGAAATTGCCTTAGGAAAAAGAAGGTTGGCTTTTTACCCAGATGAGGACATGATTCAGTGGTAATCAATACATTCAGAGATTTGATATCAGGGAAATTGCAAATCTCTCCTGGGTGGAAATGTACTGAGAGCAACTTTCTTACTCTGTGCAAACGAAATCTAAGAAACATATGGTTTTTATATCTAAGCTTTTGACAGATCCAAAATTAATCTCAAAAGAGTGGAAGAGTAAAGAAAGGATAAAAAACCCCTTTCATTTCTCGTTTCTTCATCTGCAGTCAGATTGTTTTCACCAGCAGTTCTCTCAGTCATGTCAGTGGGCACTGAGCATGCCAGCTGGTATAACACAGCTTCACAGATCTTTCTCTAGTGAGGGTGGGAAAGTATGTTCACACTGCAGCAGTGCTACTGAAATATAATACACCAAAAAAGATACATTTCATTCTGAGTTGTTCCTGCAAGTGGAATCTGAAAACAAGATATTGGGCTGAAGATCTAAGACAGCCATTTAGTTGCTGCTACAGTACTAAGCAGTACTATAGATCGATAGATCTGTTATCTCATGAAATATTGAATCTTCCAACCAGGCTAAAAATGTTAAATTCCTGCATGTTAAAAATACTAAATTCCTGTGATTCCTGCATATCTTCACCCCTTCAACCAGTTCTCTGGATTTGCTCAGTCCATAGCAAGTCAGGCAGTTTTCCTCACAATTGCTTATTATCATCCCTCCTTGGAACTATAGAATAATCTTTTGCCTTTTTGCCTTTTCTGCTTCTCTATGGGTAAAATATCGATTTAGTTTTCTGACTGACAGACAGTGATGCAGTAGATAATAGAGATTAATCAACTGTAAAACATAATACTTTTTAACTTCAGGAGACCTTAAAAAGATTTTGTTTCTTAAAAAACAAGGATAATTTATTATTTGGGCATAAATCAAATTTGAATTTGGAGGATGTAAAGAAACAATACCTTCATGGCATAGTAGAAATTAATGTACAATTATCTATTCTAAATTGATATATGCCAAAATGCCTAACATAGCCAGCAGCAGAGGCATGAATCCTAAGATGCAAAAAGAGGAGGGTATTGAGACAATTGAAAAGTATATGAAATTAAATAGAA
Organism: Caprimulgus europaeus; assembly: GCA_907165065.1. The sequence goes on along the minus strand of OU015531.1, from coordinate 37,057,129 downwards.
AAATGAAGAATCCCAAGCTGACAAGCACAGGGTTTGAACTAACTGTACTTAAAGGGACCATCAGCCAGATCTTGACAATTCTATTGACTGAAAATACTAAATTAAATGCTGCATGCAAGTCTGTCTGGAAATTATTCGGATCTCTGCAAGTCTGTCAGACTGCTGCCAGCAATACAAATGAAGAACAACCTCATCCAATAGGGTTGTAAAAATAAATGAAATGACATCTATTTCAGAGTAAGAGGGGACTGGGTAATCTACAATTAGTCCACATTTTGGTGTTTTTTTCCCTTAAGACAATTCTTGGTATGTATGTGTTTAACAGTATTCTCACTAAAATCAGGTTTTATTTATACAGAGAGTTGAAAGCAGAGGAGCCTCTCAGGCTACAAAGAATGTAGAGTTAACAGCAGCAGCAAGTACTGATAAATTATTTGCCAGCATCAGATTGAAATTGGTGACTTTTTTAGGACAGTGTTATTTAAAGATTTTTATTTGCTGGAAAGTGTCTGAAATGTGAAGGTCTACAGCTGTAACTTTCATTTAGCTATCTGAGAATTTTATACGATCTGGATAGACAGGTTGTTCACTTTGCTTTCCCAGACCAGCTCTTTTCCCGTTACATGTGTGGGAGGTACACTGTGTGTTGTTTCAGATGTGAACAGTAGAGTATAAGCAGATTTTACTTTTAAAAAAACATTTATTTCTGAACCTTGATAGTAGGCAATGTAGTTTTCAAGATTTTAATGATTTCAGGAAGAACTAACCATTGGCTCACAAAACAGATGGCAGTATTACTGCCCACCAGATTGAAAAATATCCCAAGAGAATTTAAAACCCATATAACGTCTTCTGTAATTAATCCAGTAACTAAAGATTGTACTCTGGTTGTTAATTAACAGCCTCACTTTTGAATTAGCTGAGAGACAGAGAGAGGAGAAAATAGTTTGTTATTTCTTTTTTTTTTTCCTGTTGTTAATAAGGAACTTAGCATGAAGAGTCTCAAAAGAAACTTGTAGATTTCTTTCATCTTCTTATCCTGCTAAGTATTTATAATTATTAATGAACTTTATAAATCCTAACCATTACTTTCTATTGTGACTTCTGTGGGCATTAAGCAAAGATTTAGGTCTAATATGGACATAGCAAGCCTATCAGAAACTACTTTACAAATTTAAAGGTACATTCCAACAAATGTTTGCCCCCACATGCATAAGGAATATTTTTTGCTGGATCATTATAGTGATTTATCTGATCCACTCCTAATTCATATGGAGTAAATGAGATCAGTATTTGGCTCATTTTATGAAATTTTAAATTGATTATTAAATATAAATAGCATGTATACAAGTAAATGGCTTCTGTAATAGAGAATACTTTCTTCAAAATATTCCTATAAGCAGATGAAAATTGCTCTCCTCTTCCACATAATTAATATCTAAGCAAGTGTTGGAAAAGACTAACCAGCTCTATGGTGGTCCATCAATCTTTCAAAGACTTCAGTGAGTGAAGTCAAAATAAAAATCCACCATTCTCATGATCGGCTTAGTGTTTTGGATCAGGATTATGAAGCAACTTGAAGGCTTAAAAATTATCATTATACTGTGTTAGTATTTTAATCTAATGAAAAAAGTAATAAATCCCAGGTAGGCTCAAAAGAAAAAAAAAAAAAAAAAAAGAGAGAAGTGGATTTGTTCAGAATGCTGTATTTATAATAAGTAAGTACAGTGCTGTTCAATTAAAAACTCTGAAATCTTCCAGAAATCCATTCAGTGTTCATAGCTATCAGCAGCATGAACAGATAGCATCCTGCTGAGAGTGCTCCCCATGCTACCAAAAGGGCTAACAAGAACTGAAAGAGATAATGAAAGATACAGAGGCTTATGGGCACAGTCAGATCTGAAATACTTTTGTAATTCTCTCTGGAGTTTTGAATGCCTTTAACATGTTTGAAGAAATCTGTAGAAGATGGTTCTTCATTTAGTTTTGATATCTCAAGAAACTACAGGGTTCAGTTCAGTGCATTACCCGCATCCTTTATCTGACTTTTATGCCAGGTTTATTTTACCAGATGGACAGTATGAACTGTCCATAGCTGGATCAAATTCAATTAAATTTAACATAAAATACATGTATCTTTAAATAAAAAGCCAAAAAACCCCACAAATGAAAAATTATATATGTGAAGTTAAAAGATTTTTGAACATCAGCAAGCTGTGCAGGAAAGAGCATGTCATGTTATCATTTGGTTTTGTGGTTTTTTGCCTTAGAATCATGCTGAGTATAAGTAAAATCAAAACACTTCAAAGGTTTTTGCAACATGAAGTTAACATCTGGTGGCTCTAAATGCTGAACTTGAAAAACATCTGTGGCCCTCCTCTGGACTCGTTCGAACAGGTCCATATCTTTCTTGTTTTGGGGGTTCCAGAACTGGACGCAGTACTCCAGGTGGGGGCGGAGTACAAGGGGAGAATCACCTCCCTTGACCTGCTGGCCACGCTTCTCTTGATGCAGCCCAGGATTCGGTTGGCCTTCCGAGCTGCAAGCGCACATTGCCAGCTCATGTTGAGCTTCTCATCCACCACCACTCCCAAATCCTTCTCTTCAGAGCTGGCCTCAAGCCACTCATTGCCCAGCCTGTATTTATGTCTGGGATTGTCCCGACCCAGGTGAAGGACCTTGAATTTGGCCTTGCTGAACTTCATGAGGTTAGCACAGGCCCACCTCTCAAGCCTGTCAAGGTCCCTCTGAATGGCATCCTGTCCCTCCAGTGTGTCAACCACACCACTCAGCTTGGTGTCATGGGCAAACTTGCTGAGGGTGCACTCAATCCCACTTTCCATGTCTCCAACAAAGATGTTGAAGAGCAACAGACCCAATCCCAAACCTTGAGGGACACCACTCATCACTGGTTTCCACTCGGACTTTGAGCTGTTGACCACAACTTTTTGAGTGCGACCAACCAGCCAGTTCCTTATTCAGCGAGTGGTCCATCCATCAAACCCACATGTGTCCAATTTAGAGATAAGGATGCCATGTGTGACAGTGTCACACACCTTGCACAAGTCCAGGTAGATGACATCAGTTGGTTTAGCCTTATCCACCAACATTGTGATCCCATCATAAAAGGCCACCAGATTAGTCAGGTATGATTTGCCCTTGGTGAAGCCATGCTGGTTGTCACCAATCACCTTCTCGTTCTCCATGTGCCTTAGCATAGTTTCTAGGAGTATCCGCTCCATGATCTTGCCTGGCACTGAGGTGAGACTGACCGGCCTGTAGTTGCCCGGGTCTTCCTTGTTACCCTTTTTAAAAATGGGGGTTATGTTGCCCTTTCTCCAGTCTGCAGGAACTTCACCAGACTGCCAGGACTTCTCAAATACGATGGACAGCGGTTCTGCAACTTCATCTGCCAGTTTCCTCAGGACTTGCGGATGCATGAAGGATTCACTGATGCCATGAAGGATTCTATGAATGATATTAAAATAAATCGTTTATCTACTGATTCAATATGAAAAGATACTGATCACACAAAATCATGTTTCATATTTACAAATCTCTATTTTCCTTTAAAAAATTTCACAGTACTGTACAGAACGAGATTCTAAAATTAGGTTTTTCTAAATTCTAAAATTAATGTTTTTATTCTAACTAAACATGCATTTGGGAAAAAAAACCACCTAAGTTCAAACATTTCTACAAATTCTGAAATATCTGGCATAAAGTAACTTTCCACCTGTTTTTAGTTCCTTCTAATCTTTCAGAACTTATAAATCTGAAAGATTTGGCTAAATATATAAGCATGTGGGAGCCTACCTGAAAAATGAATAGCTTTCCTTAAAGCAGTTTACTCAGTTTGAAGGCAATCATAAAAAATGGGACTGGAGAGTACTTCAGGGGGCTGTCTCATCCACCTCCCAACTTGCTGACTCTAATTTTTGTATCCCTCTAAGTTATTTCAACAGATGGATGAATTTCAACAGGTGTAGGTCTCTTAATCCTAGTTTGCTTTCCCCAAGTATTGAAAATGTTAAGGAAACAGTCCAACAGAACACTTTTTGCTTCTACATGGATAGTTTTGAAAATGTCCAGATGCAGAAAAGTTCTGTCTTCTTCCCCCCTAAGCAGCTGAAAGATGAGACAGGTTATGGCATATCAGTTTTATGTGGGATGAGCAGAGAGCAAATTCAGCAATTCAAGTTGATTTAAACTTTCCAAGAATAAATCAACATTGTAACCCAGGCAGTCATACCTAAGAGAGGTGCAGCATCAAATGCAACATTGGCCCTTCTCCTAAGATCTATGTGGGGAAAAAAATTCTTAAGGAAGGAAAGGCAGATTTCCCCTATACAGAACTTCACAGATTTTTACATGGCTGTGAAAAATGCATCTCCCTGTCCAGTATCTTTTAAAGCTCTTAGTACTATTATGCACTTTTGCTCGTCTCAACTAATTCCTAATCCTCTTCTGGGAAGCAAAGATAATCAATCTAGTTTTCCCAGCCAGCAACAGGAGACGGCGCTCTTTAGTCGCAGCATGTGTCTTCTCCTCCAGAGACTTTGAGCTGACTGTCTTAATGATTGGGGTCCACTGAAGTCAGTGACCTATGATAATTTACATCAGCTGAGTATTGTCCTTTTATTTTACATTATAATACAGCAGTGAACCAGGAATCAGTCTAGCTGTGCTGAGTGGGTAAGTATATAGAAGGAAACATGAGCTGAAAGATTAATGTCGTAGCCTTGATGTACATGTTCTTGGTTAATGAAGAACCATTATGTATTTACTACGTAAATAGAGGAATATGTGAAAGGGAACAATATGATAGACAGAAAGGAGAAGATGGCAATTTTTCTTTTACTACTATACAATTAAATTCAGCTATTTGCAAAACTTTTAGCTAACAATGTCCATTTAGATATTTAACTCCAGGATACTGATCCCACAAAGTCCAGTAATATCATTACTGCAGTATATGGTCCAAGCACGTGCTTCTAAGAATTGTATAACTCCATTCTGCAGGCTCTAGAAAGTCACCAAAATCAGCAAAAGCAGATAATTATCCAAGACTCTGAAAGAAGAGAATTCCTTGTGATGATTAGCCAGTAGGAATGATAACCAGGGGCAATCATATGACAGAAAGTACTGATCAGATCATTGCAGGCCTGCACAAAAGAAAAAAAAAAATTCTGATTGAACAGCAGAAGAGTACACAATAGAGATGATTAAATGGATGGTTGTAGACATGGGGCTGCAGGAATAGCAACTCACACATCAGAATCTTTGACTAGCAGAAGCTGTGAAAGTAAAAATAGAAGCTAAAGAGCAGCTGATAAGAAATCAGAAAGGAAAAAGGAATTTGTTGGATAAATGGAGTGGATCAGGGCACACTGAAATTAAACATGAGAAAGGCAAGAAAGGACATTGAGGAAGATATTCAGATATTTGGAACAACCTCAAAGTATAACTAGATGATATATGAAATATATAATTACACAACCAGAAGATCTATGCAAAAAGAACTGATCCTCCAGCTACTGAGCCAGACAACAGGATTAGACCATGGAAAGGATAACTCTGCAAAAACAGATGATCAGACAGCTGGAACTTAGAAACAGGAGGGCATGCAGCTGTTTGCTTAGACAGTAAGACCGTAAGAACTCAGCAAGTGTAACTACGGGACAGCTGCAGGATTAGGCAACATAAAAATCAGGCAGTAAGAAATTATATGAAAGCCCCAGGACCAGGCAATATGAATAGATAACAGTGTATCATAAACAGAATGGAGAATAAAGCAATTGATTATAAAAACAACAGGATCTGACAGCAGCAGGGCTGGGCAGTGGGGGATCAGACAGGGAGAGTGGCTGACTGGACAGGGCTGGGATTAGACAGCATATGCAGCCCATTAGGCAGGAAAAGGATCCAAAACGAGGAACAGTTCTCTGGCAAGAAGCACAATAACGCAACAGAAATAATTTATCAAATTTGACAAGACGAGTGGTGTCTCCTGCACTAAAAATGGTCTGTAAATGCATGCCACTATGGAGCAGAACAAGCATCACCATTGAGTGTTCAGCACCACAAATACAGACCCCACTCTGGAACCTGTTGCACCTTCCTCTGTCACAGTACAGGGTCCCTTCCTCCTGCAGGTTAACAGGAACACGAAGGGAAGGGGCCGGCTCTGTGAGTACATGCACTACAATGTGATGACTAGAACCCTTTACCAAGGCAAGGTCTCTGTCATTTTCTCTCACTGCTGTTTTGAGCTCCACTGGTTTGAGAGGATTATGAGTAATGATTAAATCCAGCAGCCTCTTTTTCACTATACAAAGCACCAGAAATTCTTTTGTATTTTTTTCCTGTAGTTGGCAAAGTTCTTTTTTAAGCTGCAGCACAGTCAAACTTTCAGTAAAATATGAGCAAGGCATTGAGGGTACAGAGCAGATTATAGGTCAGTGTCTTTAGATATCATCTGGCCTACTGCACTAGCACAGCATGTGACATTGAAAAAGAAATAGCACCAATACATCATTGTTCCCTTAAGCATATATGACTGCTATTAATTTCATCTTTCATCGGCTTACTCTTCCTATACTCTTGCCAATTTCTGATGACTGTTGCTGTTTCTATAAATCACTGGAATGCTAGGAAACATTACAAAAATCATAGAGAAGTAAATAGCATTTTTCATTCTCTCCTCCACTCTCCCCTGTTCCCCCACAAAAAACCATAGTTATGCCTGTATGGAGGATTTCTCAGACCTTTTTATTTTATCTTTGAAGGTCTGTGACAACATAACCAGTATAATCTTGCAAGATAGTGGCTAGCAAAATTTATAGACCAGTTCTTTTACCAAAAGCTGGTGTAGCTAGCACTATTGCTGCAGCTCAGCACTGTTTATCTATTGCAGACATGAACAGAAGGATGTAAAAACCAGCACTTATCTTACACTAGCTATATTGACCTTTGTCAGACCTGGAGCTCCTGGCGACTGTTTTCTTCACAGTGAATCTGATGCATGATCATCCCTCAATGGTTTGAAATCACATTAACCCATCATATCTGCTCACAAAACCTTATCACTGATTTTGTCTGCTCTTGTTTTCTGTCTCCCCTCTTTCTTTTCTTTGAAAGATTTTCCCCTCCTCCAGAGTACTACATGCCAGACCAGCAGATGAAAGCCCATGGGATCAACTGCACTAAATTCTTCATGACCTTTCTCAGCTCTCTGCCTCTTAGTCCCCTTAACAATTAAAACATTAATTTGCATGGCAAATAGAGTCTTCTTCCCTGGCCTGTCCTCCTCTGGCCTCTTCAACAAACAAGGCAGTATGCGAGATCTTCAGCTTCCTCCATGTATATATACATCATGCAGGCAAAGGTAATCCAGGATCTCATTGAGGTCGTGACACGCTCCCACCACCTGTTCTCACCTGATACCTCTGATTTCAACAGAATTCTGCTGTTAACCTGGGCTACTGGAGGCTGCCCGAGGTTACAGGCAAAAGCCCAGGAGCAACTTTTAGTCACACTGATAACCTGTCCACTTTACCATGTGACTGGAGAATAAATAACAGAGGTACTGTTGGTTCTCAAATATATTCCCATTTTTGCCTTTGTGGTATATGCACATTTGGTCTCTGCTTTCTCATGTTCTGCACTGAAATAATTCAAGGCTTATCTATGCTAATCAAGTGTACTTATACTTTGATTATATTTCCCATCCACCCTTCCCTCCCTCCCCAGATTACACTGCACTTGACCACACATCCTGACCATATAACCTGGCACATGGGTTTGTGTGGGGTACCTAGGCCAACCACTCTAACAGAAGTAGCACTGTTGGCCTATGAATGCTCTTGGACTGCGAAAAGACATATAATTGCAGCCTGAGGCTTTTGTCTTAACTACATGGTTCTATGTGCCATCTGGGTCCTAGGGTGTACAATGCAGATTTCTGAAGTTGCTTCTCTTTGTCTGAAAGAAACTTTACACTTTGGATCAGATGCATGGGAGGAATGTAAATTTTATTGATGTTCCTTTAGTTAGAATTATGTCTGCTAAGCGGCAAGTCACCAGCTGCAGCATGTTATCACTTTTTCAACTTCATTCACAGACCAGCCTGACCACATGGTCTGTAATGCTGGATTTGGAGTAGGAAAGAAATCATGGTACAGCTCCATAAATGTGAGAAAGCACTGCTGAGTGTGTGATAGAAGTTAGTGTATGGTGTCGGATTTGAGAGACTTGCTGCCACATTTTTTAAGGCCAGCCTAGCAGTATACAGCGATACTATGAGTACGGAAGTTTTGTGAGCAGAAGTGTGTAGAATGTACTGGAGATTTGTGGCACTAAAGCAATTTATTCTGCCATCATTACTGCAAAGAAAGTAGGTGCCTGAATCTGTCAAGTCTGGGTTCTTCCTAACCTGTAGGTCACTATACCCTCTGCTGCTTTAATAAAGTCTAAAGTACATTAAGGATTACTGTAACATCCTGGATATAGGATATTCTCTGAGAAAGAGAGATTTTAATCTATATTCAATACAGATACAGAGGAAGGAAGTGAATCCTAGTATTGCCTCCTGATAAATGCAATGGAGAGGAGGACTATCTCCCCAAAGCTCCCTTTTCAAACCTTATTTAAAAGATAACAGTGGGGTTCAATTTGTTTTCAAAAAAGGTGAAGTTAATTGAAAGACCTAGGCCAACACTTGTTATTTGCAAGGTTGTTTCACAACCTCTCTCCAGTCGTGCTCACCAGCCCCCAAAGTTCAGAATGACAGAGCAGCCCAAAACAAAATTAATTTCTCCTTGCAGCTCAGAGTAAAGCACATGACAGGGTGAGGAATGGATTTCAGCTGTACCTTTGAACCCAGCCTTTCCCTGTGGCTGGCTGTGATGGGAACTGGAGGAGCCAGGGCCTTGATGGGGACCTAACAAGACCTCCTCCTTGTAATGAGCTCCCCAAAACACTTTAAATTGTTCTCCATGCTGGTTTTAGGCAGTGCCCCAATCAGTATGTTGGGGTTTGGGTTTAGCAGTCAAGAGCACATATCACATCTTTCCCACCTGTCAGTGTGTAGGGAAACAGGAATGTGCACAACAAGAACTCAGGATTCATCCCTACCAGAAAATCCAGAGTCACAGTGTCCAGGGACCGTTTTACTGATTAGGCCTAAATTTCTCTTCTCTAAACATAGCCCTTCTTCTTTGAGTGACTGTGCTTATTTATGCAGTTTATCTTGATTTACTTCTTACACATTTTAGCATGTTATTTATCTGATTACTCTTAATTTTTAAACATGCAAATGCAAACAATCCTTATAGGAAAATAGTTGTCCATTTCCAGGTTTACAAAAACATCTGCCAGTTGTACAGCAACCTCAGGGTCATGGCCCTCAGTACTTGGCTGCTTCCCAAATACACTTTTAAGAAAATAAGATTATTTGTTCCATATGTATTAGAATCAGGGAGCTGAAAAGAAGGACTTTCTCTGCATTTCAGTCAGAAGGACAACGCTGCAGGCTATGCTAGGTCCAGCCCAGTGGTCAGGGCTCAGCCCTGGTACCCTCCAAGCAGCAGGAATTGCCCCCATGCTGCACTGTCACAGGATCTTTTCTATATTCACTTTCTACAGCATAATTTGGCTATATAAAAGCATCTTAAAAAAAATTTAAAAGAACAAAAGAAAAGCAGTGGGGCTGGAGGGAATACACTAAATGCTGATACTGCAAAAAGCCCCTTCTAAAATAGCAGCAGAATTTGGGAACTTAGTGATCCATTCCCGTGACTTATGATAAAGCAAAATCTTAAATCCTTTTTTAATTTTTTTTTTAACTGCAACTAGTGCAGCCTGCACATTGTGTTTAACAAATAAACTAATGTGTGTACATAAAGAATAGGTAGATTTTGGTTTCCAAGTTAATAGGTAATTGTAAACAGCAGCTGCTTAGGTATTATCCTTTATAGCATTAATAGAACCATCAGCATAGGGAAACTAGGGGGAAAAGGAATATTTATTTCAACTGTGTAATGTCTTGTAGCTCTTTGCAGCAAAAAAATCCTTTTGCAGTATGTAACTATAAAGCAGCTATTTAACAAACAAAAAAAAGGTATCATTTTCTACAGCTGCAGGAGAAAAGGGAGAAAAATAACAGCTATGACAATAGGATATGACGTATTATAAATTGCAGGAAGAATCAATCTCTCAAAGAAGGAGAAAATGGTTGTGTTATAAAAGGTCTCAGTTCCACAGAAAAACTAAAGATGTCTTTGGAAATATCTAGACCATTATATTTTCTTAAATATAAACTTTTCTGTGTTCTAGGTTTTATTTGTATTGAGGGGATACTTTCATTGTTCACAACATTCTAATCTTCGACAAAAGCTTGCATTTTATTGATTGAGACCACAAGTCTTACTTCCCATTCTGAATTTGTCAAGAGTCAAGTACTGATGTAGCTACATCAGTGAAAACCCCAAGGAAAAAACATCATTTATATTTGTAGAGCTTACACTCATCCAAAACTGAGGTCAGTTCTCTTGGTACAAACTCAAATCACCCCTCTCTACACTTCAGTTTGTCCTGATACAGCTGCCTTTTGATAGGTCATTGTTCCTTAAACTGGGACAAAGTCACAATGTCTATGTCCTAGGTTACTGTAAGAAAAACATAGGAATATGGTTGTCACCAGTGAAAAGAGTAAATGGGTTTTAATGCCTGTAGTATAAAATAGCTACTAAATATCTCCCTCCCCGCTTTGTCCATATCTCTTTCTATTTGCCAACAAATGCCTGCAGGTAAAATCACTTCAGATTTATCCTTACTAAGCAACAAAAGCTCCTGCATTGTTCTGTAGATAATCAGTTCTGAAGTTACATAAAATTAAGTTCAGCCTTAGTAAAAGCAGAATAGCTATTCCCAATTTCCACTAGTGTAAATCAGAGAACAATCAGTTCCAAGATTTTACCAATTCCGAAGTTTCTCCCATTTTAAGCTATTGATTTTGTCTTTGTTAGCACTTGTATTGGCACCAATTATTAGGAAGAGCAAACACTTTGAAAATTTGTCAGCAATCATGCAGTGCAGAAATGGAAAAGACTGTTTTCCACAGTAGCCCTTTTCTTGAGCAGAACTTTTTAGGACAATTTAAAAGGACTTTCTTATTAACCATCCATATCATTTGTATTAATATATTATTGTTTTATAGATCTATAGCATTCCTGTGATAAACAGCTGTGTCTTCCACGAAGTCACCATTTGCACCATTGGTGTGAATTTAGCATTTCTATATCAGCGGTTGAAACTGTTTTAAAAATTAAATTTGACCTCTGTGGTATTATAAACTCAAGTATTCAGATCTTTATTTCACATTGTTGCTGAAATGTATTTATGTCATTTTTAAGTAGCCCCTACATATGAAGAAGATATTTGTGGAATACATTTAATACAGTTTACACTCCTGACATTCAGAGTGATTATACTTCTTATCTTAGTACTTATAAAAATTTTCTCATTGACCTTAATAACTAAAACCACTTAGCCTAGATATTTGTCTCTAATGCAGATATTATTGCATTTTCTGTGCATGACATATCTGATCAGGATATGTAAAAAAAACCCCCTCATACCTTAGCTGATGGAAAAATTGGAGCATTACAATATAAAAGAGGCTTGTCCACAACACTTACAGAAAAGCATAAAAAAAACTTGTCTTCAAGTTGCTGTGTGCCCTCGTTACACTTGTTAAAATAATAACATTCCCTCTAAAAGGAAAAAACTGTAATGAACTTACATGAAATAAAATCTCTATAAATTAATTAAATGAAAAGAGAAATTAATTTGAAGGGAAAAAATCAATCAAGAACAAACTTTATTAAATACAGTAGAACCATTAATATTCACTTCTCTGAAAATGAATACAGTAAAAAATGGCTAGCAAGCAAGATGGCAGATATCTGTTCTCTCTACACAATAGAGGAAAGTTCCATGATACTCTGTGCAAAACATGGCTTCACACGTTTCATTACAAACAGCCTTCCGATACTGACTGTGTTATAAGTTTTAGTTTCAAAATTGAATGCTAGTAGTCCTTCAGACAAGACATTCCAGCCAGAGTTTTATCTCAAGAAAGTGGTTCCATACAAAATTTAAATAAAATATGTACAGCTATCATTAACAGCCCTGCACAAAGTGTTATGCTTTAAAGACTGCTCTGTGACAGCCAACCCCCAGGAGTAAATGTTTTCTGATTTAGGTAAGGTAAGAGCAAGCAGAAACTGAGTTCTGTGATAATACTCAATCTTCACTCCCAAACATAACATCTCTGGGATAGATCCATATGAAAGGACACAGCTCTGCTACCATACGATAGTGATCAGAAATTTCACCATCATGGAAAACAAAAGTAAGATATAACCCACAGATCTATGAGTTCACCTAATGACAAAATCACATGACTAATTTTGCCTGAAAGAGCACTAGAGACTTTCCTGAGGGTAGTTCACCTCCCTGGCTATGACTTCACATGTAATATATGGACAGTATGAACATACCCAGTTTTGCAAGGAATGGGACACCGGGGTTTCATGTTGGCACTGCTGCCCCTAGCACATGGAAGCAGGGGTATAATAGTTGCCCGTCACTATTCAGGACATATTCCATGCATCAGTGCCTATGGGACTGAGCCAAGTCCTCTGCTTATGTTGTAATGTGTATACTGTAATTTGAATACACTTGATGTGATTCATTTGTTGGTATACATTAGTTTGTATTTGTTTTCCTTTTTGGTCTATAAACATTGTCTTCAGTAGATGGTACTTTAGAAAGTACATTAGTCAACACTAAGGATAGAAGTAGCAAAGGTTTTCTTTTATCATTCAGACCACCATTTGTCTACAGCTCCATCTCAGAAGATTTTATAGCTGTCAAGGCTGGCTTAATGAATAAAATTTCCTAAGATGAAAGGAGTCCCTTCTACCTCTTCCTCTCTTCTGCTCACACTTTCCACAGATGTTTAGCAGATTAGTAGATCAAGCTGTAAGTGAAAATAGCATAAATAAGCCTATAGTAGGGGCTGCCAATGTTAAACAGATCCCACAAGTTCTCAAAGCCTTGACTGGCCCCACTGTAAGTGACTGTAAGTTCACATTCAGAGAAACTACAGAAACACAACCAATTATGTACAGTTTTGCCAGTTAAAAAAACATGTCTAAATTATCTTTCAAAATATACTCATAAAAGACTTTGTCTAATTATAGTAAATTATATATACTTCTAATTATAGTAAAGTATATATACTTCTAATTATAGTAAAGTATATATACTTAAATGAACTATTATTTGGTGAATCTACGCTTTCCTAAAACATACACACAGAGAACAGTACGGTAGTATTGAAAATCCTACTATGGCTATGAGACCAATAACTGTGATTGTTTCACTGGGCTAGCCCTTGGCTAGCAGCCAACACAGCCATTCATCCACTTCCCCCCACCCCCAGGGGATAGGGGAGAGGATTGAGGGGCAAGGATTAGGAGACTTGTAGGTTGAGATAAGAACAGTTTAATAATAGAAAGAAAATTTAAAATAATACTAATATTAAAAGAGTAGCGATAATGATAACAGTGACAAAATATACAAAAGAATGATACCCAGTGCTATTGCTCACCCCCACACTGACCAAGCCCAGCCCATTCCCAGATAACGATCCTGGAGGAGCGACAATCCTGAACCAAAACTGCAATCCTGGAAGAGCAAGAGCCCAAACGAAAAGCCAGAGAGAGCTAAAAGAGGAAAAGACCCTCACTAATATACTGGACATGACGTGATACGATATGGAATATTCCATTGGCATATCTAAATGTCAATTTAGCTTATTAATTTAAATATTCCTCACCCCCCTTAAACCTTGTGCTTGTAGACTAACAGCACACAAAGTCCTTCACTTCCAGCAACAAAAATGCAAACACTGGTATGTTATCAGCGTCTCTCTCACAACAAGTCCCAGGCTGAGAAACAAAATGCAGCACTATTCTAGCTACTGAAAAAGAAACCCAGCTCTGTTTCAGCTAAAAACCAGGACAATAACTTACAAGGTTTAACAGAATTCTCCCATATTTTTTCATTAATAAAGGAATTATTAACCAAATGATGCTATTAGATGCTATTTAGTTTTTTATAGCTTGACCTGTGTACTATATTTCACATTACAGTCACACAATTGACAAGAAAATCCAGAATAGAGAAGAATATTGTGCAATATTGCAAGACTATTGAAACCTTGACTTATAAACTTCCTGATTGGATTTGAAACATGTCAAGATTGTCATAATCTTGTCAATTATGAGACAAGTCTTCTCTCACTCACATTATTCTGCTTTCAAAAAATATTTTTTAAAAGAGTAAGTAACAAGAATTTTCTGAAATGTGGAGCATAGTAAAGCAAGTTTAGGTACTTGAAGAAGTCATGAACTTTCAAACCACTGTGGATATTCATGCTGAAAAAGTACTTACTGATAAACCACCTAAAATCCTTCATAGTACAGAGCTTCAAAGCAGTGTAAATTCTTCAGAAAGAATACGCATATATCAAATTTTTATGTGACCCAGGGACAAATCTTCAGCCGGTCCAGCTCACAGTAGATGTATTATCTCCAATGAAATGCTGCTGATCCACATGTAGAGTACTGACCCATGACCTTTTAATACACCTTAGCTGATTAGTGCTGATTCTGCTTTCTATAACTATTTTCATGGTATTATTCCATTTACTTTTCTGGAACTCATTTGCTCAAATGTGAGAGAGATCCAAATCTAGGCCTTAATGCAGTCTAAGCACTTAAGCTACCTGACACTAGATACCACGTAGTAGGTGCAAGATACATTAAGAGTATATACTTGAAAGCTAAGAGGGAAAAGAATCCAACCAAACAAAACAATTATAGCTGCACAAAGGAATAAATCCCAGTACTGCACCTGACAATCTACCAACACAACACATCTATTCCAGCAGACCTGAGTGTGTTTGCAAATTCACAGTTATTGTCATGTTTTCAACCACAGCTGCCTGTGCCAGTCATGAAAAAAGCCTGGTTTGTGTGTCCATGTTGGCATCCCTTGTTCCACTGTGGTACAACCCATACATGGCTCAAATCTCATTTATTAAAGACAATTAAGAACTTCACATGGCTCTGACTAACCTATATTTCTCTTCCAAAATCTCTCTTCATCACCTACAAGACCTACAAGCCCTGAAGGGATGGCAGAAATTCATCATACTGTTCTTAAAACTGATTCTTGGTCACAATACCTATACTGAAAAGTGAAAACCTAGTTTGTGCTCATGAAAAAAAAGAAGTAGAGCCTTAACAAACTTGCATCTCAAAGGCACTAAACGTTCTCAGAGGCAAATCTGCTTTCTTGGCAAAATCCACAGCATGTGTAAAGCCAGTTACAAGTACTCTCAGCTTTATCCAGACAATGGTTGGACCAGCTGCTCCATCAAAATTGAAGCATGCAGGAATCATCTAAGTAAAAGAGAAAGAAGTGGAAAAGAATATTCTAAAGAAAGAAAATACGTTTTAACCTTCTTGGAACTAAAATATAGCTACAGAAATTTGATCAAAGTATTCCAAGAGACTCAACATTAAAAAAAAAAAAAAAAGAAAAAACCCTCAAGGCCAGAATACATTTTGTGCTCGCTAAAAATATGTAAAAACCAGAATTAAATAAAAAAGTTTTGAAACCTGAATTCTAATAGTTTATGCAAAAATTTCTTAAAATACTAGAGCAGGAAATAGTTGTAAAAAATCTCTTTAATCTACAAGTTCTAAATTAGTATTTTAGATAATCAAAACAAAAGAATAATGATGAATTATGTCCTGAGTTCACTTATTCTCTTTATGGTATTGATGACATATGTGTTTGGCTTATTTGTGGAAAGACTCATTTTCTACTCTTTCTGGCATTGCTGAAACAGTAAAATTCATAAAAAATAATCTGTCTTCCTAAAAGCTTCATACATCAACCCCAAAATAGACTGCATTGCTGAAAACAAATTTGTAGAAAAAAATATGTGTCTGCTAAATGTCTGTTATGCTAAGGAGTCAATGTTCAGTGTTTTTATGCCTTGGAAAATGCATAAACTGCCAGAAAATGTGTGCAAAATGCTTTGAGAAATCTCAAGGCATAGCTGCTGTAGATAGAATACAAACTCCTAATTGTAGGAGGCAGCTCTTGGAGATATATAAATGGTACTGTTTTTTCTTTTTAATTGCACATCACCAATCTAATCTCTTCCCTCTGCCTTTTTGAGTTGTTCGCCAACAATAATTTATAACAGAAGTTGTCAACTGTGTGTAAGTCACACACAAACAGGGTAGGAAAAGCAGTAGCGTGCACATGCGAATGTCACAATGGCAAGACATAACGATTCCTGCTCACTTAAAACCAGACCATTTAAATTTTACCAAATGTTTAACTGAACTAAGTACAAAGGATTATGTAAATCACAGAGCCTAGGCCCAGAAACTTTGTTTCAACTAGGTAGCACAGACTCCTCAGTAGTACTACAGTGTTTTAATACCTCAAACTTTATCCGTCGGTGCAGCGTAGGACATAAAGTGCACCTATGTGGTGCTCACTAATCTGAAGAGATGCGAAAGTGTTCTCATTACTCATCATGCAGGATTCTTTTGTCAATTAGTTCTTCTAATACAATTTTTGGCAAATTGGTTAGGTCTGAATATTTGTGGAACAAGGTTTTATGCAGTAACCTTTGGTGCAGATGAAGACATGCATGCCAACGTGTATGAATCTGTTTTGCAACAGAGGACGTTTCTATTTATTTTACACATTTTATGCACAGATACAAAGCAGTTTATATCTGTGTGCATTTCCAAAAGGTAAGAGCAATCTGGGGTTTTTTTTCTAGCAGACCACTAAATCATAACATAAAAGATGTTTCATTTCTCTGTTCACACAGTAAACTGGCAATTGAAGAGACCAAGGTAACTTGAGTTTTCAGAGAGGAAATAGAATAATTTTTCAGCAATATGTATATTTTATGGGATTTTAGGCAGAGATCATAATTTAATATGAACAATATAATAATCTTAAATTTTATGGCAATGAATCAAATATCACAAAATGTAGTTTTAAGACCACACAGCTACTATGCCCAAAACTGGGGACAAAAGGATTAAATACAGGTGTAACACATTTTAAAAATGCAGGCTAAAGTCAAACCTCTTCCTTCAGGAAGCGTTTACACCCTCATTGCAAACCAGCAGTTTTGTGACTGAGATTCAGAGCTGCCTCTGCAGGGAGGTGGGATCTGCATCTCCCTCAGAATAACATCTTGTTCTGTACAGGAGTGAAAAGGCAAAGGAAAGAAAAAGGCGTATGTCTATTGCCAACATTGTTCTACCTGCTGGTAGAGTATTTTGAAAACCAAGAACATTTTATAAATGGTGCCTTGTTTACAAGATGTTCTAATTCTTGTTATCACAAAGGTCTTTAAATGGGCAGAAGTCTAAAGCCCTGACTCCCACAAGGGCTGGGATGCAAGGTTCAGGCAGTTAGTGGCAACAAACTTTAAAAACTCACTGACCTTCTTTGGAACTAAAATTCAGGGTCTAAACGTGGAAAAAAAGAGAAACAGTAGGTCATTTTATAAGTCATTTTTATAGGAATATTTTCCACTAATCAATTTGCGGATGCTACAAAAGACAGGAACGCAAACTGCTTTTTTTGAAACAGTTAAAGAAACCCATGAGGGTTTGCTCTATGTTCAGCAAACACTATGAGCCTCCAAAGCAGCAGGTTACATTGCCAGTTAACATCTAAGATTATCCACTAAGCTTCCATACCCAGGGAAAAGAAATTAATAACACATTAGTGAATGATTACTTCTGCAAATGAAGGTCATCCAGAATCTGAACACTCATGTACTGTGAGCTCATTTTGTATTGTCAGGGTCCATGGTATCAACCATAATTTAAATGTCAACAGAAAGAAGAGCCATATATACTCAGTTTTAAAAGGATTTCCTTGAGCTAAATAAAACTTTGCCTATACTGGAGTAGGTGTGTAACATCATTATAGAAATAGGGTGTATAATGCCAGTGTTATGTTCCACTTTAGAACATTTTAGTGACGTGTAAAAATGGCAGAAAAATGACTCGATGCTCCTAATTGAGTCACCAGAATTTTGCTATCAATAATTCTGTCACCAGAATTCCTGCAATTTATGTTTCCATAGTTCTTTTGCAGCAGAAGTCCTTCTGCTAATTTAACTTCACTTGAAGAGTTACTGTCAATTTTCTCATCAAAAGAACTTTTTGACAATAGAGAATTGTAATTCTGCTAATTTTCCAATATAATATGGATATAATGGCAAACTCATGTAAGTACTGGAAAGACTGAGTGCAACATTTTAAGTTGCACATTTTACTACAGCGTTTTTAATAATCTCCCAGGACTGGTCATCTATTATAGTAGAAGGTGCTAATAGTAGACATTAAACAGTATATTTGACAAAAGGTGTTACAGTGCAGGGTGTATCCCACTCTCTCAGAGTCAGGTGAAAGATTAAGTGAAATTGTTTATGTAGCCAGGAAAGCACTGAACAAGAAATCAACTGCTCAAGGCAAAGAGGAAATTCACATTGAGAGATGCGCTAAGAGCTCTCCACGTTGCAGAGGTGTGCTGGATGCAGGAAGCAAACAGGAAATCAGAAACATTTGTGACAAAATGATTTTGAAAAATGTCTGCCACTGCTTTCAGCTGTCTGCTGAACACTGCTTCATTCCAAAGTTTGCCCATGCAGGGGAATTTTGCTGAGCCTGAAAGTGAGTCCTGGATTGCTGGGACTTTGTTGGAGGTCACTAGAGCTAAGCTGGGAAGGATACTCCAACAACAGGCTGAAATAGGTTCAGATTTTTTCCAGAAATTTTAAATAATTTGATTTTTTTAGGATAAAACCAAATTAAGCATATATATCACTAGTGAATTAAAACTCCTGGTATTTTTGGCAAGCACTGTCTGCTTTGTAGCTGTATAGCTCTTATTGTTTTGCAGGACTTTATAAAAGATTAAGAATAAATAGTAAAAGAAATTATTTATATTACACATAGCCTACATTATCCTACTGTTGTCAAGTAGCAGAAATTCATAAATAAATTCATAAAATTAAGAGGAGTTTGTAATGAAATTAATACTGATACTAGTAAGCTCTTCATCAAACTGTGACCCAAAGATCTGCTTGTCTATAAAATAATTCTGAGTCCTGTAACAGCTGAGAAGCAGCTCTTGAATTAAATAATAGGTGAACAGTCATCTTCTATCCTTGATTACTAGAAGAATAATAAATTTCATACCTCTTGGAACCTGCTTCACCCATTGGATGATCTCTACCAAGAAAACTGTCATATTTTCAGAGCTGACAAAGGAATTGTAAAACATTTTCTTTCATTCTATGTCTGCCATGTCAAATTCTTAAAAGACCTTTCCCCTGGAAGGCCAAACTTCCAGTGCAGTGAGAATTAAATGCTAGTTAGTGGGTTTTAGCATTTTTCTTCTTAAATGTCATATCTGACTACATATTTATTTTATCTTTAAGGAAGACTGAAACTCCCCTCAGAACTCTGATTACTTAATGTATTTGGAGAATAGTATTTTAAGTATAGCTTTTCCTTAAATAAAACCCTCCCAAAAGTAAACAGATAGATCTTTTTTTGTTAAATTTCTCACCTTTATGAAAAAATGAAACATTTATATCAAACACCTCTTAGCTTAGAAGTTTCTCATTGGGAGGAAAACCATCTTCCAGTTACATTGCACTGATGTTACTTAGTCTAATCTTCCCTCCACTACACCCCTCACCCCCAGAACCGCTTTCTCTTTTGCATCCTTTTCTTTTTATAGTATAAAGCTGTTTTCAAAAACATATCTTCATGTTCTGGGTGACTTTGCTGCCATCTCTATCTAGCTGCACAAATTCACTTTCATGCATGAGATCCAAGATGTCCATAAAAACAAACTGACGAATTCTTAAAAACATACACAGACTGCCAGCCCTCAGAAATGCTTTTTTAGCCCCATAATAGGATTACTATAAGCTTTGGTTTCCTTAATACCAATGTTCAATGGGCAAAGCAGCCACATCTGCCTCTGAGCATGCCAATGCGTACACTTAAACTTAAATCCAAAGTTTTTCAGTGATATCAGCTAGACATTCGAAGAGCTGTAAAATACAAATGGAGCTGTTCTATGGCTTAAAGATTAATGTTACAATAGCTGGAAATCAGCCTTAAAAGTAAGCACTATTAAATTTTCAGAACGTGTTAGAAGTCTCTAGATCTTTCTTCAGGAAAGTACATTAATCCTTTTCAAGAGTAGATGCTAAGCATTCATTTCCAACATTAAAAGTAAATGACCTGAATTCATTGCATGGTTAAAACCACATTATGTGTACATTTTAATCTTTTATTATAGTCTACTTCCATACATGCTGTTCTCAAGAACTGCACAGTACTGAAATCATTTGCAAAGCTTGCTAATAAATAAATGGTTTCTAAATTTCAAAATATATACCAGAAGAAAATCAAACCAACTTAGTCAGACCCAAAATGGTGCAGCAAATGAATACAAATAACCTCAACAGATACATCAAGATACGGCAGACGGCCATTTTAATGTAAAAATCAGCATTAGCAAGTACAAGCACATAGAGAAAGCATTATTGTCAGAAATGGAACTGAAGTCCGATAAGATTAGCTAAAATATGTGGGGTGAAGATAGGGGAACAACTATGAATACATTTCTCAGTTTTCAGCAAAATGGGCTATATTGTACATAGGATGCTGCATAGGATACAGACTCTATATTCTAAAACCCTTGGTTAAGTTACGTATTAAAATTGAACACACAGCCTCAAAACTTTAACATGGGAAATATATCTGAGTTTGATACGTCGGAACAGAATGACAGATGGATCTGCCCCAGGTGGAATAAATGAAGAAAGAACTGGGAAAGGAAAAAGAAAAAAAGTGTCTGGTGCTAGAAAATTAAAGAAATCAGAAATTAACTAGGAGCTCCAAGGAGATTAATTGATTTCACCAATACCCTTATATCAAACATGAGCATGCAATTATTTTATCCATACATACTTTGGTGTGGAATCAGAATAAAGCCCCAGGTAAAACAATATCACCAAGGGGTTTAAAATACAGAAAATAAAATCTTAACTGGTTACTATATGCCATCTGATTATACGTGCAGTGTAGTTGTATTTCTTATTTTAGTTACTTCTGTTTAACTTAACCAGTCTTGCTTATTCTTCTCCTCCTTCTTTGCTCTGGTTGATATCAAACTCTCGACTAGACAACACTAAGTTACTCTCTTGTATATGTTAATGAAAAGCAAAATGAGAAAGCTGATAAATCAATTCATATGTGCATCAAACTACATAAGACAGAGAAGATGAGTGAAAATCCACTCTGAAACTAGAGACATTTTTGAGATGAACAGATTTTTATATTCATATTTAGATTTTTAACAATATAATTTCTCTATCATAGGAAAATATTTATTCTGGCTGATAAAGTGTACCAGGATAAGCAACATATGAATATGGATATCAAACATTTTACAGTCATCTCTAACTTTTCTAATTACTCCTGCCTGATTGTTTAAAAGTACTGGACAATCTAGCAGTTATATCTGTCTAGTTTATTATAGGACTATCAAAACTCCCATTTAGTATGAAATTTCTCAGAGTGATTAAGCTTCTATTGCCTTCTCAGGTGGTGAAATGAAATAAGATGTTTCTACCTTTTATCTAGAAAAGCAGGTGAAAGTCAGGCAGTGCTTCTGTGCGTGACATTCCAGGCAGGCCTTTTACGGGCTGGCAGTGCCTGATATATATATATATATATATATATATATATATATATGTGCCATCACCAGACTTCAGGAGACCACTCCTCCTTTTTCTAGCATAATTAAAAATAAAAACACTACAAGATAGTTCCCACACTGATTCCTGAAGAGTTCCAATAGCTCAGCTTTAGGTTTTCCTTTTGACATAGTGCTTGGTCAAGCTAGCTCTGTATCCATCTCAGAAATACTACTGTTAGTCCCCAAAGTCTCTGGTTAATCTGGTGCAGGAGACCAGCTAAATTTGATCTATCTTATCATCTAGATAATTAATTCTATGAAGAGACAAGTTTATGAGATTAGTCTAGAATTATCTGTCAGGGTAGACCCTCCAAACACGGTACACAAAAATAGTGAGTGAATTAAATGGCATACTGATTGCAGCTGACAAGAAGAATTGTTAACGAATGGTTTGCTGTTAACATTTCTTTGGGTTTCTAATATCTTTATCTTGCTATTTCAGTGTTACGCTTGATCCTGCCTGTCACATATTGTCATTCTCATAAACTGTGAGAGAGCTTATAATTTAGTTCTATGTTCTTTGGAAATATAGTTCAGCATTGAAGTTGGATTACATTACCCTTCCCCAACAGCTAGAACTATGTCCCATTCCTATGTGAGGAGGAGATCCACTCTGTGACTACATGATTTAAAATTATCAGCAAATGCCCTAAATTTCTACAACAAAAGATTTGAGAACAGAAACACATTTTCACCAGTAATTTAGTATGCCATACTCTCAAAGGTAAGGCACATAACAGTCACAAATACATAAATCAACAGCAGAAGGAAAATTGTTGGGTTCTCTAGTTTTGCAAGGATCTACTGCCACATAGCATACAGGTCTAAAGGTAGGACATGGTCATATCTCTATGTAAATCACGTAAGCATTCATCACTCTCAGTAATGCAGGATCCTTATCAAGTGGTTATCTCTTAGCTGTTAATAGCTGTTGACACTCAGCACACTACACCGACTCACTGGCTGTAATTAATTCCTAGAATGGTGTGGAGAGAGGTCCAGCGGATTAATGGACAGGAAGGGGAGTTAATGGGATGGACAGAGTGGTGTAAAGCTGCCTGACGGTGAAGGTTTCCCTCATAGCATGGAGCTGCTGGACTGTCTCCCAACATGCTCATAAAAAACTGAAAGTTCTTCAGGAGTACATAACTTCATTACAAATTAACATATGATAACTGACCTAAAATAAAATCTTATGTGATACTGCTCTTGAATGGCTTTTCAGGAGTTTTGATTAACTTAGACAAGAAAATAGAAACTCTAAACTGGGTGGGTGCGGTTGTTGGAGAGATAGAAATTACCATAGCATACATACATCCTCTGTATTTTCATATTATTTTATCATCATAAAGTAAAGGCACTTCCTCACAGGATTCACACACCTGGTTTTGAAATGCTTCCTTTGTTTGCCCTACTGCTTATCAGTTTTCAAGTTGCATCTGATTTTAGTGCAAGACCCCTCAGCAGCAGTAGCTCCTTCTTGTATTTGCCTGCTACGTTTTACCTTTATTTCTGGTGCCATAGATATGAATTAATAATGAACAACAATAAGAAGAAGTAACAGCAAAAATGATCAAAACTTTCTAGTGAATAAAAATGGCCTCAGAGCAGAACCTGGAGGAACAACAGCAACTGGCTGACCACATAGTGTTGAGAACAACACGGCACATAAAGAGGTACAGTTAATGTCTTGGAAGTTTATAACAAAACCAAGAGAAAGTGCAGGCAGAATTTGTTCATTCAGAACCAAAATATCTAGTTAAATTTCTAGATGTTCAGCACAAACACATGAAAACAGAAAAAGTCTTATATTTACTCCATAGGCTGTTTTTTTCTAAGTGTGAATCCAGGAAGATTTCAGTACTTATCACTTTTTCTTTTTTTTTTTTTTTAATTATATTCTATGTCACACAAACAAATCTTTTTAAGGCGATTTCTATATTGAACACCTCCAGCAATAGCTAGCAATGACTGATGAATCATCTTTCTAGTACTTTTATTTTTAGCTGCTAATAGGCCTATACTCATATATTTGATTTCACCTTGTGACTAAAGAAGCTCAGTTCTGCATATCTGGTTCAGAGGTGCTACATACAACAGGGACTTGTTATGCCACAGCTGGCAGAAAGAACATGTCTCCTAGGAAGGAGTCTCTCTGGGACACTGACACTTCATTCTGGGCTATTATAGGGATATATTATTGTTTTATGTTGTTTTATATCATTTGCTTTTCCACTGAGGATTTTTTAATAGGCTGAAAATAAAAGCTAACCTGCTCCCTTTGGGAACTTTAAAAGGAAATACATCTTGTCAGAAGGTTAAAACAAAGGTAGAAAAAGGATACCCAAATAAAGGGAGAAAAAACTGGAGAGAAACAATGCAAACTGTTCTGTTTTAAAATTTTGAAATATTTCTGCACATATGCAGTAGGTAACTAATGGAAGTCTTGAAAAGGACTGTAGTGCTAAATGCCACATGATATAGGAGGTCTGCTAAAGAAGAAACTGTCACCTTCCTTTAACGTTAGCAACTGAATACAACCATGGCATTTTGTTATTCAAAACATTCTTTCTGCTCTCAGAGACCGAAATTCTAGATGCAAATTGTCACCCCATAGCATCTAGTACTATTATATTACATATAACTCTGCAAACCCTGTAACATAAAACAATAGGTACTCCTAAGCAATTTCAAAGCACGGGTGATGCTGTGACTATTTCCATTCATCACACAGAGTGAATCAACCAAGCTGCCAAGTGCAAAAGCTTTCTTGAGAAGAGATTGCTAAAAACTGAGCATAAGCTTAATGGTAAATGTGAAAGATTTATGTCTGTTTTTCCTCATGCTGACCCCTGCAATATGTCACCAGCCTGCAAAACAACAGACTACTAGGAACACAACTAAAATATTCCTACTGGCCAAACGGGAAGAGTTATTTCCCTTGGTGGCAGTGGTGTCTTACAGACACTGCATTTCATTGCTGCATGAAAGGCAACCACCAAACCAGGCAGAGGGAAGCTCTTCTTCATGGAGGCAGTGGAAGGCTCTGTGAGGGGTAACCATGAAATTACAGTAAGATTGATGCTGCTAAATT
The DNA here is from genome assembly GCA_907165065.1 of Caprimulgus europaeus. The sequence continues at coordinate 37,032,066 of OU015531.1, read as the reverse complement.
TAAGCTATAATTCCTATTAGCCATAAGGAGCCGAACAGCATATCTGAGGAATGCTCATTTCCCAACTCTGTTTCACATCTTCTTTTGTCTGCCACTCTCTGCCCTCATCATTGCCTCTGCTTGACCCTTTTGCAGTGGACTTTCCCAGAGCTCTAATCAGTATAAGGCAGAAATTAACACAACAAAACAAACTCTTCACTTTTAACTTCATTATTTTTAGAAAAATGGCTCTTTGAACCTTGTTGGGAGGCAGTGTGGTTCTCACTGACCATGCCAGCAGTTCAAAGTTTTTATTCTTAAAACTTCCTAGGTGCACATTATCTTCTATTTTACTGACTGACACAGTTTATTAAATTCAGCCTCAGCTATGGATGACTAAAAGAGTGTGAATTTACCTTAATCTGAGCAAGAACTGGATTAACAAAGGTTACAGAGAAAAGTTTGGGGAATTGCTACAGGTTCTCTCTGGCTTAGCAGGATACAATGCTGAGACAGGTTTAAGGATTCAGCAGCTTTTCCATCCCATGCAAAGAGCTTGCTCCATTTCTAATAGGCAACAGTTTATTCAATTAAAGCTTTATAAACCAGAGTTGTAAATAGCCAACATTTACCACAGTGATTAGAAGATAATTGTGTACTGACTGTATGCATTCGGGTTTTCTGAATGTTGGCATAATTCACTGTATTTGATCTGTTCTTCATGAACACCGTCTTCTGCTTTCTCCAAAGCAATTTGAGGCAGAATAGTGGTTATTGAGTTTGACAACAGCTGTGCAAACACAGAAACGGTTTCCATATGGGTCTGGAATGTACATAACATAAAACTCAAAAACATTGTAATGGTTGCTAGAACTACAACTTAATTAACCAGTTACCCTTTATTTTAAAAAAGAAAAAAAGTAAAACACAGTACTCCTAGAATTGAGTTATCTACTAACTAATTTTGAGTATTTCCTCTTCCACTTACAACTGGATTAATTGACAATATTTTAAGAGTACTTATGAATTATTTAAGGAGTGAAAAGTTCCTCATGAATGCTTAGCTGAATTAAACCTGCAATACTTAAAAAGCAAGTAAATTAGGAATTGTTCTAGAGCCTCAAAGGTATTAGCAAAGGATTATTTAGGCTTTTTATTAAAAAATCCCAAAAACAAAACAATAAAACAAACCACAGATCAACTAATTAGTTGGTGTCTTCATGGGCTTTTTGGACTGAATGACCAGAAAATACTCTGTAGTTGTGACTATTTTGTTCACAGAGCTGATACCATGGAAAAGCGGGCTGTCTCCTGCTTTCATGCTGATACCATAAGTGTTTTGTTCTGAAAAGTCCCTAACTTTATAATAATTTGTCTTTTGCTTTTTCTTGCTCTAATAATTTCTCTTTTTCTTGTTCCTTAGGATATTATAACTAATTCCTTGCTTGAGTATTTTTAATGGCCTTAAACATAACTTCTGAAACTGAATACTACTAGTGCAAGAAAATTTTAAATACAATTTAAGTAGCATAAATTGAAGATAGTGACAATGAGATAGACTGAGGGGCAAGAGAGTATATAGTCAATGCTTGCTTTAAAACACCTGTAATGATTGTTTTATCAAGAGATCTGCATACTCGGTAAAGGGAGGCAGTACATGATGGAAGGAAAAAAAAAGCAGCATGGTAGTATTTTCACATAGAACATATAGGATTTTAGTGTGGAAAAAATGTGATTGGGTTCTCTTACTGTCAAATAATGTCTTTTATTTCAGACTAATACTTTCTAAAATATTGTGTGGATAGTTATAGCTAGTGGATAGGACATCAGACAAAAAACCAGATCTTTGTTTTATCCCTAGCTCTGCTGCTGTTCCACTGTGTAACTCAGTTTTCCTGCCTTTAAAATGCAAATAACAATACTTATTACCTCTGAGAAAACTACCTGAAAAGAAGACACACGAGAAAAATGTAACTTTTTAGAGCCAAACTTCTGTGCATCATTCCTTTGCTTTTTTCCCCTCTTTCTCCTTCTTCTGTTGACCACACAATGGAAAACAAAGGCTACTTCTCCGAGATCCTCCAAAGGCTATTAAAGACTTAAACCAGTATCTAGACCTTTTCAGAAACAAAACTAAGTCCAAAAGCACTCCAGATGCACCTATTGCTCTTTCCACCTATTGCTCTTTCTATGTACAAATATTTATATATAGCTCATATATTTTTCTCTCTTAAAAGTAATTCTTTTTTCCTACACAGCACTTTCACAAGTACTCATCTGTAAAAATTACTGCACTATAAGGCTCCTAAAAGCTTGATCTCCTAGGATTCCTGCTCACAGACTTCTCAAGAGACTGAGTCCACCCACACAATAGATACAGCTCCAAAGAATATGTAAAATCATAGTTTTAAAGATTTGCTGCTACTTCTTAACTCCATACTTTAACATCATTATTCTCTTTTCCCCTTTGGCTGGTTTTAATAGTCTTATGTGGATAAATTCTCTGTTGATGGCTGACAGACTAGGCATTACAAATTTTCCTCCCTCTGAAAAGAATTTCTTACCTAGTTTTCTAAGCCAATAAGGTTTATGTTATCACATTGCCTCTGTGTGTCTCTATTAGAGGCCCCCTTATGATTCTATTAGCTGTTTTCAATTGAGTTTAGTAAGTCCTAAAGCTAGTAACTTCCTCATGATTTCCTAAAACATGTAGCCAGATAGAGATGAAATGCTAGAATTCTCTTTTCAAAGACTGAAATTCAAGAACACTCCTTCCTAAGCACAAAAGGATCTGCACTGAAAATAGACATTAGGAGTGTCTGATACAGTGAAAAGTTTAAAAGAAGCTTTAACTTTATTAGACATCAGAGAATGTGACTGAAAGATAAAAAGGCTGAGTCACAAAGGGACTGAAAAACAGGTTTCATATTTCACCGAACATCTTGGTTTTGAAAAAGAATGTGAAAAATAAAAAGATTTTCCTTAAATGAAGTTGAAACACACTGTTTGTGCTTCCCCTAGGAACTGTGTCATTCAATCAACCTGTGTTGTACAATACACTGAAGTGAAACAGAGCTTGCATCCTTCAAGTGAGTCAAGAGTAGGATAAATTCATTGCTTCAGTGAGAACTCAGTTTAGCATGGAAACAAGGCAGAAATGAAACAGCACAACCACACAGAAAAGTGAAAATTAAGAAGCCACCAGGAACTGTTACAAATAAAATTCTGACACTTTACAGACATTAAAAACAGTGGTAGGTCAGCTGTCCCTGAAATTAAAGAGACAGAGAGGAATACCAAATACCTCCAAGACCTCCTGGAGATGGCTTTGTTATTTGCAACATTTCCATCCTGTGTTTTCACTGAATAATATTTTCATATCCTTCGGTGAAAGGATAGGCTGCAAGTTTTCTGCTGAGATAGATTCAATTCTTAACCAATGTGCAAAAAATCTCAACAAAGTTCTGATACATTCTTCAGTTTTAAATGTGTCATTTTAGAGCAAGTGGACAGACTGAAAATAACAAGCCTCAGCTCTGCTCTCTCCTTTCCGAAAACATCAGCACTGGAGCAACATGTCACTTTTAGCATCTTAGGCTGCATTTTTTGTTAACTGCCTTCTAAAATGTAACTCTTAGTGAGAAAGAAAGGGTTTAGAAAATACCACCAAAGCCTGAGAGGCCAGCGAGGAGCACATGCTGCGTCTTTGATTATTTGTGTTAGAAATGAAACAGCTTTAAAGGATTAGATCTTGGATAGCAATGCTTCTAATTGCTTACTGTGCAAAAATGAGTAAACCAGAAAATTACTGGAATAACTGAAGCCCCTGACTTTGCAGTATTTTGTAGCAAGAGGTACAGTAGCAATCTTTTGGAAATCTACTTTTCTAAATAAAATTACCTCTACAATTTTCTTATTGTTGCATTCTCATATTGATAGTGAAAAGGACTCCAGTATGCCACCAGCCTTCCTATGTCAAAGAGCACTGTTTCAATGTGCACTGTTTCATCCAAGTCCAGTTAATTACAGAATCACATAATGGTAGGGATTGGAAGGGACCTCGAAAGATCATCCAGTCCAATCCCCCTGCTGGAGCAGGAACACTTAAATGAGTTCACACAGGAAGGTGTCCAGGTGGGTCTTGAATGTCTCCAGAGAAGGAGACTCCACAACCTCCCTGGGCAGCCCGTTCCAGTGCTCTGTTACCCTCACAGTAAAGAAGTTCCTTCTCAAATTTAAGCGGAACCTCCTGTGTTCCAGCTTACACCCATTACCCCTTGTCCTATCATTGGACATCACTGTGAAGAGCCTGGCCCCATCCTCCTGACACTCACCCTTCAAATATTTATAAACATTAATAAGGTCCCCCCTCAGCCTCCCCTTCTCCAAGCTAAAGAGGCCCAGCTCCCTCAGCCTTTCCTCATAAGGGAGATGCTCCACTCCCTTAATCATTTTGGTGGCTCTTCGCTGGACATTAGAAGACAACAGAATTTATGTAGTTCCCTACTTACCACAACTTTTGCTACAAAACATGTGCTAAGTGTTTGGTTACTGCAGCAAGAAGTTACCAGTGGATATTCTCTCATTAGCATGATTTCTTGCATTAGAAGAAGTATGAAACTGAGATGAAGAGAGACAGCATTTTTCAGTTATTTTAATCCCCCATTTTCTATAGGATGTTTGTAAACAGGAAGCTCTTAGGGTGAGCTACAGGAAGCAGGAGCATGGGAAGAAAGAGAAGAAATTAAAAGCTCCATCCTCTTGTTATGTCTGACCTAACACACTGGGATGCCACTTGAGTAAAAAAACACTACAAAGAAGCATTTTCTACAAATAAGCACTGTGACACCTGTATAAGACTGAGGACAGTTTCTGCAGTCATCTGAGCACTTGGCTAAAGTTCATGTTTACAAAATACGTTATTTAGAAATAGGCAGAAAAAAAATTAAGTATCTAGACTGAGGCAAATAGTATCGTTCTTTTATAGTGCTGAAGCCCACAGTATCTTCCAGTATATTTTATTCTGAAATTTCAAACACACTTACAACCAACTATTATTCTTAATTTCTATCAGCTGAATAACTTCCTTAGCTTTAAAAATGGTACTTGAGTAAGAAGTGAGAAGTATGGGATTAAGCATTTGACAGATTTTATCAGTGTTGACATTATACTTTTAAATGAACATGTTTTCATTTTCTATTTGTGCTTTAAAGTATATCTAAGCTATAATGCCATTAAAAAACCCCAATACACGTTATAAATAAAATCATAACATTTTCTTCTCTATGACCTTTTTTAAGACCAAAACTTGAAAAATTTTCCAGGAAATTTGTGACACAGGAAAATTAGCTCTTGTGAGTATTGTTTTTTTAGGTGGATTAAGGTAACAGAAGAATTTTCAGTAAATCTAAGATTTTACAAGAATTATCTGAGCCAAATAATAACCTGAAGTTCCAACAGCATTTTATAAGGTGTGAGCCACTACTGATCATAAGCACTATGCATACCTGGGAGATGCACCATGTTTTACTTATTTGAATGCTGATATTTTCTGACAAGCTTATATTGTCAGGATTGGGTTGACAACAAAATCCGAGTTCTGCGGTGATTACCTTTAATGTGAAGTGAGGAGCATCCTGCCCTTGCACTGCATGGGGAGTGAACACACTTGGTGGGACGTGGGGTGAAGGAAATAGCTGAACACAAGCCAGAGGTTGATACACAGATACTCTGCTGTAGATGATGACACATCCAGATGAGATGAGCCTTGAATCAAGGGAGCTGGAAACAGCTTGTCAGGTATAACGACAGGAGTATAACTCTACAGGGTAGAAGAAATATAGAGAGGGGACCTACATTAAAAAGAAAAAAGGTATTTCACCATACAGAAGTACGGCAGGAAAAGGATAGAAAAAGACAGATTTATACATCATGTTTCAAGAAGGATGTTATTTACTTAGACCCCAAGCTTGCCTAGGGAAGCTGGATCCTGTTTATGCAGAAACCACTGTTTTTACACAAATGACATTCTGCAATGTGATCCCATTTTCTCTTCCTCTCCACAGATGATATTAAAAATGAGAATGACAGAAATATGAGGAAAGGTTTGTGTGCTAAGAAGTCTGAGCTGATCTAATAAAAACCTTACAGGACTGACATAAGCAAGAAATCTGTTATTAGCCAACACCAAAACAGCCAGTACAACAATTATATTGTTAGGTTTCTTTGGGCAGTGTACAAAAAAAAAAAAACAAAACTTAAACTGAATTTGTTAGTAGCATAGAATATTGGAAAACGAAATACTTTGATGACTACAAAGAGTCATCAAAGTGATACTTGTAGCACCTATAAAAGAAGGAGCTTTTAATTGTATCTAGGTAGCAGCTGAATCCAAGTCTCTAAAACATTACTGGAAATATGCTTGATGAGCAGTGAAATCTGGTAGTGAACTATTTATCTAGATAGTTAAGTCTTCATTGAAGCCATTCAGTAGGACAGAAGATGGTGCAGCATTTTACTGCCAAACCTGAACAAGCAATAAATCCAATACCTGTAAACAAGTTTTACTTCTGTCATTTGTACAGTCTTTTCTGCATGTCTTTGCTGATATTTACAACCCTGCAGCCGGTTCCCAGTTCCTGCACTCCCCCACCCCCTGCCACTTTTTGGCTGCTGTGGCCAAATGGCTTTAAGTTGTCCTTGCAGCAGGAGAACTCCTGGGTTTAATAGGCTTGTAATGACTGAAGAAGTCGATTTGCTCAGTGACTCCAGGAGGGTCACATCTCCAGCAAGAACTGCATGCATTGAAAAAGTGGGTATAAAATGTAAACAGGGTTAGAGTGAGAATGTAAAATTTGGAATTGCTGTACATTGTTTTTTCAATTGAAAAGCAAAAAAAAAAAAAAAATCTATGTAGGACAGACCCTTTAGAGTTTGCATGATTTTTGTTTTTCTTAAATTATTCTCATTCACCAACCTTTTTTTGATGTGGACTACAGTGCCCCCTATATAAATAAGCTTACTATCTTTTCTTTAACTTTGTTAAGATTATAGTATGCTTTAGAAGATGCAGCAAGAAGATACTTTCATAATATGCTCCAGCACTTACCTAAGAAGGATCTTGCCAGATATTTATTGATTTTTGCTTCAGTTTTATGCTCACTATTCTGTCCTGCTACCTTTTATTGAAAACAACTTATGTCCCTTTTTGATATCCATATTCTGGTGGTTTGGGTGGATTCACCCTTTTTGCTTGCAGCTTGCAGCCAAACACAACCAGAACACATATTCATTTATCTTCCCTGTCCCATTACATTAAGAATGTGTGTGTGCATCAGTTAAACCTGTAATGTGCTTATGCTTGAAGGCATTCTAGGGTGTTACCTCTGTATACAATACTAAAAGGAGTTCACAAACAATGATAAAAGCATACACAGAGATATATATTTCAATGGGAATACAGGCAAGAAAAGAGACATGAAGACACACAAAAAACCCCTCCAAAATCAAGAAAATAAACATGATCTCTCTTTAAAAAAAACAGCTACAAAGGCTTCTCTTCTACTAGGAGGGGAAAGAAGGGCTGAGCTGGGGCTCCCCTGCTGCCACCTAAATATGGACTTTGCTATTAACTGATAGCAAAGTGCACTGAATTGGTTATGAGGTAATAAACTTCCAAGGTTCACATTTAAACTTTGGACCATCAGAGGTTCACAGCCACCAATATGAAAATCAATGGATCACTTAGCTTAATGATATTTTCTCTCACAAAAGTGTTCTAAACCATGCACTATTTCTACAGTTCAGTAGTGCTGAATATGAAGACTTAAGGTTCACTTCAGCTGGGATGAAATAGCTCCACAGAGGCCACATTGAGATTTGGAGAAACCACGAACTTATTAGCTTTACTTACTTGGAAATGTTTTGGATAGTTGATGCATAACACCACATTCTATGTGGCTCAATATGCCAGTTGTCCAGTATCTAAAATGCCATTTTCATAACTGTCATGGCCAGCTGGTAATATTGCTTCTTGGGAAGTAAACTCTTAATTGACACAGGTATGCTTAAAAGGGAACACTGCCAAAACATCTGCTACTTACATTATTCAAATACTCTTTCTTCCAAGTACATTATCTTTCATTAGAGAAATCATCCCCTTTGCATTCACATGGTCAGCGCATCTGTCTCACTCTGTTTCTGGTTCACTGAGAAAAAACACCTTGGTGCCTTGCCAAATAAAGAAAAAAAAAAAAAAAAGGAAAAAAATAGGCAAAAGGATTAATGGAACCAAGAAAATAAATCCCTGTTGGCATTAGGAGGACAAGGATATTCACTTTTATGAGTTCACTGTGTTTTCTGGCATAGGCCATGAGGTTTGAAATGGAAAGAATGGCTTTTTTTGAAAGTTAAAATTATTTGTGTAAATTTTTAAAAATTATTATTGTTTTTTTAAGAATGAGAGTCTGGAAAGCACAGACAGAACATGGGGGTGTAATCAGCCGTAATACTGAATCTTACAAAGTGCAGGCTTTTAGTTTATATTGAATTTCACTTTGTTCACTGGACCTACCCATAGACCATATTCAGTATGTGCAAACATACACCTGAATTGAGGCTGTAGATGATGACACTAACGCAGTACGGAACTCAAATCCTGCTTCTCAGACAGATTTCCTGAATACTGTGAAAAAAATAACTGAACCACTCAACTGCAAATGCCAAAAGGTAGAAAATAGTATGTGCTTTTTTATAGATTGAGATTGGAACTTCTTCACAGCAGGGTCTTCTTGCAAGAGCAATGTTTGAATGGTTTAATGTAATGCCTGCCCTGAGCCAGGCAAATCCTCTGGGCTATAATGTAAGTAATAGTAGAAACACATAGGATTCTCCTCTTTCTCTGCTTGAAAAGTATTGTAAATGGAAGCACAGATGAAAAAATTAGGAAAAGGTATTGACTGCAGTTGTCATGTCTTCTCTAAACCATTTGGATGAGTTCAGCAGCATTCTCAAGGTGTATGCCAGCTTAATTATATAAGCACATTATAAAAGCCACATAATGGTACCTAAACAGACATTGGCAATTAACTTAGAGCTGCACTTGCTTTTCATGGAATCTACAGCATTAGCTCCAGAAATCTGTGAATATTCTGCAAACTAGAAGAACATTATGGGATCAAGTTCTAATGCTTGATTCTAATTTTTAGTGGGAAAAATTTCCTTCTGCACATTTTGAAGCACCCCAGTATTTGCACTAAAGTGTCCTTTGCCTTCACGTGAGATGAAGTTTGATGCTGTAAGAGCTTCATGTACTTAGTTATTGCGGCAGACTACAGTACACAAAGAAGGAAACCAGCAGCTATCAGTTCATAGCTTAGCAAAATATGATGGAGATTTCATTCGCTACCACCAAAAAAATTTTTAGCCCAAAGATGTCAGCTATCCCTGGTAGGTAGCAAAAACCCTCTCTCTTCAACTATGGGCGGCTGAGGCTTATCCAGGAAAGGTCACAATAAATCTTATTATAATGATACATTCAGTGCCAAGTCCCCTAAAAAGGGACATAGTTTTACCCTTCTTAACCCATTCTAAATATAGAGTTTAAGGAGGGATCTTTTCACTTTCCAAGTTCTTGAAAGCAAATCTAAGCTTCATGGTTTTAAATCTATTTCACGTTTTTCTAGCATCTCTGTAACTGATTTATTACATTTTCCCTTATTTGTCACATGAGGAAAACATACTAATCTTCCCCTTGGCTCTTTTCCTCAAGGAAAAGGCTCCACTTACTCATTAATTTGATAAATAAATTAATTTCCTGTGCCAAGAAATTAGTCTTGCAAACATACTACAGACATTTCTGTACAATCACAAGGCTGCAAAACCAATCAGCTAGAGAAAAGTCATTTTGCATCATCAAATATTGATTAAGTTAATGAAAATTTTGACAAAGAGCCCTATGATAGCATAAGATTAACTGCCATGTGTGTTTTTATTAGATTTTTTCTTTGTAACTAAAAAATAGTTTATACGTCAAAGAAAATTATACAAAAAATGAATTAGAATTAAGTTAATTTTATATTACAGTTGAAAATGCAAATAATACCCTTTCAGTATAAATGACAGCCTTTTTCCAGGGCCACTCTTGGTAATTCAGAAGCAAAATTAAGTTAGAATTCTACAGGGAATTCTTGTAGACCAATTATTAGTATTATTTATTAAGACAGTGGTTGTAGTGCTAGAGAAAAATTTAGTCTCTTCTGTGCTTCAGAAAATCTTATATTCTATATAAATACTCAGGTCAAGAGGATTTTACAAACCTTCAAAACTAGCGGGTACAAAACTGCACAGAGTATTAATAATAACAATATTTTAATAATGAGAACTGTACTTAAACAAAATTTATTTTTCCCTTTTTCTCAAAAGGTGCCACTCTTGCAAGAAACTATGAGGAGTTACACACTGATTAAAAAGTTAAATTCACAGTGTAAAATTCCAGCTAAGAAAAAGACTAGGTCTTAATAATTAGTAGGCAATTACCTACCTGGTACATTTGCAAAACGGGGGGCTTAGAGCAGCTAAGGGAAAGTGGAGAAATGCAGCTTCAGTTCAGAAATGCAGTCTAGTTTCAGGCATCTTCCCATGGGAAATCATGGCCTTCTAAAGCATTTTCTAATACTTGTTTTGCAACATATGGTGTATGAGCATTCAGTAGAAAAGAGTATGATCTGTAAATAAATGTCATTTTTAAGAAGGACCATGTGCACAATTAGGAGATTCCCAAAAGAGCTAAGTGGGGTTTAAATGCTACTCCAATGCCTTTGGGCTAGAAACCTTGGCACAGATTGAACCAGAAAAAGACAATCTTGATTAACAGTGCCTCTGAGGCTGTGACAGAGACAGCACTGGTGATGCTCAGCAGCACTGCTGCAAAACTCACTGGCCAAAGCCCAAGAGGAGAATAAACTACACTCATTGTTTAGGTGTGACAAGTGCCCCCTCCCTAAAACACGCTTTTGGGATTATGTATAAAGAGTTCCATTCCTGCTGCCCTCCATAAGGCTCCTAGTGCCATTGGCAGAATACTCTGGGGACTGCTGGGCTTAAAAAAAACTCCGTAACAACTACTGGAGTTTAGGAATCATCTGGCCCCGTGCAGCTCCCCACATCATTCCCACTTCCAAAGCGCATTATCATTATGGGACTACTGGACAATCAAAAAGAGGGGAGGAGAAAGAACATTCAGAGTCATCCTAAATAGGAATATGACGATACTATCTAGAGAACAATAAAATACAACTTATTGTAATCCAATGTAAAATTGATGTCATTCATTGACTTAGTCTTTTTTATTACAAGTCAGAAAATACTCCAAGTATTCTAACTACAGGTTTCTATTTGACATAGACTCTTAATTCTTTGGTGTAAGATTCAAACACCTCCCAGGAGTGCTAACGCACCTTTGACTGACTTTTTTTCATCTTATTCCCAAAGGGAGAGAAAAAAAATCTGGATTCAGTGCAGAGCTGAGTTTCACTGTTTTACATGATATCTCTGCCTCCTCCCAAGGATGGCTGCTCAAGGAGAAGTATCAACCTCAGCCTTCATCAGTTTAGGTCACGTGGTGCTGTTTGCTGTGTACTGTCCCCTTCCTCTCCTGTAACTCATCTAATCTGTTTTTCAGAGTGAATTTATAGCCCATGGGAATAACTCCGCAAACTATTTCCATGGGAATAACTCCGCAAACTATTTATCCTGAGACTAGTTCCAGCACACTCGAGGTATAACCTGTAACTAGCAGCTTTTCAGCTGAAAGAACATTTCTGTCTCAATGTCTATTCATTTTTTTTCTTTTCCCTGTGCAATGAAATTGCCATATAACTAGCAATTACTCCCTATAGCAAACAATTTCTGTGATGGCTATTTTCCCATTGAAACTAGATTAATTCACTTATTTATGAAGTGTACCAAAGAGGCATCAGTATTCTGAAAAGTCCCAGTCAACAATGACTCAGGCTGGCAATGAATCAGTGGCTACACATGACAATATTCACCGCAATAAACTTCTTTTTGAGTATTATTATATCTATCTTTTTTAATGTCATAATGTATCTCAGTGAATACTTATATCCAGAAAAATTACATTCAAGCTTTTAAAAAGGCTTATTTTACTCCAAAACAGACTTTGTGAACACATCACTGCAGATACACATTTCTTCTGATTCCCTGGTTCAGCTATCAAATTTTCCCAAGTGAGAACTGAAAGAAATGCCTCTGCCTTTTCCTCTAAATACCAGTCGGAAGATCACAGACTGTAGCCAAAAATTTGAATTATTTGTGAATGCAATTTTGTAAAGGCTGCTGTTATATGGGCAGCTATAGATCTGGTTTTGATAAGAATCTGCTTTTCTGAAAAGAATCAGAGTAGCACTTTAGCATATGTCTAATTTGAAAGCTATTCTCCTTCAGTCAGGTTTAAGCTTACGACTCAAGTTCGCTCTTGCTGAAGTGTTTTCTTGATCTTCTTTAAATAAATATTTACAAATCTAAAACCTACTTATTGTTCCTCTAAAGAACATTGAAATCTTACTTTTACCACTTCATTAAGTGGATCAAATACTACCATGACATTATAGTGGAAATACTAGAGACTCTCAACTTTAGATAAAGGTAAGAAGCAATCACCACACAGGCTTTCACATTAATGAAATTTAAAACAAAATCCCAAAATTCTCAATGAATTTTCCAAAAGTGGTTTTCTTCATTTCCCCAAGAACACAGTGTTGATTGTTTTATAATCCAGTCAGGAACTATGCTCTAGATGAATTCAGCCAGTCTGTATCGAAAAAACTTTTTTAACCTTTCTACAGCACTTCATTATCAGCACTATCTAGACAAAGAACTACCATTTCAATTTCGTCTTTCAATGCATAAAGCCATTCCCCTAACACCGTCTCATACAGCCACATAGTGGCTGAAAGCTCATCTCTACCTTCTTGCAGCTGGTGCTCTTATCACTGTGTCACTGACAAATTGTGTCACGATAAATTGAGTTTTTATCACATTTAATTTAATTCTGGAGTAATTTCTTTTGAAGTAAACTTTTCTCACATCTTGATAAGGCATGCCTTCTGCAGAGCAGAACTCCTATATTGAAACACAAATTGAATGCATCATAGAGCACAAGACTTGTTCAGAATGCCACCTTTAAAGTACAAAGCGTAATGTCACTTTTACTCCAGCAAAATTTCATACTCTGCATTGCAATAATTGCCATTTTTACACAAAGTAAACCATTAGTCACATACAGATTAAAGTCACCTTAAGCCTTCCACAGGAAATAACACTGATTGGTGTACAGGTGGTGATGACAGTATTTTTTCTAAACTGGACTACTACCATGGTCTTGTATATGCTGTACAACTTTCCTTTTGGTTTGCTCTACTACCATCTCCAGGAAAAACCACGTGTCAGCTTTCTCTGTCTCTATTATGGCCTTTTTGAGGGTAGCGGGTAAGACTTAGGTCCACGACATTACTACAAACAGACAAGAAAAATGAAAATAAACTCTCTCTCATTATGGTATATCAGGAATATGTACACACTTTAGTCAGGTGCAAATTAGCAAGAAATATGAATTGTTCTGAATAGAAAGCTATTCTTGAGAAAAATGTGGCAAAACTGCTCAATGCCTTTGTTTTCCTTTGGTAATTAGAGAGTCTTAACCCTTAAGCAGACCCCCACTCCTATTCAGTGCATGAAAATGGTTTTAGAAGTAAGAATTTATTTGGAAAATACCTACAGCTGAATGGTTCTTAATACGGAAAAAATGTCAGTGATCATCTTGAGTCAAATAGAAATGCAAGATGGGTATATGCATGCAAGTCAATCATCTGCTTGGACGGCAAGGTGAAAGAGCACTTTTTATGCCTTCGGTGAGGCACCATGGCTTAGGAAATGGCTGAGGGTTTACAGACTATGCAGAACTGATAGGACTGTTCTGGAAACTAGAATACTGGTTTGCAAAATCTGGGATTACTCCAAACAAACTCCTGACAGTGGAAGAGGGTGGAGAGAACTGTGTATGTTAAAAAAGGAGACTGCTATCATAGAGTTAGGGGCCCTCCTGAACTTGGACCACCAGTGCTCAAACCCTCAACAAAATATTCCAAGTAATTGTGTCTGCTCATGAAAAAAAATTTTGTAGGTACCTCTCTCTATACAGACAAGGATCACAGAAGCTTCTTCTCAGAACTAAAATTTAACCTCTGAGGAAAAGACAACTTCCATTGATAAAACATGCAAAGAAAAACTCAGCGAGGTCTCATAACTACAACTGGATATTACATTTAATCTAAAGTTAAAGTCATGAGGCTTTGAGAGGAACCCAAGCTGACAAAAACATGATTTCAAACCAGAATCATAAAATAGTTGAGGTTGGTGGTGACCTCTGGAGATTCCCTACACCACCTGCTCAAGCAGGAACAGTACCACAGCAAGGTGACGTCCATCTGGGTTTTGAATATCTCCATTGACTGAAACACCGCAACCCCTCCAGGCCAACCCTTTCCAAAAACTACTCAGAGCTCCCACTGTCCTCAGCTTTATGATGCATTAGAAAACAGAATTATAGACACAAAGAGAGCATTTATAGCATGAAGAGGACTAACTGAATTTATTGGGATTAGCAAACTGAGAAAACTTGTTATGGAGATGACAGAGGGAGAGTACATACACGCCATCAAATTACTGTTTTGAGAAAGTGACTTTTCTCTCCACAGGGACATTTTATATATTTATGTAATCAGAGAGCAGCCTGACTGGGACTCGTTGTAGAAAACAGAGGCTTTCATACACTGGGAAGGAAATCAGACTTTTCTGGCACTGAATGTAATTAGGCAGCAAAGAAATAAACACAACTATTTTTAAAGAAGGTGATGTGGCATAACAGAAAATGTGTAGTCTGCACCTTTGCCTATTCCCTGACATACAGTCCCCGCACAAGTCAGATCATTCCCATTATGTCAGCACTCTGGAAGCAGGGATACTAAGACCACAGGTGACCCTGCTTTATTTCTGATAGTCTCTACTAGCTCCTAAATTACTGTCACAGTGTGCTGAAGAAAATTCTACGTTTGACATTACTGAGTGTCATGACAGGTTACTACAGAATTTATTCTGCACACATTCAGTATTTGCTGTGGAGACACCTTTGCTTTGCCAAGTCCACTGATGTGAAGGGTGAGTGTCCTGATACACTGCAATGATACTACATGAGTTTCAAAAGTTAAATTAAATGTTATAGTACATTACATCAGCTGAAATGACATGTCCTGCTTATGTCTTAAAAAGTGACTTATTTTGTAAAGTATGGCTCTGCTGAGAAGTTATAAAGTAAAACTGGTATCAGGTTTCTACATGACATTGTGATGACTGACTTGCTCAAGTTACAGATAATTTATTCTCCCTCAATTTCCACCTTCATTTTAACTGACAGTCAAGAATTTTTTTCTTGAAGGCTGAGACTCAGGCAGAGACCACCCTGCCCTCCTGCCCTCACTCAACCATCACCCCTACTCTGCAGCACAGCTGCATCTGGGAATAACGTGAAGCTGAACAAGAGCAATTTAAGAGGAATTAGAAAAATATTTGTAAATGTTAACAATAGCCTCGCAAGGCTACATCTCTAGTCTTCCTTTGTAGCCAACCTAGTGCCCTGAATCACAGCATGATTCAGAAAAGGCTTCTGCCCTGACTCAAAACTCCAGAGAAGACTATTCTGCAGCTGTTGTCAGTGAGGAAACTGGAGGTAACTTGACAAAGCTGCTTTCATAACTCTGCTACCTTGTGACCACTTCTGTTGGTAATGCCCAGGTCAGAACCTGGCATCCACCTGAAACTTGCACACATTCAGAGCTTTTGAATATGCACATGAGAATCTTGTATTAAATGTTGTTAATTAGAATATTTCTACAAAGGTCATACGCTAGCTCAGCTAGTGCATGTAGCAGTCTGTCAATAAATTCAGATTCTGTTCTGATCACATAGATAAATTGGATCAGTATTTTCAGCAGTATAATGATAGCTCTGCCACTTTACTTGACTCAAAAAAAGGATGACAGCCTTCTCTAAAATATACAGTTTAGCATTTGCATGACATTTTAAAATTGTTGAAAATTTTTATTAATGATGTCTTCCTCAAATCTCACTACTATCTTTGTCAATCAATGCACTCAGCTGAATTCAAAGGGTTAAATCAGTGTCAAACCAATTGACAGCAGTGCACCTCGCAACCACCACAGCTCCACTTCTGTTCTGACAGTCTCCCATAAATACGGTCACATTAATACTGTAAATAAATATTTGACCTTGTCAAGTCTCATAACTAAGCAAAGTCTAGGCTATACATTAATTGATGTATACAACTGATTTTCTAGACAAGCTTTTGCATTTTTTTTTATGAACAGAGGAGGTGAGACTGTCATTGATCAAACAATAACCAAACAACAGAACAAGGCTTCACAAGACTGACTGAATTTCAGGAAGCCGATGGGCTCTGGATAGATTCTTAAAAGCCTGCAGAAAACCATGAGCTGAATGGAAAATTAACACACCTTTAATTTAATTTCTGACCTGGAAAAAAACAAAGAAAGGAGAGCACCAGTAAATTAATATTATTGTTGTGGTTGTTGGGTTTTTATACTTTTGGGATTTTTAATAAGGTGGGTAATTTAATATGTTTGGTTTTTATACAGTTGGGTTTTTATATGGTTGCTTTTCAAATGGTTCAATTTAGATATAGTTGGGTTTTACATATTTTTTAAATACTGTTTTATACAGCTGGTTTTTTATACATCGGGATTTTTATATGGTTTGGTTTTTTATACTATAGATTTTTTCCTACAGTTGCTATTTGGACTCTCATTTTTATATACTGTTTTTTATAGTATTATAAAGTCAGTTTTCGTATAATTAGTTCTTTATATGGTGGAGTTAAGTATTTTTAAGCTTTCTTAATTTTTATTTGGCTTATTTTTAAACTCCTGTTTATTACAGAATCCTGTTTTCTATGCTTATACCATTGGTTTTAATTTGGTGGGTTTTTTTATACAGTTGGTTTTTTCTGTAAGTTTTTTTTACACTGCTTTTTATTACAGTTGACCTTTTAGTATGGCTGGTTTTAATACATTCAGGGTTTTAAACATTTTCTTTATTATACTTTGGCTCTTAAATACGGTTGGGCTTTTATACCTTGGTTATTTAATAAAGTTCGTTTTTATCCTCTGTTTTTATACATTTGCTTTTTAATATGGTATGCTTTTTGGACAGTTTTTCAGAATTTTTTTTCTACTTTTGTTTTTTCTGCTTTTTTCATATGATTGTGTTCTACGGTTGGTTTGTATGCAGTTCTTTAGACAGCTATCTTGGATTTTTTTTTAGACAGTTGGTGTTTGAAGCTTTGGGGTTTTATACTTTTGTTTTTAAAACAGGTTTTATACACTTGGTTCTCATACAATTTCTTTTGTTACAGTTTTTTATGTGGTTGATTTTCACTGCAGTTGGTTTTTAATGTCTGTCTTTAGTGCGGCTGTTTTTGAAGTAGCTGGTTGTGATGTTTGTTTTGATATGGTTGGTTGTTTATACAGTTGGGGTTTTTTATACTTTTTTAACATCTGATTTTTTTCTACTATTCTTTTTAATAGAATTGGTTTTTTATCTGGTTGAATTTTTACACCATGATTCTTTAATATGGTTAGTATTTATATTGGAGGTTTTGATTTCTTAATAATTATGATTGAGTTTTAATGCAGTTGATTGTTATTACATAGTTGGTTGTTTATTTAGTTGGTTTCTGATGTAGTGAGTTTTTAATATAGTTGGGTCTTTTATAAGATTTATTTTGGTATCCATTTGGTTGGTGTTCCATACTTTTGGGTTTTATGTGATTGTTTTTTAATATGGTTGGGCTTTTTTATACAGTTAGTTTATTATACTTTGGTTGTTTAATATGGTTGGGATTTATGCCTTGGTTTTGCAGTACGGCTATTTTTTATACTGTTGTCTTTTCATTCTGTTGGGTTTTTATATGGTGGGGTTTTAGATGCTTGTTTTTACCACATCTGTTTTTTGCATATTTGGTTTTTTACACTACTGGTTTTGCATGGTTGTTTTTAGCACACTTGGTTAAAATATGGTTGGATTTTAAAGATTGGTTCTAAATCAGTTGGTTTTTATGGGGTTGTTTTTAATAACTTGGGTTTTTTATATGGTTCATTTCTTATGCAGTTGGTTTTTTACATGGTTGTTTTTTATATAGTTCTAAGAGTTGCTATTTGGTATGGTTAGTTTTGTATATATGGTTGCTTGTTATACTTTGGTGGTTAATATGGTTGGGGTTCTATGCCTTGGTTTTGTTATATGGTTAGTTTTTATACTGTTGGATTTTCACACCGTTTGTTTTCATAGAGTTGGGTTTTTATATATTTGTCTTTCTTTATACACTGGAACTTTTACCTGCTTGGGTTTTAGACAATTTCTTTTTTAAACTCTGGTTTACATTACAGTTGGATTTTTTATGGTTGTTTTTTATATGGTTGATTTTAAGTGCTATGGGTTTTTAATGTGGTTGTTTTTAGTGCACTTAAATTTGATATGGTTGGTCCTCCGCTCTTGTAAGGCCCCACCTGGAGTACTGCATCCAGTTCTGGAGCCCCCAACACAAGAGAGACATCAACCAGTTAGAACGAGTCCAGAGGAGGCCACAAGGATGATCCAAGGGCTGGAGCATCTCTCCTACGAGGACAGGCTGAGAGAGTTGGGGCTGTTCATCCTGAAAAAGAGAAGGCTCCAGGGAGATCTTATAGTGGCCTTCCAATACCTGAAGGGGACCTACAAGAAAGCTGGGGAAGGACTTTTCATAAGGGCAGGTAGTGATAGAACAAGGGGAAATGGCTTTAAACTAGAAGAGAGTAAGTTTAGATTAGATATCGGGAAGAAATTCTTCACTGTAAGGCTGGTCAGACACTGGAACAGATTGCCCAAAGAAGTTGTGGATGCCCACTTCCTGGAAATATTTAAGGCCAGGCTGGATGAGGCTCTGAGCAACCTGATGTAGTGGGAGGCATCCCTGCTCACGGCATGTGGGTTGGAGCCAGATGATCTTTAATGTCCCTTCCAACCCAAACCATTCTATGATTCTATTATTGTTTATACAGTAGGGTTTTTTACTTTTTCTTTAAATTTTTGCTTTTTATACAATTGACTTTTAATACAGTTTGGGTTTTTATATTTTTATTTATATACTTTGAATGTTTAATATGGGTGGTTTTACTGTTGGTTTTAACACCTTTTTTTTAAATAAACTTAGTCTTTATACAGATGATTTTTAATGTGGTTCGGTTTTTAGATGGTTGGGGTTTAATATGGTTAATATACATGTGATTTCTTAGAAGGTTGGGTGTTTTAGATCATTGGGGGTTTGTGCTGTGTTTGTTAATATGGTTGCTTTTTAAAGAGCTGGGTTTTCTAACAGGGTTGGGTTTTTTATATGGCTGGGTTTTTTTAAAGAGTTTGTCCTTTTGATACTGTTTTTTTTTTACTTTTTAATATGTACAGATGGGTTTTTTTCTACTCTCTTTTTTAATACATGTGGGGTTTTAGCATTTTAGTCTTAATATGGTTGCTTTTTCATACCTTTTAATATGGTTGAAGCTTCAATTACAGCAACAACAGCTGACAATTTTCATTACTAGGCAGTGTGCATTTTGATAGCAAATGTCATAAGCTCCTCTAAAAACCTTTCCCCTCATTATTTAGACAGCTAAAAATGAATTAATTAGGTAACATAACATAACAGCTATGTTTATCTGCTGGAATAAAGTAATTTCCATAACATAGGCATTTCTATATTAAACAAATGTATACCCACGCACAGAGACACATCCAAAGTAACACATTACAAAGGACTGAGCTATTATTGAGAATACAGTGACTGGATACTACTGATAGTGACATTATTAAATTCTTTCAATGTCTGCTATGGTGAGAAACCAGCCCTTTACAATTCTAGTACAGTAGGCTCCTGTTTTCCTTCTTTCTGCCTTTGGAGAGGGACTGAAAGGTACCTGGTATATAACTAGCTAAATACTCATGGTTAGAAATGTGCAGTCTCCTCTCATCTTGAAAGTACATTTTAACCCACCTAGTATGGATGGGTATGTTATGGTCAAACTCAGGCAGCTTAAACCTAGTCAGTGTTTCAGCCTTCAAGACTTAATGACAAACTTAATGAGATTACTCTGATCTTTCTATTTAATCTTTTTTTCTTCTTCTCCAAGCTCACATGCATACTTGAATTTTCTTGTCAAAAATCACAGAGTACCTTCTAATTAAAAGTTAGGATAATATAGGAATCAATTAATTTAGAATCAGAAAGCAACATTACATTTGCAGTAGAGCTCATTAAATAATTTAAATGGAAAAAAAATAATGCATTCTGCTCATGGGAAGTGAGAAGAGCAATGATTTTTAAAATGTTAATTTTTGATTACTGAATTAAATGATCTAGAACGGAAAGCTGTCATGTTTAAAGAACAGGAAACTTTGTTTTAAAATACAATCCCATTTTAAATTGTTATTTGCACATCCGAGACCTACTGAAAGCTGTTGCTATACACCTAATTAATGAGCCATACATATTTGAACATCTGTATTTCACTCTTCATTTATTTACTTACTCATCCACTTGGAGAAAAAACACTTGAAAACATTTAAACAAAAATCCAGTCAATAGATAAAATAGCAGTTGTGTGATAAAGAATCACTTCTTATATGTATGGTTTGCAGCTGAATGACCTTCTGACAACACCTACTTTCCGTCTTCTACACCATGAGCTCATAAATAAAATGTGTTCTATTCTAAGGTATGTAAAATTCAGCTCAACTGCCTCGGAGTGGAATGTCACAGACATTGTTCAAATGCTACACTAGGGGATGATCTGGATAAACTGATCAACTAAATATGGGCTATAGCTGGCTACTACAAACTATACATTGGGTGAATCAACTTAGCATTCATTGCCTTCATTGCTATTAAATAGGAGATAACAGGAAGCTCTTCCTGCCACACTTTCTCCTCTATCATTCTAGACCACAGACTCTTTAAGAAAGAGATGTAGGTTTTAACTATAATGCACACAGCGGCTTTCGGTTTGTTGTTGTGGTTTTTTTTCTTCTCCCTGTTGAGTGCAGTTACTGCACCCTTTTTGCATAGTTTCTAAGTATAGACAACAGTTTGCAGTCTCTGTGGAGACAGATCCTGACACTGGCAGCTTAGCAGTCACATTGCGATCCTCAGCAGGAGCCTCTTACTGACCTGCCTCTTTGACATTTCAAATGGTATAAACAAGGGATAAATGTTTGTCAAATATATTCCAGAAGCAGTAGAAATGTTTACAGATAATGAAGTAAAATTAGCCATCATGATAGTATCAAACAGGTGGAGATAAAAGTGATTTTACTGATACTAAACAGAACTGTAATACTCATAGTGCCCAAGACAAAAATGCATTAAGAGAGAAGAAATTTTGCAAACAAAATGAGTCACATTTTACAAGCATATAATCCTGAAATTTATGTTTAACAGTATGTATGACAGTCTGACTATCAAAACCTCAATGCAATACATGAATGTACCTAAGGGCCATTGGAACAAACATCAAAACATGCTATTTCAGTTTGACTTGGTTAAATTTTCATACTTGCTAAATTCAGTAGGCACATGCATATTTTACACGTTTCAATGAAAGCCTGACATCTCTCATTTAATTTCTCCTAAGCCTACAGTATTAAAATGAGTCTACTGCCAGAATTTTTCAGTCACTGAGTAACTGAATTGTAACACCATAAAAGTTTAGGAAATATCTACCAAGAGAATTTATTCAGTTATCTAACAGTTAACAGGAGCTGAGCACACTAACCAAATGGCTTCCTGCAAGTAGCAATTTAAGGGAGATTATTTTTACTTTATACACTGGAAAATAAAATGTTAAGCACTAGAGAGAGGGTTGAATGCTCTGGGCACCAACTACAACCATTTTGTATCACCACATCCCAGTATGTCAGCTGTTTGCTCTAGTTTCCCTGCTAGAGGCATTATATGCATGTCAACTTAGAGGAGTCCATTTCAATCCTATTCTACAAACCAAAGTACTCCATTCACTTTAAAATATTTACTTATGCAAATTTATATTGAAAGTTTTAATTTGCTCAATGGATAGACACAAGTTAAAGAAGGATTATTTAATTTTCAACCCAGAAAATGACTCCAAATAAGTATTTATTACAAAATACATTATATTCCTCTTTTAGCCATGTTACTTCTAAATGTTTTTGTTGTTCTAGTCAAAAATATGAAATCATTATTGAAGCTTCCATCAAAACACAAGCATCAAGAAACTAAGATTAGGCACACGATTTAACAGTCTGATCTAAACAGACTTAATTCATCTCAGTTATGTCTGCACTGCAGTGCCATATTAAATACCTGAGCAAGGTATCATTGTGGCTACACTTCTGCTAATACTGAGACAACTAGTTTGAAATGAATTTAAAAATCTTATGACATTCTAGTCCTCTTATGGGGTAATTTAGCTATCTGTCTAAAATGATTACATGTTTTGAGGCTAAGAGGCCAAAGACCGAGCATGCAGCAATATGACAGTCCTATTGCAGCACGTCTGCCTGATGTGAGTATCTCCTCTGGTATTGTGTGGAAAAGTGTAATTGTTTGACATGTTACAAAGTAACTTTTATGGAAAAAATGTCAATGTTAAGAAAATGAATGTTTCACAGGAATGCATTAAAACTGTTGATACTCTTACAGTAAAAAAACCTACAAAAAAAATTTTTTTATGGTTGCCATCTTCTGTTTCAGCTTTACAATTCTGATTATAAATAGGAAGAGAAATATACTGCAAGAGTCACAAGAATACGATTCATGACAACCATACAGTAAGAATTCCTCTAATGACTATATTCCTATTTCTGAAGGGGTTTGTTTTCATTCTCATTTAATGTGAAACAAATTTTTGCTCTCTGTCATCTAAGTTTTTACACATAGACCAACTGTTCATTCCCTATTTGTACATAATTAGGTTCCATTACAGTTAGTTTATGTTATCAGACAGAAGTATTTCAGTCAGAAATTTACTGTGATACACTAAAAGGTGAAATTCTTAAGTAATGTTTTCAAATAAACTTGTGCAAAACTGGAAGCTACAGAGACATGTATTGAGAAGCTATAGCTTCTTATTCAAGTTCAGCCCCTTGATCTATTTGGGTCTAAACCTCTGTCCAGCCTCTCATCAGCTTCAGAGAAAATGTTTTCACTAAAAATAGGAATTTTGTCTAACTTATTTACCTAATACTTGGGTGTTTAAAGCCTTACCCCCAACTCCCCTTTCCCTCCAGGATAATGTTTTTGATGGAATGTATTTTATTGCTGTTAACAAATAACACTAAAATGCAGAAAAGCTACTACTAGTGAGTACTAATATCTCATATAGGGAAAAAAGTAAGAATAAGTTTTGAAAAGTTCTGTGTTAACAGGTATTTTATAAATCATAAAGGTATATTACATCAGTAAATTATATGTCCTTTTTCTTAAGATACCTTTAAATGTATTCTTAACCAGTTAGGGAAATACAGTTTGAGAATAACATAACAATCTTCAAAAACAGTAGCTGATTGGTATAAAAATACACGTATGTACACAGAAAATTACTCAATTGTTTCTCTGCCATATCTTACTTCATAAACTTACAGTAATTTATAGCAAAAGACTTACAATATGTGATATTTTAAAGAATATTATATATAGCTATTAATGATCAAAATTGTATCCTAATTATGGGAAAAGTAGCAATTAGTATTATAATTCAATTGTCAGTCACAAAAGGGGCTAATAGAATTGCTAGAGGAAACACAGGAGACCTGTACTGGTGCTTAATCAGTTTTACCCCTGCAGTCAAGATTTTCCATATTGACCTTCAGTGAACGATTTAGCAGTCATTAAACTACCACATAAAATATGCCAATCCCTTCAGACCTTTTGATAAGGCATCAGATGAATATTGCTTTGGAAAGAGAATGTACTGAATTTTTAGTCTCCAGTCCAGCAAAAGAACACCAATTTCTTGGTCCTCCATGGACTTGATAATCACTTGGGGACTTCTGGCAGACAAAGTGATGGAACAAAAAATGAACCAATTCACAGTAAGACAACACAACTCAAAGCTTTGTTACACAGAAATAGACCTGAACTATAACTTCCCGCTCCTTTAATCACATTCTCCGACACTGTCTTTGCTACTTGACAGCTATAAGTAGAGGGAAGAAGCTTCCTTCTACCATTGGTTTACATTAAAAAGATAGACAGGCATCAAAATTACTGTCTCTGTCCCCTGGACTTTGGCATCAATCTGTTTGTGCACATCGAGATTGATTTTCCCCATAACTTTAGAATGGACACTTGGGTACATTAACAAAATGAATATGATCATAAGCATGAAATATTACCCTGATAACTATTTGCATTCATAGAATCATAGAATGGTTTGGGTTGGAAGAGACCTTAAAGATCATCTAGTTCCAACCCCCCTGCCATCAGCAGGGACACCTCCCACTGGACCAGGTTGCTCAAAGCCTCATCCCACTTGGCCTTGAACACTTCCAGGGAGGAGCATCCACAACTTCCTTGGGCAACCTGTTCCAGTGTCTCACCAACCTCACAGTGAAGAATTTCTTCCTAATATCTAAACTAAACCTACCCTCTTTCAGCTTAAAGCCATTTCCCGTTGTCCTGTCATTAACTGCCCTTATAAAAAGTCCCTCCCCTGCTTTCCTGTAGGCCCCTTCAGGTACTGAAAGGCCGCTATAAGATCTCCCCTAAGCCTTCTCTTTTCCAGGCTGAACAGCCCCAACTCTCTCAGCCTGTCCTCGTAGGAGAGGTGCTCCAGCCCTTGGATCATCCTCATGGCCCTCTTCTGGACTCGTTCTAACTGGTTGATGTCTCTCTTGTGTTGGGGGCTCCAGAACTGGATGCAGTACTCCAGGTGGGGCCTTAAGAGAGCGGAGGACCAACCATATCAAATTTAAGTGCACTAAAAACAACCACATTAAAAACCCATAGCACTTAAAATCAACCATATAAAAAATGACCATAAAAAAATGAGAGCGGAGTAGAGGGGGAGAATCACCTCCCTTGACCTGCTGCCCACTCTTCTCTTGATGCAGCCCAGGATACAGTTGGCCTTCTGGGCTGCAAGCGCACATTGCCGGCTCATGTTCAGCTTCTCATCTACCACAACTCCCAAGTCCTTCTCTTCAGAGCTGGCCTCAAGCCACTCATTGTCCAGCCTGTATTTGTGCTTGGGGTTACCCTGATCCAGATGCAGGACCTTGCATTTGCCCTTGTGGAACTTCATGAGGTTAGCACATGCCCATCTCTCAAGCTCGTCAAGGTCCCTCTGGATGGCACCCCGTCCCTCCAGCATGTCAACCACACCACTCAGCTTGGTGTCATGGACAAACTTGCTGAGGGCACACTCAATCTGCCTGTCCATGGCACTGACAAAGATGTTAAAGAGCACCAGTCCCAATACCGACCCTTGAGGGACACCACTCGTCACCGGTTTCCACTCGGACTTTGAGTTGTTGATCACAACTCTTTGAGTGCCACCGTCCAGCCAGTTCCTTATCCACAGTGGTCCAGCCATCAAACCCACATGTTTCCAATTTAGAGATAAGGATGCCATGCAGGAGTAATTCCTGAAGTAAATGTTATCTTGCCACAAGACACACTCCCTTTTTCAGGGTTTTATAATTCAACTGTAATATTCATGGCAGGCTAACTTGACATACAGATCTTTGCAGGAAAATAATTTATGCATTTTCATAAACTATAGGAGTTTAAGAAACAAAAGAGCAGATATGTTCTTTGCAGTAGTTTGTTTACCATTTAGAAGTACTTGTTGTTTGAAATCCCTTATATTTAAGGGCTTGAGAAGAAAGGCAGCATAAGAACAATAGACTTTATTCCACTGCCCTTGCAAAGGTCAAGTGCAGCTATTGAATTACAAAGCAAGAAGGAAATCCTGGCGCATTAATTAAATGTCAAAACTCCCACAAGAACTGCTGGTTTCCAAGCTGTAGCCTTGTCTGTTCATTTGCGTATCTCTTGCCTAATGGCTCTATACCACATCAAGTCATACTTTCCATATAAATATAAAAAAGTATAAACTATTCTGTTTTCCTGATGTTCTCATTGGAGAAAAACAGCTTTTCAGAACAACAAAAAAGAACGAAACTTTGTCTTACAATATTAATTTTAAATGCAAGTGAATACTTTTAAAAGAAATTTTATCCTCCAAGCTCTGTTACTCATGAAATAACATAGTCCACAAACTTTTAATCTGTCTGGATTTTCAATCACATATCCTAGTCATGCTTGTCTTTAAAAGGATAGTTATGTGTCTAATTCATTCCCAGTCCATAGCAATCCATCTCAAATATTTTGCAGTTTGGAGAGTTGCAAAAATACAGCTTAGGAAACCACAAATCTAATACAAAACCCTCATGGGAGATTGAAGAAACAAAGAAGATTTAGGTATTAATATACACCACTTCATTTCAGTCCCATTCTGTCCTATCAGTTGCTTCCATAAATATTGGAAAATCACCCAGCTGTAAACTAGCATAGCAAATTGACTTCCTAGGCATTGCTCAACTGCACACATATGGCTGCATATGAC
This sequence comes from Caprimulgus europaeus, assembly GCA_907165065.1. The sequence goes on along the minus strand of OU015531.1, from coordinate 37,005,280 downwards.
CACCTATGTCAGTGCACATCAAATCTGAGCATTGCTCAAAAGCAAACAACCAACACCAACATATTGTTGTAGTAAACCTGTGTTATCTCATCCAGGTGTTCATGTTCCAGCAGGGGGATTGGACTAGATGATCTTTTGAGGTTCCTTCCAATCCCTAACTTTCTGTGATTCTGTGAAATGTTCTTCTGCCATGTGCTGGGGGAGAATAAATGACAGCATACAGGCAACAAAGATTCTGAAAAAGGAAACTTTGTAGAGGTTCTCTAAAAGTTCTCACAGGTTTTACAGCTTTTATAGTTCTCACTGGGTTTATTTTACCATAAAGCAATTCTGAAATAAAACAATATCTCGGCTATCAGGTAAAGAACCAGAAGAACGATCAATCACACAGTCTGTGGAATATTTCTTGTAGCTATTAAAAAGGTAGACCTAATGCAGTTTTTCCATCAGATCAAAAGTCACTCTAAAAGTTAACTATTTCAAACTGTGGACTCAGTAAAAGTCTTTCATACTGCCCCTTCAAGTGGTTAATAAACTCATTTTTCACAGTGACTATGTAGTAGCAGAAAAATAAATATTTATAAATGCAGTTTACTCAATTTTTTTGTCTGCAGGGAATAGCCAAGACTGACTAGTTTGAATGAAATACAGGAAGGTGTGAGACAATTTCTAGAAATAGAAATCAAAACCAAATTTTGAGATAGGCAGAAGCTGTTACTGAACTTCTGCTCATTTTATAGAGATAATTTCAAGTCAGAAATAAACAAACAATACAGAGGAGTCTGCTGGGAGTCTCCAACTCCTATTCAGCAGCTCTATCAAGTATTTCAGATATTTGGCAATATGCCAGCAGGGCTCATCTGCAGAAGACATAGTTTGAATTTTTTCCCTGGCATTAATCAGTATAACCCCACATTCTACCCAAGTTACACCTCAATGTGATGCAAAATCAACATGTCAGGTATTTAGAAGCACCATAAAAATAAATAAATAAATAAATAAATAAATAAACCTAGAAAATAAGATACTACCTTGAAAGACAGGATCATGCTAACAGCAAGGTGCCTGCATTTCAAATGCTCTTATTTAGAACTAAATAGAAGGGGTTTTTAAAAAAAATTTCCTTGCTACTTTACTAGTCTGTTCTGTCCAATACTATTCAGGACCTTATGTCTCAGAAAGCCCAGTACATTAAGTGACTAACATCTATCATATGTTGTTTGTTTTCTTGTTTTCTCTACAGGAGCTAAAAGATATGCTATAGGAAAGGATTCTTTTATTTTCTTAGGATTTCTTTAGTTTGCATTGCCTTTTGGCTCCCTTTTGTTTCAGTTTTTCCTCTTACAGTGCATTTACCTATGGCCTTTGCTGAAGGCTGGATAATGGTGTTGGAGCAAAGTTCCAGTATTATAAGGTAACTTTAATGCTATCTGAGACATGACATTTTTTCAATTTTTTAATTCATTTTCTTTATGTTTCTAAAAAATAAATGACAGCTCATATTGTGTGTAGGTTCCTATTCATGACAGTCCATGCTGCTAACAGATTGCTAATCTGATAACTGGTCTATTAAAAGATCTTGAGGAGACAATTTCCTCTTGCTTTCCAACTACAATTTGGGAACTTATTTCCCTATATTGAATCATTAGTAGTATAAAATAATTCCATGGCACCTAAAGAGATAGTGGTCCTTAAGCCAGTTCTACACGTTCACAAAATACTCGGTCTGCCTACTCATAACCACCACCAAGGACCAGAATGTACTGTGTTATGGTACAGAGACAATATCCTCGAGTACGGAAATTTTCTGTGTGAGAGGAGAACAAAACACACCAACTTATCAAAGGAAGGAAACACAAGCTAGGAAGTTGACAGATGAAAACAGTATGGCACTGGCAAATGTCCCTGTCTACCAGACATATATTTAATACCATATTTGCTAGGTTGACAGATAGACAGAGGAGCCTATACAGAGACAGTGGGTTCAGATAGAATAAAAACACTGAGAAATTAATTATTCTCTGCTGATTTAATATCATAAAGATATTATTCTTGAATTCAGTTTGTATTATAAAGCATATCATCAGTCCTAACAAGGCTGAAGAACTTCTAACAAGCCTTTCCATCAGATTTATCTTTTTTATGTAAATGTAGAGAGAAGTTACTTCCCAAAACAACATAAATTATTCCTCAGTGTCGAAAGAAGCTACCACCCACTTTCTTCTCCTGCAGCCCAGATGAGTTTGGTGATTAAGCCATCTCAGCAAGCCTGGAAAACAGATTATTATATTCCTACTTGTTCTAAAATGATACTTAGGGTCCCAGATATGGAGTAGGGTCTTGCTGTACTAGGTATTATAGAAAAATCAGAACCAGAAGATGCTTAAGTTGCATAGGATAAATATGGCATGCCTATAGGATAAATATAGCATGATAAGACATCTCTTGGAAAGAGACACAAAGAATGTCTGTTTCTAACAGCCCTTATAAGACTGTTGGGGTCTATAGATGGAGTTGGCAGCACCAAGTTCCTGAGCTGTTACTGCTGCCCCTGCTCATCTGCTAATGTCCTCAAAAGGGAAACAGGCATGGACTAGCTGAGCCACTCAGCAGCAACAATAGCTAAAGGTCTCTTCTCTTATTCGTCTTTTGCAGCAGCAGCCCGAAAATTAGGGTTTTGGGGTTTTTTTTTTCTGCTTCTCTAGAAAGCATGCTACCTCCTAACACAACTGCACACCTATACAGCAGATGCTGAGATGCCATCTCTCCTCCAAAATCCCTGTAGCAGTACAGGCTAAGGGTACAAGTAATCAGCCAGAACAGGTGTAGATGCCTCTTTACCCAGACTTTATGTTTAAATTAAAAAATAGCCCCAAAAATGAAAATAATTATCTCAATTCCCACTTGCTTTGTAAAGTCCCCTCCTAAAATAGCTTTCTATCTAAACGTACTTTGAGAAAGGTAAGCTTACAGAGTGCTCAGAAAGTTAATTAATGTAATTAATAAGGATAACACGTGCACCTCGAATAATAAGCACTCATGAGTTAAGTGCTTCAATTAAGCACAGGTACAGACTCATATGTTATTAACTCACTGACTCACCCAGTGTAAAAAAAAATAATCAATATTACATGACAGATAGTGCTAAATCTAAATTCTTCGTTACTCCAGTTTCTTTATTGCTCCAGTTGGTTGACACAGCACTTCAGGCTTATAGGGCTGTGACCAAATGTGGTTTTTGAGCACCAAGGCAGTTTTTAACATGTACTAAGGAAGAAAGAATTATGTTTACTATAGCCAATATTACTTCTGTAAGAATTTTTTTTTTATATATAAAATTGCTGAAATGTCAACATTCATGTCAACACCCTATATGCTTTTGGTATTCTAAAGCAAACTATACTGCAGCAAGGAAGAGAAAAAACATTTTTTATTAACAGCTCTAAGGAGGATAAAATAGCAAGAAAAACAAAGGAAGTAGACTGGTAGTCCGTCACATAATTTCATGAATAAGAAACAGAGACAAGACAACTAGAAACTGACAGTTACTCAATGGCAACGCTTGGCCGATAAAAGATGAATTGGACAGGAGCAAGCAACAATATTTGTGCTGGGATTCTATGTAATGGATCATTAATCTAAGAATAAAAATTGTCTAATTCCATACCAAAGCATTTAGAGACTGGAAAGATATCTTGTGAACTGCATGATACTTTGTTCCTGTGTTTTTAGAAATTAAAAGAAATTCAGAATATTTACTTTTCAGACAGCTGTCTAGAGACAGAAGTAGAAAATACTACAAAAAGAGATAAGAAGAAAAAAGGTGTTATACAAGAAAAGGAACCAATTTTCATCAGGTCATTTTGCTATCTCTAGTCATGTTAACTGATATTTTAATTTAACTAGACTGAATTATGTAGTATTAATGAGTAAGAGGACATATATAGCAAGGTCATCAGAACACCAATAAGGCTGATAACACTGAATACATAACTTTTCTCAGATAAAGGGAAACTGTGGGTGAGACGCAGAAGTTAGGAAGCTGAGATTCTGACCAAATCTCACCAAAATCAATGAAAAGCCTCACACTGACTTTAATGAACTCTGTCGAAATTAACTCTGATCTAATTAAAGGAGCATATTTTTAAGTATATACTTCAGATTTAAGCTGGCACAGGAGGATAAAATTCAAAGAGCACAATAGAGAATCAATAAGACTGCCTAAAGCATGTAGCGTCTCACATCTGGTTGGGTTACATCCTGTGACTGATGACACACAGACACTGCAGGCAGTGAACTGAATTTTGTCAAAGTGAGCCAACAGGAGAATTTGAGCAAAGACCTTTAGAACTAAGTGCATGAAGTATTATCTTCTCTGATAAAGCTGTATTGTATTGTTATGTAAGCAACATAAAGACAGAAGAAATGTTAGCAGAAAGCTTAGTCTTACCAGAACAAAGCAAACAACAACCTCAGAGTACAACCACCATATATTCACCAAATCCACTGCTATATCCAGGCTACTATTTTAGTTTAGCTCAGAAATGCACTTCTAAAACAAAAACTCCTGGTTATTGCAACCTAACATGCTTTTGTGTGCATTGCAGAGTACTCTTAGAGTGTACAAATGACTTATTTTTGCAGAAAATTAAATTGGAAGGCAAGCCTCAAGGAACGCACCCTCCCACTAACATACATCCAAGTTCATGGCACAGAAAAGAGCTAGGTCAAGGTGAGATCCCCAGACATGTATAATGTTACATGGGTGCTCAGTACTAACTGTTTTGTTTTCTAAATCCATTGCTACCAAACCATGCTACCTGTTATGTTAACCATAGCCTACATATATCATGAGGATGCATACAAATTGTGTCTGGAGAATCTTCCCAACACATCTTAGAGTGCATCATATTTGCATGTAACAAACAAAACAAGCCAAAACAAAAACAAGAACCCAAACTTTCAATCTAAGTTTAGTTTGAATTAGTAGAAAGAATACAAGTAGAAATGGAATTGAAAAAATCTTGAAATATCTTCAAAGGAAGTCTGAAAAGTACACATCTGTGTCCCTTGCATAGCTTCCTTTGAAGAGTTCAGTCATGGAAGACACTTCTATTGCAGCTGAGAGCTGTTTAGAGACAGGGATTTGGAGTAGTAACACCAAGTTACAATACCCAGGCTTCACTTTTGCCCGAAAGCTTTAACAGATATTGTTTGAAGAACTTTGCTTGCCATTGGCTACTGATTCAAAAAAATCAGGTAGGTCCCTATCCCACAGGAGGGACTAGAACTGTTTTAAAACTCTTTAGGCTTTCATATGAGATTTAAAACAAACAAACAAAAAATAAAACAAAACCATACCCTACAGCTAAGCCTAACACAAACTGTAATATTAATAAATAAACTCTCAATCTGAAATAATTGAAAAACTTTAGCTGCATGTAATATGTGAAAAGATTAAACACATGTATCTGAGCTAATCTTTTCTTGCATTCTGCTGCTGAGTTTAGGAACTGGACAGTTAATTCTTAACACTAGTATAGCTGGTTTATAGCTAAAACTTATTTTCCTTAGCTTGTATTAAATGATGTTTACTTGAGAAAGTCAATAAAGTATACCTAGGGAAAACTGAGGTATGAAAGAGATTTCTCATAGTGGAAAACAACCAGATATTGACATTAATTTGCCTCCTTATTGACTGTTTCAACCCAAAGGTCAAGGGCTGAATGAACCATGAAACACTTTACAGCATTTCTTTGAAACTCAGATACTTCCCAGAGTTAGTCCCACATTAGTGTATTGGAGTCAACAGTTCAACAGTATGTGAAGGAGAAAAACAGTCTCTGTAAGAAGGCAAGGGGAAAGATTTCAGTTTTGCATTTTGTTTGGTACTCAATTCCTACAGTAAACAAAAGCACACAATTTTAAGTCATACTTACTTATAAACACTAGAAATTAACTCAGGTATAAAGAGAATATAGAAAAAAACATCACTGATTTCCAATAAATTTTCTTCCAGAAAGATTTACTTATTTTTCCATTTCATTGTGCTGTTAGACATACTCAGTTTAGAGATTGCAGACACCTTTTATATCATATTAGAAAACTAAAAATCAGATTAAACTATCAGAAATGTCATACTACTATAATTAATTCCTTAATAAAATTGTCATTTTATGTATTGTAGTCTCAGTAGTTTTGATCCTTGGAAATAAAGTTCATTGTTGTTCAGACCTTTTGCTACATTTTGTTAACTCATCCTGTCCTGACTAGGAATTGCAACAACAGACTTTAAAATAAAATTAGAAGAGGTGGAGGAGGTGGTGTAAATTATTTCTAGATGAATAGCATGCAGCTAACCACAGGCATTTCAAAGGGCATCTCATGAGAAGAGTGTCCAAATACGGCAAACCTCTAGTACACTGCACATCTTTGAGTAAAAAAAAATAGCTGAAATATGAATACCTAGTCGATTAAAGATTATCTGATAATAAGGGGATGCCCTTGGACCATTTTTATACCTCAAATTCATCTGCAATATCACCATTCTTTAAAGAAAGAGATAAAGCAGTTCATGTGTCAGAATACCACGTTGCGCCTTCTCTTCAAGATGCTCTGATATCCCACAACAGTGTTTAGAAACAGTAACATAATACCTGCAAGTTTTGCTCTGTGGCAACTTGCCTAACAAGGAGTTTGTAAAATGAAGTCCCAACTCTGTGGCTTTTTGCTGTAACCCCCAGCAGCCCAAGAGCTTGCAATGGAAGCTTTCTTGGGCTTCTTCAAAAGGCAATATTTTGAAAATGCCCATTCTCTGAATAACTTCTCTATCATGACTCTTTATTTTCATTCTGGGAGAGAGGGGGCTGCAGTTTTTTTTAAGTATTGCTATCAATCTTCCCCATATAAAACATATACTTCCATTTAACTATTTGCGCTCCATACTGTAACAGCTGCTCTTCTCCAAAAATTATGAAGCCACAGGAGAAAGAGAGAACCCTCAGGTACAAAACCTAAATTAGCAAATACCACAGCTATCTAGAATTTACCTTGTTGGGCAATACAGCAGATATATACTTTGTGAGTACTTAAAATACACTTTATACTTGGGAAAAATCTGGATCAATTCCCAAGGAAATTTTGAATGGAAAAACAATAACATGTAACACTGAATATTGTTCACACTAGTTAAGTTCATCAGATATATTAACTTAGAGGTGAAAGAAGTCACCTTGCTGTACATTGTGGGCATGTTGCAACAGTGACTCTATTGTCTAATCACTGGTATATCATAATGATAAATTTCTGAAGGGTGCTTTTGTTGCTTCTGTCTTTCAAAACATTTGCTGGGAAACACTACAAAGACTTGCAGTTAATTTATGTCAAAGGCATTATGAAATCTGTAGCTAACTCTTTCAGGATGAGTGTTTAGATAACCCTCTTAAGCTGGTTTGTATTTCTAGTCTGTTCTATGTTCTGATGCTCTCTATAGAAACAATTTAGCTGAAAGAATCAATGAAAGGAGTACAAAACTGCTGATGCCACAATGCTAAGCAGGAGTTCAAATAATTTAAGATGACATAGGAAGGATTATGAGGGACTTAGCTATTGAAAATTACCAAGTGTTTGTTGGCATTCAGTGTAGATGGCTACAAAATTAGCTGAGGCATTTGAAATAGCAGTTGAAGGACAGAGATTTTGGACAATGTCCAGTTAAAAAGAAAGCTAACTTGTAACAATAATTGACTGTTACTGAGGAGTCATGTAGGCTAGTACTTTTTTTCAGTATGAAAAAAATTAAACATTGAATGAGGTATGTGATTTTTAGACAGTCTATGACTTTATTCAAAGGCATGGATAAAATATTAAGGATGATAAAATAACTGGGAAAAAAGCAAAAGTAAGGAGCAAATCAATGATCAGAAATATATATGAATTATTTGGGGGGGGGGGGGGGGGGTGGCGTTCAATTAGAGCTGTGAGAAATGGTAGATTTAATGCATAGTGACATTTCAAGGAGCACAGCCTCACTGCAAGCCCAGTAAATTTTTTTCTAGCGCTGCGATCATTTTAGAAAACATTAACTGTAGAAATTAGAATCTCTTATATAGACAAAGTGCAGTAAGTACCACATGACTGTTCCACGCCTCTGTTTATTCACTGGTATCTAGATTAGAACTGAGATAATGAGACAATGAAATAAAACTCTTGATTTAGTTTTGATTTGTTGATTAGAAGTAAAATTTAAATCTAGAAAGTAAGATTTAACGGGCCAATTCATATTGTATGAATATAATTGAAAAAAACCCAATAGCAACAGAAATCAAAAGCAGGCCTGAAGATTTCTGTCCAAGTGTTTACTTTCTTGAGAAATGAAGCTTTTCCATTTATATACAGACTGACTTGTTGGTCACCATTCTGGAGTGGCTTCTGGTCCCAACTGGCAAGGAATCACTAACAAGTTGTGTCCAAACACTGTTATTCTCTGCAACATAAACCACCAGTACAGCTATTAGCAAGAATATCCTAAATCCTGAACTTTCAGTCAAACACACAATATTACTTTAAACATCCACACAATGACCTGTAATAGACAGCAATTAAAAAATGCTTTAGGAAGCTGCTAAATATGCCACCTTTTCTGCATGAAAAGAAAAAAATACTAACATTTGAGACACTAATAAATTATGTTATTAATTTGGATTATTTCTTCAAAGAAATTGCTATAATGCATTATGACAATGTGTCATTCTTAGCTGGATGGTTTTTGAGGAGCATAAGCTCTAGTGAGAGTGAAACATCAAAATTCCCAAGAAATTCATTGTCCTGTAAAATGCCTATGATGAAGTTAAAATCAACATTAAAGCCAAGAATATTTTGAGGGTTGATGAACATGGGCATCCATCAGAAGTCCAAGTGACTTTTTTAGCTCAGGAACTCTGGACAAGTCTAAACACACTTTTAGCTTGCTCATAACACTGTGGTTTGAATTTGATAGCAAAATCTCACTGAGGAGCGCATCACTTATCCTCACACAACTTGTCCTTTCCTAAGGAGTTCCCAGAGGTGCTGTTGAGCACTTTGAAGCGTCCTCTTTTCTGTTCCTGCCCAGGGGTTAAGCTTGCTCCATTTATGAGGTTGATACAGGACTTTCTGTCTTCAAAATTTACACAAAATGCCATCAAGTTATCAGTGAGTGCATATGGAAAAATCAGTGCTTTTAACGGACCAACACATGACACGGTAAGGAGCACTTAATTCACTTATGGTTCTTTTCATGACACAAGATCATGCATTGTGGCTTACCTGGGTAACAGCATCAGTTTGTGAACACACACATTTACTTGAAATTTAAGCAAACTCAGACTTCCTTAGCATTACTCAAGCCCAGTCATATACATGTCCAACATGGCAAGCATCTCTGAAAAAGAGACGGCGTACGCGGTGAAGACAATGAATGAAGTCCTGTCCGGTTCCTTTCCTTTATAACTTGGCTTAAGTTCTGTTGATATAAATACTGAAAAGGGCATCAACTCAGAGAACATTTTCTAGGTTAGATGCCTCAATGCTAGCAACTTCAATGCAACCTGAAACATGATATAACAGCCAGAAGTCATCAAAACTTAGAATCAAATAGACTGGTACAAAATGCATTTTAAAATTAAAAAGAATAGTTCCTGAGGACAAGAACAAAATTTTAGCCAGTTTTCAATTTGTATAAGAAGCTAAAATTCTAAGTAGACAACAAAAGAGCAATAACAATATGAGACTGCCATCTGGCTCTCCTTATTTATAAATTAAGAGGCACAACAGTATGCACAGCCAAAATGGAACAACAGGTGATCGATTGCTGCCTTCAATATCTCTTCAGCCTCTGTCTGATCCCTAAAATATGCTGACCAAGTGAGGCTAGGGGGATCCAAATTCTAGGCTCTTATTTTTTTTTTTTGCTATTGTGATTCTTCTTAATTTTTCCATTTGTTACTTTTTCCTTCTTGCCTTTTTTCTGTCTACCACAATACTAGTTTTGAAAAATAGTTAGGAACCTTCACCTAGAAAGATAGCTAAAAAGCAACTTATTAACTACTGTGAAAGTTTTAGGAATTCCCGGTCTCAAGTTTGCTGGTTAATTTATATTCTGTATTTCCATTTCTCTGACAGAAAGACAGCAAGTGACATTAGCATCAGACGGAAGCTGTATTTCTATTTCTAATTCTTTTTGTCAGAGGTGCACACGCTGATCAGAAGATAAAAATTAAACGCACTGCTAGAGAAGCCTATATAAGCTATATAAGTTCAACTTACTCTTTTTTCCTAATGCATTGGCAGTGTCCTATTTAAAGGCACCAGCTGAATAGAGTATGCAAATCCTTACTATCCAGTGAGGAACTCTGAGCTTTGGCCCTGAAAAAAAGTTAGCAGCTTTAACCCAAACCTCTGCTCTCACTAAGATTTTGCTAGATACTTTTGCTTCCCCTCTTTTCTTCTGTAGCTCCTCCTTGACCACTCCTTCTGCCTCTCCAATGGATATTCTGCTTGGCTCCACAACTAAATTCATTCACCTGCTTCAACCATACAATCTTTTTATTAATACACTACTCTTCTGTAGCCTTGCAGCAAAATAAATTAACATCCCCGAAACCCTACACCTACACTACAGATAGTACAGTCTCCTTAGCACTCTGCTTATACTCCTTCCTCAATTTCAGGCCCCTTTTATCTGCATGAAAAAAATTATTCACTTTCACCCAAATCTCTCTGCACACCTTTGCTCCTTTCTTTTCTTGTTTAGGTCTAATGGGACACTGGTGAAACATTTCTTTCAATCTCCCATCTAAGTAGGTTCCTGGAATGACAGATTTCTTGCACAGCCATTCTCACAGCACCCACATAGGTATCACCATCTCTTCTCCACCTTTACTTGTTGTGATCTATGTGATCACAAGTGTTTAAGCATCTTCTGATGCTCACACGACTCACGAAGCCTTGCCAAAGCGGATGTAATTATTAATACAGATCCTTTCATCAGTAGCAACAGCCATTAAAGCAAATTTTCCCAGTTTAAGAGAAGCAATTTTATTTGTTATCCTTTTGTGAAATGATTCTGGTTTCCAAAAGAACTGGATTTTAATATAGCCAGTTTTGTACTATCTTCGGGAATCCTTACACTTTTACCAATACAAAGAACTCTGTGGGCCTCTCTGTTTTGTTTCACTCATCTGCCATGTTTTTTAGGGTACTGCAGGATGGGATTTATTCTGCACTACCTTAAAACGTTCATTAACATCGATGCCCTTATAATAATTCCATTAAAGGGAGGTTTTACATAATAAGTTTTAAAAATTAATTTTTTTAGCTGCATATGAGCTTACAGATAACAATAAAATAATATCAAGCAGAACAAATTACGTTCAGTCTACTAATAAAAAATTCTGGTTTCTTCATTCTTGTAATAAGAAGAGGAAGAAATACAGGAAAATAAAAATGCTGACACTGCCCATCTTAAAGTTCAAATAGTCTCAAACAAAAGCACTGTTTATCATCAAAGAAGACAGCTTTGGATACAAGCACTTTGAAACAGAAATGACCTAAAAGTATGTGTGTCTCTTAGCATGCTAATTGCTCCAATTCTGAGTAGTGATACAGTTCTGCTTAACTGTTCTGCTTGCACAGTGCATACACTCCATAGCTAAAACCCCTAAAAACATCACAAAGAGAATTCTAATCATATGTTTCATTAACTTTCAGAAAAATAGTATGCACTCCTGACTTTCAGGTGACATAATAAATGCTTCTGGGTGCTTTTTTTCCCCCCAAACTAATTTATTCTCTTTCAATAAGTTCCCCTCCAGTTAGAGAAAAAAAATATTAGGAAAGAGTGGAAGGCAGGTATATTTGTTTGAGACAATTGCAGGAGAAGGGCAAATGGATAGTCCATATATTTTAGTTACATAACTCTACTCACTCAATATGAACAAACTATCTGAATGTCAGAACATCTGCTAAAGGAGGTGTTCAAAACAGGTTTTGAAAGTCCAAGGAAAAATACAGGATGGGTTTGGCAGGTTTTTTAATGCTTTTTAAAAGGCTTCTCACAGTTGGCAGTTCATCCCTTAATATCTACCTGTTGATAATGCATTGACTCCATTTTTATTCATTATTTAAATTCTTTCAAGGAGTTATATGTATATAGTTTTGGAACGTTACACAACGTATATATAAAATATAAACAACTAGAAAAGTAAAATTATTTTTTTCAGCCACATAAACTCAGATAGTCCAATAATTTTATTCCCTACTGCCTCTACCTGAGCAATATTAGGCATCAGGAAAATGGAGCTCTTTTTGCAAGCATCCATTAAAGACCATCTCAGGTTCTCCTCTCTCTTCCACAAACCACCACCCCACACCTTTTCCCTTCCCCTAAATAAATTAACTTTATGATAATTTTGTTCCTGGCTCCTATTTTTGACTTGATGAAGCTGGATTTCTAATCAGGAAAGGTAAACTTAAAAGTCAAGTGCAATCAGGAATTATTAAGCAAGAAGTGATTATGCTAAGTATTTAAAGGTAACAACTGATGCCATACTAGTATAAAAAGAAAACATCCTTTAATCTTAAAGCAAATGAATTTCACTATCTTTCTTTGTGTTTATTTACCACACAGATAAACTAAAAATGGGTTGATATGATTCTATTTTATCCTAATCTTAGGAAATATTTTTAAGGGGAAGATTTAACCACCGAAAATCTAAATGAAATCTGATATTGTAATTTATTTTAACAGCCTGCACAGAGAGCAAAGACTTGAAAGAACTAGAAACTACCCCATAAATTGCCATGTTTCAGATCAAGCATGTAAGTACACTGGTTGATGCAAAATGAAGAAACAGTTCTTGATATCATATACGCACATTGCCTCTGTTCTGTCAATACTGGTTGTCAGCTCTGCAACAGGACATATGCAGCAGAAGATGACAGTAAATGATGTTCTGGACATCAGGGAGAAGGGCTTTGGTTTTGTACTTGTAAGATATTCAGATAAAGACTTATTCAGACAAGCTCACAAAATACTGTGTGTATAATATATTCTGAAGCATCTCTCTATTACATACTGGAATGGAACAATAAAGGCAGAGATAATCTATTCTCCGGCACCCAAATCTTTAAATTTCATTAAAATCCATTTAGTTTCTATTGTTTTTCTAATTATAATCAGGAAGTTACGGGATATGAATCTGTGGGAATTGTGCTTTTGGTACCTTTAGCCCTCTCTCACACTGGAGACTGGACACTTTAATTCTAGTGCTTTTCCCATTATATACTACAGGATTTTAGCCATAAGAGGATATAAATACATGATGGTGTATGTACTCTAGATGCACAGATGGCTCCTCAAGGAAAATCTGTACCTCAGAAGACCTGGAAATACAAGCTTTGTTACCTTACAGAAAGCAATTAAATGAAATCATTACAAGAATTATGAGAATATTATTATATTCTCCAGTGAAACAGAGCATTCCAGTGAAATGGAACCATACCACAGAAGTCTGCCACCAAAAAAAACCTCAAAAACTCATATCAAAACATTTCAATAGAAGAAGAGGCTTCACTAAAAAAAAATCACATTATCATTACTCAGAAATTGCTTAAAGCCTCTGATTAAAACTTCACAAAGAATGACCTCTGCCACTAGGACATCAATAAAAGCAAAAAAAAAGTTGGCCTGTTGCAGGGCTTTGGGAAGTCACATTGGTTTCAAACAAATTGTGTTAAATTGTGCGACAGAGCTCAATTCCCATCTTCTCCATAGGTGCTGACTGCATATGAACTTGTGACAAATAAGCTGCCAAAATGACAGCATTTCAGAGCATTTAAAGAGCGATTTGTATGTCCTTCTAGCTCTTCCAGTATTCAATTTAGTAGTGTTAAGTCCCTGGACAAAGCACCTAGATTGCCCAGACACTGTACCACGACAGGTGACAGAGCTGCATGAACAATGCATATAATCTCACCAGTGCAGAGAGAATGGTCTGTTTAGATATATCTTTATAGCATACAAATACATATATCCTCCTCCTCTAGGAAAAGACCAGCAGCAAGGTTGCATGCACTGATGCCATCTGCTGCCTGGCATGGCACCACCAGCTGCAGATCTGCACCTTCCATCCCCACATACCACTCAGAAAAGCTTCAGCTTTTGACTTCAGTACCACCAAGGCTCTCGCTGCTCCCAGCAGCCCTGGGGCATCAGCGGGCAGTTCTGCAACAGGAATACAAGGGTGCCTGTTCACAAGGAGTTGTTCCCAGCTGGGAAGAGAGCAAGCTGCAGAATATTTCTTACATGCATAGAGATGAAAGATTAATTTGTGTTTGTGAATGCAAATGCTCAGACATAAAGGGCTGCCTCCATGCCCTACCATCTAGAACTGAGAAGTTTGATTATTCTGTATTTCTATGTTTATTTCTGACACATTTCCTTTAAGCATACTTTTCATAAAACCCTCATAAAGATACAATTAATTAGAATTTGTTTTTAAAATGAATAGCTATTCTAAGTGGTAACATATAGTAAAAAATGTAAAGATACCAAAGATTTATCAGTACATTAACAGAGACTGATCATTGTTTTGTATCTTAGCAGCAATACCTATTTGCGACTCAAGCGATACAGACTCTATAAAAAACTGCAAAAGTCCAAATTTTCTACTTGGAGCAAATAAAATAAAATGAAATTATTTGTTAAATGTCTTCTTTGCACACATAACAATTAAATAAAATTTAAAGAATTTTCTTGTTCTATTTCTTGTTCAGCCTGCATGCCTCAGGATGATAAGTATCTGTCATGAGTTTCCAAAATTTTAGGCTAAATCTAGGATCTTTGAAAACTATTTTTTAGTTGTCTTTTGAAGTTTCAAATGCTCATGGTAAAATATTTTAAGATTTTAAAACCTAGACAAAATATAACAAAATGAATGGAAGAATACTGATCATTATTTCTAGTGGAGTTATGCTTTACACCTAAATTATACTAGACAGATAATTAACAACCAATGTCATCTGAAGACAGTGCTAAAAACTTACATTAATGTACAATTTTGAAACTGAATAATTGTTACTTGTTATGGATCCTTTGGGGAATTATCATGTGAAGTTCATCTGCATTTCAACCACAGATATAACACAAATAAATTAAGCCAAGTCAATGTTTTAAGAAGTCAATTTCATATATGCCAATGTCTGCTTGGATTTTTCAATTAATAATCTATGCATAACAAGGAACACTTGAGGTTTTGTTGGTTGTTTTTAGGTTGTTTGTTTTTAAATACAGTCTTTTGCCAAATTTACATGGATTAACATTTATTTGAAAGAAGCTTACACTCTCATGCCATGTTTGCCTCATTTTTTCAAATCTTTCTCTTTCTTATTCATTTTAGCACATGTGCAACATATGTATTTCCTTCAAGCACTGGGAAGGGAATTTGTTCAGATGCCTGCTGAAGTCTAGCACAAAGAACATAGAAAATTTTCTTTTTATCAGGTTTTACTTCCTTACTTTTGGATTCTGGGATTTTTGGTGATTTAACAAAGCTGTTACCATTGGATAGGGAGTAGGGATGAAATGAAGGTACAACAGCTTGAGTTACCAAGCTTGTCTGCTACACAGTCCAGCTCTTTTATGATTTGCTGAACACCATTTTTTTTAAAAACTTTCTTGCAAATATCTGCAGCTGCTTAGCCTCAGACAACTTCTCTTGATCTGGTCTACTGGAACATTATTTAAGCTAATAACCTTCCCATCAAGGCCTTTCCTTGAATCTGACCTATCCTCAGAGTAATTACTACCCATAATTTTAATAGAGTCCAAGAAGTAGCCTTCCACTGGCGTTAAAGCAGCAAGATGCTGGCACTGCTGCCTTGGTGTCTAGCCCTCACCAGACACATCAGCAGCAACATCCCACAGCGAACAGCCATATTTTAAGACTTCTGAGAGCCCTAAGTGCAAGTACTCAGTCTCATCTACTCACTCCCTCACCTTCACTCACTGGAAGGAAGTAATAGCAATTTCTCTGCATTACAGCAATGTATTCCACTGCCATCGTGGCCTTCTGTCCCTGCAGGAGACAAAATTTTGGCCTAAACCTAATAGACTGTGACTTAGAATGACTTTAAGATCAAGTAAGAGTTTTCACATCTTCCCAGAAGGAATAAATGAACTACTTGTAAATCATTAATTCGCAATCCTCCAAGAATCAACATTGTCAGACTAATGTGATTTTAAACCAATTAGGATTTGTTCATTCATACTAATAACAATAACCTGAGCATAGTAAGAACTGATATTAAAGTATCAGCTTTCAATTGAAGAAGAAGGATTGCAGATTTCTGTGCTTCATGTACCATTTCCAAGCAGCTGCAGAATCTGGATAAAGTTAAGTTAAAAGAGTTAATTTTAAAGACAGTTGGCAAGCTGTGACTGATGCAACTGACTGGCAGTGAACTGTACCTATAGTTACATCCTGTTATTTTTTTTAGCCTGTCGTCCAATCAATCTTTATCTGCTTGTTTCATTTATCTGGTGATGTCGTGTTTTCTATATCATCCTATCTTTTGGCAGTTGTCATTAACTGTATGACATCTACATTCTAGGCCAACAGAACACCTACAGACACATAATACAATAATGTAATAGATTAATGATGTATTTACATTCACATTCACTTCTTCTGAATTGGTTTGTGATTCCTTAAAGAGACACAGATGAAGCACTTGAGTTTTCCACAGCAGTTTCCAATATTCATCTCCTTGTGCAATTTTGTACAGACATTGCTTGTGGGCCTGGTGATCTCTACAACAGATGAGTGGGTTTTACATCCAGAAGTCTGGCAAATTCTGCTTTTGTTGTTACATTTCAATGCTGGTGGTTGCTTAGTTGATGCATCTAAAATACAACATAAACAAGCCCACAGCTGCTGAGAATTCTGTCTTTCCTGCATGTTTTAAATACCAGCAGGGTAGGCTGTATCTTTAGGCACAATCTTTAGTGAGTACTGGGTAAATTATGTATTATGCAGGAGCAGCGATGAGTGATACTGTGATGCTGTATGTGCACTAATCCTTTTTCTGGATACTGTTAGTGAGTACTACAAGCAAAGTAAGTTACAACCCATGCAACTGAAAGCAAAATGCAGCACAATTCTAGCTACTGAAAAAGAAACCCAGCTCTGTTTCAGCTAAAAACCAGGACAAGTGCACACGAAGCATTTCCATGAACCAGGGAATTCCTACAACTGCATATCCTGATTCATGTAATATAGCAAGTAATATGCAGCACAGCCTCTCACTTACTACATGCTAACTTCACCAGCCAGACTGATGAACTTGGTAAAATAGTGAATTTTTATTCACTTCCCTCCTCTGTTCAGCTTTAGAGCCTGCAGCAACTTTGAATTGGCTCCAGAATTCACCTAACTTCTCCCACTGCTTCTCCCCACAAAGCGTTGCAGCCAAGCATAATACTTCATTTGTATTGAAAATCTCATGAGAAAAATTACTGAAAAAATCACTTAGATGTGATATTTCTTTTAAAAACTATCATAACAAGCCATATGATACATTCACCTGCTGCTCATGCATGGCAACAGTGAACTAGGTTAAGATACAGATTTGTTAATGAACATTTAATTGCCATGAGACTGAAGGTGTCCTGGTTTTTATGCTGTAATATTTCTAAGGCTGTACCCATTAAATGCAAGTAAGTAGGAAAGAAGTCTTGATAGATAAAGCATGAAAAATGCATGCTTTACATTTTTATTGAATTTCAGTATTATTTGAGGCACACAGCCTGACCCTTTCTCTGTCCAGCTCCATGGCTGAGATTCTAATTGGCAGAGTAATTTTCAGCCTGATTGTTTCCTGAGAAGTGCTGTTCAGCAGCTTCCCCCACTTCCTGAGTAGTCATCCAGAGCCATCCCTAGGCTCATTGCTCCACTTTGTCTTTGAGCCATTTTCTATACATGTGATTTTTCGCTCACAGAAAGACAGAATCACAGAATGGTTTGGGTTGGAAGGGACATTAAAGATCATCCAGTTCCAAAAGCCCCGCCATAAGCAGGGACACCTTCCACTGGACCAGGCTGCTCAGAGCCTCATCCCACTTGGCCTTCAACACTTCCAGGAAGGGAGCATCCAGAACTTCCTTGGGCAACCTGTTCCAGTGTCTCACCACCCTCACAGTGAAGAATTCCTTCCTAATATCTAATCTAAACCTACCCTCTTTCAGCTTAAAGCCTTGTTCTATCACTAACTGCCCTTACAAAAAGTCCCTCCCCAACTTTCTTGTAGGCCCCTTCAGGTACTGGAAGGCCTCTATAAGATCTCCCTGGAACCTTCTCTTTTCCAGGCTGAACAGCCCCAACTCTCTCAGCCTGTCCTCATAGGAGAGATGCTCCAGCCCTTGGATCATCCTCGTGGCCTCCTCTGGACTCGTTCTAACTGGTCCATGTCTCTCTTGTGTTGGGGGCTCCAGAACTGGACACAGTACTCCAGGTGGGGCCTTACGAGAGAGGAGTACAGAGGGAGAATCACCTCCCTCAACCTGCTGGCCACGCTTCTCTTGATGCAGCCCAGGATACGCTTGGCCTTCTGGGCTGCAAGTGTACATTGCCGGCTCATGTTCAGCTTCTCGTCCACCACCGCTCCCAATTCTTTCTCTTCAGAGCTGGCCTCAAGCCACTCATTGTCCAGCCTGTATTTGTGCTTGGGGTTACCCTGACCCAGATGCAGGACCTTGCATTTGGCCTTGCTGAACTTCATGAAGTTAGCACAGGCCCACCTCTCAAGCCTGTCAAGGTCCCTCTGGATGGCATCCCGTCCCTCCAGCATGTCAACTGCACCACACAGCTTGGTATTGTCAGCAAACTTGCTGAGGGTGCACTCAATCCCCCTGTCCACGTCTCTGACAAAGATGTTGAAGAGCACCAAACCCAATACCGAACCTTGAGAAACACCACTCATCACAGGTTTCCACTTGGATTTTGAGCTGTTGATCACAACTCTCTGAGTGCAACCATGCAGCCAGTTCCTTATCCACTGAGTGGTCCATCCATCAAGCCCACGTTACCAGTTTAGAGATAAGGATGCCATGTAGCACGGTGTCTCACGCCTTGCACAAGTCCAGGTAGATGACATCAGTTGCTTTAGCCTGGTCCAACAATGTTATAACCCCATCATAAAAGGCCACCAGATTGGTCAGGCAGAATTTGCTCTTAGGGAAGCCATGTTGGTTGTCATCAATCATCATTTCATTCTCCATGTGCCTTAGCATAGTTTCCAGGAGTATCTGCTCCATGGGGTTGGAAGGTGAGACTGAGGTGAGACTGACCGGCCTGTAGTTCCCCGGGTCTTCCTTGTTACCCTTTTAAAGATGGGGGTTATGTTTCCCTTTTTCCAGTCTGCAGGAACTTCACCAGACTGCCAGGACTTCTCAAATACGATGGATAGAGGCTTTGCAACTTCATCCACCAGTTCCCTCAGGACCCACAGATGCATCCCATCAGGTCCTGTGGACTTGTGCACCTTCAGATTCCTTAGGTGCTCCCGAACCTGATCTTCTCCTACAGTGGGCGGCTTTTCATTCTCCTGGACCCTTTCTTTGCTTTCTAGGACTTGGGCAGTGTGGAACAAAACCCTGCTGGCGAAAACTGAGGCAAAAAAGTCATTGAGCACCTCAGACTTCTCAATGTCCCAGGTGACCAGATCTCCCGTTGCCTTCTGGAGAGGGCCCACATTTTCCCTAGTTTTCCTTTTCTCCCCAGCTTACCTATAGAAGCTTTTTTTGTTGCCCTTGACATCTCTGGCTAAATTTAATTCTGTCAGGGCCTTGGCTTTCCTAACCTGATCCCTGGCTACTGAGGCAATTTCTCTTTATTCATCCCAGGTTACCCATCCTTCCTTCCACCCTCTATAGGCTTCCTTCTTGATCCTAAGTTTGTTCAGGATCTTCCTGTCCATCCATGCAGGCCTCCTGCTGTTTTTGCCTGCCTTCCTCTTTGTAGAGATACATCGTTCCTGGGCTTGGAGGAAGAGATCTTTGAGTATGTTCCAACTGTCCTGCACCCCTCTTCCTTCCAGGAGTTCATCCCATGGTATGTGACCAAGTAGATCCCTGAAGAGGTCAAAGTCTGCTCTCCTGAAATCTAGGGTGGTGAGCTTACAGTGAACCTTCCTCACTGCCCTAAGGATCTCAAATTCCACTATTTCATGGTCATTGCAGCCAAGACAGCCCAAGAGCTTCATGTTCCCCACCAACCCCTCCTCATTGGTGAGAACAAGGTCCAGCATGGCACCCCTCCTCATCAGTTCCTCGACCACTAGGAGAAGGAAATTGTCCTCCATGCATTCCAGGAACCGTCTGGATTGTTTGTGCCCTGCTGTGTTGTCCCTCCAACAGATATCGAGGTGGTTGAAGTCCCTCATGAGGACCAGGGTTTGTGAATGTGAGGCTGCTCCTATCTGCCTATAGAGGGCCTCATTTGCTCAGTCTCCCAGGTCTGGGGTCTGTAGCAGACACCCACTGTAATTTTCTCTTTCCCTGCCTTCCCTTTAATCCTGACCCATAGACTCCCAGTTAGCTCCTCATTTGTCTCCAGGTGGAGCTCCATACTCTCCAGCTGGTTGTTGACATAGAGGGTGACATCCCCTCCTCATCTCCTCTGCCTGTCCTTCCTGAAGAGCCTGTATCCTTCCATTCCAACACTCCAGTCATGGGAGCCATCCCACCATGTCTCTGTGATGCCAATCAGGTCACATCCCTGCAGGCATGCTTACGTTTCCAATTCTTCTTGTTTATTGCCCATGCTAGTGCATTGGCATAGGGGCATTTAAGTTGGGGCCCTAGTGAAGCTGACTGCCTTGTTGGCTGGAGCAGCTGGAATCCCAGTGCAGTGCCCTTCAGGCACTCTTTCTGGTAGGGGACTTCAACTTGCCATGTGTCTGCTGGAAATACAACACAGCAGAGAGGAGACCATCTTGGAGGTCTCCAGAGTGTGTGGAAGACAACTTCCTGACACACCTGGTGAGGGAACCGACCAGAGTAGGTGCCCCACTGGATCTGTTATTCATTAACAGGGAAGCACTGGTGGGTGAAGTGGTGGTTGTAGGCCATCTTGGGCACAGTGATCATGAGATGATAGAGTTTTTCTGTTCTTGGGGAAGTCAGGAGAGGGGTCAGCAGAACTGCCACCCTGGCCCTTCAGAGGGCAGACTTTGGGCCAATAATGTGGATGAGGGCATTGAGTGCACCCTCAGTAAGTTCACAGACGATACCAAGTTGGGCAGGAGTGTTGATCTGCCAGAGGGTACGAAAGCTCTGCAGAGGGACCTGGACAGGCTGGATCTATGGGCTGAGGCCAATGGTACGAAGTTCGATAAGGCCAAGTGCCGGGTCCTGTACCTGCGTCTCAACAACCCCAGGCAACGCTACAGGTTTGGGGAGGAGTGACTGGAAAGCTGCCTGGCAGAAAAGGACCTGGGGTACTGGTGGACAGCCGCCTGAACATGAGCCAGCAGTGTGCCCAGGTGGCCAAGAAGGTCAATAGCGTCCTGGCCTAGATCAGAAACTGGGGCCAGCAGGAGTAGGGAAGTGATTGCCCCCTTGTATTCAGCACTGGTGAGGCTGCACCTCGAGTGCTGTGTTCAGTTCTGGGCCTCCCAATACAAGAGGGACATCGAGGCTCTGGAGTATGTCCACAGAAGGGCAATAAAGCTGGTGAAGGGCTTGGAGAACAAGTCTTACGAGGAGCGGCTGAGGGAGTTGGGGTTGTTTAGTTTGGAGGAGGCTGAGGGGAGACCTTATTGTTCTCTACAACTACTTGAAAGGAGGTTGTAGAGAGGTGGGTGTTGGTCTCTTCTCCCAGGTAACAGGTGACAGAATGAGAGGAAATGGCTACAAGTTGCATCAGGGGAGGTTCAGGTTAGATATGAGGAAGAATTTCTCCACAGAAAGGGTAGTAAAACACTGGAACAGGCTGCCCAGGGAAGTGGTGGAGTCACCATCTCTGGCGGTATTTAAAAGATGGGTAGATCAGGTGCTTAGGCACATGGTTTAGAGATGGGATTGGTAGTGATAGGTTAATGATTGGAGTCGATTATGTTAAAGGTCTTTTCCAATCACTATGATTCTATGATTCTAAACTTTTTTCATCCTGTCTTTCTGAGGAAAGGAGATATGACTTAAGAGAAAGCACTTCCCTAATAAGCTGAGCTGCCACAATGAAGGCAGCACTCAAAACCATTTTTAATTAATGAGCACATGCATTGAGGGATGACTTCAAGGCTGAGGCACCACTGAAACAGTGACTGACTGTAAACCAACAGGACCAGTTCCTCAGATGCTATAAAATCACAGTAGCACCATCTGGCACTCAGTGAGTTGCTGTGGAATTGAATCGCCTGTCTGAAAAATGGAAACTGCACTCTGCAGTCCACTACTCAATTGCTAAAACCTCAAGTTTCTCGTAATAATCTTAAAAGAATGCATTCCATTTGTAATCTCACATTCCTCAGCTGTCTTGAGAACATTTCTCTAAACTATAAATGTAGTGACATTTCCTAGTTGGCTTACCCTTAAGAGTATTTTATTCTTCTCAAAAATACACCGAGATGAATACTCTGGAGAAAACTGATAATCTAGCATCAGCCAAGTCACAACAGCTGGAATCACTGGTGGGAAATGCCTCAGAGCATGGACTGAAAAAGCATTCATTTTTCTTTTCATGTTAAACAAAACCCTTTCAATGATATCAAATAGGAATAAAATCTTAGAACACCTCATTGTCAGGTAGGAAGAATGACCAGTGTCAAAAGTTCTTAGGAGTTCATGACAGCAGATTCTAAGTGCAACAGCCAAAGCTTTTGTAAAGACACCTTGTTAATATCCTACACTTTTGACAGTGACAGTTTAAAATCATGGTCATGCAAAGATCTGGTCACAGAATCAAACATTTTGTCTGGCTAATCCTACTATCATGGCAGTTTTCTCTTAATCCTCTCGCTGCAGAAGAAACATGAGTATATTTGAGCCCTGATTGTGAAAAAAAACCAAATCATAATTCCACTTTTAAAAAGCCCTTTAAAGACTTCTTCCACTTGATCATTTTCAAACTTATTTAGTGATTATCAATGCATGGTTACTAGACTCTACCTGCCATTTCTGACAGGTTGGGTTTTTTTCCCTCCAAATCAATAACAGAACTGAGGCTGATAGCACTCTTTCTTAAGACAAACTTCAAGATACAAGGCTGTGAAATATAAGAAAAAAACTGACAATGCAATTAAATATGTTATTAAATAACACAATACGTCTAGAGTTCCATTACTTGGTCTATTAATTGCTCCTTACTAAAGTATAATAAATAATATTTTCTGATTCTGTACAAATGAAAAAGGTAATATAGTTTTATTTATCATTAATAATAATCACTAACACTGATCTTAATGCAAAGGAATGCTCATGCTCTAGATCGTAACTCCTGTTCATAGGAATCTGTTCTACAAAGATAAATGTTGTATTGAAATCTAGTGACAACACTTGCAGTATAGTGTCTGGCACCTTTAAAGGTGACAGAATATATACATGATATCTATTATATTCTATATCTTTTATAGATGTCCTTTCATACATGTAAAAATATATACACATATGTATAAATATATACATGTATAAAAGAAGACAGAATATATACATGTATCTTGAAAGATTCTTCAGTTAGTTCACCTTTCCTCATTGCAACTGATTCTGTGCTAGATGAAGCATAACTAGACTTTTCTTCTAACCATATGCCTTAACATTTCATGCTTTTTCACCATGGCTTCATCGCTCTCTAGTGGTTCATATTCTTTAGGTGACAGAATGCTTCCAGATCAGATAATGTCTGAATGCAGACCTCATTGAATTAGAGTGTTATCTTTTGTTGCTCTGAGTGTTGCATTTTTCTAGTCTTTTATGGCACTAGATCCTCCAGCTAATGTTAACTCTCAGCTGGAAACACAGAGTCTTCAGTTTACCTACCTGTCATTCCCTAAACTGTTCCTTCCATTAACTCAGTAGCACAGGTTGCTTCTGTCAAATATGTTCTGACAAATATTTTCAGTGCTTTACAGTGCAAATATAACATGAAGGTCTTCTCTCTCAAAGCAAGCCAGTGTTATGCTACCATCATCTTAGAATCAGAGAGGGGAGATTCCCGCAAAAAAACATTAGTGCTACCAGGAAAGTTCACTCCAATCTTGACCAAAAAAAAAAAAGAAAATAAAAAAAAGAAAGCACTTTAGCTCCTTAGGCCTTCACAGTCCAGCTAGTGGAGGTACAGAAATCAAGCTGTCAGAATTGCATGCTGAGACGAGGCTTTCAGAAGCACTCAGAGGAACAATAAAAGCCCACAAGGTGCTGAGCACTTTTGAGAATCTGAACCCTAGTCACTCTTATTGAAGTTTCAAATGGTGCCAATCAGCAAAAAATATCAGGCCAGCCAGCGTACTGCAATGGAAGCAATTGAGATGTAGTATGTAAGGTGTCATCTTCAACCAGTACAGGTATTAAATGAAAAGCAGTCTGTTAATTTGGAACAGAAATACGCCCAACTAAAATTAAAAGGCATTTAAACCACACAACTTTTTCTTCCCATTTTAAAGGGATTTTTTAAATTAATTTGATGCAAGAGAGAAATGCCGTTTAATACCATATCATTGTCATAGGCTTCAGACACAAAATTAAACACATTTATCTCTTTTGGGCAATTACTGACCCACAAGGGAAGCCTCTGTTTTATCCCTGAGCATTACTTGTTAATTGTTTCTATGGACACAGTAAGAAGTTTCAGCTCAAAACAGTTTGTCAGCATTGCCTGCCTAAGTCTAAGGACACCATTTGAGAGCCTCATAAGCAAGCAACAATCATTTGTCCTTGCAGGTCAGCACCTATACGCTTCATAGCCTATATGCATAAAAGCACCCCAGCTCTTCCCACTGTAAGATGATGGTCAAGAACAAAATTCAGCTGGGGCTGAACAGTCAGACAGGGAAGGGGATAAATTCTAAGACTATTGATCCTTTTGCTTGAGAGAAATCTATTTTGATCTATTTTCACTTCTTGCTTTGCTTGGAGTAGAGTGCAAGAGTTTTGTCTATACATTACTTTTTTGGTCCTATGTACATTTATGTATCTTGGCCAGCATGATGAGGGAGGTCTTAAAGACATTCTAAAGGATAGCTGTTAGAGCATCATCCTTGCACGTAATGAAGAAATGCAGTAAGCAAAATTAGAATATGTTTTAGACTTTTAAAATATTTTACAATACCAAAAGATGATAACACCAGAAATTTTTTACTTTTGCTCATTATAAAAGGTAAATTTGTCATACTTCCTTGTCACACTTCTGCAAAGCATCCTTAACAGCCTTGTAGAGTGAATACACAAGTGACACAGAACCATGCTAGAACTGTATATGTCATGCTTGAACTCTCACAGACAGTGGTAAACAGAAAAAAGAGAAGTTTCTTGGTGTGCAAGGGCTTGTACAGCTCATAAAATTTAGAGCAGCTTCAAGCTAAGGGAGCACATTTACATAACGCAGCCAGAGTAATGAAGGGCAAGTGCCTTTGCCCTCCCTTCTGCGTGCTGCAGTTTTGCTGGGATTGTACCTGTGCTGACCCACTAAATGTGATCCACTAAGTGAGCTTACTCACTAAATGTGAGGAGTCACACTATGTGTGCATGAGTGTCTGCATGTAAGTATGTTCACACATAGTATCTTGGAAAAGAACACAAAAAGACTTCACCTCCTAACTAGCACATCAATAAACACTTTAACTTAAAAATTAGTACAGGAAAATCTACAAATCCAAATGTCCTTCCTTTCAACTCAAGCCTCAGCTTTGTGGTTCATTTTATGGTTCAACAATCTTACTGCCATAGCCTACATTCCTACTTAAGAGTCAGCAACTACTCTGGAAACTATTCAAGGGCCTACAAAGGAAGTTGAAGGAACAGTGATTTACTTCAAATAAATCATAGATGGGTTTTGGTTCAGAAACTAGCACACGAAATTCAAATATGTCATACAGAAAGGCAAACTAATTGATTCAAATCGGTTTTGGTAGCTTACCAGCAATGTGTAAAAGAAACACTACCCCATTTTTAGAAAGACAGAAATTTTGTTTAGACAGCGACGGCATTTATGAATGAATGAGGTGTGCAATCTGTTGCCTATAGAAGTGCTCTTTAGAGCTTCC
The DNA here is from genome assembly GCA_907165065.1 of Caprimulgus europaeus. Next base: position 36,978,988 of record OU015531.1, on the reverse strand, counting down.
TTTTTCAGTTATTAGCTTTTAACCTGTTACAGGACCCTTGTCTTTATATAATAATATAAATTCTTGATGAAATCTTTAAAGAACTAGCATCATCTTCTTTTGTAAAGAAACAGGTAATTTCTTACATTTTGTTTATACAGGTCCTCGCAGAGCACAGCATCTGTCTCACATGGGCCTTCTAGGCACTAATACCATACAAGTAGTTGAAGCTACCATACACATCTGCATCTTTGCTGGCTCTGGTGTTCAATTTGGTTAACATAACTTTATAAAATAAGAGTTTTATTTTGTGTCAAAAATTTGAAGTTGATAGCAAAAAATCATTATCTTATGGTTTCATTTTGTTCCTGTTCACATTCATAGTGGCTCAATTACTACTTTATTTATAGCCTTTTCAGAGTCTAATTATACTGCATTAGACAACCTGAGATATTTATGGATGAGTATTTTCTACAAAAAGACTTTGTGCTTATTCTTCTTGTTATTATCCTAGCAGCTACGCAGTTCCAGAACACCAACCAAGATAAATTAAGTAGGCACAATATTGCCAAAATCTCCTCTGGTTTGCTCTGTCTATCCTCACTGACATTTCTATAACCAGCAAAAGACCTGCTAAAGAAATATGTGACTAACGCTGAAAACATCCAGTCTAATGAGACCTCCTGGGAAACCACCTCTCCTTATGCGATCAACGGAGGAACTTTAGTTCCTCTTTGTTCAGATGGCAAGGGAAACAGGCTGCAGAAATGTATACAGTAGCTATATATGCTATCTGATAAGCAGCCCAACAGCTTCAAATTATTTAATTTGACTTCACACTGAAACATAAGTCTAGTCCTTAAGGCTTATAGTAGGCTGTGCATCCACAGAGCACAATTCTGCTGTCAACTATCCAGAAGATTATTTCCTAATTGCCTAAGTAGTAATTCACTTTTATTCTCTATGACCCATTAAATCCTGGTAAACTCAACAAACATAGGCTACTTGATAACTGCAGTCTGTGTTTACCAATCTGATTATTACCTGTATGTTCACAATAACATAATGGCAATGAAATTCATAGACATGGTTTGGAAAAGCACAGCGCCAACAGCTATGCTGAGATTAGATGAACTCTAATTCCAAGGGTCTGAGAGTCTTTATGGATTTCTTATATATGAAACAGAAAGAGAGGAAAAAAAACAAAAGTCCTTGCTCTGAATTGTCCTCTGGAAAAGTATCTCTATTCCTTGAATAACAAAGATATTTAGTCAACTATATTGCTAAATTACATATTCAAACTGGCTGTCCATGATGCCACATAGGGTTCTTTGTTATCCATCCTCACCTTTCCTATCTTTGAAGGCAAGAGGGATCATATCAGTTCTTGCCCTAAGAAGTTAACAGAAGAGCCCAAGTTCCAGAAAAATCCACTATCTACTTTCCTTTATATTGTAATCTGCTTAACTCATACTATTTATATGACCTCCTGTTGTCCTCCTCGGTTGGAGCCCACTGTACCTGCTGCAACCTTGAAGGGCCCTTGCCAAACAGGTATAGACATTTGTCCAAATTATAACCCCAAAGCATTTAACCTCTGAAGTATAAGGACAAGAGGCACCAGTGGATATCCAGAGTTTTTAATGCAAGTCAACCCTTGCATCAAAAGTCAGAAAAGGAAATGTCCATCAAAGAATCCAAACAACAGCACATACTGTATTTTGTTTCCTCCCCTGCTTCCTGTACTTGCCTGTTTCTCTTTTTTTGTTTGAGGACTAAACATCTTCTATTTTTGCATCTTCCATATTTTCCTGTTCTTAATTTGTTTTTTAATTAAGTTATTGCTGAGCAGAGAGTCTTCAACTTCAGGCAGCTTTGACCAAGCTCCAATTACATTTCAATTTAAAATGTAAAGAAAACAAACTACTTCATACAGGAAGCTTCAGTCCAGTAATTTGGAAAATGGCTACTTTACTGAAGAATTCATCTTCATTACCATATTCTAAATAAGGCTGTAAGATAAGACTTTCCATTTATTATGGCATTTCAGGGAAAATTGAAAGAAACCTACTGTTTTTTACTAAGATGTTTCAAGACTTCTACTATTATTTGCATGCAAAAATCCTCAGATGTGAAAATACTGCTTCATCACGGAGAAAAAAATGCAGCACATTTCACAAAACCAGAGCTTAAGTGGCTTAAGTTGCATATAGGTAGGGAAAGAAGGAGTTTCTGAGGGCCATATATTATTGTGAAAGAAATAAAGCTGAACAAGTCAAACAGAGCAGGAGATGTCAAGAGGCAAGCAAGAAGCTTTCAAATGCCAAGCTACAGCACAGAGTGAGTGACAGCCCTTGCAACTCTAAAAGGGTCCTGACGTGACCAGAATTGACAAGGACTCTTGGTAGAGGAATAAATCTCTTGGGTGTATTTTTTTTTTTTTTTTAAATCTTTCCTTTTCCTGGATGTTAAAGATACGTTTCTTGCTAGAGACTGGAAATCTCGAGAATACAAACAGCACAAAAACTACACAGAAGAAAAGAACAAAACAGAAAATACAGTTATGGAACAGAGAGTAAGATTACATTGACTATTTGTTTTCTCTGAGCTAATATTAACTCTGAATTTGTTGATCATAATACACACTGGGAAGAGATGAAAAGCATCTAAGTATTCTAAACTGCCATCTTCAGAAGCAGGACCATTTGTGTTTCAAACCAATGTTTGTGTTATTTTCTTTCTTTCTCCTTTTCTTTAAAATACACACAAAGGAAAAAAGAGGCATAATTTGTTTGGCTGCTGCTATTACTATTCTCATCTAGTGGAGACCTGAACCACCATAATTCCATTCATGCCAATGAATCTTGACAGCTCTAATATAAAAAGCTGCTCCAAGGAAATTACTGTATATTCTTCCTTCTCTGTTGAATGACTGTACCCTTTTATGGTGCTATTTTTGTAAGAACTTTCTGAAATCAAGTACTAACCCGGTAAAGCTGCTAGGAAGCATGCTTAACCTGCTCCCCTCCCCCTACCAGGGATTTAGTGCTGGTTCAAATACTGAGTAATTGTGTAATTGTGAGGAGAAGGGGAGATGGTGGAGAGTTGGACACCTCCTCAAACAAACAGAAAGTGGACGTGAGGGGATCTGCTCCAGCTCCTAGGAGAGGAACTGAGCTCACTGCTTCTCAGCCAGTAGAGAACGAGCTTGTTCTGCACTAAGGTAGATGTCAGCTGTTTCCCTCAGCCTCCTTCTCTATCTAAAAGTCAGTGATTCTTACTTCTGGAGCATCTTGGTAGTGTCCAGGATTCCCTGTTCCTCACTGTCCTGGTTTTTCTAGGATAGAGTTAATTTTCTCCTTAGTAGTTAGAATAGCTGTGTTTTGGTTTCAGTTCAGACTTGTTTTGAGAACATATTGATAACAGTACTAATGTTATTAGTTGCTGCTGGAGCTCAAGGCCACCGTGTTTGGCTGGTTCACAGCTGCATTAGGACTGGGAGGGAGAAGCACAGTGTATAGCAAAACCCCAAACTGGCACTTGGATGTGCCAGTGAAATATTCCATATCATATCCCGTCATGTTTAGTATACTATCCAGGACTGACTGGAAGAAGGGAGGGATTTGCACTGTTTTTTCACTCAGGCTCTCGCTCTTCCGGGATTGCGGTTTCAGTTCGGGATTGTTGCTCCTCTGGGATTGTTATCTGGGAACGGGCTGAGCTTAGTCAGTGGGTGGTGAGCAGTTACACTGGGTTATCACTCATTTGCATATCTTATTACTGTTATCATTACCACTACTGTTTTAATATTTGGGGGGGGGGGGGGGGGGGGGGGGTAGTGTTAAGTTTTCTTTTATTTCAATTATTAAAGTGTTCTTATCTCAACCTACAAGCCTCCTAATCCTTGCCTTCAATCCTCTCCCCTATCCCCTGGGGGTGTGGGGGAAGTGGGTGAATGGCTGTGTTGGCTGCTAGCCAAGGGCTAGCCCAGTGAAACTATCACACTCACCTTCAAACCTATCTTATGTTGTTGAATAGTCACAAGCATTTGAGCTCTAGCAACCTCAGAAGCATTTCCACATGTATGCAATCACTGACAATTTCAGTAAAAAATAATCTCTGCTTTCCTGCCACACTCTCTCTGTCTTCATGCGATTCTGTTTTCACTCTGAGACCTTTCTGAGTAAGTACTGCCAGCCTACTTGTGTGGGAACAGCAGGTTTAGAGAGGAGGGTACACATTCAGGTCTGTCTAGCCAGCCTGGTCACTGTGGCAGCTCTCATCACTACATATAAATTTACTAAGCAAATCCCAGACCCTGAAGTCTTCAGCCATCTCATTCACCACAGAACCATCAGGTTGCACAGGACTCTCTCAAGATCATCTAGACCAATCCTCAAATCTTTTTTCATAATTTCTTGCTTAGTGCCCTAGCTCATTGACTTTAGGCTTTTTCACATAAAGGGAGGCCCTGCCACCTTCAGCCCATGTAAGCAGTCAGCAAACTGACCATTGACAAGATTTGAACTGTTCTTTACCAGTGCCACATGGCTAGAGAACATTCCCTTCACTGATCACTCCACTGTGTTCAACATTACTGCCAAAATGTGTTTTACTATCATATTTTAGGTTTGAATATTTTAATGTGCTATAAAATTTCATTTTTTAGCCTTAAAAAAATATTTTAACTTTAGAATCATAGGATTTTTGGTTGGTGATGTTTCTTCTAAGTGGCAGTTAATGTAGGATTAATATGCATTTACTGAAATGGTCTCCTGCAGTGTTAGCATTGTATCTCCTCAACCTTAATCTGTCTTATAAAGTTTCTTTTCTTCAGGATCACTGTATAATTTTAAATGAGCTCATGCTATCATTTTCTATTCCAATAAGTGAAGAAGGTCACTTTATGGAAATGTACTACTTATATGGCAATCTGCTCAAGAAATGTAGCTGCTTTTGTCCATTTGCTCAACTAACAAAAAATAATAAAAAGCTGAATAACTGTTTTATTGCTTAATTGAATATGAACTACTTTTATAAGAGTATAATAAAAATTATTATTCTCTTTGTTGGGAAATGCTAACTTGCAATCTTTTGTTTGCATTTTTTAAAAGACTGACAATAAAGCACTGAGAATTAATATTAATGCATATTTATACGGTCTCTGATATTATCAGGAAATTATATTTTCTGATGTTTAAGATAATATGGGTAATGCTAGACTATAAGACATGTAACTAGTCCAGACTCTATTTGTACTACTTCCAAACTCCATTAAAATATGTATTGGTAAACAAGTATCTCACAAAAAACTATACAACAGCTCTTATTAACTTAATGTGCAGATATGAAGAGATACCACTGTGGTATCTCAGAAAAGCTACACACAAAACATAAAGAATATTTTCACATAGCTAAAGATGTCACTGTAAAAAAAAGCTATAGCTGTGGTGAAAGTACTTCATAAACAAACTTGATCAACTCAAGACATATTTAAACTCCAACAGAAGTCCAAAATAGCCACATTTGTCTTCTGTTACAGAAACTGAAGGATTACATTCTACCAAATACTAGTTCTGAAGGAAAATAGGAAGGTAAATATCTTACTCTGAACTATTACTGCTTTAATAAACAAAAGAGAGCCACAGCATGCTCAGCACTCTGAAATTCATCAGGTATGAGAACCAGATTGGAAGAAATGATGCTGTATCTTAAATTCTGTTTGAAACAATAAACTCAGAATTTTAGCCTTACTTTTTTCTTACTCCTCAAAATGCCACTTGGTTATTGCTACTGGACATCAATAGGGTAAATGGACCACATATGGCACCAGGGAGACAGTTAAAACTTGATTGCTATTTCTAACTGTTTGCAAATGATCTAAAACTATGTAATAAGTGAATAAAGGTTTGCAAAAAAGTCACCCAAAATCAGATTTGTGTTAAAACTACAGATTCAGATTTAAATTCAGAATAGTTATACTCCATGGAGTGAAGGGCTGATTTTTGATCAGGAAACCACTTCATGTATGTGCAGAAGATAGAATAAGTTAAAATAAGAGGCAGTCAATGCAGTTAAGCAGGCTGGGCTCTGGAAAGTTCTGGGGAAAATTTCAGGTGACACAATGACACACCAGATAAATCTGCAATTTTCAAAAATGAGAATACAAGTTGTTTGGTCTCTATTTTCATAAAAGGTCATTTTGTTGACATCAGTAGCCTGTCAGTGTTCTATTTCATTGTGCTGAGAGTTTGCTTACTCTGACACTAATATAGATAATTTAGGTCTAATTTGCCACTAGTAGCCACAACTTTTACAAACTTATCCTATGTGGTATCTGAGAGAAAGTCAGTGCTTATTATTATTATCTGCAGACAATAAGGCAAGACTTTAAATTTCCATCAGTCCTATCATCCTTGCTAATCATATCTGTTGGATGTTTAATGCAGCATCAGTGCCAAATTTGTTACATGGGATAACATGGTTAAATATGTTTTTTGATTTTACATTTATAAGGAATATGTTGCTGAATAACAATGTTTCAGGTTCAAACTCCAGTTTTGCCTGGCAATGTTTTGGGATTCATTTTGAATATACAGCTTTTTTTCTTTTGATATTAAATACAAGTCTTATGGTTCAAAACTGCATGTGAATATGGCAGTGTATGGTGTACGTGCACTCCAGAATAAAATTTAAATGTGACTAACACTCCCATATACATCACCTTGTTATACTACCTAGTCCCTTCTTGCACTGAGTTTCCATGTTGGAAAAGTAAAAAAATCAGGTTTCATTTGTTAGTAAGCCAAACTTTAAAGCATAATAACCGGTATCCCTATGCCATCGCAATAATGATTTTGTGTCTGCACTACCCAGGGACACTGGGGCCCCTTTCTGGAGGTCTCAGAGCCTTGAAGCCATGCTACATTCCAGATACAGGCCTCAGGGTGGTATCAAAGCTAGGAGATGTAGTCATGACCCAAATATTGCCTGTTTTGAAGATGGTGCTCAGCTGTGATGTCTGAGAGTTGTTTCAACCATCTTCCCTAAGAAACTGAGCAAAACTGAATGGGTTCCTCACTACCATTGTTAATTTTGTCTTTATATCTAAAAAGCTCTTCTAATTTTTGAGGAATTAGTCCAGATTTGGAATTAATGAGATACATTATTGCTGCACCTCACCAGCCAAGATAACTTAAAATTCACTAGCTTAGGTTCCAGAAGCAAACCGTGATAGCATGAAACTCCATAGGCACTAATTTATCACACATCTTAACAGATTAACCCAAAAAACCACCATGTTTCCAGCATCTTGCTGGCTTCCAATACCCATTTCAAGCTGTTCAGATAGCACTGTCTCAGCAGCTGCAATGCAGATGTAACCCGAGAGTGACAATTCTTAAAATTTAAAGTATTAGATATAGTCGGCAGATCTAAATATTCACTGAATTACAGATAAAAGGTAATATTTATTATAAGCTTATCATGAAGCAACTTTTAAAAGGACATTCAAACCCCTTAAAGTCTTTCACATTGAATTAAGTTGGGTTTAAAGACTACTCCTAAGTGAAAAGACAGTATGTAAAAGAGAATAATGCATATACATGAATGTACTGATCCATGACTAGTCATTAAATCATCAAAAATAGGTTGAAACACTGAATTAACTTATAAAGCTACAGGATTTACAGTCGTTTATAACATTTGGTGAAGATATAACCAGTAAATATAAAAGATTAAAGATGATGCTGAAATTACCTAAGGTATACTGCTGATTTAAAAGAGAAAATTAGAATGTAGCTTTCAATAAGTACAGTAATCAAGGCTGATATTAATATGATATATCTAAGTATATGTGAGAAAAGGACTGACAATGATAATTATTACCATTTAAGATTATTTTGATTAAATGATGCCTAAGTAATTAAACATAATTATTTGAAACCCTTCCATTTCCAACTTTAGCAAGTTTGATTAAAATGTCATGTAAAAATAACAAGCTCCTGTATTAAATAAACCATGATTTCAATATTACAACCAAATCTTGTCTCCAGAACAAAGAAGTAGCAGAAGATTATGTCATTATTTTCTGTTCTTCTGTGCTGCACTGAAGTTGATTGTTTTCTTTGAACAAACTCTTAACATTCCATGTTATTCAGTGTATGAGTAGTACAAGAGAAGTGACCACAGCTCTGGGGAAAGCCCAGGCTGGGGTGGATGAGGAGAGCCCAAGCCCTGCCTTCACCTCACCCTCTCCACCCTACTCCACTTTCCCCCTCCGGCCAGGGCTCCTTGCTTCCCATCAGGCAGCTGTATGGGCACTTTGCTCTCACTCACCACTCTCACGTCCAGCACCTTCTGCTTCATGGTGGACACAACACAGGTGAATGGTAAGTGCTGCAAAAAAACGTGGCTCCAGCAGCACTGCAGCCTCTCTTGCAGATGCCTCTGGGGAAGCGGGATGAGGCGAGTTTCCAACCACAGGCCAAGGCTGTTGATCCCCACAGCTCCGTGGAGATGTGAGGCCAACAGCCCTGCAGCTCAGCAGAGCTGGCGCAGGGCCCCCAACCCCTGAAGGGAGGGGACACTCCTTTCACTCCCACCCTGTCCTCTCCCCTCCCATCCTCCACACCCACTTCTTCAGTCTGCCTCCCAGCCTGAGGCCAGCCCCTGCCCTCCAGCCCTTTTTATACCCGCTGTGATACCACCACGCCCACCTGCTATGACATGGCTGCTGCCCAGCTGCTGCCCACTGTGACATGGCCACCACTCTCCTTCATCCTGACCTTCCTAAGATTCTAATTCTTAAAGAACACATTTATCCGCATATGGAAGAGCAAGCTATAGTCTTAGCAGCACGTCCTAGAGAGTTTCAGCTACAGCAATTACATAACTGTATTACCTTTGTAAAGGATTAAAAAAACCCCAAACCCTATAAATGAATGCAGAGAAATATATGTTACTGATCTGATGCCTGCTAATGGGGGAAAAATGTAGAACTGATAATTCAAGAGTTTTTTAAGCTAAAAATAATCTTTAAATCTTAAGAATTACATTAAGATAATATATGTAGTGCAGACATACATAAAGCAATTTAGAGGTAACACCAAAATGACAAACTTGGAGCAAAGATAACCATGCAGAGGGATCTCTGGTAATACTCAATACTCAGGCTGCAATGGTGCCACTGTAAAAGTGAGTTTCCCCATTTCCAATTCATTACTATTACAGACCACAGTATTGAAAATTAAGAGAAGCTGTGCTCAAAACACCTGGAATTCTTCCAGAATAACCTTTAGAGTTTTTGAAATGAGCATGATAATTTTTGTAAGTGCTTATTCATTTTTCATATGCCCAGTCTGTCTTCTGTTCTGCATTTAAACGTATTACACTTGCAATTTTAATGGATATCTAAGATTTTAATGGAATTTCAGTGAACTGCACTGTATATTTCCCTCAAAAAGGAATGATTCATTATGAGCTGAAGCCAGTCCCTATTTTCATTCTGGCTAATGAAAAGACAGCCTGGAGGTATATTCTATTAATTCCTAATATAAATTAAGTTAGATGACTGTAAACAAAATTATTATTTATGCTGGATAAGAAAACAGGCATGTTTTCTTATCCAGCAAATGTACAATCAAACCCAACAGTACAGCAAATGTGAAATGGAAGGGGACAGAACAGCAAATTTGTTCCTGCAAACTAGGGAATGAGATAGGAGGGTAGAAAGTTATGGAAGGATACATAAAGAATTTAATCAAACTATAAGCACTATTTTCTTTCAGATACCATAAGCAGAATAGGATTTGATACGACATTAATCTGAACTTTATAAATGCAACAGAAAAAACCAAACATACGGGTGAATGATCACTTCAGTAGACTGACAAATTAAACAAGTAAAACTTTTTAGATACATTCTTTAATTTGCTGACTCTAGTCACAGTCACTGCAGGGCCTGTCTGAGTGCTGATATCCCTACTTGGAATAAATATATTTGATTTATTTAAAAAAAAATACATTTCAGAGTGTGTTTCTTCAGCTTTTTGGTAGAGCAGACTGAATAATAGAGATGTGTGCATGCCATGGTAGATCAGCATGCAGAACTTTAATTACAGCTATGTCAATTTTAGGACCTCAGATCTTGTTAAAAACACCATCATATTGGAAAAGCCTGATTGCATCAATTGTGTAGCTATTCTTTATGTTTTAGAATGCATTTGTTAAAGATGACACCATTTATCTCCATTTTCTAGTTCATCAACATGTCCCAGAATTTTTTTTAATAACCTCAAATGTGTAGCATCTTATCTTAAAATCCTAATTAAAGAGATGTTTTTTGCCAGCAAAGAAATTAAAAAGCATGAGCTTTCGTATGTAATCATCAGAAAAATGGGTAAAAAATTCCATTAAATACTTGCACCGGTTTAGGCTTCTAATGCAAAAATGACTTCTTGCATCAACTTCCCTTCACTTCCTAAACATTTATAATCCAGTAATTTTCATTTTAAAGGCTGCAACTTTTTGGAAAGCAAAGCTAGACCCCATTTTAGTAGCATCTTATTTCCAAACACCTCTAAAGGGAACTTCTCTTGGCGTCAGAATTGTAAAAAGCTGACATATACCCAGGAATTTTTTGCTTTGTCTTTACTAAGCATGGGTTTCCCTGATACAAATCCAGATTAGTGGGCAGCAGGCATTTGCCTGTGTAAAGGATAACAGAAATAAAAGCTGCCCATTTAGTTCTAGTAATACTGTTTGCCTAAACAGCGTACAATGTCAGTCATCACACTAGGACTAGGACTTCTACTACAAGAACTGATTGCCTTCGAAGCGACTTAGTGATAACAAGAGAAAAAGGAGATGGCAGAATTTCAAGTTATTGAACAATGAGTTTAATATTCTAAGATGAAAATTGAAAACATCTCTGTTTTCAGGTTTTTACAATGTAAGAAATAATGGCAATAAGGTTTAGACTTTTTTCTTGCCTGTCACTCAGATCAACAAATAGAAACATAGGCACATGGTTTGATTTTCCAATAGGCATCTTGCTAGGAACATCAGTAAAGATAGTAATTTCACTTCTATGCCTAATTAGAAGCTTCTGTTCAATGTAGGCAGGATTAGCCTGAGGTAAGCGGCCTACTCATACAGGTAAACTGGGCAACAAATCATCTGACCGACACAGAATTTATCTAACATTCTCTGTATCCCTGGATTAACACATCTGTTGGGCTGTCTCTGAGGCCAGATTTTCTTTCCATCCACAACATGTGGTGTCTACAATGTTCCTTAGGGATTATGCCTTATGTGCTGTGGAGAGTACCCATACCTGCTGTAAGAATAGGTACTGTTGCATTGTGGTTGGCTCAACAACTTCTAAATATCTTATTAACCCTTAAGGAAACATTGCTTAGCTATTGCCAACTAGACAAAATGACCAAGCTACAAGATACCCAATGGCATTTGCCACTAAGTTAAATGCTGCAGATGATGAGATCAAGTCCAGGCAGACTAAAAGGAATAGACAGGATGCAGTGTCCTGTTCCATATGTCTGAAATGTTGAAGTTGTTTTGGTATTTCATTGTCATATTACATTTTGTTCTTTGTCAACTCATTGTCTTCTCTCTATAGTACTCATTCTCCTTTTTCTCCACACTAATAATAATTCTGTTTTCTGCAGAAACAGTTGAGAGATGTACACTGTTGTATCTAGTTCTTCATAAGTCTCAGTCAGAGACTTCTCATTCAGTTTACTAGGGATTGGACTAAGCTGTACGAGTAGATCTGAGACCAACCCTATGAAAGCACTTATTTTTACTTCCTAAAGGTTCCTTCTCATTCACAAAACTTAAGAATTCAATCCTGAAAATGTGTCCTTTCTTTCCAAAGAAATTATTGAATCTGTACTCAAAATAGTTCCAAGAAAGTTATAATTTTATATAATGCCCATGGTAATTGAACAGTGTGCTACTGATAACTACACTGGAAAAAAATGAGTTGCAGAATTTCCTCTTTTGCAGCAAATGTTCTGAAGGCTTCTGAATTTCACATCGTAACTGTGAAACTTCTGTCACTGACATTCATGTGAAGAAAAAGACGAGTGACTCATTGAGGAAACAATTATTTTCTACTTATCAAGGACAAACATGTTTCATAGTTATTAAATAGTTTTCTCTTGGACATTCTTGTTTTCACACTTCACAATGTTACCAAGCAAATTTTTGTACCTTTTATGCAGTATCAACCCCACTTTTTACCAGTCTGAAATGAGTACCTTTTTACAGAGTATTTGTAGTCACAGAGGATTACAAAATAAGAAACAGGTTCACCGGTTAGAAAAAAAAAATATAAACATATAAATAATAAACCATAAATAAAATATAACTTGTTGTTAAAAGAACTTTTTTAAAAAAGAGTATTGCCATTGACAGGTAGCTGCATAACAACATCAGAAACTGTTTTCACAGTACTAATGATGATTAGTACTTAAAGGTTTGTAGGCAGCTGAAGAGGGGGAGGATCAGCTGGTCTATGGGTACATACCACTTGAATTACAAAACCCTGCCCTCAATGGATAAAAAGAATATTTTTCCAAATATTAACATCATTTTGGCTTTATCTCTAGCAAACAGAAAGGAAAAGTATGTTCATTTACAATGTGACTTAAAAAAAACCCCAAACCCAAATTATTCTTCAAACTTGAGAACATAATATAAAAGAACTGCCATACCTGATCACAGCCCAGAGATGCATCTTCCTGAATACCTCATCTCTGATAAAAGCCAACTGTAGATACTAAGGGGAAAAATATTATAAACTTCTGCCAGAAGAATTACAATTTCTGGCAGTTACACTACAAACTCAAGCATACTACAGAAGTTAAGATTAATTAATAAAGGCACATTTATGACTCCTGAGTTGGGGGGAGGGAGGAAACTGGAAGAGTGCATCATCATATGACAGTGTGCTAAAAGAATGCATTTGAGAGAAGTCAGCTGTGCACTAATAACACATTAGCACCACTGTTTTAAGAGTTTTATTTGCAAAGGAGAAGCTTACCAATAGCCATTTTGACTAATTATTTTTGAGTTAATGCTTTGACTCTTCTATTTTGGAGGACTCCTTTCCCAGGGAAAAACAAACACAAACATTAAAAAAAACCTCCTAGTTCCTCCAGAACTTAAGTAAATCCAATATAGACTGCAGCAATACTTGTACCTTGACAGAGAATCCACAGGGAAAAGTAAAGACACTTGAGTTAGTTACAGCTGTCAAGCAGAGAAAGTCATTTTTCTGCTCTCTGTTAAGGTGGAAAAGGGAACATGGTACTGGGGTTAAAAAGATGATGATATCCTGCCAAATTACTCTCTCTGCCTAGTACACTAAGAGCAACAATGAAAAACCCTATTAAAAAGAAAGAACAAACTTGCTTTTTTGATATCATTTGGAACTCCACAAAAATAAAGGGAATATGAATGGCAAGAGGAGGATGTTTCTTCACAGTTTCTCCAAGCTTTTTAACCCAACATGAATAAAGCACAGAATACTTTGATTTTAGGTGGGAATTTGCATATGGAAAAATAAAGATGCGTGAGACACTCTGCACTGCCAGAAAGAGCAATTGATTACTGTTTTTCCCATGTAATTTAAAAGGAAAGAATTTGGAGAGATAAAGAGGTGTATTTTCTCTGCAGCCATCTTTTTTTCAATGGTGTGCCATAAAAACGTTAACTGGAAATATATACTTTGTGTATTAAATGCAATTGGAGTCCCACTCCAACTGATTTCCATGCTCATATCAGTATCAGTGTGAGTTGAATCAGTCCCATTCTCTGTTTAAAAGCTGCTACAAGCCACAGATTTATATAGGTACTTAAATTCTCAGTATGATGGAAAATTATTTACATACTTAAAAGATCAAACAGATTTTATTGGGTTAAAAGCCTTAGTAGCATATATTGACAATGACTTAACACAGTGTAATAGTTTCACTGGGCTAGCCCTTGGCTAGCAGCCAAGACAACCGTTCACCCACTTTCCCCCCCCCCACCCAGGGGATAGGGGAGAGGATTGGGGGCAAGAATTAGGAGGCTTGTAGGTTGAGATAAAAACAATTTAATAATAGAAATAAAAGAAAACTTAAAAAAAAAACCAACAACAACAAAAAAACCAACTAAACAACTAATATTAAAATAGTAATGATAATGATAACAGTAATAAGATATGCAAATGAGTGATAACCCAGTGCAAACTGCTCACCACCCACTGATAAGCCCATCCCATTCCTGGATAGCGATCCTGGAGGAGCAACAATCCCGAACCGAAACCACCATCCCGGAAGAACCCAAGCCCAAGAGGAAACCCGTGCCAATCCCCACTCCCCCTTTCCAGTCAGCCCCGGATAATGCACTAAACATGACGGGATATAATATGGAATATTTCATTGGCACATCCAAGTGCCAGTTTTGGGTTTTGCTATTCACTGCGCTTCTCTCTCCCAGTCCTAATGCAGCTGTGAACAGCCAAACACAGTGGCCCTGAGCTCCAGCTGCAACTAATAACACCAGTACTTTTATCAATGATGTTCTCAAAACAAGTCTGAACTGAAATCAAAACACTGCTCTTCTAATCTGAGAAGAAAATTAACTCTATCCTAGCAAAACCAGGACACACAGTCAATCAAAGTTGCATGTAACGTGTATGTTACAAAGTTAGTTTATTGCTTTGTTCTGGTTTCCTTTAGCATTGACTAGTCTTAGAAATGGTTAAAAGTCAAAAAGTCCTGAATATCAAAGAAGTTTGAGAAAGCTCCTCACTTTGTTAGTGAAAAACATGTTAGAAGTTCAAAGCAAAAGATAATATGAACTTATGGAAGAGCATAATGGCACCAGCAAGCCTAAAAAGTCTGAGTTAATAATAATACCAGAGAAAATGAAGACTTATTTTTTTGATTTCTTATAGACCTGTATTAAATCTTACCTAACTGACATTATCCAACAATAAGAAAATAAGAATGTCTAGTCTTTTTGCTCAGCAACACTTTCCCTAAAATAGAGTCTTTTTCACACAGAGAGAAGTCATAGCAAATGCATTTACCCCATGTTCTTTTTTTCTTTTTTCTTTTTTTTTTAATTAAAAAGGAAAAGTAGGTGAACACTTTGCTAATATTTCATACCTTACCTTCCAATAAACTTATAACTTATTAAACACTAAACTAATAAAGTCCAGCTAAAGTTTGCGTTGTCTAAACACTGTTTTCTCTAGCACAGAGGACATAAGAGGAGTTTCACATATTCCACTGTCAACTCTATTGTACAGAGGCAAAAATAGCAAATTATGAAATATATTTTACTATGTTATGGAAGCTCAAGAGCTGCAATCACAAACCCTGAGTACTATAGTTTTAGACTGAATTTTCTAACCTTTTCACAAGCATGACTATCTAAAGGTATATACTATGCATACTAATTGTAACACCATGACAATGAAGCAAACACAAAGATTACCAAGCAGCAAAACAATTCAGCTTTATGCAAAACATGCTCACAGACAATTTTTACTTTCATGAATTAAAATTATGTAAGCGTGTTAATTAATGCTAACACCAATTCATAAACATTGCAGTAAGAGGTTGTGCAAAGATTTATTTATGATCTTCTAACATATTAGCCAGGAAAGTGCTTTCTCCAAAATGCAGTCTTGCACAACTTGGCAAACACAAGGGTAATTTTGCATGTGATTATATTGATTTTTTTTTTGCTGAAAGTTAATGAATTTTAAATTGTCTCTGTTAATTTTAGTTTTTAATTGTAGCACAATATGAGCTCACTGAAGATGATTAAAAATTGATGCACTTATACTTTAGTGAAAGTTCTAGTCCTAAATTCCTAAATTAGAATGGGCTTATTTAAAGTACAATTTAAGATTTAAAGAGAAAAAGTATAGAGAGTAATTTTAAATAGTTTTAAATTCTTAATTAGTTCTTCTTACTATTTTTCATATGCTATATGGATACAGGTAAAACAGAGCGTCCTTTCACTAAAAATCCTGATTATATAATGTTTTCATTTTTGTGTATGTGGTTACATATTTCATAAACAAATTAATGTGGTACTGCCAATACAATATTTCTTCAAGTATTAATGGTTTTTCAAGATTTTTTTTTTTTTAAATGTTCTACTGACGTGGATTTACAAACTATGGAAGCAAGGAACAAGAATGATAGCTGATATCTGTAACTAGTCCACACTGTGAATAAATTGTTAAAAATATTACCATCATGCTATGTACAAAACATAAGCAGAAAAAAAAAAGGTCTCAAGAGAAACTTGTATTTCAGCCTCTCTGAAGAGAAGCAGTAGCAGTTACATATAAAAACTTAATCATGAATCCACAAAAAGAACTCAAAAATTTCTCACAGTGGGAAACACTACATCCTTTTATTGAGTAACTGATGCAATAAAATGGAAGGAGCAAGACAGAACGTTTAAAGACAACTTTAAGACAGAATGAAAGATAACAAAACTCATCCTAGGGATAAGCCATGAGCTGACCCTCCCAGTTTCTGAGGTTGTGGACACAGGTTCTTGTAACTGTGGTTCATCCAGAGCTGTTTGCTCAAAACCACTTAGAGACACTGGAGACTCCTGCAAAATTCAGTTTCAGAATTTCTGATAAGTATTGGGATTCCATTTTAAATTAATGAGACTAATATTTCTGCCTTTACACCATAAAAATCTAGACTAGAAGGTACAACAGAAGCATAAGATATAAATGAACCAAGCAGTCTCTGCATTCTCTGCTTTTCCTCAGAGGTTGCACCAGAGCATAAGAACACTGTAAGGGTTACTCCCTCTTCAAAGACAACTTCATTCTAAATCATACTTTGTACAGTGTAGTATTGTAACACTGGTGTCACAGCATGTGTTGATGCACATTTCTTTCCACACTATTTTTTCCTCACTAGTACCAAAATATTCAGCTTTGCAATTACTGCTGTGCATTTTTCTTATATACAGCTTAACAAAGAATCTCTCCTTGGGAGCCTATCATTCCTATGGGGTTGAACTTTCCAAAAACATTGGCCTGGATATTTTTCAGGGTCCCCTCCCAAGAGATATTAAATTAAATAATTTATACCTGAAATACATAGAGATTTCTTGTCACTGCTTTCCTGTCCATGTAGAAGCCAGCCGTCAGAATACCAGACATATGCTACCCCTTGGCAAAGAGTTGACACTGGCATCAAGACAAGACTTTCATGCAAAAAACCCCAGGGAAAACACTATGTGCTTGAACAGTAATGCTGTATATTACTTTTCCTGCTTCCAAATGCCAGATTCTGTTTACCTTCATTAAATAAATTTTACTATCCATGAAAGCAGAAGAAATATATATATATATATATATATATGTAAAATTTATGTATGCATTTATGCATAGTGAGCTATGACTAATTTTGCCGGTAGGTGGTATAATATGAGCTTAAATCTAATTTAGTAGATGTGAAATAAATGTTGAATTTATATGCGTTTTATTTCAATATCCACAATACTGAATGTTTAAGAAATTGTCATAAATCTCTGCATTTAACATTTTGGATAACTAGTTATAGTTTCTGTTTATAATTCAGAGTTCCTTCTGTCCTGTGTAGTACATTTAACATGAAGCCAGTGTGGGTTTTTTTATGCTGCTTGGCCACATACAATGCACAAGATACATATTTTGGAGAAATTAGGTCTATTCATAACCATTTTTCTATATATATTTTGTTTACTTTCTTATGTATATACTCTCATAAGTGGGATATAAACACATGGATAGTCACTAGGATGCCTCCTGTTGTGATGTATTTGGTCTGTTTGGATTGGATGGTCTAATAAGTAACCAACACCTTTACAGCTATAAGCACCTATTTTTTTTAATTTAGACTTTTGGAGGAACTGAGCATTCAAGATTCCCTAGAGCTGTCCAAAAATACTTTTCAAAAACACGTTGTATAATTTATGTTGACTTCAGAGTGTCTGTAAGTAATTACATTACTCTATTTGAATGTCTTATAAAGTTTCCTGACTGCTATTTACAAATGGTCCATTTACAAGGGAATCTTCTACTCAAACCTGTAGAAGAAATGTCTGTTTGGTGACTGTGGAGCAGTGAGATGGGAGTTAACTATGTAGGCAGGGGCATGTGTGTGAATATATATATTTGTATGCATATACATACATAGATTCACACTTATGCATATTTTTTTTATATATATATACACACAGACATAAATATATGTATTTTATAAACCACTAGCAGGTAGAGTGGAATTTGAAAATGAGAAGGAATCAATGTGAATAGGGATCTGTGGATTCACTACAGGTTTTATTACTATTCTCAGATTTTTAGAATCTATTCAGGAAAATTTCCAAAAACACATATGGAGTGTATACATCCACTTCACTCACTGACATTCACTGAGGTTTAGAGGATTAAATCCATCAAGCTCCATGGAAAAGTCACTCTGCTAGGATTCATAACAAGGCTGTTCTAAAGAAATCCCGGTGGTGAGCTTAATAATATCTTGGCCAAGGGGTAAATCTCTTCAAAGCTCCACAACATCTTATGCATACCAATAGAGACTGAAGCATGATCTAAAGTCTGGTTTTCATTGATCAATAGCGAAAACTCCATAAATTTAAAACTATATTGGACTGAGCTCTTCATATACCTTGATATACTTTTTTGTATTGTTAGCTAATGGAAAACAATCACGATAAAGACCTGCATATTTATTAATTATACATTCCGGAGAAACAAATTATTTTAATACTCTGTCAATTTAAACCCAGTTAGGATTTGAAATTTTAAGAGATATAATGATATACTGGAACAATCTTGACTACAGAGTTAATTGGAGAGCAAGTAATTTATTTTTTATTAAAAATTAATAATTCATGCATCTTAATTTTTTGATAATGAGGGTTTTGTCTGCTATATGTAGTTAAAAATTATAAAACAGTGCTTTACAGCTATGATTTGAAGTGTTCATTTTCATAAAATACATGTCAGTGTTACTGTTAAAGCAGTTATCAAAATCTAATGCAAATACAAATACTGCTCATTTAAAATAATTTTTTAAAAATCCTAATAAGTCTGAGTTGCCAAGGCTTCTATTTTTTGCTTTATGGGGAAATCCACAAAGGGAAATCCACAAAGAGTTCTCTTAAGTTAGTAGTGAGAATAAACTAGGAGTGTAAGCAGCCAGGAAATTCTGAGGGCCCAGTCCTTTTATTAAAGTTGAAGGCTCCAGACAGGAACTCATGAGCTTTTCTTCAGATTTAATTCCAGATGTCCTTTTCTTCATGCACATGTGAATAAATGGGAAAATTATTTCTGTTAGCTAGATCTCCCATTTAAGCAGGAATGCAATCATCATGGTACCTAAATATTGTGTGTATACTCTCTAACTCAATTTTCTCAGCATTATTTAGATTTGCTCAGTGCTTAAATCTGATAGACTTTCCACCCATACCAATTAACCTTACTCTGCAGTTTTGTTCTAACTAGTTGTCCTTGAATGTTGTCCTGTTCTCTTCTGTGCTGTTCATTTGAATTAGCTTGAATTTCTTCCCAGAAATTGTTTGTAATCTAAAAACTGTATCAATCTGTCCATATTTTTCCATTTTTAATCTCTCAAGAGATATAAATAGATTTTCCAGTTTAAGCATAAGACAAAGAACACTCCCTTTCAGAGCATTCTTTCCCTTTTTCTCTCTTATTTCACTTATACTAGTAACAGCAGTTTTTACCTGGAAAGAAATTTTTTGTTGAATAAAGGCCTCTCTGCACCCAGGTGGAACTCCATGTGACACTAACACTAGCTGCTGAGTTTACACTATGCATCAAGTCAAAAAATGTGCTATGAAATTACCAGGGAATGTCATATTCTCTCCTGAGAGATAATTAAATAGCAGTAAGGAAGATATGGTGATAATCTATATCCAGCACCATTATAACTATGATTATTTTTAACTATAGTGTCATATTGGACATATTATATCCCATGCTGTCTAAATATGATCAGCATGAGAACCAATGCAAAATTTGTATGCATCTATTGAGAAGCATTTAATGGGATTTCCCACAGGAATCATAGAATGGTTTAGGTTGGAAAGGACCTTTAAATGTCACCTAGTCCAACCCCCTGCAGTGAGCAGGGACGTCTTCAACTAGATCAGGTTGCTCAGAGCCCCATCCAACCTGACCTTGAATGTTTCCAGGGATGAGACTTCTAACACCTCTCTGGGCAACCTGTGCCAGTACTTTGCCATCCTCATGGTAAAAAATTTCTTCCTTATGTCTAGTCTAAATCTCCCCTCGTTTTGTTTAAAACCATTACCTCTTGTCCTGTTGCTACCGGCCCTGCGAAAAAGTCTGTCCCCAATTACAGAATTGTAGAACGGTTTAGGTGGAAAGGACCTTTAAAGACCACCTAGTCCAACCCCTCTGCTAAGGGCAGGGACATCATTCACTAGACCAGGAACAAGAGTGCTCTCTCTGGAGGCAAACAGATCTAGCAGCCAGAACAGCAGAGTGCAGGGAGTTATGTTCTCAAGCACTTAGGTACTGGGAGTGTTCCTGTAGGGAGTTTGCTACTTGGACAGTGACCTTCACTGTCTTCTTTATTTCAGAAAGTCCAGAACCCTATCAAAACAGCAGAGTTCACTGGAACCTCATGGAGTTCAACAAAAAGAATTGCAAGTCCTGTTCCAGGGCAGGATAACCCCATGCATCAGTGCAGGCTGGGGGCCAACCACCTGAAAAGCAGCTGTGTGAAAAATTACTTGGGATCTCAGTAGGCAACAAGCTGACATTCTCCAATGTGCCCTTGGAGAAAAGCAGGACAGCAGCAGCCTGGGCTGCATTAAAGTGGCCAGCGGGTTGAGGAAGGTGATCCTCCTCCTCTGCTCACTGCTTGAGGCACATCCGGAGTGCTGGGTCCAGTGCCAGGCTCCCTAGTACAAGAGCGACATGGACTTACTGGAGCAAGTCCAGTGAAGGACAACTAAGTTGCTGAAGGACTTGGAGCACCTTACCTCCAAGGAGAAGCTGAGAGAGCTGGGACTGTTTGGGAGGATCATATTAGTGTGTGTAAACACCTGATGAGAGGGTGCAAAGAAGGCAAAGACAGACTCTTCTCAGCAGTATCCAGTGATACTGCTGATCCAGTAACGCAGGACAATAAGAAATGCGCACAAATGGAAATAAAAGAAATTCTGTTTAAACATAAGGAAATGGAAAAGGTTGCCCAGAGAGGCTTTGGCTTCTCTGTCCTTAGAGATATTCACAACCCAACTGGAGACAGTCATGGGCAACCTGCTTAATTGATCCTGCTTTAAGCAGGGGTTTTTGACTAGGAGTTGAAATTTCCAGGGGACCCTACCAAACTCAGCCACTCTTTGGTCCTATGGTTCAAAGTGTTTTTCTCATGTCTGTAAGTCCAGCCAGCCTTTTGGCTCTAATACCTCTTTGGACTGTAAATACTTAGGGACACAGTGCACATCTTCAAACTTACAGAATTAGCCTTGCTGTTTATACTGTATCTATATTTTCTAAGTCACTTAATGTCTTTGTTAAAGACGAGCAATATTGCATTAGTGGCACTGTGATGCACTAAGTAACTATTTTAAATTGGTGATATTCATTAGAGTAAGTGCTAAGACAACTACTTTTTCTGGACTGGAACAGTAGAGAAAAACACATATTTGCAAGACGAAAAGCATGTTAATAGAGGCCTGTTTATGACAATACATAATATAAACCGATGATTAACCAGGCTTGCACATATGGCAAATAAAAATTATATACAAAATCAAAATTCATGCATATATCTATAAAGATAAATTGAACACTGTGTAATTCTAGGGACATGTGTTTCCTTTCTTTTGGAAAATGTCTACTTCACTTTGAATGATAACATAATGAAACTACAAAGCACCACAAAATGTAGTGCTGTTCTGAAAGTCCAAGGAGGCAGGCACAAATTTAAAGTAGCAGTCTAAAAACCATGACTAAAAGCTCTCTCTCTCTCCCACTACCAGCATTTAATTCAGTTAGTACAAGGTGTAGTCTCACATCATGTAATATCGTTATGCATGAACAGTCTCTCCCTTTTTTATGTTTCAATAAGAACTGAATCTGCCTCTGAATTTCTGGACATTACCCTTTGGTAGTGAAGCCCAAAAGTCAAGACAGCAAGTAGGCAATTTACAACAATATTATTTTATACTGGGATCAAAAACTTCTCATAGAGATTTTAATAAGCAGTTTTTTCAAATTCATCTTTGGTTGCCATAGCCCTGGATTGCAATAATGAAGATTAAAACATGCAAACGCATAAACCCCAGC
Source organism: Caprimulgus europaeus (assembly GCA_907165065.1). The sequence continues at coordinate 36,956,604 of OU015531.1, read as the reverse complement.
AGCCTGGATATGCTGTATGAATTAAATGAGACAAATGATGGCTCAATCTGCCCAACACTTTGGAAACCTGTACATTAACACAAGAAGTGTGAGGAAGAGACCAGAAAAGAAAAGATAAAACGAGTAGGAGCTCTTAATAACAAGTGCTTAATGACTAGTACTATAGAAGTTTAGTAAGTTAGACACTTTACTTCAATGGAAAAGGCTAGCATGTTCACATATAACACTTGTCTTGAGATCCAAATTTGAGAAGTTATCCTTGCTGAAAGTTATTATTATTCTAGATAAAGGAACAGAAAGTATGTTTATTAAATGTGCAGCTTCCACCAAAATAAGAAAGACCTGATGTTCATTGGAGGAGAGGTCTAGAATTCAGTGATCTTGACAAAATGAAGAACAGTCTGAAACTAATTAGGTAAATTTTAAAAACAGACTTAAATTTCTTCACAAGTAAAGCATGAGACAGTAATTTCATGCTGTTACAAACATGTAACAGAAATTATAAATGTGCCTGTTTTAATAAACATATATAACATAAAAGCATGTATATGCAACATATAAACCACAGCGTGTAAGCATACACATATACATACACGCAATAAATAATGTAAAAAATCCTTGTCATAATGGTTCTCCTTTAGCCACCTTTGGCAAGACTTCAGCAAGACTAATGTTGCTTCAGAAAAGCAAATGAAGCTGTCAACTGTGTCATCTGTGCTTTAGCAAAGACATGGACAAACTTAGGTAGATAACCAGAGATTTAGGAAGCATAACAAAGGAAAGACTGAAAGAACAGGGAATGCTTCAACTCGATAGAGTAGATAAGCAAAAGACTAATGGGCTTAAACTACACTAACAAATCAGTTTAGAGATAGAGAAAAAATTCTGGTAGTAATGAAGGAACAGTGAAATTAATTGCTTGGGGTACTCATGGCATAGCCATCACTGGAGGATTTTCTAAGCAGGTTATACAAACATTTGTCAGGAACTACACAGCTATAATTTATTCTGCCTTGAGGGTCTCCCAGATCTCTTTTTCCATGATTCTGCCATCCAGAATAGTCATTAACTTAACAGATAAAGTGCTCACACAAAATAAAAGGGTTCTGGCATTAAGTTTCTGCTCTTACCTAGACAAATAAATATTTAACAAGCATTTAGGCCCAAGACTTGCATGTTAACCATCTGTATCTTCTCCAGATGCCCTAGCTCCTGAACTATAATCTTGCTGGAAATCTGAGGGGTTTTCTGATTTGTTTACCTACAAGAAATTTCTGCACCCAAAAGACTTCACAACAGATTTTTCATTTCAACCGATATGAATTCTTGTAGTTAATGAATTGACTCACAGTAAAAAGTATTTAGGCTGTGATTCCTCCCCATCTGACTTTGTTCTTTAGTCTTGCAGCATCCTGTACTAGTGAATTTCTTAGGAAAGGACAAACATCTCAGTCTGTATGTATAAAATCTAACCAATTTTCTTGGACTAAATAGACATACTTTCATATAGCTACACATAGGTGGGACAAATCCCAAAATTCAGAAACTGCTTACCTATATTACTTTGCAAAATTAATGAGGGCATCATAGTCTGGCCTTTAACATTTTTAGCTTACATTTCTGTTCTCATCCAACAGAGATGATAGCTTGACACCTTAAAGTTATTTTATGCATATTCCGATTGTATTAACTATTTTTAGCTGTCTTTTTTAACTGATGTGTGTGAGTAAGCACATTTTGCCAAACTGCAAAGGTCAGCAATGTGTTTAAAGGCAGAAGTTCCTTTGAGGTTTAATGCAGTCTTTTTCCAAGTAGCATGCTTTCAATCCAAACTCCAAAATATTATAATTTCACTTTGTGTTCTCAAGGCACCAAAAAGGAAAAACAAAAAACAAACCCCAACCAACCCAAAACTCCTCATTACTTCAAGTTTGAAAAGCTTCCTCTATTATTAATGTGATGTAAAATTTCTCCCTGATCACCATATTCTAAGCATACTTAGCAATGGCAATCCACCCTTTAGCTAGGAGTGAGTACATGCCTTTGAATGGAGATAGCTTAAAGGTTTCGGGTTTTTTCAAGTTCTCTGGGAATTACAGCATTGCAAGCTATGTAATGTTTGGAGTATTCAGGCAAGTATAGAACAGGCCTTGTTCTTCAGAAATGGCTTACAAAGTCTGGTTAGACCCTGAAGACGAATTTCTGAGTCCAAATGCTGTAATACACAGAATATATTGCTCCTCTTCCCTGCTGCAAAGTGAATGTCATGAACACGCTTGTTGAGGAACAGCATATGGAGGCTGATAGAGGGAGGAGAATGAGATTATACTGAAGTGATGAGGAAAGGCAAACCCAGCATATAAATTGACTGAAGCTAATGAAACCACTAAAATGTAATCACTGCCTAGGGAGGTTTTATAAGGAATGAGAGGAGGAATAGCTTGTGGCCTTGCTAGATCAGTGGCAATATGGAAACCACAAACGCATCATCCACCAAAAAGCCTCCAAATTCTGTATGATGGAAGTTTTCTATAGTAATTCTACATGAGAAAATAATCAAGTAAATACAGAAGTTGACTAATTCTTTAAAATAGATTTTTTGGAAGAAGAATTGGGACAGATTCAAATATGAAAACAAATATCTAATTTTATCTTGAGGTTTTCTGTCAATCTAATCCATAAGATCAATAGGAGTCTTTCAAGAATGGTGCTGCAGTTTGGTCAGCCTGGGGATGATCCTTTAATTATAACCGAGACATAGAACTATCTTCCTTGAAAATACTAAACAAATATTTTTTTCTTCTGTAGAACTATAAGCATTGTTAAAGTACTGCAAGATCATCTTTTCATATTTTAATGAAAAAGATTGTAAGAAAATGAGACAGTTTCAATTATACACTTCCAACACCATTTTTATACTACCTTGTTTCTTAAGATACTATTTCAGAGTAACTCTATACTGACATATCTTACAAATTATACATCTATACATGATGAAAATAATTACAGCTAGTAGAAAGAACGCTATTTTACAATATATATAACTCAAAGTAACATCTTAATTAATAGGGTGTCTCTTTCCACCCTATATATGATCACAATTTTAAATTATATGTTTTGGGTTTTTATCTAAAGTTTTGCTAATGGTAAATCACATAATATAGAAAATACACAATTTATGCAGGCATGAAACAAACAATTAGAAACACCCTAGTTTGATTTTGCAGAGCATAATTTTGCCTCCCTAGGCAGCGATTACATTTTAGTAGTTTCATTAGCATCAGTCATAAGAGTTCATTATGATTTTTTAGACTACTATCTTAAAAATAATTTTTCCTTAATCAGAATTACTTCTTATTACTCTTTCACATTTCTGGGTACTTAAATATTTTATTTTTTCTTATTTATAATATTTTTTACCTCCAAAAATATCTTCACTAACACAATTCACTGATTTGCTTGATCAGTAGCATAAACTATGATATGACCTATAAACAGGCCACCACGTCAGTGGAAATGGCTGACTTTGTAAGGAGCTCTGTGGCTCATCATGTAGCTGACATTTGTCAGCTTACTCCACAGAAATCTATTGCTGCATAAGGGGAACATACCCTGAGTACTGCTAAACCGTGGCTGTTCCTGGTATTAGACACTTAGGCAATTAGTATTGGGTGACAGCAGCACTGCAATAGCTCAAATTTTCTCCAGGCTCTGGCCTTATGTCTATATATATATTGCCTGTAGAAATATGATAAAATGTCATAATTCCAGCTTGCATCTGCTCAGTCATCTTCTATTCTTGTGCACTGAGCCACTGGGAAGCAAAGAAGCCAAGCAAGGCTGGCAGGACTGGGACTGTAGGACTGCATCTTTGCTCGCTGGCCTTCAAAGGGAGGTAGCACTAGAAATGGAAATTACTAATGGTGTTTTCTGTCCCAGACAAGTAATATTATGTTTCCAAAATAAATAGTATTTCAGTTGTATTTAATGTTATGAATAAAAGAAACTAAATATATCTTAAAACTTTAACACAAAGAAGGTTTCATTTGCTGTAATGATACACCTATGTTCAGCATTTTAAAATCTCATGGCTGTAAATTCCTTTACATAAAAGTAAAAGTGCATCTTTTCAAGGAAATGCAGGCAGAAAACTCTTCATTTTATGTTTGTCTGCAAAAATGCTGCTTTAGAAAACCCTTCATCCTCATGGATATTTCTTTATGACAATATTTTTTAATCATCTCTGATATAAACATTATAGAAAGGACTAATTAATTAGAAAATTCTTTGCACTAGACACCTGATGTCTAGAAAAATTAATATTTGTTCTTTAGAGGGTCTAGGATCTGATGAAAGGAGGTAATTTGAAATAGCTGCATATAGTTCACATTAGTGGATAATTAATTTCCTTCATATTTTGTCCTAGATCTCATTAGACAACAGTTGTAGAGTAAACATTTCTATTAGTGAAAGGATGTCAGAATTCAGGTTAGATTATGACTCCTCAGAAACAAAAGTAAAATATGCAACAGCAAGCACAATCATAAAGGAAAACCAGAAAGAATAAACATACTGAGAATTCAAAGCATTATTTTGTAGTGGTTTTAATTATTTCTATTGAAAATTTAGGGAATATGATCCTCATCTCTGAAAATATTCTAAAACCTAGAGGACTTCCAAATAGCAGAGGCAATACTATGTTGTTTTAACATGATAGCTACAATAATGAAAAAACAGGCATAATATTGTTAAAATACAGGGCAGCACACTGTATTTTCCTTATTTATTTGCTCATTCTTTCAGTGTTTCATGTAACAATTTATATGACCAAGACACTTCTGTGCTTAAGGGATTTTTTTTACATTCGCTTATTTATGTGCAGATAAGAAGAAATTCTTATTGAATAAAAATTACATTATATTACAGAATATATGTAATAAACATATTTATTTATTATCTTGGAAGACAGGCATTATGAGAGATAAGTTCTGATTATGACAAAAAATTAAAATGGGTTTGCCAGGAAATGTCTTGTGGGAAAAGTGTCATTAGCCTGTGAGCACATCTCCTACTCGAGCATTAGTTAATGGGAGTTTCAGTGAGTGATAGTTGGGATGCAGCAATACTGATAACTCAGATTTAATTTCGAGGCATCTGGCTGATGACAACCCTATCAGCAGTGTCTGCTCTTATTTGGTTTCTATCCTCAGAAACAACCTTAATGCATAAATTAGACTGATGAAAGTCCCACAACGCAAGTTTGTTCAACTAATCATCTACTGTGAAGATAAGCGTAAAGGATGAAGGAGTACTCATATTGTTGCTTACACCAATGAAGAAGGGGAGCAGGAAGTGGTAAAGCATATACCAATCAATCATTGTATAAAACTAAGCACTGTAAAATTTTCTTAGGATAAATGCAAAGGATTTGCTTCACTTGAGTCTGGAGGAAGCAATTAAAATCACTGGGGTATACTAAGCATACATTCAAAGGTTTACTGACTCAAGGCCTCCAGATCATTTTTATGCATGCCTTGGGCTTCCATATCCTCAATAAGTTGTTTTTAGGGATTATTTTTTCACACACTAGCCATACAAACAAACATGATTACAAGTGTTTTTAAGTTCCTGTTAAGCTTCAGTACAGTATTTACTAGATTAAAAGTGAGATCTGGAATTCTGCTCCTTGCTGGTTTGGAAGCAACTGCGTTCAAAAATCTCAGATATCTACTACATACGAAAACCCAAAAAGGTGTAAGACACAACCTACTTAAAAGCAGCTCATTTATTACAGACTATTAGAAAGGGAGAGTTTTTCTGCCTAAAAATTAGAAAGACTACTTATCCAAAGAAAGACAAGCAAGATTTACTTTGAAAGAAGATTGATCTTATGAACCCGAAGGACAGGGCAAGGTCTGCAGATACCTAGAAGCATATGAAAATAATTTTAAAATAACTATAATGTATTCTTGAAGAATAATTATGCAGACATTGGAACAGCTAGTGTAGCTTTCTGTGCCTACACAACATTTGTCTCATGCACTGAAATAACACTATTGAAAACAACATAATGCATTTGCCTTCAGAAATAAAACTCCAACCCAAACTATTTACAATATTCTCTTCTCTATCCAATCAAACTCAAATAAAAATATAATTTCAACTTAATTGACCTGCATTTTGCTGTGGTTTCACTAAAAATGTGGATGCCCTAGATTTTAATTAAATAAATCACTTACCAGCCTTTAGCAATGACACTTCAGGTTTGTCAGAAGCATATTAAAAAAAAAAAATAAAAAAAACCCAAAAAAAAAGGAGAGAGAGAGAGAAAAGGTAATTAATGCAACTTATTGGAAAACCTATTTTATTTTACTGAAAATAAAGATATCTTTTAAATGTCAACATAATTTACTATGGCAAGGTTTGGAATTAGTAACATGGTACCACTCCAAATCAAATCTGGGGTAAGACTTCCACAACCTTCACTAAATCATCTTTAAGCCATAGGAGAAAGACAGAAGGTGAGCTAAATCAGAAATAAATGCAACCCTTGCCTGGTTTGCAATGAGACATTGGGAGAAATTTGGCTGCAAACCCACACAATTGTCCTGAAACACTTTGGGCTGGTCTGGGAGAGATTATGGGCCACTTGAGTACTCTTGCTAAACCCCTCACTCAGTGAAAACCTTTTTGGCACAAATCTCCCCAAACATCAGGCGGTCATAGTATGTCAATAAAAAGAATAAAGTTCTCAGATTCCTCTGCTTGTTTTACTTATGCTTCTGTGATTTAAGCCTGATATAAATTTGGTTTCTTTTTTGTTAAGCAGAACCTTAAGAAGTTCAGTACAAATTATTTCGTGTGGAAGGTCACGTTCTTTAGAATGATATTAATAATCTTATTTTGGTATCTTGCAAACATTTAAGGAAAATTTATTTGCTGCCTTTTGGGGGAGACAATAGAAAATAGTATGCGTGTTTTCAACTCTGCAGCTCATGTTTCAACCCTTTCTGCAGACTATAGTTTCTTAATTGGATTAAAAAAAATTAACAACAGATCCACTGGATTTAAAGGGTATGCCTCTATCAGATGCAGAGCCACAACTACTATACATATACATATTTATATATTAAAAACATACATATAATTCTATCTCTATATATAACTTTTTAAGTTATTTGGATGACATATTGGAAATTTGGCCTTGAAAAACAAAATATTAAACTCATGAGCATTCTTGGACACGTTTTGCAGAATATGTAAAATTTTCATATTAAAATAAATATCCTTGGATTTAAAACATTTTTGCATGTTTTCCTTTAATTCTTAACCAATTGTACATTTGTCACAGCTGACAGCTAATAGTTATCCTTCCTTTTGACTCGTACTTTTTCTATTTGACATATTTGTCATTATTACTTGGGACATTTTCCAGCATCCAGAATGTTTTGTTCACATCATTCCATGTATCACCAATGATTTTTATGGCTTTGTCTTCTAAGTCAGCACAGATTTCTGATACATACTAAATCTCATTGATATCATAATCTAATTTTCACCAGAGGGTGAATATTTTTTGTGCTTCTTCTAATTCTTCACCCATCACTCTTTGGTAGGCCATAATTGTTTTGTCTTCTTCATGAGACTCCTATTTAATTTTTCCCTCTTAATAAGCATTTTGTTGAGATCCGATTCAGAGTGAAAACCCCATATAATTAATTCCAGTGATTTATTTATGATTTAATTTTGGACTTCATCATAAACAATGTGTGAGAAAATTAACTGCATTTCAGCTGAGACTTCCAGATAAATTGAAAGGAATTAGGTACTCAAATCTTACTGAATGTTATAAGGAAATCTCTTTCCTGTCTCCACTGTGTCTCATAATTCTTCTGTACTTTAAGCCTAAGCTAGGGCACACTCAGATGATTTTTTTAAGATTTGCAGTTATTTCAGTGAACTTCCAGTCAACCATGAGAGGCTTGAAAGACACCTTGACAGTCACACCTAATATTGCAGCATTGTATCTCTCATTTGCAGTATTCTCATGACTTGGTGGGGCTATTGGTGATTCTACCTGTAGCTGTAGCTACCCACCCAGATTGGCTCTAATGCTGAATGTTTGGTAGGCATAACAGGAAGCAAGACTCGTAACTCTTAAAACTACCAGCAATTTGCCAGTCATGTAAAACTGACTGAAAATAGTCACAGAGTTTTCTTACTCTATTTACTGAATTATTTTTACTGTTCTTTTTAAGAAACACATTGACTAATTAGTGAGCCAACTATTCACTGAGCACCTCATGCTTCAGATATGCCAGACCTCCATTACACAGTTATTTGAAACTGCAACCCAGTTGCTATGACTACAGCAAGCTCCCATAGGATGGCTGTATTTAGCTGGTACATCCCAACCACCCAGAATACTAATGAAATGAAGGAGTCCATCTATATGCACTGCAATTCAAAGATGCATTTTACACAACTAAAATATTTGCAATATCAACTGCAAATACAATTATCTTGTTTCTCAATTAAAAAAAACCAACAACTCATTCTCTTTGCAGAAACCTTTTCTCTTTCTATACCTTGTATCCAGATCTCAATTTTTACGTATTTTTTTACCAAACATTTTAAATTATGTAGCTTAACAGAAATGAATGTCTAATTTTCTAAAACACAATTAAACAAATCAAGGTAATAAGGATTTCACACTACTTATATTCAATTGTATTAAACAGAAAAATTAAATATGACAGTTTTTACTTGGTTGTGGCTTTATACAACAAAATCCATGAAAGGTACTCTATTGTGTGCTTACTTACCACACAACTTTAACAACAGAATAACATTAACCAATTGAACCTACCTAGTTATAGTAAAGTTATATTGAGAAAGAACAAATATGAAGTTATTTCTGCTTGCATATCAGTTCTGCTTGGTGCTGCTTGGCTGCTCTGGGATGTGTTGAAACCTCTGATGTAGATCCACTTGGGTGCTGACAATTTTGCAGGAGATTTTGGGTCATTACAGCTAAAGATTACTGTTACCTTTTATCAGAGAGTATTTAACATATATCTTGTTAGGAATGTGCTCCAGAAACTATGGCTGTTAGCTATTACCATCTCCATTCATGTCTGTTACCTAACGTACTCCACTCTATGGGAACTCACACAGAAAATTCCGGTTTGGATGTTCAGTAATTCCTGATGTCATATATACGTGGGCCATATATATGTGAGTCCTATCCTATGAAAAGGATTTGCTTCATGTAAAAAAATGAAAAAAAATCATATTGTTTTGTATGAATCTATAGAAAAATTTTCTTTAAAAATAATTTTATAAAAAACAGAAGCAACCAAAATATTTCACTACTCATATGCAAGCATCATTAATGCATTCTAAGCTTAGACACAACTCATATTCCTCTTGGAATACTAAGATTTTTGTGAACATTTTGCAGCAGAGATCAAGAGAAAGCATATAATTCTCTTAAACTGAGTGGGTGGGATCAATATGCCTGCTTAGTGATGTAAGGGGATACAAACTGCATGGTGCATGGATGTCAGGACATGTCAAAATAAAAAGATATCTGCAAAGACCATATCTTACACTTTGGCAGTAAGTGGTTATTACTATTTACCTGCTACTTGCCTTTGGAGTCAGGAAATGCAAAACTGGATTTAAACTGACTTCTCCTCTTTTGCCAGAATCATCACTGGCTTTACAATACAGTTTACAAAATCTAATGTTGCTAAAATTGTGATAGCCACTTAACATTTATCTAACAAATAAATAGATAAAATTTGAGAAAGAACTTCTTTATGGTGAGGGTAACAGAGCACTGGAACAGGCTGCCCAGGGAGGTTGTGGAGTCTCCTCCTCTGAAGACATTCAAGACCCGCCTGGACGCCTTCCTGAGTGAACTCATCTAGGTGTTCCTGCTCCGGCAGGGGGACTGGACTAGATGATCTTTCGAGGTCCCTTCCAATCCCTAATATTCTGTGATTCTGTGTAACAAAAAACATTTTCCACTGAGAATTGACTCTGATCTTAGGCCACAAAGTGAGGTACTAACAATGCATATGCTGCCTGCACAGATATAATGCAGGACTAATTGAATCCTGCTCCATTTTTTTGAGATGATACGTTAAATAATTCTCATATTAGGTTTGCAGGAATGCTCATTCCTGCTAAGGGACCCTTAGCAATGTTCGTGTAATGTCCGTGGATAGGCATATCAACACTAACAGGATTAGTATTTAGACATCTTCAGCTGCCAACAATGATATAAATGAAATGTTACTAAGTTCCAGACACAGGTAGCCCAAAAACATTTTTGACCACTGCATTGCAACCCTGCTCAGAGTAGCAGCTGTGTGGTACTGAACAGCTTCAACTGTGTGATTTCCCTACAAACAGTAATTTTTCACCTCTCTCATGTAAGCATGATACAGTGCAGCAAAGCATAGTGGCATACTTCCAACATGGTCTATTTCCAAAAGTAAATGAAAATTCTTTGGATTATGTTCCCTAGAAGCAGGCAGATTGTACATGTATTAGAAGCATGTTTACAGCGACTTTTCAAGGAATGGGGAAACTCGTGTTAGACGTTATCAAGTGTATATACCCAAATGTTAACACATAAAAAAAAACAAAAAACAAAAAACAACGAGAAAAATAGCAGCAGAATAGTCATATGCAACATTAAAAAACATCAGTGTTAAAAGAAAATATAGGAGATTGTTCAGCTGCTAATAGACAGAGATCCACTAAAAGGAAGTAGCATTAAAATATCAAAGTGCATTCTTAGCAACAGAATCAATAAACACCTTAACAAATACAGAAGTGCCTTTTAGTCAGAGAAATCAAGATAAAGATATATGGAAGCATGTGGAAAAGAAACAAGCAACAGAAAACATGAACTTCCCCAAAACGTTTTAAAAAAATCCATTAATAAGGGAAAGCTAACATAAGGGAAGAGGCAAAAAGAAATCTAGTAGATAGCACCTGGAGAAACTTGAAGAAAAATCTTAAATTATCACAACAAGTTTGTCAATGTGTTACACTAAAACTACCAGTAAGATCAATGAATGTTTTAGCAAAATATTGAACTAAAAAAAGCAATGGAAAATGTCATGATCATTAAAACACCAAAGAAAAATAATATTTGAGAACTGGTGTTCCTGACATGCAATGTGGCCTTTGTATAAATGAGAATTAGGCCCTAGAGATTTGACTCAGTTCTTCCTGAACACTGTGGGGTGATAAAATCACTTGCTGTATGTCTGGTCTAATCAGACTAATTTTACTAATGGTTTTAACCTAATATTTAGGCTGCTGCAACTTCTTATCTGGTAATTGCATGTGCAGCACTGGCAGAGCCTAGGGTGTACCTTGCAGTTCTGGTCCCACACCAAGTGGAAGCCAAGACTCTAGGAGTTGCTGTTTTCCTCTAGAGTACCCAGAGTAGGTACAAGAATTGAGAGGAAGATGAGGCCCAAATAGGAGACCAGAACTGTGGCACATCGGAAATAGCAAGCAACATCATGGAGTACCTCTGTTTCATAATTCAGGCCTGCCAATGTGTTCCTCAGTAAGAGCTGGAGCTTGCTTTGGATCCAAAACAAGAGTCAAATTTACTAGACTTAGTCTAATGTGTGAGTAAGCGAGAAGAATCAAAACCCTAAACCCAAAAATTGTTCAGTTTCACAAAGGATTTTGCAATATGGCTTTTTTTCCAAAGGAAAAAATTAAAAAAAGGCGTAAAATTCTGCATGAAGGAAAACTCAGAAAAGAACTATGTATTTCACCATCATTTTTTTCTTTTAAAGAAAAAAAAAAACCCTGATTTTAAGGATACTTTTTAACACTGGATTCTCAGAGTAAACTCACACAAGTCTATTGATCTTACTGTAGCTATGAGGTTTTGCTGAAGATGCAGGTCACTTGAAGTATCTACTGTTTTTCTGTGTTCTTATAAACTGAAAACAGTGAAAGGGAAAACAAAGCTATTATCAGGTGAATATTTTTATTATAAGCTTCTGCACATGCTATAATTAAAATTAGAAAAGAAAGTTAATTAATACTCAGCATTATTCCTAAGTAATAAATGTATTTGACTTAATTAAACACAGAAAAATTATCCTTTCGGTTAATAACCAATTGAACATTTTGTACGAAGGATTTTCTTGAGCAACTCTTCAAGCATTAATTGATATACTGTGGCTTACTGTTGTAATTGCCAGTTTCAAGAACTACTTATGTGATTCCAGAGAGTGGTTCATTGGAAGTCATCCAAAACTAGCATTGGTCCCACAGCATTGAAAAAACTGGACTTCTCTGACTACCTACATTAGATATTTCACCATCTTTCACATAGAGAAGTGAAAAACCCACTGAAATTGCCAAGAACTTTTCCAAGGTATTGTTCTGAACTTGGCAAAGGAATAAACAATTCTGGTTTTTGAGTGTTACCAAACCGACACGGCCATCCTTGTTGTTCAATTTCAAAATAAACATATAAACTAGAAAGAGTTCAGTGGTTCAGCTGATATTGAGTTGCTGTTTTAAATGAAAAATGCTGAAGGCTAACAAGAGAGCTGGAGAAATGTTTTGTTGATGTGTTTTCTTGCAAGCAGCATTTAATTGTGCTAACCTTGAGCAGAGTAAACTACTTGAGAGAAAGATCATTCTCAAACTTTGTACTTTTAACAGTAACTTCATTTGCTTGAGAGATGGCTACATTGCAGTAACAAAGGAAAAGTTTTCCAGATCGTGTATAAAAAGTTGTAAGCAAAATAGCCTTCTTCTGGATACAAGGTACCATGGCACCTCGGAGTTTGGCAGGGTGTGGACAGATCTAGTGACAGTGAAGACTGCATTAGGACAAGAACAAGTTAATTGCACTTAAGAAAAAACAATTCAGAGAGTTGGCTGGGTTTAGGAAAGTTTTTGTCCTTGATGTTTTCTGGTTAAAGAGCAATGTCAGTTGCCTGTATAACCTGTGTATCAGGACACTAACTTGGAATAAAAGAGATTCAAGTCTAAAAGGGAGATCTACTCAGCATGATTTGGGGCAAGCTTAAGCACCTTTGCTTCAGGTCAGACAGAAAACATAACTTAAAGCTCAAGAAGACAGATTTCTATGCCTTAAGAGATATCACAGAAAAAAAATATATATATATATATATTTCTGATGAGATGACAATTACTATACTCCAGAAATAATCTGGTCCCATCTTCATATCTCTCACTCTGAGTATCAGCTATCACCACTTAATAAGTAAACTTTCATCCCCTATTAAAATGACTATTAAAATGTAGAGATTGATTCATTTCACTGCCTTTTAAAATTTTATTTTACACAATTCACATTTAATTCCATTGAAAGGAATCAAACTGCAAGTTTGCCTCTTATTAATAGCATTTTAAGAGTTTCTAAAGCATCATATATTTAAAAGAAAAATTCCTATTACAGGACACACTTCTAAAGGTACTTTTACTGAAACAAATTGTTACTTCAGGAAACTTGTAAAGAAAGATTTAGGAAGCTCCTTCCAGCTCCATGTCAGACGTCTGAATTAGATTCCAGCTCAGAGAGTGAAACCACCTGATAGTAACATTATTTTGTGATGTGAGGAAGAGGAATTGGCACTAACTATATTCCTGCTTGAAACTTATGGAGAATCCGGCAAGTGAGTTTGTATCACAGAATATAATTTAGGAAAATTATGATAGTGAATTCAGTGTGTGTGTGTGTGTGTGTGTGTGTGTATATATATATATGTGTGTGTATATATATATATATATATATATATATATATATATATATATATATATATAAAGATGTAAACAGGTAAACATATTAAATAATCTCGAGTAATAGCCAAATTCTTTTAATAGACCAGTGAGTAGCTTTGGAATAATTAAAGAAGTTATTAGGCATACAGTTCTTTTTTGGGTTTGAAAAGGTAGCAGAAGTTGTCCAAGCTAAATATAGGTCAAATTCTGCATTTTATTTATACATATAGTATACAGTAACACACATATTGAGTAATAAATACTACTATCTCTAAGAAATGAACAATACAAATCAATGATGCAAGTGTATTACAAATACATTAATTTGTTTTTATCCTTGTTTTTTATCTTGATCTACAAGTGTACTTTTGTTCCCCTCCTTGTTTTACAAACTGTTTATCTGGAACTTCCCTGTAGCTGTTTTTCAAGTGTCACACACACACATTTCAAAGTCATTCTGTATTTCCATGTCTCACTGCATTAGGTATCATAGACCCTTAACATCCATGAAGAATCAAGTCATAAGTTCTGCTTTTTCCACAGTATATTACTAATACATTTTTCCTGTTTAGAAACACATATTCCCTCCAAAATGCTTATTTAACCAGTTATCTGATCAATGTTAAAGTAATTAAGCCCCACTGCGATCTGTCCTTCTTACAGATTTCCTTGTGTATTATTTTCTCTCTCTGGCTTACATGCCTTCATCTTTTTTCATTAACTGCCTGGAACTGTATATTGCACAAATTAATGAATTACTTTTATTCCATTAACTTATCTAACTTTATTTTCCTGTTGCAATCATCTAAAGTAAGTGTCCCAGTCTTCTATCCTTTCAATCATTTCTTTAAAGTATGATCCTTTTCTCCAGTTTATTAATTTTTTATTTAAAGGAACTACCTAGTAATCAGCCTTTAAGTATTTGGGATTTTTATTTACATTCACATTAATATAAACACTTTGTCATCTTTTGTTCATCTTGCTTTGCCTTCTGTGTCTTAACAGTCTCTTTGTCTCCTATAACATTTTCAGCATTTCAGTGTGGAACCATACATCAAGATTTATTTCATGCTCTGCTTTCAGTCTGCCCCATCATTTTTACTACACTCTCAATGTTTCTCAGAGATGGATCTTTGGGGGATCCAGTTGGATAGAAGGAAATGGTGATGGGAAAGAGGAATCTGCCTCTTTGCACTGGTTCCCCTAGTAAACTTTTCAAGTTTATATCTAGTATAGTCTTTCCTATGGAAACTCAGATTCTAGAGCTCTTGTCTGCCATGCAATGCTGTTGAATTACACAAGGTCTATTAATGCAGAGTGCTTTGATTCCCACTAAAAGTTTTCACACACAGAAAATAACTGTCCTGGAGTTGTTTATGCAGGTGCACTACTCAGTGTTCTGATTATACAGGTTCCTTCATTTTTCTGCTTATCAGTGAGTTTAAAAATAATGAAAGGAAAAAAGAAAAGAGGAAGAATGAGAAAAAAAGAGATTTTCTAAACTGATTCTTATTCCAAAATTGTGAAATGATTGTGAGGTATGTCTCTGAGTTCATTGAAAAAACTGTGAGAACACAGAAACAAAATTAGGGACAATTTGTCTCTCAAATTTGTGAGCAGAAATTTTAAATTGGCTGTAAAAACAATGGAAGGAATAGTTATGAAGGTAATTAATTACAACATGAAGAAGTGACAGTAGACCAAAGACAAAGAACACAATCACAACTTTATGGTAGATAAAGCTTTTTGAGGTATTTCCCCAGTCAAACTTTAATGGCATTTTAAAATTATATTTTTAGGATTCCTTAGTCACAAAACTTTTTGACTACTCTTCATACTCTTAAGATAAAATGAGTAGGTTGTTTATTTCTGTATAGAGAGATGTCAATAAAAGCACAGTTATCTAGTTTCATTGTTGGAAAGCTACGTATAACATTTCAAATTTGCAGGAAAAGTCCATATGCTCTGTTCAAGACAGTCCTTTGTATTTTAGTTTTAACAAAATAATGAGCTTGAGAATTAAAATCAATAACCCTTCAAAATGTTCCCACTTCCTATCATTTACATTATACATTACAGTATCATTTGCAACAGTCTTTCCAGGTTCAGTGTTTGAAATTACCTGCCCTTCATCTTCTATATCTTCTTTCCTATAGAAGTTAGAGTCTTCAGATAATCTGTTACTCTTTGAAAAAATAAAATTATTCTGACCTTGAATATTTTAATAAAAACTATATCAACAAACACTTGAATCTTACTGTGGCTGCAAATTGTTTCCTGACCCCCACAGCCCCCAGGGTGTGCACTTTATTGTTGAAATTATAACCAGAACATCTTTTACACATACAGCACTGTACAAATGTACAAATGCCTGCTAAGTAGCAGGATATAATGTTCTGGGGAATTAAGGTAGCTACCAATAATAGGTTAAATGAACAGTGTTCAATCATTGTTGTCCCTTGTGTTCAGAAGTTATAGGGCAGATACAGTCATTAATGCAGTACAGCACAGGGAATTCTCAGCTCATAAAAAGTTCACAAAGGCCTTAGGTGAAATTTGTAGAAACATGACTGAATTTCCACTGATGCCCCAGCTGAAGGTGATATTGGTATGGTAAGTGCCTGCTGATACATCCCTGAAAACTTAAATATAGAAGTACATTTTCATAGAACTCACTTTTTCAGTGCCTTTATCAGTTTTCCTGTCCATGAGCTGCCTCTTTTTTTCTACTCTAGTGGCTGTGTCTCCCAGTATTCAAGAGGAGCATGGGCCAAACTTATTAATATTCATCAGTTCAGCTTTTTTTCCATTCTACTCATGTTCAAAGGCTACTGTAACAAACTGAGGGCTGTAAACCTGTACCCAGAGGCTAGTATCCCTATTTATCTTCATATGCTTCATTGGAAGATAGACACAAAACGAAAAATATTTTGTCCTCAATTACAAATCTTCATAAACTGTGGGAATTAAAACCCTAAAATTTCCTTGAAGCTTAGAAGATGCTCAGACACTTGTTTGTAAAAGGTAGTCAAAGTGGCCACCTCTGTGGGAGGCCTCATATGCCTTTAATTTCTCCTTTCTCACACCCGAGTTCCTTAAGAGCCAAGCACCTCATACAAATTATCATGCATATGGGAGTGTGACAGTTCCTTCTCTCAGTAATTCTCTTCACTATGCTGCAGCTCTGGAGGCTCTGTGTTCTTGGTTTACTCCTTTACAATGCCATTTACTAACTTTATCCCTAGCTAAGAAAGCAGACAACTATAATCCCTCGTTTTCCCCTAGATTTACAAATTAAGTAACTGAAAAGTTCTACAGAGTTGCTACAAGCAAAATTAGAACATTATCTAGGTCACTAACATGACAGAACCAACTCTCATACATTCAGCTCTCAATACCTTTCAGCTCACTAGAGGAGTAATAACAGGAAATTTTGCTAGAAGCTATGAGCTCATCAATTGCAGATGTCTGTCACAGAGAAAAGAAACCCGGGCATGTTAGTCACCAGTCACAGGATGAGCCACAAATGTGATGCAAGTGCAAAAAAAGTAAATGAGAAGTTAGAGAGAAGCAAGCCAGGCATTTCCAGGAGAGACTGGAAAGCATTAATCTTTGTCAAAATATCTGGAATGCTCAGTACAGCTCTGGTTATTCATATGTTTAAAAGTTAAGTGAGACTGAAATACGCACGAAAAAAAGTTATCGTCAGAAAGATATGGTATGAGAAGAAACTTAAAAAAAGCTCATCATAGGATCTAAGTGTTCGCTATAAATACACTTCAGGGTAAACACTTGGGATTTAAAAGAGTAATTTAAACTAAAGGTTAAAGTAGGTAGATGAAGAAATGCATGCAAACTAAATTCTCTGAGACTCTAAATTAGAAGGAGGTTTCTAGCCATCAGAACAATTACATTCCTGAATAGTTTTCCAAGTAAAGCAGACAAGACAAAAATCCTAACTACTGTAAAGTTTGATCTGAAGTTTATGAAACAGCAATGGCAATATGACTTGTTTATCCATGAAGCTTCTTCCAATCTTTGTTTCCTAACACGCTGCTTCCAGAGGCACAGCTAGGAGTCTTAATACATAACATGCATCTGCTGTGTCACAAACACAGCATCTTGTGAAAACCAGTCCCTAGAGAAGATAGCAAGCTCTTCCATGCAAGAAATAATGCTGCCAATACAAGTGAAACACTTCTGCAGCTGCTGAATTCAGATCTTTATCACCTAATCAAGCAAGGAAGAAATACAGAAAAAAAGATTGATAATTCCCCAATGTATTCAGATTACAATTAATATTTAAATATATCTTTTACTGAGTTCAGACAGTCTAAGGTGGCCCTTTTAGACTGGGTAATGACTAGATTGTAGTGGATATTCACAGAAAGTTATATATAGAATTATTTTCTGAACGCAGAGAGAAAGATGCTGTTTCTGCAGACTCAAAAAAAGTCTGATCTTGAGTTAGCAAACAGGTATTTCCAGAGATTAGTCTTATTCTTACCTTCAGGCATAGCTAAAAGACTAGTCAAACTTTGATTAAACCCTTGGCCTTAACATAAACCCCCTGTGTTTTCCTTTTTGTCAGCTAAATCACCAGAAATGCCCCTTAGTACTAGGCTTTGTGCTTCTAACTATTCAGAACAGAGATGAGGCACAGAAGATGTGTGTGAGGAGTGGCTTACCATACCACGGGTTTATATGCAAAAATTTAAACCCATTCACACACACACTTTGCATGATTTATATTCTTCCAAAATTTATGAAGTGCATACATATTCTCACCTCATGCATCTGGCAGATCATAACACAGGGCTTAACTCTGAGCACACAGAGCTTCATGATGTACTTTGCACTAATATTCACCCAGAACAGAAAGCTTAGGATAGAATTTAATCCCGAGTCATTTTATTTATAAAGTCTTTTAATTTGCATAAGTATTTATTTACTGTCTTGCACCTATACACACTTTAGGAAGTATAGGCTACTCCAAGAGCACCAACATAACTAAAACTTAACATATTTAACAGCTCTAAAACACATTAGTACTATGTAGTAAGCAAAAAAGCACTAAAGGCTTTTTCTAATAAGCTTTGTAGGCTGATAGATTGTCTTGCTTAGCCAATATAAAACACCTTGAAAAGCTGAAAACTCTAATGCAGATAAGGGAGATCATTATCCTTTCCTGCCACATTCCTCATTATTTTTATCTAACCACCATGGACCCTTCTTATCCCACACCTTGTCTTGCAATACAGCTACCAGATAGTCTAACTTCTAGGAAGGTAATAGCTCAAGCTTTCTAAATTCACATTAAACCATACCTACTTACAAGGCTAGCAACAAGGAGAAAAAATTAAGGGAGCTTCCAGTACAATGACCCAAACTGGAATCCATTCCCTGTCTCTGAAATCTCCTACTTCCCCCTGTTGCTTCTTTTTTCTCTTCTTATAAGGAATAGTAGTTATTTACTTCTCTGCAAATGTTGCCTCCCTCTAGGTAAAAGATTTAGCGTAAGAATCTGCACACACTTAACTGTAGTGGAGTAACTTCTTATCAGTATGTGAAGGCTTTATGATCACTATTTCAAATGTGCTACCAGTGCCCCATACTGTCGTCATGTTAGGAGGCCTTCAGCTTAGCAACTTCCTGTCACTATAACAGTTTGAAGAGCACAAATAAGTCAGACAGGTTAAATAGCATACTTCTGTCCTCACTCTAAATATTATTGTGCTGTGTGCTAAAAGACTGAAACTTAAAAACAAAACGGAAAAAAAAAATTAAAAACCCCACAACAATGAAGGTGAGTGCTTGCAAACTGCAGTACATAGGGATAGTAAGCATCTACACAAAAGAATTATGCCCAAAGAGATAGAGATCAATATCAAGTTCACACAAGCAGAAACACAAGCTTGCATAAAAAATCTTATGCCTTTGTGTTAAGCCAAGGAGTGAACACAATCACTGATGGGCATTTCTGTACAGAGCACTGAGTACTGCATCCCATTTTCCAGGTAAACAGCTAACATTTCTCTATGATTTCCTATACAACAATCTTATTCTTGATTGGTTGGTCAGTTTTCTACTCAAGTGAATCAGGCTGTGACAATTTGCAACTCAGATGAAACCAGTGTTTATCTGTCAATCCTGTCTTTTCTTACACATAAAAACTCCAAGCAGAACTGTAAGAGTGGTGATTGTAAGCTAATCACATCTCCAGGGAATTGCAATTCTTGAATGCACTTCACACTTCCTGAGCTCCAGCTTCAACAGCTGTAATTATTTTGCAATAATTAGACCTTGGCAGTGCTTATTCTTAAAAATCTGCTGTATCTAAACATGCCAAAAAACCATAACCCATTTAGCATTCTAGTCACCGGATAGTAATATCTGCCCCAATATTGTTTACCTCCTCTGCCCTAAAAGCATTGTTTTTTTACTTCATAAGAGCTCAGAGAATTCAAAACCCCAAGAATTGTTTTTAGAAACTTTATGTGAAATAGAAGAAGCCTTCTTTCTCATTGGACCCTTGAAATGATGATGGTAAGTGGAAAGGTTTGGGGGATTTTTTTCTTCTTTTTAACTTCTGGACTAAAGCACTTCTAATTGGTATGCACAGTAAAAACTATCTACATGATGAAGAGTATGTTCCCCACTGCCTTTCCTTCCACCACAACACCTGACTGCAGCTAGCTCTCTTTAGCACACCAACGTTATCAGAAAGCAGAAGCTCTAACAGCATACAGCAAAACACAGATCTATTTAGACATTCATAAAGACTGGGTAAATGAACATCTACAAGAGAATGTTCTTTAATTATTTCTGGCATTAGTTAGTGTCCTATGTCTGAGCTAAATATTCCTCTCCAGATTATGGTAAATAATCATCTTCTCCCATATTATAAACCTCAAGCCTAGTCCAGGAAAATCAAGATGCTTTTGCCAGACTTTTTCTTCTAGCAAGATCTCTCATTCAAAAAACACTTGAGACATACAAGCTCAGTGTCCCTAAACAAAAATTCTGTCACTCTCTTCAGAGTACTCCAATGGCTAGACTTGACTTTCTGGGAAGGGTGCTTACATGTTCCTAGATATAGACAGGGAAGCAAATGGGAGCATGTCAGATAGTTTTTTGCTGTTGAAATCCCTCAGGAATCAGGTAAATGATATTTCAGTCCTATGTTCAGTTAGTCCACAAGATCTTTCAATTTCTCTTATACAAGTTTCTCCTTCCATTTATTAAGAAATAAAATTACTGGCCATATGAATTTATCTTTGAATGACCCCTATCTGACTGACAAATGAAAAATTCAGAGAGAAGTGGTTTTGGAGAAGCAGGACATATCCTCTCTTCTATTATAGGCAAAGGTTTTAGATCGAGTAGAGAATGGAAATCATGGTTGCTAATAGTGGCAAATACAACTGCTATTGACCAGAAAAGACAATGAAGAATATGAAAGTAACAAGATGTCTTTAAAAATCTTCTCATTTGAAGATATGGGAAACATTAATTATTTTTTCTTAAAACAACACATTAAAAATGGGAGATTATCATTATTTAATTCCTTTTGAAAGAGATGTCCATAAACATATGTCCACAAATATGTAATTTACATACATACCCTGAAATAGTGCTGAAAGATTTCATTATTCATGGACAAATAACCTCTTCTTTCTGTCTGACAATCTTACTGTGTCCAGCAATGCTTTCCTTTCTTAACAACTCAAATTCATGTTTACTTATGCATTTCTTTCATGTGAATTTTAAATTACTGGTCTATATAGGGACACCATGGCAGCATGGCAGAAAAGTGAGATAACTTAGATACAGCTGACTGATTTGCAAACTAGCACAAAGAATATAACTTCCAAAAAGCCCAGTGGATGATCAATAGCTCTTAAAATCAGCCACATTTTTAGGTGTTGATTTACAGGCCCAATCTCTCATTCTCAGTTCTCCAGTTAGAAACCTGAACCTTAAGATACTATAAAACAGGTATGATTAAGAACTTGAGATCTTAACCATGCTATATTTTCAGTTCTTAAATACATCTACTTTTTCCAGCTTTGCAAAGACATTTATTACAGACCTGTTGTAGAGGTGGAAATGCCCTATATATTAATCTTTATTATTTACGATTTATTTGTCATAATCTAGCCAGATTTTATGGTACTCACACTGCACAGATCCTGCTGGGTTTTCTAATTCTGTATAGTAGTGTAAACGTCGCCATTTAAAAAACATTCCCAAAAACTCAATCTTATCCTTTTCTCTATGAACTGGATTCCATAGGCATGAAATACCATTAAGTAACAACTGATGGTTGGGTTTCTATCCTAAAATCAAATGCCCTGCCTGAGAACCTCAGGTTCCTCATTTTCAAGATAACCTAAAAAGTAATAATGACACATATAAATGCAAACAAAATAAAAATTTAGTTAAAACAAGCTAAAATGTAATAAAACTAGCTGATCAGGTCATTCAAGAAAGACAGGAAATAAAAAAGAGTAAACACCTGGGTAAACTCTTAGGAGGCTGAATTTGATCTCCTTAGCAAATACCAAATGACCTGGGCCCCTGGAAGAACAGTTCTTGTTGTACTTATTGAGAATGAGATAGTAGGAATCTAATGGATTTTTTATGAAATCTTAATGAAAATTCAGCATAAGCACAATACATAAAGGCATCTTTTCTTAGTATATTCTGTGCTCTGTTAGTTTTAGCTAAGCAGGAGTAAGTACTCTTTGAATTAAATGTGTGTGCTGATGTATTGCATAGTTTCTCATTCTGCTTTGGTTTTAAGAAAATAAACAAGCACTACACGAGAAGAAATAATCACTGGAGATTTTAAATTCGTTCACACTTCTAAGAACAGAAAACAATGAAGGAAGCAATAATCCGATTCTAATTGGAAATCAACACAGTTAGGAAATTTCTCCATAAAAATAGCTCAGATTTCATCCCAGTCAACAGTCTCTCACCTTGAAGCAGAAACTAGAATTTCTTCATATTCCCACACTGTAGAACAAGATGAAATTGAAAGGTATTACTGCCTCTAGATAGGTAAATATTAAAAATTTCTGTCTCATGGAACATTTTTCATTGTCTCTGAAGAGAATTTTTTTTCAGTTGAGCTTATTCATGTCCAATATACCAAAACATTTTTTTTTAATGGTTTTTATAAATAGCATATGTTCTGAAGGCAATCACAGCCAGTCACATCATATCTTCTCTCTTCAAACCCTTTCAGAGGTGACCCATGTGATCCCCCACTCCTTGCAAGGATGGCAAGTCTGCCTGGGCAGCCATGGGTGCTTAGTCATTGCCTGGTCTGTTCACAAACTCCCTTGCAATCCTGTTACCAATCCCTTCACACAGCCCTCGTCCTCTTGCACTTGGTGGGCAAAGTGTCATGATGTGTTTGAAACACAACATATAAACTTCCTTTGTGCCCTCCTGATTCTGGCAGATATTTTTATCTGTTAGAGCACTGTAAACAGCATTCGACTGCTGCAGGCAGGCTGCTTCTAGATGACAGGACAGTACGAGCAGCATGGGCAGTGCAGTACTGAGGGCCTGATTCCTTCTGCCCTTAGTCTGACTCCTGACTGCAGACAGGTAACTACCATACCTCATATGCAGTTTCTTGTAACACAGTTAATGTCTAGAAAACAGCTTCCAAGAAGAATAATAAAATCCAGATCCCATATTCTCAGGTGTTCTTTTACACATTCATGAAGAGTTTAACACAGCTGTAACACAAGCAATAATGTAGTAACTCTTGCAGTAATGTTCACTTGTGGCAAACTGCCTTGGTTAGAACACTCCTCTTTCCATCCCAAGAAGGAGTAGCTGTATATTTATGCAAAGTATTTAATTTTTGTTGTATTTTTAGGTATGTTTGAACATGTCTACCAAATCCCCTTGCTCAGGAATTTTTCTTTTGTAAAATATTTGCAATTTTGCATTGCAAGCTGATAAGCAAAGTAGCTGTTTTAGGCAAAACTTCCTGTCATTCCAAGTGCTGAACATCAGGCTTTTCCTCAGACAATATAAATGTAGGGAGAGCCCCATGGGACACTCCATCTCCCTGCATGGTATCTTGCCTGCAGAGCTAAGCTTGCAGCTTAAACTACTGTAATGCAGTGTCAGATAAATGAATACATGTGGTGAATAATAATGTTGTATTTTGTAACCTATACAGTAGAAACCAGCATCACTACAGATCAGAGATCTTTTGGACAGGTGTTGCTGTGCTGTTACACATGACACAATGGTTTAGGACTAGAGATGAGGATGAGTGCTGAATCCTGCTGAAACTTCAGAAGTTAAAAACCAGAAAGGAATAATTAAAAATGGAACTTAAGCAAGATATGAGTACTAATGCCTTAACCTTTACAAAAAAGGAAGAACAGGGAGGAATACAGGTAGCATCACTGTGGGCACAGGGAAAAGTTGTGACTAATTTATCTGACTTGTTTCTATAATGAAAACAGTAAAAGCAGATTAGTGCTCTATTGTATCATGCCAAGTACAGATGTCTTTTCTAATACTAAAAGGATATAAAAAGCTGCTGAATGTGAGCAACTTTAACCATGCTTTCCCAAGGAGTACTGCACTATACCAAAGAGACCAGGAAAGCAAGGGTTTGGCAAAGAGATTTAAATGATCCCAACAGTTTGAACAGCCACTCTTAACAACTACCATGGGGTATTCAAAGAACAAATGCCACTTGGCAATATTCTTCGTCTCTCATTCATCACTGAATTTGATGAAAACACTCCAATCACTTATGGTGATTGGTGCTATTGTATTCTGTGTAGCTGCATATAACCTAATTACATGAATATTTATTATCTTAAGTGTGACCTTTCTGTTGCTTATTCCAAGCAGAGTCATTTTGAACAGCTCCTGGTCCTTTACAGGTATTTCATTACATACAGAATGTTCTTGCATCCACAACTAGCCTGTGACCAAGACTAGAAGACAGCTAATTTTAAATGCTTTTTTTTTCCTTTGTTTGTTTTTTTCCTTTTTTTTTTAACTGAGCATGTAAATAGTGTCATTTCTTCAGGTTACTTACACATAGCAAAAAAAACAAGTAAAAAAATAAAAGAACATCAGAAGGCTACTGTATTTCTCCTCATAAAAGAAATGGGCAAAACAAAACCTATTTATTGCAATTAACGTTAGGTGTAAATCCTACACAATATAACTAATAGAATACCAGTCAGCTTTAAAATGATTAAAGAAACAAACAAAACTACAGCCTCAAATGCTTATTCTTTATATCTTCCCAATAAATGAAGTACAACAATTTTAGGAGTATTCCAAAACTATTTGTTTCACAACATTTAAACTCCACCTAAAATAATGTTAAATTATTTAACCCCAAAATCATATATGTTTTGCCTGTTGAAGTGCATCATAAAAAGCAAAAATAAACATAAAGAAACATATACAACTTCCTTGAATGCTAAAGAATAATAACAAAGTAAATAAGAAAACATTAAATGTGAGTAGATCCCTTTTGCTTATGTGCCTTTGGTAAGGACTTATTTAAGACCAGGTGAAGCTAGGCAGCACGACAAGAATTGTTTTCAGAAAATACCACTTATTCCTGATAAATAATCTTTGAATGGAAAACCAAAACAAATAAACAAACAAAACCAGTGGTAGTTAACACACAGTGCCTGGTTTTGACTTTCACTGAGTAAACTGGAATGAGGAATCTGTCCCTCTTAACAATCTACTGTGTCACCACCGGACACATACAATAGTGATTCAAGCTTACTGATACGAAGAAGTTGTTTTCCTGTGAAGTACAATGTATTACACCTATGTTGAACAGAAAACAAACACTTTAGAAAGGACAAGATCTTCATCTGAGGTAATAAAGTCTCAACTTTAATTATTCCATAATAGAAGTCTAATTACATCAATTGTATTTTAAAAAAGAGGAAAGTGGAAAGGGGGAGGGGTGAATAGAAGGCTTGCTTTGATTTTGTGATATATGTAAAATAATAATATTCCCATGTCAAGGCATTTTATACAAAGATTACAACCAGTCTACATGACAGCCACAGAGAAAGAGACATGAGTAAAGGTTAATTCTCTGTGCTTTCAGAAAGCACCAGCTTTGAAGGAGTAGGACCTGCCAACCACAAAGCATCTGTAACTTCAAGATACCTGTGCACCACAGTGCATAGTAAGACAGAATCATCTATTTGTATTAGCTGTGTCCACAGCTGATGACATATGTTTCCTGCTTAAATATGCAAAAAGGTAAAGCAAAGAAAGAATCAAAAAATGTCATGATTTCAAATTTGCAAATGGTCTATGTGAACTAATTATTGCTGTAAGAGCCCAGAACACAGAGAAAAGATGGATCATATTCACAGCACAAATGAAGGTTTTTCCTTTAGCAGAATCACTGGACACAATTATTGAAGTATATAGTGGGATGCATTAGTAAGTTGTTATCACCTAGAAATACTGCATACTCTCCCACATGTACAGAAGAGAACAAATTGGGCATATCTGAAAACCTGTGAAGTCCACTTCAATTAAAACTCTAAGAGGGAAAAGAGTAAGAGGAGTAGCAGCCTCTCTATCTAGCCTCTTTCTATCCCTGTGGCCCTGTGGAAGTAAAAGAAACCCCTGTGCAGCAGATTCTGCAGGAAAACAGCCTTCTGAGGAAGACTATTGCAGGTCTTTTTTTTCTTCCCTTTTAAGTGTTTTAGGCTGAGCTGACCCATGGGTATGTGGAGCAGACACATCTTTGACACTGATGTCCTGATGTTCCTTACAGGAACGGGGGAATGCAGGAAGTGCGATGCGAAGAGGATGGGGCCTGCTGTGCTGCCAGGTTCACAATTTGTGAAAAAGCAGCTGAACAGCCATCCCCTCTCTAAGCACCTAGTTCCTACATTTTTCACTACAGACTGCTCTGATACCATCACAGTCAGACTGTGCCAATTTCTGTGAATCCAATCTATCCTGCCATTTTAATGGGGTTGGATGACAGATTAAAGCAAAAATACCTGTATAGCTTCCCTTACCCCCTGAGTCTGCACACAAACCCAGTGTGGCATGGCATGATTCATGTGGGTGAAAAGGGCAGGAATTAAGAAATTATTAGAGGCTCCCCTTCTTCACTTTGTACCTTGCAGACCTTTCATTGCTCTTCTCAAACTTTTTCTCTTTCAGCCTTTTTTCAAATGTATGCAGCTATGGCATAGAGCATACTCCAGCTGATGAGTAGACCTACTCGGTACTAAAGATTTTGTCAGTCACAAATCATATCCTAGTATGAATTTTGAATAATGTTCCTTTGGCACAGATTGAAAGGATCCCCAGCAGCATCCTCCCAAAAGCCGAGATCATTACATTTTCCTTTGTCACGATACAGACAGGATGTAAATTTTTATTCCCCTTTGGTATTCTCTGTCTGCTGGGCACATTCAGACTGTCTGGGCAATGACCCTTTAGCAACGTGAGTCACAGCTTACAAGGTAAAATGCAATTTCATTATTTTTGGTGCAGTGAGTAAAAATGAGCAGAATTCAGCAGAAGATATACAGATGCGTACCACAAAACAACAAAAGCTTTGCCCTCTGTACAAACAACTGAACTTTAACGTCTTTGGTCCTTAAGACCCTTTGCCACAACCCCTGTTTCCTGAATCTTTTTCTTTTTTCCTCCTCAGGTGAACGACTGTGAGTGATTTGTTTCCATGCTCTTTCTGGTAGCTGTACAAGATAGATTCAAACTGACTAGCATTTGATTCCTTCTATTCATAGTATTTTCTCCAGTTCATTTTAACTTTGCTTGCCTGTATAACTGATTTTCTCAGCTATGCAAACAGTACCAAGATTGTGATATTCTTCAGTAGACAAACATTTTGTTGGTCAGTACCTGTAAAAACATTACCTGTCACTCTTTTCCTTGTTTTTGTATTGCTTGCTGACCAAGGTTTTGCTCCTCTTTTTCCTTCTGCAACTGCAGTAGCACTTTACTGTAATTTTTTGCCATTAATGTAATTAATATGCTCATAAGACACACAGTAGTGTGAACACTTGTGGTTTACTGCATCCTGTATCCCTATTCCTATTAGTTTTAATTCCTGATTTGCTTAAGAGGGTAGCTCACAATGATGAAAAATTATCGAAGATCACAACTCCAAGATTCAGAGGAAATGCAACTCAGCTGTGCCAAATTCTTTCCAGTAAGGGTGTGGTACTGGTGCAATATTAGTGTGGTATTAACACACGTAGGAAATTAGCATGGGTTGTCATAAACCCCCAAGTGCAATAGGAACAGCCAGACTCAGACCAGTAGTTTGTAACTGTTATTCCCTGCATATATTACCCAGAACACACACAGAGCATTGGATTCCTTCTGAGCACCAGAAGATTAATTCATGCCATCACCACTCACCTGATTACACTTCAATGACTGCCAGGAGAGAAACTGCAATAGCATTGATAAGACCGAAGTGAAGATACTAAGACTGCCATTTAGCCTAACATTTTGGGTTCAAAGGTAATGTACATTATAATCTCTGTGAGAAGAGGCAAGACAGAAAGGCTTTAAATAATGTACCTTTCTGAGGATTTTATAGTTCCTGTATTCCTCCATCCTCATTTAAAACCTTACTTTTGTAAAGCCAATTAAGATTCTCCCATCTCAAGTTCACCTGTTAGGCTTGTCTTTCGTCTCTTCATACGCTTGTTATTGATTCTGTGGAAAATCGGGTATTTTTGCTCTGACACAACAAAGGCTACACTCACTGTTCTTCTAGGACCGTGGATTGCAAATTCTGTGCTGAAGCATAGTTAATGCACTTTGGGGAGCATCTGCCTCAGCTCAATGGCTAACAAAACACGTGGGGTCCCTATGTGACAGAACAGGATCAGGTAAAACAAAGAGCAAAAATAATAGTTCAGTATTCTTAAACCTGTTGGCTTGATAGTCCTGACACCAGAACTACTCCAGCTATAGAATTAATTGCTTGTCTGGTTTCCTCCTACTTGCACTAGAACATGCTGTTTTAAGCATTAAAAAGGTAGTGCAATTCAGTCTCTTCACAGTCTCAATGCTTTGCCTCTCTGCCCACACTATCCTCAGGACAGCCACTGTGTATTTGTGGACAGAAATTAAATTACTAATTTCAAATTGCTTATTTTAGCAAGACTGTAAAATCCTTATTGTAGATTAATTTTTTTTTATCTGCTACACTTGTCAGCAGGGCTCTCTGTTTGGGTTCTAGTTAACAACATGGTTATTCAGGAAAAAAAAAAAAAATCAAACCTCTGTTTCCATGTAGTGTCAGATCATTCTCTTCTGTGACTCTGGGCAGCAATCCATGTGTCTCCCCAGGATTACAACCCTCTTCTCGTATGTGGCCTTGACATTCTGAGAAGTGATAGGAGAAGTAGTACAGGAACAACATCAAGTAAACCTGCTCAGAAAGAAAAAGGAAATTTTCAAGAAAAAAGAAAAAGAAAGGAAAATTATGCACAGCGCAAAGCTTACAAACCCCTCGTACAAACAAAAAAAAAATAGTACTAATGGATGAGTGACTGAAAGACAATAGCTTATCAGCCTCAGTTGCATCAAAGAGTTCCAATTTCACACTCTGACACCTTACATTACTGAAAAGAAAGATATAAACTTGTGCATTAATCAGAAGAAAGTGAAACATAAATGTTTCTCCTCATCCCCACCTGCAATTTGTGATTTGAAAAAATATCATGAGAACAGTAGGAACAGGCATTAAAATGGAGATAGAATGACATCTACTGGCTGTCAGGAACTGCCTTGTTTCAGTGCTGAAAGTGTTTTGGTTTTTCTCCTTCCTTTCCTCAAAATATTTAATCTGAGATTCCTACTATTAGTCATAGAGTTTAGCTATTGGACAGGGAATGAAGTATAGATCAATAAACAGAAGAATAGATACATAAACAACTTAATATGTTTCAGATCTTTCATACTAATGCTAGTGAGTAAATAGATGCACTGCTTAAGAGCTATGAGAAACTGCAAAAAAACAGTGCAATTTTGCACTGGATGTAGGTTTCCATAGTACATTTTACCAAAATAAATAACACTGGTAAGCAGAACTATGTCTCTTAACAAAAAAAATACTTAAGCAGAAAAATTCTACAGTACTGCATCACTTTGTAAAGAGACGATCATTACCTTTTTTTCCTGGATTAAGTTATTGCATTACTGTTCATTTTGTTTATTTAAACTTCCCAATTCCTTCCTTTTTATTGATTCTAAATATTTTCATATGAAGAAGATATTAGATTCCCAGGCCTTCTTTGCTCCTACTGCTTTCATTTAACCAACCTAGAACCATGACCAGTGATATAAAAATCTCAGAAAGTCTCGAGATTTTGTTAAAGGTCACAGAAGCATCTCAGGCTTAAGTGAACATTCTTCTCTGTACTATACACGTGTTTGTGGTCTCTCCACTAACGGATCTTCTCAGCATGAGCGTGGTGGCCCTTTTCCCTGTTAGCAGTGATACACTGTGGGTGGTACTGCCAGTCCAAGCAAATTGATCTTGCTCACTTTCTATCTGCCACAAGATATATTTTCTCCTCCTGCAGTTTCTCCGTGCTGGTTAATTAAACTCCTCTCATGTCTGCTCACCAGGAAACATCTCTCTAGTTCTCACGCCTCTGGTAATAATCAGAAATTAGTGTGATATAGACATGAGCATTTGGTCATTATTTCCTAATATACTCATATCAGAAAAATTCTAAGAAGATCACAGTGTTATCCTGTTTAGGAAAAGAGAAATAATAAACATAATTGAGTTTCTGTCTATATTAATCTATATAGCATGCATTTATATGACATATTGCAGAGAAGCAAAAGTAAGACTCAATTCTGACCTTGAACCATGGCCAAAATAGACAAATATATACAATGAGATAGTACATAAACAAAAGTGGGGAAAAAAGTTGAGGATAAGAGCTGCTAGTTGCAATAGCAGACTAGGGCATTTAGGTACATCTTTTGTAAAATTTCAATGGCCTCTGCACTGCAGGGGTGGATACAGACTTGCTAGGAACAGCACAGCTGCACAGCTGGAATAGTGCTCTCTCTTCTCCAGCCCAGTGGGCCTGGATTCAGAGAAAAGGGATGTGTGCCAAGCTGCAGCTGTGAAAAGACACATAGGCATCCCCTGATGCTCTTTACTGCATCAGCTTCACTTTGGTCTATTTATCTGACGTGTGGATCCATAAACCTGGAGGGAAGCTACAGTGCTGCACTAGTGCGCACGAGTTGCCAGTGCTACAGCAGGACAGAACAAAGCGGGTGAATTTCCAGCATTCCTGTGCCTTTTTATTTCATTTGATGTAAGGTATTTAAGTTCACAAAATGTTTCTAGGTGTTCCTTTAGGGACAGTGTGGATATATCATACCACCTCTTTTTGTCCTAACCTATTATCTTAAAAAATAGCTAGCAATGCACTAAACTGAAATTGATACATTGTTCTTGATAACTTCCAGCTATCAGAGAAAAGCAACGTTCACTGAAGTCAACAAAAATCATCCAGAAGTTAGCGGAAATCATAAGGTAAATTAATTTAGACCAGTACTCTGGTTATACATTGAAGGCACATCCAAATACACTGAATAAATAATTGAAGACATGACATGTTCCAATGTATCCACAGGAAGAAACATGGTATATGCCTAGCTTTAAGAAACTAAAAATGCAAAATTCTGATTGTCCAATGATCAGTAAAATAAAACATAATCTGAACATCATTTTGCATACTATTACTACTTTGAGTCCTTTAATAAATGTATCTTACACATGTGTGCTTTCGTTCTAAATATCTGAAAAATGAAATAATTTTGTCGAAAGACAAACTTTGAGTGTGAAGCAGTCATCAGCATTCAAAGAAATTCCTGCCAGAAATTAAATTGTGTTAGATAGATAGTTATGATAAAGATGAAAAAGGTGAAAAATCACTTTGCAGGATGTGGTTTAGCCCTGGTAGGCAGCCAAGCACCACAACAGCCGCCCCCTTGCCTCCTCACTCCCCTCCTGCGACCAGAGCGGGACAGAGGAAGAGGAAAGGAAGAGTAAAAGCAAGGAAATTTGTGGGTCAAGATAAAAATTGTCTAATAAATGAAGAAGTGTAAGAAGAGAGAAAGAAAACAAAACAAGTGATGCAAAGCCAATCACTCATCACCTCCTACGGGTAGACAGACATCCAGTCGGTTCTGGAGCAAAAGACAGCTAAGCTCCCTTAACTTCCCTCCCCTCCATTTTTCATTCCTGAGCATGACATCATATGGTATAGACTATCACTTTGGCCACTTGAAGTCAGCTATCCTGACTGCATCTCCTCTCAACTTCTTGTGCACCCACAGTCTACATGCTGGCAAGGCAGTACGACAAACAGAAAAGGCCTTGACTCTATGCAAGCACTGTTCAGCAACACCTAAAACATCCCTGTGTTATCGACACTGTTTTGGTCACAAATCCAGAACGTAGTGTCATAGCAGCTACTATGAAGAAAATTAACTCTATCCCAGCTCAAACCGGTACACATAGCAATGCTTTGGACAACAAGTTTATTGACAGAAAAGTTTGAGATAACTTAACAACTCTTGTATAACCAGCACTGAAAAAAAAGCGAAATAGTGTAAGATGTGAAGTACCACTTTGGTATTGTAATAACAGACTTCTGAACAACAAATTTCAGGAAATTGATTGAATGAGATTTTATTTTAGTTGCTAATAAGTAATTATCTTTTGGCTTAAACTTCAACATAATTTCTGTTGTTGTTACTCTTTCATCAGGTTTCATAGTCTCTCAGTGAAAGACAGAAGTTTTAAGATACAAATATCTGTACTGCTGTATTGCAGAAGTCTGAAGTTAGATGAGACTGAATCTCAGATGAGTCTGAAGTTAGATGAGACTGAATCTCAGCCTATATATAAGAAATAATATTCTCTTTGCATTCAGTCTCCCAGCAATCTTCAGGACTGAATTTCAGCCTACTATTTTACTGCTCTGACAGGCTTGAGTACTTGAAGTGCATCCTACCATACTCTGTCTAATCTGTGCTGAGTTGTGCCTCCTGCAGACACTGGGCATTTAATCTTTGTGCTTCTGGACGCAACTGGGACTTCAGGTCTACATTGCATATATACATGTCACAAACTGAGTAAACCTCCAAGATCAGTAAAAGAAGTAGTCATTCAGTTTATATCAGAAGCGAGTATTTGCTGTTGCAGAGGACAATTTCTGAGCTTCTGTATTAGAGTCTTTCCTACATGTAAATAGATATTTTCTATTTCAGTGTATACCCATTTCACGGCCCTGATCTGGTACCTGCATTTACAGACAACTCTCCAAATTGTTGTGTAGTGAAGCTGAAAAGGAAACATTTTTATATTGTTTGAGATCTTGATGATATTCTCACTGTGTAATTGGCTTTATTTCAACTTGTCTATTCACAGTTCCATGTAAAAACATAGATCTTTTGTTATATGAAAAAGTCTACAATAAGAAAACGAGAAGGGTTGAAGCTATGTCTGACTTCATACATCACAAAGACTGATTTCTGTTGTCATTAAAAAACTATTTCTAACTAGTATTTTGAAATGGAAATATAAAATATAACAGTATAAAGCAATAGGTTTACAGCAACAATGTGACATAATATGGTGTTCCTTTCATTTCTAATGAATTAACATCATTATAACAATAATTTCTAGTTCCAAATATGTATTTCTGATGCTGTTATGAAACACACTAACAACAAACAGATTTACTGAAAAGTTATCTTGTATTTATTTCATAGAACCATTTCTTCCAGCAGTCTGCCTACCATTTTCTCTTAAAATTGTTTTCTATATTAAAAAAAAAAAAAGTAATATGTTAAGATAACTACTGATGTGGTCATTCACAGACAGTTACAATAAATTTGTGAGGAAAAGTGTAATCTACTTAAGGGCAGGAGCATTTTAACGGTTTCCCTATTTAATAGGATCCAGGTAGACATAATGATTTTATTTAAAACCATAATGTATGTTATGTGATCTGTGTAAGAGTCTACAAAGAAGCTAGCTATTTCAGTGAATGCATACTGCCTTCCATAAAACTGCACTGATGTAGGTTCAAGTCCCATTTTAGCCCCAAGGAAAAAAAGAGGGTTTTCCCCTCAATATAATTCGTAAACACAAATAAAATCACTGTGTTAAAGCTGGCTTTCTGTGCATACCTAGAGTTTAAAGTATGAACTACTGCTGGTTGAATTAAAACCAAATGCTACATAGCTTTTGGTTATACCAATTCACAGTCTCTGTAAATATCACTGAGTGAGACTATAACACTCTTCCTCTATGGAGTGTTTATGGCCTTTATCCCATTGTGCCTTTATACTTTAGCACCAGCTAAGCATAAGAAAAAAAAAAAAGTAAAATCACTTCAGTTCTTGGCCAAGACATTCTAAATCGGTCTCCAAAGTTCATTCCAATCCTTAACGTAATGACCTGCAGGCAGCATCACGACATTAGTTCTCAATTTCATTTTCACAAAAACCTACAAAATAAAGCAGAATAAAAGTTCATTTTTTATGACACAGGTATCAAAATATCTGAGTAAACTAATTATAATGCTTTTTGGTTTAGAAATGCATAATTCAAGCAGCATTTTCTACATTATTTAATATCTTTGCCTAGTCTCTTCCAGTTTAGTTAAAAGGCATGGAAATTTTCAGGCATAGGTAACAGACATTTATAAGCAAATATCAGATGAAATTTACAGTGGAAATCACATTCATAATCTAACCAGCATAGTCCACACACAATTGCCTCCAATTGTTTGTAAAGATCAATTGTTTCATAGAGATGTCATCTTAAAATAAGAGATGAAATTCAATTATACTAGAAAGCTCAGGATATTATAAAGAAAATATACAGACTTTCTCAACACATTATTCATTTTTCAATTTTTCGTTGTATAGTTTTCAATAAGGAAACATTATCAAGTCAATTCCTAATGCATGTATTTTTTTGTAGTTACAGGACCAATAGCCATATTATTATGACTTTAACAGTCAATGTCAGACAAATATTTTAACCCTTGTAATTTAGAGCCCTGTACAGCTTCCCGTGGATTTTTTTTTTTAAGTTTAATGTACTTATTTTTATTTCCAGTGTGTAAAAATGTATGCAAGTTTAAGAATGTCCTAAAGTAATGACCTTTAAAAAATATAAGGTTTTGGGGGGAGTTTTTTGAGATCCTTTTCTGCAGAAGACAGCAAAGCTTTTTGCAGAATTCCTCAGTCTCTCCACAAAGTGAATACATTGCTGCTACATTCACAGAGCAACACTTCTTAAAACTCTCAGTTCTTTTTGAAGCTGATTGGTGTTCTCTATGCTTCAGTGACCTTTTTTTAAGATCTGTTCCACAATTAGTATGTATCTCCATCTCTACAGCGTACTTCAGAGAACCAAAGTTTTTCAAGCACAGTGAATGCTTGGCATTAGCTTTCTTTCAGGTAAAAAGAAAATGAAATTACAAAAAAAAAAAAAAAATACCTGTGAGATTCTTTTTTGCTTAGAGCAAAATTTGCAACTTACAGATTTCTACACTGAGTCTTATCAGTTGGAAAAAAATGCATTATATCATTCTCTTACTTTAAATTAAAAAATGCTTTCAGCATTATAATTTTAGATTGAAATAGAAAATGCTTGCAGAATAAAACTTTGGTAACCACAGCTAACCAACCCTGTAGCAGCCAAAGGAAGATTTATCAGTAATGTTCTTTATTGATTATTATATCAAACATTATGACTTCAAGCGTGACACAAAATACCTTGAAAAATATTTCACCTCGAAGCGGTTATGTCAATAGCTAGGAGAAAAATTCTTTTTCTTGACCTTTTACCACAAGCAAATCTTTCACATATTACATATTGATTTTGTGTATTTCAGAGTATTAGTGATGTACCTGAAAGGATGAAAGCCTGAATGAGTTGTGATCAAAGATGATTTCTTTTGATAAACAAGGATTAGCTACAAAACCTTTGATAAAAAAAACCCAAATCATCTAAGGGAAGGAGGCATTTTGCAATAGCATACACAATGCAAGTTAAAGTGCATATGAAGATACGGAAAAACTTCTAAGATTCATATTGCATATATAAAACTGTTAATTTGCTTCTTCTACTTCATTAACATAGTAGTAAAAATGTGGGGGAAAACCTTTTTATAGCATGCAAAGGGCACACACACTTTCATACTGGATGTCCAGTTTTTGTTTCACTGCATCAGTGGGTTAAATCTGTTGCAAAGGGACGTTTAATTTTAGAGACATCACCTGATTTTATGTAATTGAAGTAAAGTTTAATTTCTCCTACTGCTCTAGAAGTCTTCTGTAGCTATACTATTGAACTACTCATTTGTTCAGGTTCTACATGTCAAATAATTTATTACTTCATATCAGCATAAATATGGCTTTATACCCTAAAAAATAATAAGGAAATCCATGTAACAAATATAATGGAAATTAATTAAAACTTTATAAGAATAAAAATAATTTCCTACAGGACCTCCATAGGAGAGGAATATAGTTTTATGGTGTTTTACTTTAACCCAGGCTGGATAATCCTCTCTTCTCTTAGCTTCCAATTATCTTTTTCTTGTTTTACCCATATTGACAATACTTTGCTTCCTTCTCCTGTAGATATCCTTCCCCCCCGCCCCCCCCCCCCCCCCCCCCCCGCCCTTTGCAGGGACTAAATTATCATCTGCAATAAGTTTTGTAGAAAGTTGTTCTTGGAAAACTATGGAGAAAACTTTGGTCTCGTGTTCTGTGCCACAGGCTTAGCTGTGCCTGTGCCATTTCCTCCTTTCTGATTTTTTAGAATTTTAAAAGTTCTTCTCAAGAAGCTACCGACGTACTTCCTACTTATAGTTGCAACAGTGCATTGGTTTTTACGCCTGACATTCAGAAGGTTATGCTGAAACCATATCCCCTAGTCAGCTGTTCACATTGCTCAAGCAGAATACGCTAGTATCCCTGGTGATCTCTCTTACCAGCTACACTGGTTACTCATTTTGTGCCACCTGAAATGTAACAGATTACCTACTGTTTCCTTTCTTAGTAAAAACTGCCACTGTGACTAAAAAACCCTGGGCTTGTGCTATGAAATAGTGTTTTGCCTGTTGTCTAGCCAACAAAAAAAAACAGAAGAGGAACAGAGTGAGGTGATTAGGTCTTTCTTTTGTAGTATGCTGCACAAGTGCCTCTGGAATCTATATTTCCACCAAATACCAGTGCAAATTCCAGAACAAATCAAAGTATACTTCTTGGAAAAAAAAAAAAAAGTATTTAGAAAGTCTGAATTTTTACAATCTTAGACATTTTCCTCTTTCTTGGATTGTTAACTCACAGCTGGCAATTTCAGTGAGGATCTCAAGAAAACACTTGCCAGACCTTTCCTTTCTTTGTGGACAATAAAAAGGCATTGTGTCTGATAACTCCATTCCTGGAAATAATTTCTTCCCAGCTCCTGCTGAAAAGCATTTGAATACTGAGCTGTTGCCATTGGAAGCACAGTCTAGACAAAGATAAAATTAGAAGCAAGCATTGTCCTTTTTGGAAAGCATGAAGCAGTATCTAATCTAATCTTCTCATCTCAGCAAAGACTTTGCCTGCCTTGCTTACGCTATCTAGTGAGATTATAAAATGGTGGACAGGACCCGCTTTTCTTGAATTGAGTAGGAATCTGACAAGTGAAGCCCCAAAAGCAGATATAATGAAATATAAACACCTACCACCTATCAGAGGAAAAAAAAAAAAATCTTGACAACTACTGTATTCATCACTGTCATACAAAATCTTTCCATTTTCCAAAGCAATGTAGAAAACATGTCAGATTGTAGCAATAATAATGATTAACTGAGCTGATTCCAGGGAAAATAAAAAACATGCAATGCTACTGTATTTCAGAAACAAGCAATAACCAGTGTATATCATTGTGGTGGGCTGACCCTGGCTAGAGGCTGGATGCCCACCAAAGCCCACTCTATCACTCCCCCTCCTCAAATGGGCAGGGGGAGAAAATTATAATGAAAAGCTTGTGGGTGGAGATAAGGACGGAGAGAGATCACTCACCAGTTACTGGCACGGGCAAAACAGACTCGGCGGAAAAAAAAAAACAAATTTACTTTATTACCAATCAAAATCAGAGGAGAATGAGAAGTAAAACCAAATCTTAAAACACCTCCCCCACCCCTCCCTTCTTCCCGGGCTTAAACTCTTTCCCGATTTTCCACCTCCTCCCCTCAGCGGCACAGGGGGACAGGGAATCGGGTTGGGGTCAGTTCATCACACGGTGTTTCTGCCGCTGCTTCCTCCTCAGGGGGAGGACTCCTTCCCCTGCACCAGCGTGGGGTCCCTCTCATGGGAGACAGTCCTCCATGAACTTCTCCAGCGTGAGTCCTTCCCATGACTGACAGTTCTTCATGAACTGCTCCAGCCTGGGTCCATTCCATGGTGTGCAGTCCTTCAGGAAGGGACTGCTCCAGCGCGGGTCCCCAACGGGGTCACAACTCCTGCCAGCAAACCTGCTCCAGTGTGGGCTCCTCTCTCCACGGGCCACAGGTCCTGACAGGAACCTGCTCCAGCACAGGCTTCCCGTCACAGCCTCCTTCAGGCATCCATCTGCTCTGGCGTGGGGTCCTCCATGGGCTACAGGTGGTCATCTGCTCCACCATGGACCTCCATGGGCTGCAGGGGGACAGCCTGCCTCACCATGGTCTTCACCACAGGCTGCGGGGGAATTTCTGCTCCGGCGCCTGGAGCACCTCCTCCCTCTCCTTCTTCACTGACTTTGGTGTCTGCAGAGTTGTTTTCTCTTACATCTTCTCACTCCTCTCTCCAGCTGCAAAGTGTGCAGCTTTTTTTTTCTTCCCTCTCTTCCTTTTTTTTCTTAATTATGTTATCACAGAGGCGCTACTGATTGGCTCGGCTTTGGCCAGCAGCGGCTCCGTTCTTGTAGCCGGCTGGCATTGGCTGTGTCAGGTCGGACATGGGGGAAGCTTCTGGCAGCTTCTCTCACAGAAGCCACCCCATGTCCCCCACCTCCCGCTGCTACCAAAACCTTGCCACGCAAACCCAATACAATCATGAGACTACATTTTACTTTAAAATGTTTTTTACTCACCTTCTGAAAGGCCTTGACCCCAATATTTTTCTAGATTAATTTAACAATGTAGGATTAAATTACATTTTTCCTTATTTTGGATAATGGTAAATTATTCAGCACATCTCGAGGTAGGTTGCTCCTATGGTTAAGTTAACTAGTAACGCAACTATGAATGCGCACCTGGGTTTCATTCCAAGTATATCTGTTGTCATGCTAAGATTGACACAACATTTTATGCCTGCTTTTTTCTACTAGATTGAAAAGCCATCAACTACTAAAATAGCATTCCCCTTCTATCTATTAACATTAACTAAAATCCATTTTCACTTGGATATGCAAATAAATTCAGTTTGTTAAATATTCCTAACCACTTTCTGTGACCTTAGTGATAAAGAAAAATGTGAGCAGCATTATCCTGCAAGGACAGAGGCTGTGACTGCCCGAGATACACACATAGCAAACCTTCCATAGCTGACACACTATACTTTATAACCTAGAACTGTGGTAACCCAAGTCGAGCAATAGCATACAATTTTGTCAGGTAATTTTGTCTAAACTCAGCTGTGTGTTATTATTAAGACAAGCTTCTCGGCATTCAACAGGTACAACAACTACTACTGGCATAGAAACATGGCAGTAAGATAAACCTTACATTTGAGGTCTATGCTGCTCAAGAACATTGTTCTAAATTAGTTTAGTGAGGACTCAAAGTGGCTCAAAAAAACAAATTAAAACTGTATAGTTACAGATATATAAGAATTTGATTATTTCAAACCAACATTCAATTTTTAAGATAATTATTTCCATTATGTTTATGATAATCGAGAGATTATGTAACAGACCAGAAAGCACTTATGTTTTCTATTCGCTTCCTTCTGCCTTTCTAAATAAGTAAAATATATATATCAACACTCCCTGATTGTCCATCATAATTTATCAGTCCTTCATTTTCCCTGCAGTAGCTTTCCAATTCACTGGACCATTTCAACCAAATTTGATGAGGTTAAGGTTTCACAAATTTAAGTTTTAACTTTGTGAACTCAAATGACTGAATAGAGAAGTGCAACCAATTTAGTGCCCTGACAGAAGAGAGCAGGGAAAATTCAAATTTTAACTGTTCTGCTCATTTCACTCGTCAGCTAAAGGGCAGTAATCAGACAATCAGTCAACCATGAGTAGCTCTAAAGATACCACAGCATGTGCCAGCCAAAAGCATAAAGAAAAGCAGTTAGGGGACTAGTGGGAGACTAGACAGCTTTTTGAGGGAGGTTTATTTTATTTGGGGGGGGGGAGTTTGTTTGTTTAGGTTTTTTTAAAAAACAACCAAACAAAACAGAAACCTGAAATCTGTTTTTAGTACATGGAAGACCAAATACTACCAAAATATCCCATCTATATATACTTTTTTCTTCCTGTTTCCAGATTTTCACTTAAGGAAATCTATGGGTTCAGTCACTATTTTTAGGAAGATTAAATTTTTAACTGTCTTGAGCTCATTTGGTTAGGCACACTTATAAAGTTCATCAGGCAAAATGTGCAAAATAACAATTGTATGCTTCCATAAGTAACTCTCAATTAACATAAATCAGCTTCCTACAAGACTATCCTATTCTGGTTGGGTTTTTTTTGTCTTGATATTCTAAAAAATAGTACCACTATTCTTTTTGTGACCTTTTTCTGTTCCATCTTTCAACTTTGTGTGATATACAATTACTCCAACCATAGCAATATTTGTCTCCATCCCTTGCTGTCCTGCCATAACATTCTTGTAATCTTCACGGTTTCCAGAAGAAGCTATTTTTCATATTGCATTTGTAGAACACATGCTTAAAGCTGTTCTATGTGTAATCTGCAACCAGCACTATACGTATGATTGGAAACCAGTGGAGAAAGTTAAAGCCAAAGAAAATGGTCCTTCAAAGCAACATCCTCAGAAAGATTTTGTTTCTGATCCTACCTGCACAGCGCAGATTTGGCATATGCTGACAGGTATACCACTGTGGTAATTAAATGGTTAAATCATAGAAACATAGAATGGTTTAGGTTGGAAGGGATATTAAAGATCATCTAGTCCCAACCCTCCTGCCATGAGGGGGGGTTGCCATCACCAAAAACCATCCACTAGACCAGGTTGCTCAAAGCCTCATCCAATCTGGCCTTAAACACTTCCAGGGAGAGGGAATCCACAGCTTCCCTGGGTAACCTGTTCCAGTGTCTGACCACTCTCACAGTGAAGAATTTCTTCCTAATGTCTAATATAAACCTACCCTCTTTCAGATTAAATCCATTTCCCCTTGTTCTATCACTACCTGCCTTTGTAAAAAGTCCCTTCCCAGCTTTCCTGTAGGCCCCCTTCAGGAACTGGAAGGCCGCTATAAGATCTCCCCTAAGCCTTCTCTTTTCCAGGCTGAACAGCCCCAACTCTCTCAGCCTGTCCTCACAGCAGAGGTGCTCCAGTGCTTGGATTATCCTTGTGGCCTCCTCTGGACGCGTTCTAACAGGTCCATATCTTTCTTGTGTTGGGGACTCCAGAACTGGACACAGTACTCCAGGTGGAGCCTTATGAGAGCGGACTAGAGGAGGAGAATCAGCTCCCTCAACCTGCTGGCCACACTTCTCTTGATGCAGTCCAGGATACAGTTGGCCTTCTGGGCTGCAAGCGTACATTGCCAGCTCTTGAGCTTCTCGTCCACCACCACTCCCAAGTTCTTCTCATCGGAGCTGGTCTCAAGCCACTCATCGCCCAGTCTGTATTTATGTTTGTGATTGCAATCACAGCAAGTAAGACTTAAGTCAAGTCAGTAGGTCTTAGATCAAAAACTCAATTTTAATACAGATTATTCATGGATCCATTGATCATCTGATACCTCTTAATTCAGAAGAGATGTCTCATTATAAAACGTTAAAGGAGAGGAGACTGTGTTTCAAATCTCTGTACCTAATAATAACAATTATCCAGTCCAAACTTCAGATCCCTTCTTTTTTGCAGTGAAAGAAAACCAAATATGTCACATTGTTACATGTTTTATTTTAAAATCAAGACTACATTTCTAAATTTGCAATACTATGGCTTAAAAATCTTCCTCAGAATTTTCCATCAAGTTATGTGAAATTATGAGTCTTGGGTAGTATTAATATTTCTTATAAACTACGAAAGGCTTTGTTACAGCCGTGCCTTGTTAAAACTATCATTTCAATAAACTCCACAGAAAATGGCTACAGAGTCAGTTGCTAAAAAACAGATAGAATACTCATAATAAGGTCAATACTTACTAAAAAAACCCAAAAAAACATATAATAGTTTCATCTGTTCTATGGGAGCATTTATAACTTCCACTTTGCCTCTGCCAAGTAATGCCTCTTTAGTAATGCCATTGTAAATGGAAAGATAGGTATCCATCTGAATGTTATATATTATTGCACAAATTAAAATATATGTAAACTAAAATTCCTGAAATATTTTGTCATCTTGGGGTTTTCCTGAGCCGTAGGCTACAAACACTGAAATTAATTACATAATTAATAGATCGTAGAAATTTCCTATTATAAACTTTTTTCATCAGAAATCCATAACTGTCACCAAAGCTCTGGATAAACAGAAGTGGTCTTCATCTTTTGTAATTGTGTTGCACCACAGCTGTCCATTGCATTTGCTTTATATAAAAACTACATAACTGACAATTTCCAGGTATTTATTATACGAAAAGCATGACACTGCTCTCATTTTTAATTCATATTTCAAATGAAAAAAGGCCTTTGTGATTGCCTTCAGTCTGTTTGACTTTCCTTTCTCCCTGCCTAATAATTTTGGACTATGTTGGAAAACTCCATTCATTTGAAAGAGCCCAAAACCATCAAAGGTAATTGGTTTCCTCTGATAATCAACGGCTGGGAAGAGAAGAGAAAGCCAAACTAGTTCTCTCAGGGAGGGAAGGTAGAGAAAACTTGTCAATCGCACATAGTTTGACAGAATCCGGATAACTGTGCAGGAGGCACATATATGCAGACCAGGAACTATACTGGGCACATATCCACACAGCTTATATAACAAAAAGGAAAAATCCTACCTCACAAAACTTCTTTAACATTCTTCAAAAGAATCAACAAACAGGAATAAATAAATAAGGGAGATGCAAGTTTCTACACCATCA
The DNA here is from genome assembly GCA_907165065.1 of Caprimulgus europaeus. Next base: position 36,913,449 of record OU015531.1, on the reverse strand, counting down.
CTCTTTGGGATAGTAAGTAGCCTTGAGATAAGAAGGCATTTACCTTGCAATACATATGCAGAGATGGGAAACTAAGTAGGAGTAAATACCTTTCACAGCACAAGGAAGTCATCAGTGAAGTTTCACAATCTACATTAATACCCAGATTATTCAGCCCATTCACAAATGTGGGGGTTGACCTGGGCTGGCTGCCAGATGCCCACCCAGCCACTCTCTCACTCACCTCCTCATCAGAACAGGGCAGAAAGTATAAAAAGGATTGTGGGTAGTGAAAAAGAAAAGATCACTTACCAATTACCATCACAAGCAAAACAGACTCAGTTTGGGGAAAATTAATTTAATTTGTTGAGAGACGTAGATGGTGAGAAGCAAAGACAAAAACTAAAACGCTTTCTCCCACCTCTTTTCCCAGGCTCAGCTGCACTCCATCATTCCCAACTCCTCTATCTCCTGCCCCCCGTCCCCAGCAGACAGGGAGATGGGGAATAGTGGGCTGTGGTCAGTCCATGACAGCTCCTCTCTGCTGCTCCCTCCTCCTCACAGCCTACCCAGCTCCTGCGTGGGGGCTCTGCACAGGCCAGAGCTCCCTCAGGGCCTGCCCACCCGCTCCAGCACGGTCTCTCCACGCACTCAGGGGAATCTCTGCCGCAGGCCTGGAGCACCTCACCCCCCTCACCCTCCTCCTTCTCTCACCCCGGTGCTCTCAGGGCTGTTTCTCACACATTTTTCCTCACTCCACACTGCCATGAACCATTTTGCCCTTTCTTAAACACATTTTCACAGAGATGCCACCAGCTCAGCTGGTTGCCTCAGCTCTGTCCTGTGGCGCGGCTGTAGGGGAGCCAGCTGGAACCAGCCAGGTCTGGCTGGGACCGGCCCAGGGCAGCCATGGCCTTGCCTCACACAGGCACCTGTGGCCCCCACTGCCAACACCTCCACAGGGACACTCAATCCACCAAACTACCTGAAAAACTGCGTAAACAATTTGTTGAGGATATCAGATTATTCAGGGAGTAAAAATGAGGAACCACGCAGAATAGCATCAGGGATTTTGAATGACCGAGTGCCTCAGCAACAAATGAGGAGGTTACACCCACTGTAGAGAAATGTAAAATGATGCATGTGGGGAGAAAAAATAATAAAATAAAATAAAATAAAATAAAATAAAATAAAATAAAATAAAATAAAATAAAATAAAATAAAATAAAATAAAATAAAATAAAATAAAATAAAATAAAATAAAATAATAAAATATAAAATAAAATAAAATAAAATAAAATAAAATAAAATAAAATAAAATAAAATAAAATAAAATATCCTAATTTCACATGCACAATGATCCAAACTGACCATGCTCTTCTGCGAACAGGAGTTTTGAACTTCTGATCACAAAAACATTAGCTGATTAAAACATTAGCTGACTTCGCAAGCCAATTGTCAGGGAATGATTAGGAAAGGATCACAAAAGAAAGAAGATATCTTGTGTCACTATGCAACTCTATGATGCAACACAGAGAAAGGCAAGAAGGACACCCAGCTCAAACAAAATAGGGACAACCATGGAGAGATTTGTTAGCCATGATTACCATGAATTAGAATCATTCTTGTATCAGCTACCATTAAATGAGGTCAGCAGAAGGTAGGTTGAACACAGCAGAAAGAGGTGGTGCTTTGTACACATGCAATTAGTGTGTGAAACTTCCTGCCATAGCACTCTAAAAATTTACATAGGCTCAAGAGGAGACAGCAAATTAATGAAAGAACAATCGTCAAACTTTTTACAGACATTCCCCTCTGAGCTAAAGAGTGCCTGTGGATAGGAGAATAGTCTAAGGATGCACCAATCCATGCCTTCTCTGTTCTCATCTGCTTCCACAGACATTTGCTTTTGGCCACTATCAGAGACAGGGTACTGCACCAGATAAACCTAGGGTTGCACCACTTATCACCAATTTTGTATATTTTATTGAAGGTCTTGTAATAGTCAGGTTCAGGTTCCAGTCCTTCAGACTTCAGGTAATCTGGGACAAAACGTTCCCATCCAAAGGTAGTAATAATACCATTAGCTGGTTAGTTTCCCAAGTTTGCTCTACTAAGAGTAAGTAAAAAAAATTAAAAAATAATAATTAAAAAAAATACAATTTTCCAGTTCATAGCTATAAACTTTGGTAAGTTATCCTTTGTAGCTCTGCAAAGAAAAGCAGAAAATACAGAAAAACAGAGTTTATCTGGCCACATTTACCATCTATATTGTGCATAAAACAATATACCTCCAGAGTGCAATTTGGCCCAAAAGAGTATATTCAGAAAATTAAGTGCCTTTACTGTGGAAATATTGTGGAACTCTGAAGCATTTCCAAACTACTATGCAAATGTCAATACACAGCATAAGGTTCATATTGTACTTCAAAGAATAAGGAAGCTTTTGGAAAAGGCTGTCCTTATAACAGTGTAGCACCTGTTCTGTTAGAAAGGTATGTTATTTCAGAGCATTTGAAAGCTGCATCATGGAAAAAAGATTTGAGGCAATAAGAATACACATTAAAATTTCCTGTTGTATACAGGACACACTACATTTAAGGATACACTGCCTCTAACAATTGTCCTTTTCCTTTGCTTTTTCTGTCCAGTCTTACACACATAATCATGCCTGAATTTTTTTTATTTCACAGGAAATTATCTCCTATCTTATTACCTCCTACAGAACTGAACTAACATGGAAAGCACAGAAAGCAACATCTGAGCTCTTGTTATTGAGTATGCTAGCTATAGCTGTTATTTATTTCACTTTTTTCAAAGGATACATTTGTTCTTTGTAGTTCTTTTGAGAAAAATATCAATAATCTTTCTATCCAGATGGTGATGACAGTAGAAAAATTTAGCAGCATATCTTTATCTTTAGGAGATTGTGTGCTTTTATAAAACAACATTTTGGAAGAAGCTTAACCACAAGTAATTTTTAATTGAAACATACAATAAAAATATATGTGCTTTCAGCCAAGTTCATGGAAACATCATACATTTTATAAGATAACCAGTAATCTCACTGAAGAGAATGTAATTCAGAAAGGAGTTGCAGATTTTTATATATAGAAAGAAGGGCTACAAAAATGTACTGGAAATTAAGAGGTAATAAACAGGCAAGTTTTCCATAGAATTAAATAACACAGAGAAATATCTATAATTTCCTGGAAACACTAATTGCCTTCACAGCAGGTCTGCATATTGCTTTACATGTGTCTTTCCTTCAGTATAAGAATGGCTTAAAACCTATATCATACTACTTATGTAATGAGATAGACTTTGACTGTGCATTATATTAACTCCTTTAGACATCTCATATACACATGACATTTTCAGTTAGTTCATCACAATTTTGACTGCTGCCAGGTGAATTGATTATGCTCACACTGACCTGAATTCATCCTAAGGGAAAAAAAAAAAAAAAAAACAACCTCATAAACTGTGTTGCTCCTGTTAGTCTCCTTTTTCAGCTTCTAGTACATGAATACAAAGAATATATCTAATTTTTAAAAACTAATTATTATAAATATCTTGCAAATAAAAGATATATATTACCGTCTTCAACAACTCACATAGTGTTGGGAAAATACAATAGAATATTATTTTTATTCAGTTCAGATAGTTAGAAGTACAAAACTATGTAGCTATGTTCAAGGAAGCTCCGGCAAATTCATATACTGTTTTAATGGAATATTCCACAGCAACCTGTTTCAGCAGAAACTACTAACCACTGTAACCACCTAGAAACATTATCCAAGAAGAACAGTTGAATTCCTTAAGATCATGCAGCTCACTGTAGCAGAAGCAATGTTTGTTTCTAGGACAGATATGTATCCTCTTTTTTCTCACTAAGGTAGCTCTGAACAGCTGAGGAACCAGCTTTGGCTGCAAGAGTGCTAATAAATATTTGATTCAGCCTTATGAACCTTCAGATATAAAGGAAGGAATTAGCAGTGCAAATACTTTAAAGTAGCCACGGCTTAAAAAAAAAAAAAAAAAAAAAATCTCATTTTCTTTCTATTAAATCTTCTACTTTACTAATGCTAACAAACCCAAAGATGTCCAATTAGTAGCAAAAAATAAACATGAGAAATTAAAAGTTTATATTTCCATTAGAATATTGAATAAGTGGTACCCACATTTACAATTACCTATTTAAGCTTTCAGGACTACTCAGCATGACTCCATTTTGTTGTGAGTGGGCTTTTTTCCATGACAAAAGTATTCCACATTCAGCATCTTCCTTAGTTACCTGCCTTGCTCTAAAGAATTGCTGAACTAAGCTATGTACATTTAGAACATATAAAAAAAGACAATGAACAAAAGTAAACGTGTTTCAGTAGAAACTGAAAAGGAAGTGTGAAGAAAGAGATCATAACTTAAATAATGAAGGAGATTTCTTTACTTAAGAAGGCATTTTCCTTTGTAATACTCCACTCATAAAAACAGGATTTAAAACACTACTACTGACACTATTAATGGATAAGGATAAAAATGTTATATCCAAAGCATTTCTTTTACTGTGACTCAGGCTTATGGAGAGATAAAAAGTCTAATAAACTGTTCCATTAACTTTTTTGTGTTGTTTTTTAAAATACTGTTGAAAATGTAAACTGTCCCTCTAGTGACCAAAGTCACATCATGCTACAGTTCAGCAACTGAAAAAAGACATTATACAAGATTTTGAAGAATGTAAAATACCATGGCAAAAAGAAGAATGAGTTTGCTATATGTATAGCTTTGGGTAACATCCTGAAAACAAGAGATACGTGATTATCTGAGCATCAGGGCAGTGTGCATTGGTAATAAGATCCAAAACGTTATCCTAAGGGGAGTGATCAAAACATCAGTATTACATACCCTACACAAGGTGTAATTCCTTGTGACATCTGTGCTAAAATTCTGTTACTGTGGTACAACATACACTAGATTTGATTTAATACCTTCAAATGTATTTTGCATAAGAGAGGTTCAAAGTCTCAGAGAGACAATTTTTCTTGTGCTGTAAAGGTCCCTTTTTTTTGAGGAACTGGAGTAATTGTGAGAATGCTTCCCTTCATTAAGTTCTGCTGTATTTTCTTAGAAAAGATAAGTGTCAACAACAAAAACTGGAGCATATGGTAACAAGGTTTTCATCTGCATCTTCTTATTTTCTGCTCTTGGCCTCTTGCTTTCCATTTTTTTATCTACATGCTCTCAGTGAACAGTCATCCATCAGCACTGTTTTAAACTGGTAAAATGACACTCAGAGTTACCTAAGATTAAATCAAAACAGCTCTTCATCCAGTTGTTTGGTTACCTCCTTTTCTTGCCAGCACTGCAGTTAGACAGACATAAAGATTTATACTGAAATAAAAATAAAAATCAGTTTTCAAAATGTTAAATTATGGGATGGCAGCTGACAAGAGAAATCATTAAATGCTACCTGTGTTGTATTATTCATCCATTTCCAAATGTGTGTACCCAGTCATCATTCAAACACTTCTGCAGTGAAACTTACAGATCTTTCTTCACCACAACTCCAGGTGACATTTATGGGACAAGATCACTGTCTCACTGGGAACAGAATGGAAACACCGACTTCATTCACATATTGCTGGCTTCTATTTTGCTCTGCACTGTGACCTGCTGGCTAATCTCCCAGAGTACAGGTCCATTGCCTATACACTACAAAGAAGCTGTTAGCAATGACTCTCAAATTTAAGAATGCTGCAAATACCGTTCACACTTAAGCAGTGAAGAAAGAAATGATGTAAAACCAGGCAGCCCTCCAGCTACTCTTCTTGTTGAGAGCACAAAAATATATTCATCGTGACTTTGAGAAATATATTCATCGTAACTTTAAGAAATTACAAAGTTGTCCATAAACACAGTCTTCCAAAAGACAGCCATGCCCCATTAAACAGTTTCTATTTTTTCCAGTCCATTTCAACAATACACAAATCAGTTGATCATGGAATTAGTAAATAAAGCCCTCATTTTGATGCCTACTAAGGATATTGTGCTGGCAGAATATATCAGGAAAGCAGAGTCAATTAGCCAATGGAGACATTCCTGTGCAGTACACAGAAAGCACCAGAATATTTCCAACTGCTCTAACTGGTGTAAACCCAACAGCTGCCTTTGTGCTAACCTTTAAGCACACACTTCTGAGGCATACCTGGCATTGAGCAGTTTCTGTGCCCTTATTAGTGAAGAAACAGCAACAGTAGCCACAGTGAGAGGTGCTAAACAAGAGGCTTTATCTAGTCCTCCTGTCAATCTTTGTAAGCTGTTAAAACTGAGCAATACATGTGCTTAGAAACTATGTATATGACATGAAGTCAAGTACATTAAAAGTACATAAATGAAGAAGAAAATTAATGGTACCAAAGATATGAAAAAATTTAACCTCAGGTTTATATATTTTCAATAAGCCTGTCTGGTAGTACATTGCAGTTCCCCTCACAGTAATTAGTGTCCTATAGGCATCTGTTTCACTGCAAAAAAAAGCATAAACCATGAAAAGATTAAATGTAATTATCATTATTTCTATTTCTGGGGCAAGGCCTTTTCATAAGTAATTATGTCACAGTGTAAAACTGGAGGCTTTATACAGTTGCCCTATCATTCATAATAATGAGTAGGATAATAAGCCACAAGCCAAACCTTCACATGCTCATTAGATAGAGAAGGCTAATTAGGACTTCAAGCAGAAATGCCACTAAGCATCATGCTTACTGAGGTAATTAAAGCACTGATGATACTGAGGTATACATTGTCTTCCAAATCTACAAAAGGCACAATGCTGACAAATTTACTTTCTATAAAACCATATGGTCTTCAAATGAAGTTAGAAGAATTTACTCATGTGTGTCAGGCCTTCACATTAAAGGCACTTCCACCTACATGTTCAGTGTCAAGAAACAGTCTGATTCTCTTCTCACCCTGTTCTCAACTATAATCATGTTGTGCAATTCAAGGCAGTACCTTCAATGTAAAACTACTGTAACCAAGATCTCTGCCAATGTGTCAAAGAGCCATTTCTACATGAAAGTCAGAAAAACCTTTTCCCCCAAGTGGAAGAGGTTAATGAATTGACTCACTGATAAGATGCTGACTCAGAGCAGCCAATGGTATCAACTCCCATCTCCTGTTCATTTAATTTTCAGAAGGAATAATTTCAGATGGAATGGCCTTTTCCTGTACTTTATGCTTGAAGGAGTTGCCTGCAAATACCTGAAATCCTATCTTTTCATATCTCCCTTTGAATACAACTTTTTGTTCTAGCATCCTCCAAAGCAATACATAAACCTGCTGACCAAGCGCTGTGTTGAGAACAATGTTTACCATACTGACAAAATTCTATCAGTCTCCCATTTCTTCACCTTCCTTTGTTTACCCGCTCACTCTCATCACCATCTTCGATATGAAGGCTATATAACGTCTCCTTTTCTAGTTCTAATTCTGTATAAAATGTAGGCCATGCCTGTAGCTCAGGGGTACTGCTCCTATGCAAATAATGTGCATTGATAATAGTAAAGTCATGGCTGAGGTTAAATCTCTGTATATTTTAAGAATATTCCAATGATTTGTGAAGATAAATATTCATACCTATGTTGATGAACAAAAAGAGAAAGAATTGCTCTTGTATCCAATGGTTCTCAAAGAAAGGCAATGGTTTATAAAACTATACCCAAGAACCACAAGTAAAATATTCCTAGTTTCAGTTTAATCTTAATGACTTCTTGTTGTTTTAAGAACTAAAATGCTTATCAATAAAAAGTCTACACAAAAAGTCCTTTTTCTTACGAGGAGTGTTTTTATGCAAACTTGTTCATTCTCCAAACTATGGTCATTTATTCAGTTAATGTCTGCAAACTTAATTTGCAGCAATTCTTAGAAGACATTTACTGAAAAATAGAATAGAAAAAATATTAAACATCTATTTTGGAAGAAAAATTCCCCATTATAGCAGCATTATCAATAGACAGTGAGCAGATCATGAGTTCTCTAGAGAAGAAAGTTTGACATTACAAAAAGATACCTTTGAAAGCTTTTTCAAAGCATTTTAAGTTTCAGCTTTACTTTTCACTCTGGATGATTTGGCCGATTTTGTCGAAATGCATTCAGCACCCAAAAATCTACTTTTTTTCCTTTTAAAGCATGGACAAAATACTAAAAAAACCCCAAAACATATACTGTCCAAAAATGGAAAAACCAAAAGAGAAACCTGAATATCTGCCTGGTTGAGAATGTGGGAGGTTCTCAACCATGAGACACAGAACTAGAAGGGATAGTAAACTGTAACTGTCTGTTTCTAAACATCCCATGAAATTATATTTTCCATTAAGTGTAAAAACAGCTTTTAGGATTATTCCACCTTCATGTCCCAAGTGTGATTCACCAATGGTGAAAACAATATTTTGTGGTTTATTCTAGTAGAGCAAAATATTGGCAAACATAATTTCTTTGTCAAGCTGCTTATGGCAACTTCATTTATTCCCTTTTAAAGGAGAACTACTTTTATTGGCAACAGCATCCTCTGCGATAACAGTGGAGGTGAAGTGTCTCTGTATCTCCTTAGAGAGCAATTCCCAATAAATTCTGTTTTTCCTCCCACAACTGAACAAAGTAGTCATCTGAAGCAATGTTTTCTGGAGCTTGACAGTTGGCCACATCTATGTCCAGAATAAGTGTTGGAGCAAGGAAGGATTATAAGTAAATGTGAACTAACAGAAAAAGAAGAAGCACCAGACAAAGACCAAAACAAGGTGATATCCTCTTTGTCACAGCTATAGCAGATGAAGGACATTATCTTCCTATGCTATTTCCTAGTGATCTGAAATTTTATGGGATTCCAATAAGGGTACTGAACAGATAAAAATTCTGGAATAGATTAGATGTCCCAGATTTTCAAAGACGGGGAATATTTTTGTAGGATCTGGCTGGGATCCTCACCATGGGTCATTTATCGCTTGTTAAGAACACCGAATTGCTTCACATTAATATTAACCTCTAGCCCTTGTTTGAAGAGAATTCTCTAGTTAGGTTCTCACTCCTCTTTCTATATAAAGTCTTATTCGCTTTTAGCAGGACATAATTTCCTCCTTAAAGTGTTATAACAGTGGGCATTCCAGACAGGCATGGGAAACCAATAAAGCCAATTGTCAGGCAGGGAAGGTTAAGGAGAAGATAATTTAAGATCAGTTATTGTCTTTGAAATCCTATTTCCTGCCCTGGATAGGAATCAACAGGAACAGATATTCTTGTGATTTTAAGACTATCTTCAGGGTAGTGCCCTAGAGCTCATAGGGAGGAACTGTTCTAGCTCTGTCACTGTGCTGTGAACGCAGCTGAAGTCAGCAGCAAGTCCTTTCTCTCCTCATTGAAAGATAAAGACAATTTAAAAATTATGAAATCTGAAGTCACAATTACCACAAAGCAACAAACATAATTTTTTCTTAAAAAAAATATTCTTAGATTAAATAATGTTGTCCACCAATGTCACCTTATTCACTCTGATATGCTTTATAATTTTGTAAACTAGCACCAATGTTCTATCTGAAGTGCATTTCACATGCTGTTAGGCATCATAATGCATATGGTATGCTTCATTTAAACAATCAGATACACCTATTACTAGTCATTTATTTTACCTTTTGTTATTGATTGCTTTTTATTTCACTGGCTGAGATAAATTAATCCAGCTGACGACTTTCTTGCAAGATCATAATTTAGAAATTTTCAGTAAAGCAGCACATATTAGATGCTTTTCATTGGAACAAAACTTTCAGTAAAAGGAGTTGATATTTTCTGAAAAATCCATCCAGTATCATAGATTCACAAATACAGAGTTGTGCTAAGCTCAGAGAAGTTAGAGCTGAATGCCATAGAGCAATAAGAGAACTAAGTGCCACACAGATCACACTGAGCTGATCTTTCTCCTCTTTCTCTTGTATTTGTGTGATCACACTTTATACCCCAACAGCCTTTGCCCTTGATCCTACACCTGCCATTTGTAGTTGTTATGTTGAAAGCTGTCTGTCAAGACAACTAGAATCTTAGTGACAGAAAGAAAAAAAAGTGCAAAGCAAGCAAATCTCTGACCCCCAATCTGGAGTCCCAGGGCAGAATAACAACAGAAAACTAAAGATTACATTTTGCTAAAGGTTGCTCAGAGGCTTAGTAAAAGTTATGCCCATTCCTAGACATATTCAATTTTGCTTCTTTGACCAAGGCCTCTTTAAATCAATTTCTCTAGTGGAATTAGCTCAAGAATTTCTCATGCAAAGTTCTTATGTCTATCTGAAATAAAAACAGTCCTTATGGAATGCAACAAACCACTTTAGGGAGTTCATACTGAAGAATCTAAACAACTTCACTCCATCTCAATCTTATATGGACCAAATGTAGATAAATGCAGACACCAGTGAGCACAAATATATCCCAATACAATTTCTTCAAGCACTGAAAAATCCCCACAGCAGCAAGCCAACCTTCCCATAATGCATTTTAAATCTTATTACTCTTGTCCCATTCTCCTAGTTCATTTTCCATACTTACTTCACATTTACATTATCTCTTGGCCTTTTATAAATTTTCAGTTTTCTTGCCTTTCTTTTTCCTCCGGTCACCATTATGGTATCAGCTAGAAGAAGTGGATATTAAAGACTTCTGCCTCTCAACTGTCCTCCTTATGGCATTCCTTACTGAGTTCAGGCTAATTAGCCTCATACTAAAAAATGCTAACTGCAATCAAATTCCTGAAAACTTGAGTTTACAAAGTAAGCAGAAAATAACTGATGTCTGTAGTTCCATCAAGTGTGTGAGACTTAAAAAAATATCTCTTACATTGAAAACAGGCCTTGGTTTCAATCACTGCAGTGGAGAGAGACTGTTCTAATGTGACTGAACAATTGACTCTTATGTTGGACGTATTAGAACTGCATTTGAGAGGCCTGTACTTGCAGTCTACCTCTCATGAATTAGTAACTCTAACAGATAGCCCCAAACAAAGAGCTCTAAGTCAAAACTGAGCAATAATGGCTAACTTCAGATCCAATACTGAACTTTGTCATACTACTGATGGTAGAGAACTGAAGTCAGTGTGCCAGTTAACAGTTATTCCTTGTTAAAAGGAGAAGCAAAGTAGGTATGCATTCTTAAATATGTGTGTGTATATGCAAACCTGCAAGTATACAACTGTGGAAGATCAGCTATAAAACCACAACAGAAAGTATTGTTTCTACCTCTCAATAAATAACAAATATATATTATTTCAGAATAATGTCTAGCTCTGTCAATAATCCATAAGTCTGTAAAATCTTTTATCTATTAAGAACTTGTTTAATAAGCCTGTCATCTACTTCAGTGCTTATTAATTTAATGGAAAAGTCTCTGAGCCACAGGGCACACAAGATATCTGATTTCTTTCTGTATTATGCATACACAGAAGCAGCTGAGAGCTGCAAATTTTCCTATTAGGGGACTCTAATGGGCTATTTAAAGAGACAGTTAGGGCTGACACTTGTAAAATGGAACCACAGCTACCTTAAAAACTGTCCCACATGTTAAAATATGCCAGCAAAACTTCCAAAGTGCTATACACATGCTTTAAATCTATGTTATCAGTATTCCTAATATGTAGTGAAATGAAAGCAAATTCCCTTTATACATGGGCCCACAGATTTATTTAGTTTTCAAAGTGTTGGAAAAACAGAATAGGGAGCAATAGAATGTTTTGGTTTTCCATTTCCTTTTTAGTTCACCTTAATGCACTTTTGAAAGTGAGTCAAAACCAAATATTTATAATAGTCCTATGATACAATATTACATTGGAGGGAGAAGAATAATATGAGACAACATCAATGAAAATGTCATAGCAGTTCGTATCCAAAGGATCTTATTCAATTAGGGCAAAATCCCATGGTCACAGAAGGCAGTAGGGACTTTCCCTTGACAGACCTCAATACAGACAAGATGTCATCTTTGTCATCACCATAAGTAGATTATCCTTTTACATTTTCTGTTTTGTAGTAGAAACAACATCAAAAATACTACCAGAAACAAATGAGAAAGCACAGAATTAAGACAAAATATAATGAAATAGGAAGCATTTTGGGGAACATTAAAAACTTATATAGGAATGAAAATAGAGTAAACAGAAGTGACCATTTTTGTTTAGTAAAACATTGTCAGATTGTTACCTAACATTTATTAATAACAAAGATAACTGTAAGGAACTTAATTACAGCATAAGAGATTAAGATGGGTGTAATAAGTCTGCAAAGGAAAATTAACACAGTTTAGCATCAGTAAAGTGTTCTGCCAAAATATGAAGACTGAAGCATTTAAGCTAAGTATGGATGACAGCTAAAATCCAATAATGCTTTTAATCAAAATTTGTACGGTATTTTTTGTCCTGAGATAAATACAGTCTGTTACTTACTGAGGATATCTTCAGTATATCATACTGTCTAAAAGATGCAGACAAATATCCAATTCCTGCTTCAGGAACCAAAGAAAAGGTACTAAGATACTTAAGTATCTATATAATAATTACTACATTCTCAGTCAGAAGCTTCATTCCTCAGGATTATATTCATTCTCATATATTTTACTCCTGTGAGTGTAACAGTAAGTTTAAAAAAGACCTCTGTGTAATACATAAAGATGTGTATGCCCTCATGCGTTTCTATAGATACAACAAAATATTTCTTCTGAAATATTGCAGTTGAGTGAGTTCTTGCAGAGTTCCATAACCACAAAACTAGTTATCTGAGAAGGAAGTCAGGATGCACCTTACCAATTCTTTTGACAAGTTCTGCAAAGTAAACGCTTTCCTTTTGCTTATTACTAGCCTAGATGTTTAAACAATTTCTACAGCAGTTAAAAATCTTCCTGCTTGTCTGTACTATGACCCTGAAATAACATGTGAACTTTTTGTCTGAATATCAAATAAGCATCTAGCCACATTAAGCATGGATATTTAAGAGGAATGTGTGATAAAAGCACATAAGAACTGAATTTAGACCCATTTATACAAATGAATTTTCCAAAAGCCACGAGGTAAACTTTGTTTCTAGTTATCTAGGCCAAAATGCTTCTTCTGGTGCTTACTTTAAATCTCTTTATGAGTACTTGAAGGTGTTTATCCTCATTAAGAAAACCAAAAAGAGGGAACACAGATGCAGCACTCTTTTTAACCGACGCTTTCAATGCCAAATTATTCAGTAACATCAGACAGTAGAGGATTGGACAAGGTGTCTAAAGCTAGTGAATGATAAGCTCATTTTTGGGAAACAGAAAATGAAGATAGACCAGTTTACAAATAAAAAATACTGTATCCTACATCTGAAATGCACATATATGCCTTTATGGTAGGTAAGTAATATTTTCAACTGTTTTTTTCAGTATTTTAAATACTAGTAATGCTTCTTGGTTACCTGCTAAGCATTGCTTTCTAATTTTCCTTCGTTACTAGGAACAAGCCACAAACAACATCAGATTCATACCTCTCTCATCCCAGTGGAGTCTGAATACAAGAATTTGTCTGGTTATATAAGGGACTTTTTTCTTACCGTTGCTCTTTGCAGAGGAGGAATAGTGATTTTGTTAGTGTGTCCCCTATTTATCTGGCTTTTCAAAAGATTAAGACAGAAATTAAGTTCAGGACATGAAGTGCTGCTTTCGTGATGATACTGAACGTTTTGAACTGAATATCTCTAGCACAGTGTACAGACAGCAAGAATATTCAACTTTGCTTACCTTTTCCAACTACAGCATAATAATAACCCAATTTACTGATCTAGATCCTGTAAAAAATGTTGTTTTTTTTTTTTTCCCCTCAGACTGCTTCTCTAAGTCTCTGGCCGACTCATCATATCATGTATCTCAGAGGCCTGCCTGTCTTCTCAAATTAACTTAAACAGGCTACTGAAGAGATGAATGACAAAAGTTATATTTTCCACTTGCAAAATAATTCAGGTTATGTTATATATTTACCATCTAAACCTTTCATTTCACTTTTTGCCATGTAGTCACTTTTCTAAAGAACAGTTGTATCATCTTCTATAACTTTCTTTACATATATACACCCTTTAAAGGAGTATTTAAGAAACAGACTCTGTTAATCCTTCAGACTTTACATTATGATTATTTGGTTGTAGATCCTCACCTGGGCTAGAGTTCCAGAGGAACAAGGATTTCCACAAAAATACAGAAGACAGACCTTACCTTAGTAAAAGGTCAGGAAAATTGATGAAAAACAGAATCACCCCAAGCAACTGGAGCTGGAGCCCTGGAAGCAATTTACTGGAGGACACAAGATCATGAACATACAAATTTGAAACCTTAACCACTTGAATTTCCACTCCTTATACCCCCCTTTTTGTCAGAGTTGGGTATTAGTTTACATGAGAACACTAATCACCTAAACAAAAATTACCGATGACCCCAAAAATATGGAATATTTGTGAATGTGAATTCTTGATATGCAATATCAAGAATTCACATTTTCATTCCATGTATTTAATGTATTTTTAGAGAAGGGAACCAAATCTCTCAGACACTGCTGCTTTTTCTTACCTGAGGTTTCCATGGATGACAGTCTAATGCTGTATTCCCCTAACTCCTCCAATGAACATTTATAATCTGAACAGCTCCGAGCAAAAGAGCATCAAAGTTATCTACGTTATGGTACATCAACAAACAAGAATGTAACCTAGAAACTTCAGCCTACCTTAACCATCAAATTTTGCAGTGAAAATAAAGCAAGAACTGCAACCTTATATTTACTGTTGAAGTGCTTATAGTTCCATTGACAAAAACTTGAATGCTTAGTAAGTTACACACTTGGTAAAAAAAGATCAACTGAACCTATGTTTATATTTTAAAAATTCTCCAACCCTTCTTTCCCATGACTAGCTTAAAAATCTAACTTTTTGAGCTGATCTAAATACTCTTTGTGACTTCTAAGGACAGGAAGGAAGTGAGAATTGCTTTGGACTTTTTTGGTAGCACACCTGCAGAGGAATAATCACAACAGAACAGCTTCAGAAAAATGAGTCCAGTGTTCTGCTGTTGTCTCCACACTTATTTCCTGTCTCTGGGTTGTCCTCTAAACAATCAGGAGATAAAGCAATGCTGTTCAGACAACTGCCCTTGCCAGAAAAATAACAGACAGTGAACACAACAAGCCATTTCTAAGCAGGCTTCCAGTTATTTTCTGCCTTTTTTCCACATGCTTTACTCTCCCCTACAAAACAGTTATGGCTATCTTTGTATCTATATACCCACCCATCTTCCTTCCATCCTCTGGCATCTCTCTCTAGTACAGTGTTGTTAATGAAAGTATGTTACACTTCAGCAATTGTCTCATCCAAATAATGAGATTCTACTAGAACCCACCTATATTACCCTTATTCTAATTAAGTAGGTTAAAAAAAATCCTGCCCACTTGACTGAAAACATTTAATAATATTTTTTAAATCATAACTTTTAATTGTAATTTTAAATGTAATTTGGTCTCAATGATCAAAACTATAATCTAAAAAAAATAATAATAATCTTGCAACAGAAAAATTAGAATTTTTGTTTTTTCAATTTTTCCTTTGTTTATTTTTTACCATGTTTACCATTACAGAGCTATAGCCAATGACTGTGAACTCCACTGGTAGTTAGGCACCCAAGTAGAAGTTGACCATCTGATCATCATGTCTTAACTTTTTGTCACTACTCTTTGTTAGTTTGGGGTGTTTGGGTGGGTTTGTTGGGTTTTGGGGGTTTTTTGTTTGGTGTTCATTTTTCTTTGTTCCACTTCTAACTGTATATTAACAAGACTAATGGCTTTTGCTTGTGTTAAAAAGGCAAGTCTAGTTGGTCCACCAGAAGGATTCATGGTTTGAACCCAACATCAGTCAGATGTTGGGCACATAAAGGCTTAAAAAGTTACCATACTTCATTGGAATTATTAAATAAATTAGGACACACTTTGCTTTCAGTTGCAGCTGACTGGAAATATAAATTTTTAGCCTGAAGAAACTAAATTTCAGTGCACCAATATGCAGTATCTGCCTGCAATGCCATGCAGCAGGCTCCAGTGAGAGACCACATTCAGAAACTTCCCATCACTGCAAAATTTTTGCTTACCCATGTTGAAAGGAAACAAAATAATCCTTGGTAGAGATGAAATTGTTCATTTTTCCATTTAAAGCAATATATTAGAAACCATCAGGAGGTCATGTATTCCATTCATCATATATAGTGTTCTGCATCTTCCCAAAGGCACTGGAGAGCATGCATAATTCACATGGAACAAATATTCAATAAGATCTTAAAAACATTTTGCAAAAAACACACAGCAAATAAGCCTTTATTTGCTCCTTTTGTGTTATGCTCTCTTTACCCTTGAAAATAGTCTTCTCTCTATAATTTTTGATCCAATATTTCTCTGGTGTTATTGTTGTTCTGCTACCTTCCCTAAGAAAATTACATATAAAGAATATCAGAGGATGCTTACTTGCAGCTACATTCTCAGCAAGAAATATTTGCAATGAATTCACTGCTGAGAGATTTATGTGATTCTAATCAAAAAGTGTCATAATAAAATGTTTACACTGTAAAATGAAAAATCTTAGGCTTTTCAGGGTAGTAGGATGGGAAGTTTGCCACTTGGCATAGCTAAACTTTTATGAATGTTTATGAATTATTCTACTGGAAAATGAATGATGGGCTGTAATAGTTTTTGTGTAAATGTCACTATTCCCTGCTGCACTATGATGGGACTATTCATGTATAACAGTTAATACAGCAGAGCTGGAGCTTTTCCTGCCTCAGTAGATGCTAGTTTTCAGAGCCAGACATTTGCTAATGCCTATTTGTGTGCATTTGATTCCAGACATTTTCCAACTTCAGGGATGCAGAAGGGGCAGAAAACGGAGTTTAAAAAGAAACACATTAGATGTCTGAAACAGAACAAAAAGGTAAAGCAGGAACACTAAAATCCATTTTAGATGTCCATATAGATGCATCATTCATCCATTGCAAATCATAAGCAGAGACCAGACAATAAATGCCATTCTATCTTTTCCAAGTCAGGGGTCTTTCAAACACAGACAGTGGCAAATAAAAAAGAAAAATAAATAAAAAATAAAAGAAGAAAAAAAAAGTCAGTTCTGTGCTGCCACCCACTTCAGACCCTACCAGAGCAGTAGAAATGGAGCATGAAAGGTCAGGGCAAGTGACCTGAGCACTCACTGCCCAGAAGCGAGGGAATGGGTACAGCATAATTCAAATGTCGGTGGAGTTTCTGCTTCAGAGTGTGCTTTGGCTGAGCTGTGAGTCACAAATTCTTCCAGAGCCACTGGCTGTCACAGCCCTCACTAACCTCTCTGTTCTGCTGGATCATTAAGCCACAGATCATCCCGCTGTTTTATAAGATAAAGGCATTTCCGCCCCCCGCCCCCCCAGACTTCACAGTGCTACTACAGCATACAGCTTAAGCAAGAGTCATCAGCAGGAACTTTTAAAAATAAAAAACTAACAAATGAAATTAATAAAAACACTTATTTGTGTTTTTATAAATAATAAATATTGTTTTTGCTGGTATAAGAAATGGCCTCTGTATTCAGCTTTCCAAGCCAGAGATGGAAGATTGCAAGCAGGGTTGTCTGAAGCTCTCCCTTTCCCTTTTCCACCTTTATCTTACTAAAAATGGTAATCTTGGTGGTAAATTAGAAAACAAAATAATAGCTAAAGAACAGTACCTTATGTGGCAGACAGATCCTGAGACATAACTGCTTGTGCTATGTTAAAATTTGCCTTTACTCTTTACAAAACAGACAGAACAGAGAGCCAGACAGAATGTTTTCCTTTCCCAAATACAGGTAACATCCAGATTTGTTGTGCCTTCAGCCTATGAGTTCTCATGCTATTTATCATACAGCTACTTCATTGATCCCAACTCATTGCTTATTCTTAGTGTTTAAACACCTAAACTTCATTACAGACCTCAAAAAAGATATAAAAGCCTGAAAAATTCAGGCCATGGTACGGTTGCAATGTCAAAGGAAAGTCTGCATGTTTGTTTATTTGGATAAATATTTATGTAAACAGGGTTCTCTAATCATGCACACCTGATAACTCTGAATCAACAGCACTGGTACACCTTTGACATTAGTTGTTTTTATATCCTTTAATATGACAGTAATTAAAATTAATTAATGCAGATTTTCCTTTAAATATTCTCCATTAGCAAAGAGCATTTGTCAAATCTACCTCCAGCATACAATGCCTAATGATATCCCTAAACATTAAAAGCCCTAATCTTGTAATTTATTGCTCAAAGCAGTTTACACATATTAGTCTAATATACTGCAAGCAGTGAATTAACAGATGTCTTCTTGTACGTGGAATAATTTACTATAAATTCATGCATATTTAATAACAGTATGATACAATTAACTACACTGGACCTGCTGAAATGAGAAGTAGCTCTTATGTCATGCTGAAGATGAAAGGTGTTTTGAATATTCTCAGTCTCAGTTTTGTTAGGATATAAAATTACCATTTATAGTTTACGACATGCATCTGATTAGAAATCCTAATAGCCTCCATAGCAGAGCGGAACAACTGCAGACATGGTGAATTGTAATGTTTACTATCCCATTCTTATTCAATATATTTATTCAATAAAACCCACCACTACTATATTAGGCACATTGCCACTTAGACTGTAAACAAATCATTGGGACCATAAACAAATCCCAATTCTCACATCAAGTCAAATGTTTAAAAATAAGTAATGCAGCTACAGATATTAAGTCCAGGTTTATGCACAAAATTATCAGGCTAATATTTATATTAAATACGATATCTTGACTCAGTGGCCATTAACTACTAGTTTTGATTTATATCTTTGATATGCTCAAGGTTCCTACTGTGTAGTTACAAGATCAGTCATCGAGGATTAATGAATAAGCAGGACTGAGAATGTAGAAAATTCATAGCCTTTGATAGATATAAGACAAAGACTCTAACAGAGAATGAAAAATATTTAACAACCAACCACTAATGCCTGTCATCAAGACAAAGAATGCATACACATATACATGGTAGGAAAAAGTGAATCAGCAGCAATCACAATCTAGCTCTTCAGTTTCCAAGGTGACTGAGAGACCCAGCACACATTCTGGTTGAAACTGTGTCATTAGATCTTATTATTAAAAGGGTCTCTACATCCTTTACCTCCTCACATCTCATAGTGGTTAGGGAAAATATATAACCGCATCGACTGACTTGGCAATTAAGGAAAATGTCACAGATACAGTTCCTTTATCAAGACCTTAAGGTATCTGAGGTCTTGAATTGAGAATGTGGCAACCAACCAGATCCCAGCAAATGTGAACTAGAAATGGCTTTTAAGCACAGATAGGTCAAGCAAGGTAAAAACTGATTAGCCTGGTCAATAAAAACCCAATGAGACCTTCTGTAGCATCACTGAACTTACAGGCTCCTGGACTTGGTTTGTTCCTGGACAACAAAAAGAAGATAAGAGGATTGGTTTGCTAACATTCCTGTCATTGAGCTCATCACTTATATGCAGTGATCATGTCACTGACAATTAGATAAGTGAATAATGGTTAATGCTTGACAGTACATGAATAATGTCATCATGGATGCAACTGCTGCTTCTTCAATAAAAATGTTTTATATCAGTAAATGAGATTTTCCTCTCAGTTTTACCAATGGGAATTTGCAACTAAATTATGTAAAAAAGGATCTAAGCCAACTTTATTTCCATCTTCACCTATTGTGTGACTGTTCTATAAGTGACTTGATTACTGTGGTGTTCAGCACTTCTCATTTTTAAATAGTTCTGATAGCTCAATACAAGAAGCTATAACAAGTTATATTAAATGTGGATACAGAGCAAGGAGCAGTCTCTTCAGGTTAATTGCTCTTGCTTTTAGGTGGTTGATGAGAAAAAATAATCCATAACTTCTTCCCACCTATAAGCTTCACAAAAGAAAAGGACAACTGTAACAAATCTGCAAAGTTCTTTCTCCCCTGAGCAGGATTTTAAGCCAGATAAACATTTTGGTCTGCTATGTTTCTCATGTGGTTATTTTGAGTTAATCACCCTGCCAAATATATGAAACATTGTACAGTATGATGAAAAATACTTGAAAATAGGCCTTCACAGCACTGGGATTTTTACCATGTACTGATTATATAATGATTAGATTTACCATGTTATTTTTGGAAATAACTCTAAAGTGTTATAAATGTTATATCATTTTTTAAATCACAAACATTTAAGAAATGCAGAAGGCTATTAGCTTCATTGCAGCCCCTTAAACTGCTGTGAAATGAGCTATAAATGTGCTATAAAGTGATTTCAACAATTTATAAACCTCCCCTGATTAGCCTTGAGCAAGATATAAATGTTACAGAAAATCACTGTTGCAGAACAGATAGTTATTCACTTTAGGGATGGACGGTCCTTTAGTGGTTTGCATTGAAAACTACATAATATAGGTTTGCTCCCTTGGTATTAATTTCCAGATAATTTCCACACAGTCATCAGAATTTGCAGTTTACCTTGTAGTATCAGAAAACAGGGATTTTTTAACCTCTAGTCTGCATGTCCTTTCCCTAAGCTCTCTTAACATCTCCAAGTTGCCTTGAGCAGCACCCTTCTCAGTTATTTATACAGGTACTATTTTTTTCCTGAGATATTTAAATGAAACTACTATCACATTTGAACATCTCCTAATATTCACAAGAAAAATAACTGTACCTTTTTAAGGTACAATATCCCAAAATATGATCAATACACTCAAGTTGTCCGATGTACTACATAAGTGTTTTGAAGTAGTTCCTGACAAAAAGAATTAAAGTTCTGAACACTGATGTATCCTTATTGCAAGTAGCTTATGGAGAAAATATAGGAAAGGTACATAAATATGATCTAGTTTTTCTTAGCAGATGTATACATCATGGCCAACAGTAGCATGGATTTTTAATCTACATTTTTTGATAACCTTAGTTTTATGTCTTTAAAACACATCTGAGAATGTACAAGTATATTTTCCTGATAGTCTGGATATGAAAGGAATAATTTACAGAGATTCAAAGTCATTTATCCAGCACCATTTCTGAATGCTATTTATTACAGGCCTGACTGACCGCCTTGATCTACCATCCCCAGTTCAAACCACTCAACTTCTATCGCAGTATAACAAGCCACCGATCAATACAGGGAATCTTCTCTGAATACAAGTTAACTTTTTCCCCATCAGTAAGCAATCTTCCCTCTCCCTCCCTGAAGCACACCAAAGCTAATCACTTTACAGTGTCTACTTCATCTGATTGCATTTTATAAAGTGCTGCAGTCTGATACTTTAGAGAGGAGAGGACTTCTGCACAACAATCTGTTACCTAGCATTCACATATTTCCAAAGAGTCAGAATATAAATATTTTCCCTGGAACTACATCTTATATCCAGTTGGGACTATGGCTGCATGGCAGATAAATCACAGGAGAACATAAACCACTCCACATTGTTGAAGCACTGGACAGAGAAAGCTGTAGAATTAAGCTGCAGTGTCTTTTATATCTATCTATGCACAAATGCTGCATTATCCATGAGAATAAAGGAGAGCTGTCTGTGCATGATGTAGAAGTTCCTCTTACAGATAAGTCTGAATTACTTTTATTTAGGATTCTGAAGACTTTTTTCCAGGTATTCTGAACATTCTGATTTTGTTAGGCTTTGGTGTGGGCATTGATTTTTTGTTTTGTTGGGGTTTTTTTTGTCTAAATATACCCTCCTTTGTACTTTAAAACCTCAGGCAGGAGTGGGAGGGCTACAGTCCGGGGTAAAACAAATACTGACCCAAACTAGAAGTACCAGAAATCTCTAGAGAAATATTCCTTAAGATTCTAAGTTCAAATCTGCCATTTCAAAAAATGTATGTATGCCCTCGATAAGCTTGTAAACTTTTTAATATAACACAAACTAAATTAACCCCTGAACCTTTTGTGATACATCTCTGGTAATTATAATGGGAATTGTTACAAGAATTTAAGAGAGTACGGTTCATAAATCCTATTAACCTCTTAATCAAAGATCAGTTGGAAAATTCCATGCTACTGGATCTGATACAGATTTTGTTATGTGCCCTGCCTGGCACTGCCAACATTTCTATTTTCTGCTCAGTTAATAGTGGTTGAAAGATCTATTCTCAAGATTCCCAAAGTATAAGCATGTCTCAGACTTTGAAATGTTATGGTCTCCTTAAAATGAAAGGGGAACTGAATACTGACTTCTGTGTACATTTCTTTTTAAAACAGATGAATTAAAAAGTAGATGAAAGATTAAATTATTAAAATTAAATTAATAATATGAGACCCACATTAGTATCTGCAAGTAACAAGTAAACACAAAACATCCAGACCGAATTAAATTTGATATTTTAACTTCACTGGAGTCTCATGTAACTTCTGATATTAGGTGACCCATTCTTGCATATGGAGTAACATAAAGATGTTCTACAGCAAGAATAGAACTTGCTGGGGGAGGGCCATCTTTACAGTTGATATTGAAGTGCAAAAGTACAAATTTAAAATAACCCTAAAGTTAAAATATGAAATGTATTATTATTAGTAGTATTTTATCTGTTGACCAACATCTCTCCGAAAACTAAGTCTAACTGTATGTCATAAAGCATTACACAGAACATTGCTCCACAAGAATGCAAAATGCTAACACTGCCTTCTCATTTTAAATGCACGAGTTATACTACTATTGCCTCATCTTCAGAGCCTTTCAGGCCAAAAGCTCAGCATAAGTTACCATGGATCAGGCTTTCAGAATTACCCTTTACAGCACAAGCTATCCACAATGCAATAAGTAAACTTAAAACAGGTCTGGAAGGATCATAGAACGATAGAATTGTTTTGCTTGGAAAAGACCTTTAAGAGCATCAAGTCCAACTGTAAACCTAACACTTCCAAGTCCACCACTAAACCAGATAATTTGTCATCACTCTAACAAAAGGACATAGTCAAGCATTCAAATGACTTAGCAGTAGGAATTTTCAAAAACCTCTTAAAAATTTTAGGAAAGCGTTTCATTAATTGCTTATGGAAATTATCCCAGAATAGATCTCACAAGATCACAGAGCTTCCCAGAACTGAAAATCCAGAGAGAAGAATGGTGTATGCAAACCGTAACTCAGCTCCACAGTCACACAATCTCCGAGTGTTATTTTCTGAGAAGAAACTAAAGGGTTGCCCAGTTTAGTATCATTTACTATTTTTTCTGTCATGAATACAAAGCTGGGTTCGTTATTAACTTTCAGGAGAAAGTCAGTGTGCTTTGCTGAAAAATTTTTGAGGACAGAAAATGAAAGGAGAATTTAGA
Organism: Caprimulgus europaeus; assembly: GCA_907165065.1. The sequence continues at coordinate 36,890,014 of OU015531.1, read as the reverse complement.
TCAATATAAAGAATGTAAAGGACAAACTGAAGATCTGTGGAATTGAGTGGCTGACATTATTGAAAGAGTAAACTAGTAAGTTAAAAGTAAGTAAGTTTTCAAGTTAAAATTAATCCAGCTTTCAAATCTTGAACCAATGACCCTGGTAGCCAAAGAATAGTGGTCAGATAAATGCTACACTGCAAAGCACAGAACCACTGATTTAAAAATCAACAACACAATTTTCTGCTATACATTAGATGCTGATTGCTAGGAAGCAGTGAAGAAGGATTCTTCAATAGGAAGGAGGAATGCCTGCGATACAATTATGAGCTTCCAATATAGTGCTGTAAGAAAGCAAGACTATTACAACCTAGAATGTGCCAACCTAAACATTTGCTATAGGGAAGTTGCTTATTAGTGGCAAGAGCAGAAAACCAGCATTGAAGAGCCTGCCTCTCCATAGCACTGCTCTGAAGTCAGGGTATTACCTCAGGTGCTATATTTACTTTTTCAAGACCCAACTTTGTCTTGATTTCAGCCTCTGCAGCTGTACACTACTTCTCTGCAAGATACAAAAGGTCATAGGGTCCTTCAACTATCAGCTTGAGGATTGTGGTTACTACACTTCTTGCTGAAATACAATCTCTTAAAGCATATAACCCTGCAAACTTACCATTTTATTTATCCCAGACATCCTGTTTGTATCATTCAGTGAAGTAAAAAGCAAATGGAACCAAAAAGCACTGACAGCCATCAAAGCTGTTTCACTCGTGTCACGCATTTTCTGCCCAAACGCACACTCAGTATTTGGAAAGTAATATATTTATGCAAGTGATTTTACTAAAACCAACCCTATGGACTTGTGGTCTTATGATGTCAGGGAAGAAGCAGTTAGTAGTTAAGTATCGTTTTTTATTTCAGTTTGTTTAATACAAAAAGTTGGAGAATTGTTGACAGAGCAGGGGATGTTTCCTATTTGTCAAACACCTAGCTGGTCAGAATAGACATGCCATACACAAATTAATGGTGTCTGTTCACAGTGTTTGTGATCTGGTGGGTGACTAATAAGACTCATTCTAGGCTCTTTGTTTCATACTTCAGCCTGCATTATTGCAAGCTGCAAAATTTGAACTTATGCAAGTAAAAAATTACAATGTCCCCATGATATAAAAATTGCTAATTTTCTGAGCTTCTCTTTCCTTGGGATTGTTCTGGTCTAGACTAAAGTCACAGACAGTGATCCAGTACAATCACTGCAGCTATTCATTTCTTTATGTATGATTTCTCTTCTGGTACTCAGTGCCATTGATTGCTTCCTAAAGCCAAGCATCCTAAGATTTCCCACGGGTAGCTAGAAAAGGTATATTTAAAAGTCATTGTACTGCTATCAAATAAACAATTTTATACCATCACCCCCTCACACCCCCCCCCCCCCAAAAAAAAAAATTATACCATTAATCCCTAAAAGTTATAAACCAAAATACTTTTTTTGTTGTTGTTGGTTTTGTTTTTAATCACATCAGTAACAATAGGAAATACTATTTTTTTTTCCTTTAGAAAGCCACAAATTATTTTTCAGGCATTAGTGTGATGGCTTTAACCACAGAAATACAAGGAGAGGTTTTTGGGTTTTATTTTTGTAGTGTAAACTTTTCAATGAGTAGGTGACATGCTATACTGCACAAAAATATGAGTGCAGAGAAGTAGTGGCCCATTACTAAAGGCAGACAAAAAGTAATAATCAATACCCGTACCCACAGGCAGAAAAGAAAGCATCAATCATTCAGTAAGAAAATACATGTCTTTTAGCAACAGGTGCAAGCCTTATGATGCTTACTGTTCTTTATAATTATTTGGGTTAGGTGAGTATTTTCACAGTTCATTTTAGAGGTTACGATACCAATAACAACTATGCTAACAATACTGCACATATTCATTAGCATTTGATAGTGTTCCCAGCATAATCTTCCTCGGCCAGTGCAATACAATCCCTCCTCAAAAAAACTACTTTTAAATTTGCTTTTGATGTAGAAGTGCTAAATTGAAAATGCTTTTTATGTTCATATGATACTAAGATTTAGTCAAACAGTGCTGTAGTTTGCCATGTGAATTCTGTTCCAGACCAATTTAGTTAACTCTCACGAGAAGTTCCTCTTGTGCTCTTGCAAGCTGTATTATAAAGATATGAGTATCTACCTGTTACAGGCAGCACTATGAAACTTAATGAACCAGCATTCTTAACAGGCCCGTGTTTGGCACATGAAAAATTAATAAATAAAAATGACAATCTATTTTTAAAATCAGCTACAAAGCTACTACTTCCTCAAATCTAAAGAGAGTTCTAAGGCTTCCAACAGTGTACAATGATTCTTAAAGACACAAGTTGGAAAGGTTTGTGATGATCTGTCAGAGCCCTCACTTCAATCCTGTCTTTTCTGTGACCTGGCACAATGGGTTTTCCTGAGCCCCAATTCCCCACCTGTATAGCACGATAACAACATACTCATTAATATATGAGAAGGGAACCATCTAAACATTGGTCGAAAATTTGTAACAATCAATATAGGCAGGAAGAAATAGTTTGAGACTTTTATTATATGAGAAATTTTTACTTGACAAAGAAAAAAAAAGCTTTGAAAAAGCTCAATGCAATCCAAAATAAATAATTAAAAATAAGTTTTGAGTTATTGGGTTGTTAATGCCTCAACAAAATGAATCAGAAGTCTCTCTGTTTGTAGTATATCACTGTGAAAGTGAAAAGCAGAAGATACAGAAAAAGGCCCGATCTCAGAGCAGCTGAGCAAGGTGAAGATGTTTGCTTCATAGAAACACTTCCACTAATCAAGTCTATTCAAGCAACATGGGGCTTCAGTCAGGCCCAACAGGGCATATGGACAGTAATTAAATTACTCACTTTGGCAATAAAAGACACTACTTAATTTTTCCAGCCAATCTGAGCCTCTAATTGTGTATGAAGGTTTTTTCTAGCACAGTTTGACATTCAGTGTCTTTCAGATCAACTAGGAATTAAAAATGACTGCACAGCTCAAGCTCTCATTTAAAACTTTTCTGTTTGGAGAGTCTTCTCTGGGTTTTCTGAGAAATCCCATTAGCTGGCAGCCTTTGAAAGAACAAAAGGTATCTTTACTTGTTTTTAAATAAGCCAAATACACAAAATTCAGGCTATATTAGATTAGTCATCACATCTGTCTGAATCTCTGAAATTTTATTGAAATCACTCTGAATTTACACATCTTTTAAAGTTTAATTTATTCCTTAAATCCCATCCCTATATCTGGTCTAAATATTATGGCTATCATTGAAATAGCCTCTGAATCCAGACACAGCTACTACCTAGATTACTTTTTACCTCATCTGATATCGATAAATTCTCTGATAGGTACACAGTATATACCACTATGGCAAATTTCAATGTAGCTAACATGTTTAATTACTAGCTCGTTCACCATGCCTTATACCATTTGCAATTCCTTAAACATTACTGTAGACCATTTAATATTTTGATTTATACTCCATGTGAGCACTTAGACACCCGATTCTCGAGGGTTTGTTGTGGATTTTAGATGAGCTCTGCATCTTTCCAGCTCTCTAGTGCTAACTTTCTGCTATGGAGAATTGGATTGAAGTGTTATAAGCATACAGTAGCTAGTTATTGACTCTTAACTTTACTGAAAAAAGTCTGTGTGAATGAGGTCAGCCTGTTAACTAAACAAAATGGTTTTACGGATACGGGCAGGCCTTAAAGGAATGGACTCATATGAGTAAAAAGCGAAGAATTACTGTCTCTTCCAGACCCAAAGTAAATATGCAGAGCAAAAACCTTTGCCAACCAGTAGCATATATCTCTACAAGTTACTCATCACTGACTATGATGCTTTCTGCTCAGCCATTTCCATTCTTGTCACACCTGTGTTTTCGCTTTCTATTTATTTCTTGTCAGCAGAGCTGCTGTTAATGCATAAACTGAAGCTCTCCATTACTGTAATAGCAAAACTCAATGCAACGCCTCAATGCAATCTATTCTCAAGTTATTCTCCATCTTTTAGTTCTAGAAAAAGCTAGGGTAAATAAAGCTCTGTTGAAAAAATATAGACAAACCACTGCTTGCTTGGGGCTGGGGGGAAGCTAGTACTTGAGAAGACCTATCCTCAAACTACTATCAAGGAAGGAGATAAAACGTGGTAAAAGTGATTAAAAGTAATTCCTCTGATGCCACATGAATTGCAATGCAACATAACCTTCTTTTCATCCTGCAGTATCACTTGGTAGATTAGACAGTCAAAATATTATTTGATTCTGTGCTAGTAAAAATCATCTGAAAACAATTTTATTCAAAACCTAAATGAGTCTAACATGCTTTACCTCAGGTTTCCAGAACTAAACTCATTAGCATGATGCTATTAAAATTCATTATAATTCACTATAGCTACAAACCTCTTACAGAAGTACAGATTTAGATTCATAGCTGGATTGAAACTAGGAGAAGGCTGTTCAGCTTACAAATGTGAAATTCAGGAATTCATAGGAAAAAAACAGAAGAAAAAGCATATTGAAACAGGAACTGGGAGATTATGACACCATTGCTTCTGGATCTACCCTGATTTTTTTCAATTCCTTCCTTCATATGACTAAGAATATGGAGAGGTAGGATGTGTACGTATGTATATGTGTATGCATCTCTCTCTCTCTCTCTCTCATACCAAAGTTATTCCTGACAATTGGTCCAAAATAAGTACTCCTACTCATTAAATTTCCAAGGTCTAATACAAAAATGATGCTAAAAAATTCCTTAAAAATACCTGCAAGATGATTTCATTTACAAGTGGTGATGAGGAATTTTTATCTCTGTTCTAATCTGGAGCATTCAGCATAACTTAATTGTTGGCATTAATAAAATCGGGAAATAAATCCATTCAAATCTTTTAACAAGTTCAGTAATGTATCATAAATGACCCCAATATGTCACAGATGACAGTCCTTCAGCCAAACTGTTATAGACTGAATGTCTTTCTCATATAGACACATTTTTTTCTGTCATTTAAATATTTATCCTTCCCATTGCCAGAAACTGTCATGACTATCAACTATCTATTTGTTAGCAAATTATAAGTCTTTTAGAGATAGAGAATTACTAAATCATTATGAGAAAAGTAAGGACAAGCAACAATATGGATAAGCCATGTCTCTGTACTTTATAAAACTTCTACTTAGTTCAGGAATTCCAGTCAAACTATAGAGATATTTTCTAGAAAATTTTCTTCCTTACTTTAAAATAGTTAATGATAGCATACAGATATCTACTCACATACATTTGTTTGTCTGTAGGTATACATTATTTTAATACATGCTTATTTTAAAGGTCCTACCTAAAGAGGAAAAATACTTGACTTAGCCTGCCTGTTTTATTTCTGGACCAAAACCACAGTTTACTAAGGACTAGTTTGTTTTATAAACAGCTTTTCGTGTATAAAACTCCATCTCTCTTCAGGGAAGCAGTAACATATGGTAGGGAAGATCCTCGTCCTGGGAGTTTCATTCATAACTCTCATTGCTTCAGGCTCTAGATTAAATGAGCAGTTTGATGAATGCTCATGAAGATGTGTTAAATAGGAAAATGATTCAGCATTCCTTTTCTGTGTGGGCAGAAGTCTTAATCTTTCAGAGTTCTTCATGCTCTTCACATGACTAAAATCAGCACCCGTAAATAAGGTCCAGCCTCAAAAGGCATACACAGTAAGAAGTAGGGAGGAACGATAAACACAAGGACAGAAAGATTAAGTAAAAGGTTAGAAAGCTGCAAGATTTTCCATTGAAATAACTAAGTTTATTTTGACAGATTAAGTATTCTTTTTTGCTGTTCCTTGCACATGTTTTAAATTGTCTTTGAAAAGTACATTGCACTCTGTTAAATTCCCAGGATTTCTGCAGCCCTGTTCCCTCCCTCTTCTATCAAAATCTAACTCAAGATGACTGGAAAGCCAACAACAAAGCACTGCTTGAGGCAACGCAGTGTGACAGGAAGAAAGTACGTGCAACAAGAAAGCCATTAGTTCATACTCAAAGTTCCCCTTACTGACTAAGAGCCTTACAGCAGCTTCCAGTTCAATCTCTTGAAAAAAAACTTCAAGTGATCTAGGGGTACCACAGCCACCCTGGAGTGGCTTCTGACATGATTTTATTGAAAAAAAAAATAGCCTCTTATTATAGCTGATGACATACAGCTGGAGGAACCTTAATACACCTTGATGGAAAAAACCCCACACTTACGCTAATGATTAAGTATAACTTTTTTTGCTTCTGTGTTTCTGATGCTGGAAATATTTTTAAAATCTAAATAAAAGAATTTCCAGTCCCAAATATAAAGAAGTCCAACAGAAGTAAGAGAAAGTAAACAGCATGTGGTTAGAGGAAGTCACCAGGAAGAGAAAATGAAAAGACAAGATCTAACATGATGGTTAAAATCAAAGATCTTGTTTCTTTGGCATGGATGGAGCACTATAGTGGCATCCTAACCCAGCATCTGCGGACATAACACTCTATGACCAATGCTCCAAGAAAGCTTTTCTCAAAATACTGATCCCCATGGGGGGTTCCTGAGACAAGGGTGTGGTTGAAAGGGGGTTTTTTATGGTTGGAGGTGGTGGATATTAGGAAAGTGTGACAATAACAAGACTGCACATCTTTAAGCTCCTAATTAAAATGTACTCTAACAGCAGGTCAGTGGCAGGGGTTGTTAAATATGAAATGTCAGCAGATTTGCTATTAGAGTGCTGTTGACAGCTACTTATGCAGCCGAGGGCTGGAAAAGAAGGGCATTAAGTTTTCAGATGGAGAAGATGAGACAACCTACATAATAAAATACAATTTTTTCCTGACATTAATCATTAAATACCTTCTGATAGAGAAGCCTTAGAGTGGATTTGGTTGCCTCCTTGATTTACTGAAAAAACTGATTTAAGTAACCTAGGACTCATAGGAAGCATATACTGTATATGACCCAGACATCAGGAAAACTTGAAAGCTGCCTAATTGTTTTTTTCAGTGCTGACTCTACAATTTCTAATTAAGAGGAAAAGAAAGAGCATTTTGTAAATATTGGTTGTTAGACTGGGGCCCTACTTGTAACTAAAAGTTCTCATTCTCTTTCCATTTGAAACTTCCTAGGGCACATTCAGCTGCCTCAAATCAGAGGAACAGCTTTCCAGCTAACATCATGGACTGTTCCCTTTGGCAAATTAACACAAGAATTTTTACAGGCTGAGGAAAATTGCTGCAGGAGTTCCAAGGCACCACGGATCAGCACCACTTCAATATAAATCTTCAGCAACCAAACAGAGGGTTGCTCTGTTGTAGCATATGAATCACTCCTATCAGACATACAATTTTAAAGCCCATTTTACAAAACCAGTTGGCATTTCTTTATTTTTTTTTAATTTGGAGGGGTGGGGTGGGGGGGAAATTGACATTATGTGACAAGAGAATTTGTCATTTTGATTTTCAGAACAAAAAGTTTTATAATACTTTTATCAAAGTATTTTTCCTTTTGCCTTTAAAAAAATTAACAGAGGCAATTCTCCGGGCATTTGAGATAAACAGACATTAGGAATTATAAAGAAAATCATGTTTGCTCAATATATACTCAAGCATAGTGACTTTGATAGCACAAGCCTTTTGTAGCCTTTGGTACATGTAACACTACCTTCCACTCATACCTAGAATATGTTTGATCATATATTAGCAAGTCAGAATCTTTAATAAGCAAATGCTACAGTAACAGTTGAGCAGCATTTGCACAGGTTTAGGTTCCAGCAGTTATTCAGCTGTGAAGAACTTTATTTGCTTGATTATGCTCATTTCTATAATATCCAATTTTCCAGACCAGCAGCAGTTCAGAAGTACTGTTCCTGCTGCTGTATTTGCTCTTGTGAGAAAATTTCTCCATGTGACCCTCCTTAACAAGACATTCCTTTGAATTATTGTCTTATTGCCCCAGTTTGTTATGATTATCAACCATAATTTAATTTCTCGCTCTTTTTTCTTGTGATACAAATATTTATTGAAGAATATTTGTATTAAAAAAAAAAAAAATCACTCGGCCCATTCAAAAACATAGCTTACCATTTTTTAGCAGAACTTAAACTAATACTTCATATTAAGCTGAGTTTTGGGTTGTCAGTTCTAATGCTCATTAAAAAGAGAAAAATGATTTTATGATCCTAATAAAAAAATTTGTGGAAAAAATAATAAAAAGAAACATTCTAGCATTAAAACACAATTACTTCAGAGAAAATTCATTGAAAAATATTTCATATTTTGTCTAAATACATAGCTTTGTTACAGAGTGGCAAAGAATTTTTGTATGGTCCTGTGATGCACTGAAGAAACTGCTCATGTAGTGTGCTTTATATCTCTGAGCAGCGGAACAGTGACGTTTAACAGAGCTTAGGGATATCTTTTTCCAGAAAGCCATTTTATTTCCATTTTACTAAATTACATACTAAGGATGAGTGAAAATGGTTAAATTTAAATGTCAGGTAAAGGTTAATTCAATACTATAGGACTCAATATAAGGATTTGTAGACTATTCCAGGAAAGAAAACTGAATTTCTTCATTATATGTTCACATTGCAAGTAGTGAAGGATTTAAAATCTTTTGTGTTTTATGTGGTAAAAACAATATTCTTTCTAGATCTCTTCTGCCTTGACTAAGAAGAGACAAAATTAAACATCTTTTGAAACATGATGGTGAGTTAAAACAAGTTAAAATGAGTGTCAGTTCTGGACAGAAGCCTGTGCCAAATCTTGATGAGCTGGAACTGATGCAGTGCTTGAGAGCTTTACAACAAGGTGAGCTTTCACTAGGCAGCAGGCTAGTGAAAAAAACATAACTCATAAAAAACATAACGTATTATGTGCTAGAGGGAACCCAATGGTGTCATCTTACAAATGAGACATTGAAAAAAGACCATTTACAATTTAAAAAAAAAGGCCTGTACTGAGAAGTTTTAGTATCCTTCAGAATTATCTGAGATAATATGTGATCTAGTGGACAAATTGGTCAGAGATACTGAAGAACTTTTCTCCTCATTAATCTTTCACCTCCAACCTAGGTGTATTCGCACACAATTTTTAGCCATTTGAGTTGTTGCCATTCTACCTTAAACTGTTCTCCTTCTGTTTAGGGTTCATTCCCTTCACAGATCTATAGAGGTCAGGTCACAAGATTCTCCTCTGCTCAGAAACATTATTCTACCCCACCTTAGCACCAAAATAGTAAAAATCACATTTAGAAACAGTCTGTACTGGAATAATTTATCATAAAATTAATTATGAACAATAATTTCATTAGGCAGTGTGCCCTTTTTCTCAGATCAGATGCATTTTCATCAACACATCTGAAAAGATGTCAAACACAAGTTAAGCTTAAAGATAAAAGAAATAGCTTAATGCAAACACACTATTTCATATCTCATAGTTTGAAGTACTACAAAATTCTCAGGTTGAACATCTTTTATTCTGGTAAGCACAAACATCTATCAAAATAGCCACTGCCTTTTTCTAGCACTTGGAAACTATTACTTTTCACACCAATTTTTCCTTCAATTTGGAAGTGTTAAACAGTGTTGATGACATTCAAGTAAATTTCCTTTGAATCTAGCACAGGTAAGATTTTAGTTAATCTCCCCAGAGAAGAGTTATCTTAAGTGAGAGGAAGAGGAATCTTGCTGCACTGCTCCTCTGGAGTCTCTGTCAGGGAAAGAAACATGGAAACAGAGTGAAAACTACCCGGACATCAAGAAGGAAGTTTGGCTGAGTACTGCTCCTTAGATGCTCAGCATCACATGACAATCAATTAACCTGTGATGAATGTTTTGAAGCATTATCCCTGTGACAACAGTTACATATTGGCCACACCTTAAGTGCTGTGTTCAGTTCTGGGCCTCCCAATACAAGAGGGACATCGAGGCTCTGGAGCGTGTCCAGAGAAGGGCAACAAAGCTGGTGAAGGGCTTGGAGAACAAGTCTTATGAGGAGCATCTGAGGGAGCTGGGGTTGTTTAGTTTGGAGAAGAGGAGGCTGAGGGGAGACCTTATTGCTCTCTACAACTACCTGAAGGGAGGTTGTAGAGAGGTGGGTGTTGGTCTCTTCTCCCAGGTAACAGGTGACAGAATAAGAGGAAATGGCTACAAGTTGCACCAGGGGAGGTTCAGGTTAGATATTAGGAAAATTTTCTTCACAGAAAGGGTAGTCAAACATGGGAACAGGCTGCCCAGGGAACTGGTGGAGTTACCATCTCTTGCAGTGTTTAAAAGACAGGTAGATGAGGTGCTTAGAGACATAGTTTAGAGATGAGATTGGTAGTGACAGGTTAATGGTTGGACTCGATTATGTTAAAGGTCTTTTCCAACCACTATGATTCTATGATTCTATATTCACATGGCTCCATGTCAAATGTGCACATCGATATACATACTACACACAAGCAGTCGAGTGTGTTGAATAAGATCATAATCATCTTGCTTGCAGATGCATAATGAAAGAAGAGAACTTTAGGAGAGAAAAAAAAAAGGTAATTTCTCCAAGTCATTCAAGCAGAATTCCCATTAACTCCTTAAGCATTTCTAAATTCAATCCAACTTCCACGTACTTTGGCTTAAGCCAATAGAAAATCATAAAAGCAAAACAGTCAAAAAGAAAAAGACTTAACTTACACGTCACAAAGCACGAGAGTGACACTGAGCACACAATACAAGGTGGAGGAACCTTCCGTCTAACAAGCGAGAAGTGCTCCACATTGACACACTTTATTCAAAGGGTCAAATCTCACTCTTACTTATAGATAAAGCATATTGGAATGAGTTAAACTGCATGGATGGGCAACCCTTTGTATTTCTCATGGAAGAAAATGCTGGAAATAGCTGTGTCTTTCTTCACAAGCTGTCTGGGTGGTTCCTAACAGCCATATGAACATGTCTTGGATTTCAAGAAGAGTGATCTGTAAGAGGCCCCCAGAAACATGGTGTATTCCAAGTGCACTGAGACTGATAATTAAACAGATTTTAAGTAGAATGAAATATTAAACAAGCAATCAGTTATCATAACACTATTTACTACCCAAACATCTAGTTCTTATCAAGCAAATTCACCAGGGGATTACTATTATTTTAAAGGGAAAGTTTTCTTTATATTTTATTTTTAGAAATGCCACCAATTAAAGAAATCATATTTTAAAATAAAATTAATAAGGAGTATATTACTTTGAAATTTCTGCTCCTACAGAAAGTGAAACTCACGAAACTTAAGATGCATAGATGGAAATCTAGTTAAGACAGTCATTTCAAGAATACCACGAGTTTTTGCCCTTCTTTGTACCCCTTAGTTTTAAATATAAATTAGAACCCCATAAATGTCACTTTTTTCATATTTAATATTAATACAGTAAACATTTTTACTTACTTTGTATCTTAATTGCTCTCTTTGTAATTCCAATATGTGAAATAAAACCTAAAAACCTTTAATTATCAAAATGTATGATGGAAATATACCTACTGTAGAATTTCCTACCCAATTTACCTACCCAACAAGCTGAATTCAATGAAACAATAACACAGATTAGTACAAAAGCTATGAATTAATAACAACTTTCAAAACACTGGAGGGTTTTGGGGGGCTTTTTTGGGGGGTTTTTGTTGGTTTGCTTTTTTATAGTCAAGAGAGTCAGAATATGGCCTCTAATAAACAGGACAATCTTTAAGGAAAACCCAGTGTTTCTTGGTATTTTCCACTTCAGCAGAAATGTGGTAAAGATGAGTGTGGAAAACCTCTCTTCTTTCTCATATCTATGTAAGCACTTTTGAAAGTCAAGGGAGCTCTCAGGAATGCATTAGCAAGCCTTCAATTACCATCTGAGATACTTACCTGTCAATACTTGCCCATGCAGGAGGGAGACTGAATTAGCTCTATATGATCCAGATAGTATAAATTTAGTCAAAGTTGTTGAAGGTGCGGCAGTTTACAACACTGAAGAATCTGTCCTAGGCTGCTGCTCTGCTTTAAATATGCTAGTCTTGATCTATTATTTTACATGTTAGTGAACATTTTACATATATGCTTGTACATGTACAAACATATATATACACACACAAAATGATGTCTTACATTTATTTATTTATATTATGGAGTTTTTAAAGTATCAGTATTCTAATGCTAAAAATATAAGAAAAAAAATACCTGCTTGAATATTACTTCAACAAGAAACTTGTATAACTTGATAACATCTTTCATAAATCACAGCAATTTAAATAAAGCTATGGCATATAATTTTAATAGCATTTTTACAACTAAGCAGTAAGAAGAAATGTTACAGACATTAATAGCATGCCATGTAGATAGAAATGCTATAATGAAAGTAAAATACTAAAACGCTGCCATTTTCACATATTCTCTGCTTCTCAAAAAGAGAAAGAATTTGTTATTGTCCATGGAATGCCAATGGTAATAACAATATATTTTTTGTATCTATCACCCAACTGCCATTAGAGAAATACGAAACACTAAGAAGGCTGAGGCATGGCTTTACGTGAGAAGGTATAAGAAAAGTGTATACAAAAGCAAACTCTTGCATATAAACAGAAACAAATATTCCACTCACAGAATTACCTAGATTAGAAAAGCCCTTTAAGATCACAGAGTCCAATCATTAACCCAATTCTCCAAACCTTGCTCTCACTGTGGAAGAATCCTTCCAAAAGCTATTTCATTGTCTTCTATTATATCCTACTCACAACACTCCCTTTCCTGTGAGCCTTATATTAAAAAAAAAAAAACAAAAAACAAAACCAAACAAACAAAAAACCAAACCCTCAGTAGCTTTGTCTGCTCATTGCCTCCCATTCTGGCTCAGTTTCCTGATGCTTCTCTCAGTCTCTCTCTGTCATCATCATTTTCATACATGTGAGTACACCACAGAGTTCTATAGAAAAACCCCTACTAGTTTTCAATTTGTTCATTTTAATATTACAGCTATGGCTTTTATCAACCTCAACAGAAGAAAGAAGAAGGTTAATTGCAAGGAAGATGTACCTTTTTACTTGGATTGTAAGCTTTTTGGGACATGCAGCAAATTTGCATTCTCTCTCTCATTCATTTGAATCTTGACCTTTGATTTAACATTATGATAATAAAACTAAACAGTAATTATATACTAAATATTCAAGCAGCACCATCTAGCTGTTCAAAAATTAAAGCAGAGAGAGTGGGTGAGTAAAGTAAGCACTTACCCACTACAGTAACACTAGTTCTCTATGGTTCAGAACAAAAACATGTATTTCTGGCTGAAAAACATGCATCTTCATGGTTCTTTTTGGGTAGGACACAGCATATTATTTAATAGAGCCATTAAAAAAAAAATCACAAGGAGCTGAAAGCATGCATTTCCTTTGCATTGTCTGTAACCAGAACTGCCCAGAGTGGTTGATCTTCACCTATTTTCTCTCTAAGCACCACACTTCCAATTGTTTCCTGTAAGGCATCTTGTGATAGGGACTGTGATTAGCATCCAAATTATCTTTGAAACTAATACAGAAGCATACACCTTTGATTATTAATAATCCAAGCACACATCTTTCCGTATCTTCTGGAAAACACCGCAGTGTATCAGTCATCTCGTTAGTACATAAGAAATCCTACCAGTTTCTGTCTGATTAATATATAACTATGTCTCTAGCCACTGTCATTCACTTCTAATGTCTATCAACATATCTCAAAAAAAAAAAAAATCCATGTCTCAAAATACCACACATTGTAAGACATTTTACTAATGTTTAAAGTTACCAGATTTGGAGGCATATTAACACAACAGAAAGCACAGACTTCTTCATTTAAAAGGGTGATTGGATTTTTAGAAAATATTAGATTGAACTTGTTTGCCAAGGTGTAATACAGTCCTATCCTGAAATAAATGACCTGAATAGACATATCTACAGCTAAGAAAATTAAGGATCATGCACAGTTTTGTGACTTCGCTCTTCTCAGCATTGCAGTCATGAGACAGTGTGAGTTTCTGTCCCCTTTCCAAAGCGGGGCGGGGAGGGGGGAGGAAAGGAGGTTGGTAGTCAGAATGAGAATAAGATGAGCATTTCATTTATATGCTGCATTGAGCAGGCTTAGTCAAGGTGACATTTGATTTCACTTGATTTTTTTTTTTTTTTTTCAAAAATGCATCACTTTTTCAAATGAGATTTAGAAAACTAACTACACAATTACTGTGTCATAAGGATATGGCATAAATAATGCATTTAAAACACTTTTAACCATCTTGAAATAAAGAATATTGACTTGTCCACTTCAGGCTCTGCTTTACTTTGTAATTATTTTAAACTACTATTTCTACAGCTTGCCTGGTTATGTATTCGTTTGTTCTAAAAGTTTTCTTCTAAAAGTGGTCCATACTACTTACATGACAACAAAAGAAAAAGAATAGCTAATAGCTCATTGTGATCTTGAAGCCTGGAAAGTGGAATACATTTAAATAATTCAACTATGCATAACATCTGAAGTCATTATTACACGTCTTGTGTTTTGAAAATGCTGAAGTAACGTAAAAATTGATTAGATTTTTGGTAAGTAAATCCTGTCTACTTCCACGTAATAGTCCATTGACTGCTGTTGCACAGGTATTTTCAATTACACCATATTCTGCCATAAATGTAAATATATGCACATAATATGCATACAGATCATGCATACAGTGCCATACTAATATGCATATTTCCATATTCAAAAGCAAAAACTTTATTTCAAAAGCCAAATTACTGAATGATGGTATTACTCTTGCCCTGCTCTATTACTTTCAACTCAAAGGACCTAAAAGTCCTTGAAAAGAAATGCCAGGTGAAGCTATCATCAAGTGTATGCTTACCACATAAAGAAATAGCCATCTCTGAACGAAAATGGTTGTACGCTTATTTACTAAGAAAATAGAAGAAATGTGCATTTTTATATTAAAAAGCCTGTTGTAAAGACCATTTGAAAGGTGACTGTGACTGAAAACTGAACTACGATGACAACCAACTCTTTCCATGAAGGTCTTGGCACTGCTGAGCGAACGTGTCATCTCACTGCAGCCTGGTTTGACTTTGGGAACCAGGGATTCCTCAGCAGCAGCCGCCTGCATTGCAGCACTTATGTTTGCTTCTGAGCTGCTAAGGAAGGACAGGCAGCATGCACACACTCACAGATCCCAATCCAAGCAAGAGGCCTTGGAGTCAGTGGAAAAATCTTTTAATTTCACAAGTTCTTGCAAGGCTTTACTCAAATACAGATTGAACATCACTGAAAATGTAAAGTCACCCCTTTCTCTCAAAAATTGAGCTATAGCCAACACTTCAAGGAAACTTACTGGTTGGCAAGCACAAGTCTTTGAGTAAGCTGAAAAAAGAGGCAACCTTTAAGCAATTAGTGTCTGCTTTCTTTCAGCAGCACCTTCTGCTCATAAGTTTCCCTAAAAGGCTAATAGATCTGTAAGTTTTTCTCAGCTAGCCCCTTCCTAAGATCCTTCAAATGACAGCTTATGCTCCAGAACATGTGTCCTGATCAGCCCACCTTCTAAAAGCACCTAATATTCTGACTGCTTGCAGCTCTCATCTTTCCGGCTGAGCAACACAGAATCATAGAAAAGCCCAGGCTGGAAGGAACCTCCAGGAGTCATCTAGTCCAACTCCCTGCTTACAGCAGGTCCAATGAGATCTGCCTATCCAGGCAAGTTTTAAGTATTTCCAAGTATCCAAAAGTGAAATTGGTGTTGTGGGTTTTTGTTGTTGTTGTTGTTTGGTTTTTGGGTTTTTTTTGGTTGGTTGGTTGGTTGTGGTTTTTTAAATGCTTTAGACTTTATGGAATACAGGACTGAATGGCAAGTAACAGTGTAGAAACATGAATAATACAGGCAAAAACCTTCTTAGGAATATAAAAAGCCCTTGGTAGCACCTAGCTTGGATTCTTTTTCACTTCCCTATGAAGTGAAAAGTACCACTTCAGCTATGTTGACAGAAAACAAATTATTATGTTGATCACCATTATCAGAAACTGTTGAAGGATGACAATCTCTAGTAGCTAGGAAAAGAGTACAAAACAGTACAATGAGGTGATACCATGGATAATCATTTACTAAAAGCTGGCAAAACTTTCTTCTCTCTAAGTCTCATGTAGAGCAAAGAATATCAGTTAGAAAGACCAAGAAACCACAGAATGGGAACTTTGCACAGCATGTTTCTCCTGCATAATTAATATTACAACTGAATTTTCACATCAATGTAGGAAATTTCCATGTAGAAAGTCCTTTTTTCTGCCAGAGAAGAGTGTGATGTGTTCATTGTCAGTCCTGAAATTGAAAGATAAATTCTTGAACAAGTTGCAACGCAAGCACTGTTCATGCCTATATCTATATTGATGTATAGATGCACCATAGGTACAGATGTTGTGAAGGATACATAATGTCTTGGGGCATATGGGCATTTATGGCATTGCAGATAATTAATAGTTCCAAATGGAAACTAAAACATTCTATTATCTGTCCCTGAAATTATGCAAAACTATGACACATATCCTCCATTCCAAAAGGGTGTTTCACAACAGCTGGTAGGCACATTCCTTTTACATATGTAGGTATGTTCTTAGCTTTTGGATCTATCTCTGATTTTGATAACATTTGTTTTTCTAGCTTCCAAGAAATTAAGTACTTGGGGTTTTTTAAAATAAAAAATCCCAGTAGTCACTTATCTTAGCAATGTTTCATTTCTTCCATTATGAGTTCAGATAGATACCATCTCAAAATTGTACAATGTTTAATCACCTGTTTACTGACAGGTACAATACCTTTCTCAAATGTCACAAACCGAGAAACTGCAAATAGCAGAAATTACCCTATTACGTTCTAGAAGACTGCTCTTGTGACCTAAATAATTCCCCTTTCCTTCACTTTCCCATCACTTGGGCATTAGTTCAAGGGGAGAAGTATTGCTATAACAATTTCAGTTTTCAAAGATGACCTACTAAATAGTCAGTCACTGACTTCAGTATGTCCTCTGAAAAAGGTTCCAAAGATAACAGCAGCTAATAAAGAGTATGTAAATGTCACCATTACCTCATACATAGCATTTTGTGAGCCAGATGTTCAATGTTTTGTATCACACAGTCAACCAAGCAATGAGCAGGGTAATATGACTGAGCCTGGAGGCCAGATCAGATTCAATGACCCAAGCATTTTTGCATCGATCGAGTAGACTAAATTTACTACTGATCTATGCCAATTTTTATCTAATTTAGGATGATTCATTCTGCTTTGAACAGCTTACACTTACTCAGGGTATTACAATTGGCACATATAGTTACACCTTTGTGCCAGTGGAGGGGATTTGAGCACATTAATTAACACAGGATACAATCTTATCCTCAAAAAATCAATTCTCAGTAAGGTGACATAACCTTTTTGACCTCAGTACTGGTTTGCTGGGACTATAACCTATTTTGGATGAGCAGAGACTCCAAGAAATCCCAGGTTTAGACAAATCAACATGTCTCAGTTCATACATAGTCAAAAGAAAGGTCAAGCCTGTTTTATCCCTGCTGGCCCAAATGTATGATCATCCCTTCTAAAGGTGGCTTTTCTTATAACAGGGGATCCTCAAGATTCTCAGGGCTGCTTTTACACTAGCTCCTGGCTGCAGCCAAGGAATTGGCTTGGGAGCATAAAGCATACATGCATCATCCAAGTTCAGCCTCTGTAACTGATTTACTTGTCCCTATCCAGCTGTTGATTTGGATGTGACATTGTCCGTTTATTCAATGTCATCTGAAATTCACCTTGTTTACTGACTATAGTGATATTGTCCAAGGATAAGTCCAGATACATCTTAACGACTTCTTCCCAGCGGGCCGCACAGACATATTACAAGGCAAAATGTGCAGTACCTGGTTTTGAGCAACTTCCCTTTTCCTTCCCAGTATTTCACAGCACTGTCAGTGATGTACCAGTGACTGGATGAACGAGGTACATTAAAAGTCTCCATGTTCTCCAGCTAAAAGCAGTCAAAATGGTTTTAATGGAAAACAAACCCATTCTAGCTTGAGCAAAAGCACACAGATTATGCCATTATACTTTACCCTTCATCTTGCAGACCATCTCAATAAATAAAAAGCTAGCAAATAAATATGAAAAATATTGACATTTTAAAAATTCAACATCACAGTGATCTATCTTTTCTTCAACAAAAGAAACCAAATTAATAAAAAACAGCTGGTGCTTTTGGTCTTACATTGGAAAAATCATACATTTTCACCTCTATGGAATATTCCACAGGAAGGTCAATTTTCCTTTGCACTCATTTACTCAGGCGCTCAGCCAGTTCTACTCTATCAGGCACACAGCCTATATGGATTCTGAATTTACAGAATAAACAGCATCTCCTTTCACTCTATGTAAATACAGATTTATTGCTTTTATGTGTTGTCTGCAGGTTTTCAAGCTACTGTCAGTTTTAATTTATGAAAAGACAAACAAACATGATCTCTGGGTTCACTGGTCTGTGTCACTGACTATCATTCACTCCAGAGGACACTGTAGGCCTCATCTTTGGCAGTCATAGCAGAAAACCTGTAGATATAGAGTCTTGAAATTGCACTTGGAAATACTGTTCCTTTTTAGCAGTCATAGAAACAAGGCAAATAGTACTTAAGGACACTGATTTATAGAAGTTCTTATTTCAAGCTGAAAAAGTGCACTGTAAGAACTTGGCACTTTTGAGTAATTGAAGTAGAAGACAGCCTTTGTTGCCAGAGTTCGACTTCTGAGGTTTAAAAAAAAAAAACCAACAAAGCAAATCTTATTGTAAGTTGCAGAACACAAAATTAATTTTCAAATGATATTAAAATACAGCAACTCATAGCATAATAAGATAAAAACACTTAAATGCATGATAGTTTCATTATTATGTACATGTTTGCAGGTAGGTAGGAAACAAGAGGGAGGTAATCATACACCTGACATTCAGTCTAGTGAATCAAAAGGAAGCAATCTAGTTATGCTTGTGCATTGAAAAACAATTGGTTATTTTATTGATTTGCTAAGAAAAATCACTGTAACTTAACATACTATGTATTTTCTATTAATAAATAATATTTCATGTGTATTTAAGGATTTGTTTATTTTCTCAGATGAAAAATCCCGATTTATACATTTACCAAAGTCTTATTTCTCTAGATGCCGGTTGTCTACAACATAGCAATATGAATTATATAATTCTGTGTAATTATTCAGTTAAATAAAAAACATATTTGGCCAAATGACCTAACGTCCTGCAGCTACATCAGGACAGATATTGTCACTAGCATTTAATGGATGTTGATTAACATACTGCAAGTATAATATTAAAATAAACCTATGTGCTGGGTTCCAGGAGTTCATACTAAAACAGCTGGTCAGGCTATGGTTTGGTTCCTTTGCAATATGATCAGTCTGCTGATGAAATCAACATAACACATTAACATGTGTATTTCTTTGTGGTATTTAAAGGATCTATATACTTTAAGCATGTGTTCAATAGACAGAAGCAGTAGCCCCTCTTCCCTTGTCATTATTTAGGTAACACACTGCTCCAATATGCATTATTATGAGACCAGTGACGTCTAAGGAGCTAACGATCACAAAATTTGTAAGAGGATATTTGTCCCCATTAGTATCAAGACTCAAATAAACCTTTAGGAAGCTAGCGCCTCAATCTCTGAAATCCCAAACTTTTCCTCTCTTTTAGTTTGTGTCCTGAAGGCCATCATAAGCATGTGCAGATTATACTAGTTCCTCTTCTTCTCAAACACACACAGACTCCTCACGGACACCATGACTGCAGACTGTGATTCCAGGTATTCCTGCAGTGAACTTGCATTTGGTTCAATGCAGTGAACAGCATTTTGATTGTTGGTACTTCTGTCAGGTGCTAGAAAGCCTCAGATCAAGGACAGATGGCCCTTCCTAGCAAAGGCCCCAGCACTAGTTTCCCATGCCATTCCATAACACTCTGTGGTCAGCCTGGCCTGTTCTCTTTGACAGAGACTCCTTTGTACCAGGATATATGAGTTAAAGATGCCATCAGAGCAGCAGAAGTGATGGAAAACATCCTTTGAAGGATGATCTCAATCCCCAGCTAACAGGAAAACAGGCTACTCTCTACTACAGGAGAGCCAGATGCAAACCTCCTCTAGTAATCCTGGCCTATGACAGTCCCACTTTCCTCCTCTTGAGCAGAGGAGGCGGCAGCAGCAGCATGCTTTTCCATTTCATCATTAAATAGTGACTAGGAAGCTTCATAAAGAGCACCATCTCTTTTATACAGCATATTGGCCTGGTTGAATGATGGGTGATGGAGATTAAAGGTTGTTGATGTTTGCCAGAAAGGCCTCTGCAAAAATTGCACAATACCTATAGCCAAAGTAGGCTTCATCCAGAGTACAGAATGAGTGCAGCCAACTCTCTATAGTGGGCACAAAATCTGAACATAGATGCAAAGTAAAGAAAATAAAGCTCACTCCATGGGACAGATGATTATGAGAAATGACCAGCCTGATATTCTATGTTGTTTTTATTAACATGCACCCCATGAATCATGAAATAAAGCCAGCTTTTCAGCCCTACAACTCCAAACTTTAGCTCTGAACCAATCACAATCAGTCAATTCACACACTTAAAAATGTCATTATAAGCAATTCCTGCTTGTTAGTTCCAATGTTGTCCACAACTTTACAGGACTTGCAGAGACCAGAATAGAAACCTGATTTACAAAGGTGGCCCCAACCCTTAACAGAGACACAAACTTTGCCACCCAATTACCTCAAAGTGATTTTACTCATCTCATAATTTGCTATTAACCTAAACTTCTTCTAATCTCATCCCAGCTCTGCAACCTTAGAAGATTCCAGGAATCAAAAAAATTTTTAAAAGATCCTTTGTAGGCATGAACCTACGAACGCACTTTTCTAAATTTTAACCTTAACCCCAAATTTTCACCTTATTTTTGTCATAACCAACTGCCAGCATATACCAAATACCAAATTAATATTAGCCCACTGTACTCTGGTGGGACCACTCCTGATCCTTGCTTTACAGACTTGTAGGATCCAGTTATGAACCCAGTCATTAAGTCCATATTACTCTTCCCCATTACTGTCCTAATCATCATCTTAAATACAGTACACTAAACACCACTCACAGGAAAAACCCAGTATCTGTTTTCTGTCTCGGCCCCTCGATTCCATCTTTATCCTGCAAAGCCCAGACAGACTAAGGGAGGGACAAGTAATTTACAAAGAATTCTGAGACTGAGGGATTGCAGAAAGGAAAATATTCCAAACTAAGATTGCAGTTCACAGCTGTAGAAGCTGAAGCACTACAGCTGTTGCTGTGGTCAGTAAGGTAACAGTTCAAGAGGAACTGATCAGTGCTGCCACTCATAAACTCCTTATAATGAACTCTGAGGCTGTAGTACACGCCTGGGCTACATAACCAAGCACGACAACACTAAAGTTTAAAGATAAAAAGGACTCAAGAATTCAAGTTCTTTATGGTACACAGGACTTACCTTCCTTCCAGACTATCATGCAACCTGTAACTTCTGAATTGAATTTTAAAATTTAAATTAAAAACTGTAAAATTTAAAAATTGTAGTGGAGGCATAGAGAAATACCAAGTCAGATAATTTCACTCATAAAAAGCTTTTAAATAAATCATGTTCACTTAACAAGATGTCTTCCACACAATTGTCAATTTTGCATTATAACTCAGTAAACATATTGGAGTAATAAGACTGACCCTCGCTTGCGTGCTTTCCCAGCTTCTTCTGAGTCTGCCTGCCCATCCTGCAGCTGCTCCAGGACCTGCCATATCTGCCACAAACCATCCCATGGATCTTGAACAATAACACTCACTTCTGCCTGTCTAAATTTGAGACAAAGAAATAAAGTAGAACATTTACAGTAAGCAAAGAGCAGTGGAAAGTTGCCAGCTAAAAGAGTGAGAACATAAATGGGGCTAAGATGACAGGAAGCACAGGGGGCAGAATCAAGGCCTGGCAGACTGCAGTTGGAGTCCTCATGGTCAGTGTTTCTTCTTGGCAGTTGTCTCCATGCTACATCACCTGTCTGCTGCCTTAATAAAAAGAGAAAGAGAAGCTCCCTGTACTCTTGAAAACATCTAATTACTTAAACATAAACTCAGTTTTACTTATGTGTGAAGTAACAATGCAAAATTAAAGATCTTGGCAACACTGCTGAGGGACTCCACATGGAACTTGGATGAGATACATAGATTTTCAGTCTGGATATCAGTGCTTCAGTTGCAACTGATAGTTGCATATCTGTGACAAGTTCTTTTAACAAAGATATTGTAGTTTCCTAATCGGAGAGTTTTTTATATTATGTCTCTATGTTGCATTCGGAACAGCCATATCTTTTGTCTCTCAATAGGCATGGGCATACGGCAAAATAGGGAGAGAACAATTTCTACTTCACTAGATAGTGGGTATGTTGTCAGCTACATTTCTCATTTTAAGGACTTCTATAGCTAGATTTCCAGGATATTTTTTGGATTATTCTGAATCCTCAGAGAGGTTACCTAAAACCCAGACACATTACACCAAGTAGTTATGTTGGACAATAATGTTATCTGATGTATCCAAATTATGTACATGTGATATTTGAAAGCTGAACTCAAAAAAACGTAAGTAATGCTATATATTATTTGGCAGAGTATACTTCTTTCTTGTAAGAGTTCAATATTTCTCTTGTCAAGAAGAGCAGAGACATAAGGCAAAGTCTCACACATCCTTACTTGGCAATACAGCAAAGGAAAGGGAGTTACCACTTGCACCTCTCCACCTTTAAAATTATAGGTGAAATTGTTTGTTTAGATTTACCTAGATCTACTAATGTTTTCTGTTAACCAAAACTGCACTTTAGCAAGTTAAAAATTCAGGAAAAATTAAAACTGCTAAAGTAAAATGTTAATAAAGGATCACAGCTCACAGGTTTGTTATATTTACAAGACAGTCTAGGCAGATCTGAACAACACACCAAGGTCTTATTCCTCTTTCAAACTTTTTACTTGCTGGTTTAACACTGTGAACTTCATATTCCCATGTTGTTCCCATTTTCCTTACAGGGAAAATTTCAAAGCAGCAGTACCACCAGCAAAGCTGGTCAAAGAGGTGAAACAGATGCCCTCTCGTGGTACTTTGTGGAGATCCTCCAGCCCCTGCCCCTAAAATATTTAAAGGGACATATTTCTACTTTGAGCAGTTGATGCAATGTCCACTGAGAATTAAAACACTAAAATTATTATTTCAGGTTCTTTTTTGACTCTCAAAACTCAGGCTAAGCAGCAGTTAACCTCCTAAAGAACAGTTTATTTCAACATATAAGTACTGAGATGCTCTTTCCCTGAGATGCAGAAAATAAGTTAATGAATCTTCCTGTGTGTACCCGAGAGTCAAACTGTAGCTCGTAAAAGAGAACAAGCACATCTTTGATTCCACGCAACTCCATCTGCTTGTAAACACAATCTCAGGAAAATAAATTAAAAAATTTATAAGAAAAACACCTGTGCAACCTCCAGAATAAGCACCAAATAAATAATGGTCTTTGACTCAGAAAACAATTGGATTTCTAAACAATATGCAGTTTAATTGGAGGAAACATTTAATTTCCAAAACAAAGGAAGGAATTCATGGTAGATGTTTAAGCAAGACCTCCACACAGCTGAGTCACAAAAGGGCTTCATTATCTGCATTTTTCATCTTCTTAGCCTGTATTTTATGTAATTAAGCTCTGCACCTGCAACAATCTTACAATCACTGCAGTGATTAGTCCAGCTGTATTTATACTTTGTGTAAAGTTGATTTTACTTCTGATTTCTTCTTTACATTCCAGCCTTGACAGTAAATTTACTTTTCGGAATATGACTGGGATTGGATTTGAGGCCTCCCGTTAAAATTAAACTACTAACAAATCTTATTCAGAGAAAGTTGAAAAGGAACATGCTAAGAGCAAGCCTTGGAAATTCTCATCTGGCAAGGATGACTATGAATAAACTGGCAAATCTGTGAAGAAAGATGAGACGCAGAAGCAGAAAGCACACTCTGGGAAAACATTTGGCCATATTTACAAAGAGGCTTTTGAAAACCTTTACCTTTAACATTTCCTTATAAGAAACTATAAAGTCTATATCAGGAACAATTTCCATGTGTTTTAGAAAATGCCCAGAAAGAAATACCATGTTGGAACTCTTAGCCACTATACCAATACGCAGGAATAGTAATTTTAAACTATGCAGATCTGGTCTATTTCTAAGGCACCCAACTGTTACAAAGAAAAATATTTTTTCTTTGCTTTTCACTTGCTACCTCCTCCAATACAGACAGAAATCTCTCAATGCACTATAATTTCCTGCAGGTTTACCTGTGTCTCCTGACCATCTCCTTATTTTCTCTGTTAATTCTCCTATTTTTCTCCTTGATAAAAAGGGGGAGTCTTTTGCTTAACAACTGCACAGTATCTTTGTATATTTGAACTGAAAATGTGTATGATTAAATCTTTCAATATATAATTCATCCTCATAATTCAATAAGATCAGCAGCAAGGATATGGAGCAGACTTTTGCTTCAGCTCTAAGCTGTGCTTAACTTAGGCATCTCTGCTAATTTTTATAAGCAAATTAACATTGCAGTGATTTTGAACTGGCTAGCATTGTTCATGAAGAATGAGTAAATGTCAGGAACTGGAAGAGCTAACTAATCTCTCTGAATGCTCCTAAACGCAAACACTGAGGCAAACAATTAAGAGAATAAAGAGGAAAAAAACCCAGAAGCTTTTTCAGTGTCAGAGGTGCACTCAACCTATTTTTCCACTTTATTTCCTGTTCCTCTTTTGCCTTCCCAACAGATCTCTCCTATAATTTGTCTCAGAATTACTTTCTACAATTGTTAGTGGTATTACCAAATGAAAAATAGCACAATAATTAAATTTTTTCACATCACACTTTTTCTTTTCCCTTTCAGAGAAGACAAACACACTTAATATAAGATTATTTCAGACTAAATAAAAAGTAGCGTAATACCTAATTCCATATCCACCTGAAGCAATCTGTCATGGCATGAAGGTGATAAACCTGGGAATAAAATTTGTCAATATACAATTTTAATTCTGCATTGGGTAAGACATCAATCACTGCACATTTCTCTGCTAGTAAAACCCTCCTATCTCCTCTCAGTCTCTTCATTTCTTAGGTCAATATAAAATGGAGCTAATAGTCTTTAGCATATAGAGCAGCTGGAAGGACAGACAGGCTGTGGGGGAGAGTATGCCTTTACTATAACAGAACAACACAAGTAGTAAGATAGAAGGAAGAAAAATATTTTCAAGTCAAGCCTAAACCACATTTCACTCAAACACACTGATCTGTCACAGTCACTTTTCCCATTCATTCTCATGGGAAATGCTACTGGTGAGGACAGATTTTCCTGGAAAGCCAAGTTACAGAGCTTTTAAAGTCAAGCCCACTATGCAGCATATACATGAACTGACCCCCTCTCTCTGGAAGACCTTCAAACACAAAACTGGCCTTTTAAAGTCCTACTGAGACAGCTTGCTATCCCATCGCTCCTCCAACAACTTCAATTTAATTATTTCAGAAAAAGGGCAAAATGTGCCCTCCAGTGTCCCTCTCCAACCACATTCATGGGGCATGAGACAGCATCTAAACAGCTTGACAATGTATTATACATGGGAGATTTCATACAAAATATAAATCTTAATGCAAATAGATGCATTACCAAAGCTGCAGCTTCTGATGCAGTTATGAACATACAGTGAAGTTTATAGCTAGTCCATATTTTCTCCCCTTTAATTAAATGGTAAACATCATCCAAAATTCTTCAAGGATGCTTACTTCAGGCAAAGTCACTATATAAAATCAAAGATCCATGAAGAATTTTTTTTTTTAATTATTCTAAATCCAAAAAATAAACATTTATCAAGAACAGATCAAGATACTTTGGTATTGTATCTTCTAAAATGACACATCTGGATCTCAGACCAGTAGCCTTAGCTGAACGCTCTTCAGAGACCTGCACTTCCTACTTAAATAACTCACCGTTTAGTTCAAAGCTGTTGAAATAAGGCACGAACCTTCAGGTTCCTGACCAGAGAGGTTTTCAATCAAGATCTACCTGAGGAAATTCACCCCATTCTGCTCATTCCACATGCAATGCAAAGCCTAGCTGCTACTCTCCAAGGGATCTCAGTAACAACAAAATCTCTATTACCTACATATGACAGTGCTAGCAGGTACTAAAATTCACTCAGTAGTTCTCCACTGTTAGTAGCTACAGTCTGCTGAAGTCAATCTGTAACTTTAATTTTGAATGATTCTTGGGTAGGAGGTTCCGCTTAAATTTGAGAAGGAACTTCTTTACTGTGAGAGTATCAGAGCAGTGGAACAGGCTGCCCAGGGAGGTTGTGGAGTCTCCTTCTCTGGAGACATTCAAAACCCGCCTGGACGCCTTCCTGTGTGAACTCATCCAGGTGCTCCTGCTCCGGTGGGGAGATTGGACTGGATAATCTTTCGAGGTCCCTTCCAATCCCTAGCATTCTGTGATTCTGTGATAGTTCTCACAATTTATTCATTTTGGTCTCTCATAGTCCTTATGATTGCTAGCCTCAGCACACACTTTTGTGAGTTATGTTTCCCACCTTTTAAAAAGCAAGAGAGACTAAATTATTTCCTAGGATCATAAAAAAACAAAACCAAAACAAAAATCCACAACAAAAAAACAAACAAACAAAATAAAAAAAAAAAACCCAAAACCCCCAAAAAATAGAACACCATAACAAAAAGCTTTCTAGCAGAAATCTTTCATGACAGCTGACCTAACCTGCGTCACGGTCTGGTCTGACTGTGGGCCGCAGCAGGGAAGAGCCCTTGCCTGCCAGCAATGGTGGCATTGCCCTCAGTTGGCATCTGATTCTTCTTCCTGATTTCATCCAGGCTCCACATGACACCTGCAGCCCAGGGACATTTCCCTGTGTATTTTTTTCAGGTCAACAGATCCAAGATAACGAAATGGCTGTTTGGTCAAGTTTGCCAGAAAGAAATGTTCATGGCATGACACCAAAGGGCATGCTGCGTGCCTGGCACAGCACACCATAAGGTGTTTGGAGGATGAAGAGTTCAGCTGGAATAAAATGCTATTCTGTGTAAAGGAAGTCAAACTTTGTAAGTCAGTGTTTTTCCTACCTGATTGGAGCAGACTGTCCTGTCAGCTGTGTCTGGCTTACCTCAAGGGCAACCCAGGAATGAAGTACATGTCTTGGGGTGGGGAGAAACATTTAAGAAGGAAAAGTAAATGAGCCAGACTGATGGCAGAGATTCCCAGGCAGGCCTAGATACTATATGCTTCTGGTTCAGGCGACCAAAATTCTGCTTGAGACCACAGTCTATAGCTTTGCTTTTTCTACATGCTTTGAGCGCTAAGACTCTGCAGACAGGTATTTTACATCACAGGTACTCCTGGCCCAACTAGTAGGAGACGAGTTAACACAGCAAGAAAAGAGATGTCAGACACCATAGCTGCTTGAAGCCATGTAAGAATAAAGCATTTCCCAGCTGCTGAACTTCTACACATCTGCAGCAGTTCCAAAGGCTTACAATCCTACAAGGCTTTCTGGAATAATATTTACGTCTTGTTTTCACACACACACACACACACACAAAGAGAATCTAAAACATATAAGACATAATTTTTTATAAATATGTAACCAATAATTGGAAAACCTTGTTTTCTGGATGTGTCAAATGATTACACCTTGTGTACTCCTTATGAGGTATTTCCAATATTTAAATAAATTAAAGTTTAAAAAATATTTCATTTGTTCTTGGCTTCTCAGAGTTCACATTTAGCTACTATGACTGGACAAGGTAACTGAACAGTAGGAGAAATCTACATTATCCCCATTCCTTAACTGTGGATTTTCCCCTTTCCCAACAGAAGCCCTGCAGCTTGGCTCAAGCCTCTACATTTAATTGACACCTGTTCAGCCAGCAGCACTTTTGCACTGGATGCACAAGCATACAGCCCTGTGACATTCAGTGGTCTTCTTATGACCAGACCAGTGAGCTCAGATCTGGAAGCATGTAGGTTGGCTTTATCCCACAAAACATTTCTGTGTGTCCTTCTGTTTCCCCCCGGCAAGAGACAAGGGGTGGCTGCTAAAGGAGCCAACTCCAGCAGAGGCTTTTGCCTGCTCTGGTGTGACCCAGCAGACACTCCTACTGAGTGAGCCAGCAAGACTGACTGTGCAGAGGAGTTATTTTTACAGCACAGCCCCAGGATAGTTGTATTGGCACAAGTAACAGTCAGCAGACTGCAGCACGAGAATGAGGACAAGTTGTCTAGACAAGGAAACAATTTCTTCAGCAAGCATCATACTGAAGCTAAATTTCCTCAAATGGCACCCACAAGCTGCAATAATATTGTCAGTTTAAGATCTGTGCTGAATTGAAAGGGACAGTCCTATCATCTCCCAGTCCTCGTCCAGTCTGTCTCCCTGCCTTTTGCCAGTCCTCACATTCATGAGGCCAGGGAGTTTAAGCAGCTAAAATAAGCCAAGACAAAATACAGCAGAAAAAACCTACTCATTTTTGAAATCTCATTGTAAGTCCCATAAGCTCTTGTTTCAACACAGTAGGAGGGATGGGAACAAACATCCAAGACTATATATGGTAGAGTTACCTTCTTCAACAATCTACAGACTTACCAGCACTGCCTCCACCCTCACAGTCTGCATTCATTTTCATGCTTTTACCATAAGAGTAGGTGCAAGTGGAAGGTGCATCTTTTTGCTCCTTTCCATGACAGAACAGCTGGTGAGACAAATCTTCCCCATTAAACTTTGATTATTCAACACAAAACACCAGCTCAGTCAGATGGCATTTTCTCACAACTCCATTCAATAGGCATCCCTGCCCAGCTCTGTCCACGGTGTACTCACCTAACTGAAGTACTAACAGCTAAAAAAATAGGGCCCCACTTTATCTGGGCACTTAAGCATAGGCCTAAGCTTACATCCATTTCTCTGTCACAGAAGATAACACAGGCAAAAGGAAAGGCTTCAAGTTTATTTATACAGACCACAATTCCCAAGCAAGGTGTACTCATTGTCAACTGCATGACTATGGACTTGCATTCATATGGTGGGTGGACTTGCATTCATATGGTGGGTATCTTTAAATACTGGTTTTACAGTTGACTTTGCTCTTTTAAGTTTCCTGGTCATCCTAATTCTTTTGCAGATTGTTCAGTCTTTGAATTGGCCCTTAACTGTAGCTCAGACTTCCCCAATCTGTTTCCATAACTTTAATCCCCGGTAGCTGAGTCCTAGCCATCTCACTACCATAGACCCCACTAACATTTCATATTTTCCTGCACTCCTTAAAGAAGTATATATTATACCAATTATTTTTAAAGACAAAGTTCTTTCAGCATAGGAAGTTAAAGTAAATCCAGTGAGTAGGTATCCAACTTACTGCTTGAGACTTCAGAGAAAGCAGACCATAAGACCAACAAGAAATGAAATACTGGCAATCCTCTGAACAAGATAATCCAACTACATCAGAAGAGAGTTTGAAAGAGGCAATCCCAACTGTATTTTTCTGTCTGTTCAGTAAAGACTGTAACAAGTAAATGTGAAATTTTAAAATATTTTAAATTTAGTATCTACTGCTGCATGTAACCTTAACAAAACAGGCTGAGATACTACCTGTCTGCATTCATTCATTAATTTCTCCTAAGGAGAATGTTAAGTTTATTTTTCAGTAAAAAGCTTCTAAGTATTTGAACATTTTTAAAAAGTGTATCAGAAATAAGAAATAATATCATGTTGAACCCATTTACCCCCAGCCTGTTTGCATTGCTTTTCTTCAATATGTATTTAATTTTCACAGCACATCTTAACAGGGAACTTCTATTATGGGTAATATTTCCCATTATATACCTCTGCACTTTTCTGTCCTAAACGTAATTTAAAGCCACGATACAAAATTAATCTAAATATAGAGGGACAGCATTACAAAATGACAATTTTGAATTACTGCTAATCCAAAACACCTCTCAGCCATACTACCCACTATAAGCCTAAGAGGCACAGCAGCTTAGCAATGCATCCAAAAAATAAGGCAGTGAAGAAAACCTAAGGTAAGTCTGCCTGGTGGATAATGGCTGGGAAAGTAAAATAAAAGGTTTTATAATAATACATTATATTTCTAAATTTAGTTGGAAATGTTGACCTTAGAGCTTCACCACAGTAGCAATTACCTGCTGACACAGAGACCACACATCTTTCTATTCTTCCCTACAGACAAGAGGTGCTTTACATTTTCTATACCAAAGACCCTAAAACTATTACTTATGTTTTAATCTGGTTTACAAAACTAGGATCCAACAATCCAAAACATTTCACTATGTTATCTTGACATAGAGATTCTAGCTGGCTCCAGTGAGGTGTTGCCTATGTAGCAGTATGATAGTCATCATAAATCTGAAAAACATATCACCTATCTTCTAACAACTAAATAAATAATAATTTTAAATTAAACATGCTGTTGTGTTTTCTAAGTCAAAGAATATCCTGTAAATAATTTTTCTAATTGCAGATTATTCTTATTATAATTTTTTAATTATTATTATTTCTGGCTCAACATGATATTGAATTAGCTTCTCAGGTTTTGAAAACCCTAACTTTTCCAAACGCATCACAGGAGGCAAGCTTCTCACAGACCAATATGTATTCAAATACCACTATGCCATTTCATAGCAATACATTCAAAATTTGCTAATGATTCTTTAAACCACAATAGCTAATGTCCCTCCCAGCCTCCCAGAACATGATGCAGTTCACTCAGAGTACCTATCATCAGTACTTTGTGAACCAGAAGCAGACACTAGAATAAGCAAAGAAATATTCAATAAAAACAAGAAACTTCAAGATAACAGTGGGAGAACACACACACAAACTTCCAGAAATAAAGCAAAATACTGCCTCTGCCAAAACCAAACAAAATCTCACATAACTACAACTCTGAACTTTTCTCCAGATCCTTAAGGAAGGTAGGCAAATTACTTCAAAAGATTAACCTGAGAAATAAGTCACATAGCTCTGCTAGATATTAAAGTCATGGCCTTAATAGAGATACTGTGTATATGGCATATTACAATTTTTCACAAAAAAAATTCTGTCTAGAAAATTATCACCTACAGAATGATGAGAGGTCACAGTCATTTAAATCCATACAAATGACCTGTCACATTGCCCTAGTTTTTCTAGGATAGAGTTAATTTTCTTTTTAGTAGTTAGAAGAGCCGCGTTTTCGTTTCAGCAGAACGTGCTATGAGAAGAACATTGATAACAGTACTAATGTTTTTAGTTGCTGCTGGAGCTTAAGGCCACCGTGTTTGGCTGGTTCACAGCTGCATTAGCACTGGGAGGGAGAAGCACAGTGAATAGCAAAACCCAAAACTGGCACTTGGATGTGCCAATGAAATATTCCATATCATACCATGTTATGTCAGTATATTAACCAGGGTTGACCAGAAATTTGGGGTATTCTCTAGGGGATCGCTCGGGCTCGCTCTTCTGGGGTTTTGGCTTCAGGACTGTCTTGGTTCCAGGATCGCTGGCTGGCACAGGCTAGGTATTGGTCAGCAGGTGGTGAGCAATTGCACTGTGTATCACTCATTTATATAGCCTGTTATCACTGTTATCATTATCATTTTATTTTAATTAGTAAATAGTTTTTATCTCAACCCGTGAGTTTCCTTGCCCTTCTTTCCAATTCTCTCCCCTGCTCCCTGGGTGAGGGAGGAGGGAGGGTGAGAGAGCAGGCTGTGTTTGGCTGCAAGCTGCAAGCAGAAAGGGTGAATCCACCCAAACCACCACACACATCAACTCCTACTAGCATCTCCTCTTAACCTGTATGAATGACCCTTTTTTCACTCTTATCACCTACATATCTAAAAGAAATCCAAAGCAATTGTTCTCAAGCTCATTTGTGGATTCCGTTATCAAGAGAAGAGCTGTGTATCTGAATGCTTGTCTTCTTTTCCTCATTAAAACTACAACTTTTCTCTATAGGCCTTGACAATTTCATGTTCTTGATCAAAAAGTCCATAAATATGTTTTAACTAGAAAAATATCGGAAGACTCTAGGTACTGTTTATTAGATTTCCTCTTTAGGGGGTTATCACATTCATTTTCAGTACTGGAAACATTTAAGGATATTTTAGAAGTGGTGCTAATTTACCTCAGATGCTAATCAGATTTATTTCAGTTATAATATTGATATTAAAAACTATACTATTAAGTTGGTCCTGGATGCAAATTTTCATCTACGCACAACTTTTCAAGTTAATCAAGAAAGAAGATTCACGTTCACATTTCCACAAATTCACATTAAAAAGATATGCATATATCATGAAACAGATGTAAACTAGATCAGATAATTAAAAGCTGAAAGAAATGCAACAGAAGAATCCCTATTTTGAGGCTTGCTTGAAGCTTCATACATTGCAGAAGAAATTTTCAGTAGCTGTTTAGTTTCCAGATATTACAGGAGCTACGGAGAAATAGATTTGTTGAATGTTTTGTCCCTGACATCATTCATACAGGATATCCTTGGTATGAACCATGGTAACCCTTAATATCTACTTCACGGCAAATTCCACCTTTTGTTTGATGAAATGGAAAATGGTCAGACATTTTTCTGAAAGTTCTCCTCAAATTCTTGGAGAAATATTATTTTCCTGCTATTTTGTCCAATAACCAAGTATGAGGAAATTTTAACAGTCCACAGAATGAATTCTCTGCCCATAAAGAAAATTTATTTTTTAAGTTCATTCTATATTCTAGCAAAGATTTTTTTTTTTAATTCTTTTGCAAAGTAACATTCAAAGCCTACATTTCTGGATGCTTCTCCAAAGCACTTAGATTACAGGCTTCTTGCAGAACCTTTACAGTATTTATGCATAAACTAGGTCTCAGAAGAACGTTTGCTTGATGCATTACTGTGCTGCAATCTCCATTCAAACATTTGGAAAGCAAAGTAAGAAGGAGAAACTAGTGGCAACTTTTGTGCTTCCAGGTTTGATTTTAACTGTGGCAACCTTCAGAGAACTCTTAAAAAGTATCAGGAAAAGCTAGGAGTAGCCTGCAGCAATATTTGGCATGAACAACTTGGGGAATAAAAGTCTTCAGGAAAAATAGTTGGTTGTTTAAGTCATTGAAATATTACTCAAACTGAAGTAATTTGCTTATTTTGTCCATGCTGCTATAAGACACCTTGAAGTAAAAGACGAATGCTATTGACATGCAGTATTTTTTAGATGCAGTTCTCTTCAAAGCTGATGTAAATTGTCAGCGACTCTTCTGAATGAGTTGTGCATGATTGCAATTTCAGCCTTCTATGTAAGTACAGCAGTACAAATGCCTGTTACATATGCAGACAGAGCTGCAGGCTGGCATCCTCTCCTTCCTCCCCTAAGCTCCCACCAAGTACTTTACCCTCAGTTTGAAATACACTGTTTAGCCCAGGATACCTGGTGTAACAGCTACCACACACCCTCACCATAAAACACCCCACGCTTAGTAACAAAAGGCAGCTGTGTGGTGCCTCGGCACTGCATGGAAGTCACCCTGCTATCCCTCCTGCACAGAATGACCTCTGCCATCTATGCTGGGGCTCGTCACTGGGCTACCCCAGTTGCTAGCTAGAATATATACTGTTTCTCTCTAAAGAGCATAAATCACAATGATGAACAAACTGAGGAACACAGTGACCTGGGCTAAAGCTGGATCTAAGAGACAGGGTGTCAGCAGGGACCAAGTCTCCCCTAGGCAGCACTGGGGCTACTGCCTTGAGCGGACAGAGCAGTGCAGCTTCCACAAGAGGAAACAGCAATAAGAAAGCAGCTTGGTAGCAGGGTTTCAGAACTAATTCTCTTCTGCACAGTCCTAGACATGGAACTGGTTTAACAGAAGGCAAAATATCATGTGCAAGATTGCAAAGGGTTTTCCACTACTGCAAATTAGTGAAAGCAGAAAGACTGTCAGAAGCAAGCTTGCAACCAGGATCCAAACCCCATACTCCACAAACCATAAAACAACAGTTTTTTGCTTCTGACTCTGCCTTTAAATGGTGTCTTACGTACATTTTATTTGAACTCCAATTATAAGTGATTTGCACTTGGGAGAAAAGTTTCTGAATATTCAAAAAAGTAGGTACCTTGAGACATATCCTATTAATTCCAGCATACAAATTAGATCTAAATACAAGGCAAACATAAGCAAAGATACATTTTTCTTAGCTTCTTCCTGACAGTTTCAGGGAGTAGGAAATCAGTCCTTAGAGATGCAGAGATCAGATTTCTCTGGCAACGGAGCCAGGCAAGTCTGGCTCGCTCACACAAACACATAAAAAATAAACCTTATTTAGTTTCCTTCACTTTCTGAAGTTAAGACTGAAAATACAACTCGTACTCTAGATAAGAAATTAATTATCAGAATTTACATCAGTATCACAGAGAAATGTAAACAATGTTAATAATTTTCATAGAATCATAGAATAGTTTGGTTGGAAAAGACCATTATGATTATCTAGTCCAACCATAAACCTAGCATTGCCAAGTCCACTGCTAAAGCATGTCCCCAAGTACCACACCTACATGTCCTTTAAATACCTCCAGGGACAGTGACTCCACACTTCCCTGGGCAGCCTGTTCCAAGACTTGACAACCCTTTCAGTGAAGATTTTTTTCCTAATATCTAACCTAAACCTCCCTTGGTGCAACTTAAGGCCGTTCCCTCTTGTCCTTCACTTGTTATTTGGGAGAAGAGACCAACACACATCTCACTACAACATCCCTTCAGGTAGTTGTAGAGAGCAATAAGGTCTCCCCTCAGCCTCCTCTTCTCCAAACTAAACAACCCCAGCTCACTCAGCCACTCCTCATAAGACTTGTGCTCCAGGCCCTTCACCAACTTTGCTGCCCTTCTTTGCACACACTCCAGCAACTCAATGTCCTTCCTGTAGTGAGTGTCCTTCTTTTAATCTAAGACCCTAACAGAACTGAACAACAGTAACTATCTGAATGTACCACTGATCTATGTGAAGACACTATCAGTAGGCTGGATCAAATACAGCATCCTGTGGCTACCACAAGTACCCTACACATGTACAGTTTCTAAATATCTCTAACTTGTGTAACTCCTGTGGTAATAACTTGAAAAAAAGAAAAAAAAAATACACACAAAAAAACCCAGCAAAACTGAACAAACTGTTGCAGTCAAAGCACCCGAGCCATAGTCTGAAGAATAATTATTATACTTAGCTGTAAAACACTGACAAGCGACAAGTATCTTTGCATGAGATCAGAGTTCAACAGTGACCTTGCTGCACATCTGGATGCAAATGAGACCTTACAACATTTTTGAGAGGAAGACTATGGGACTGAAAGCCTGAAGTTCTCTGACCCTCCTCCCTTCAGCCAAATCTTCCCACAGGCTTACCAATGTGTTTTGTCATTTTGTGCCCATTTAGACACTTTGCCATAGTGTTTGCAATTTGCACATTATATGTCTCATTTGCTCCCTCTAACTTCAGCATAGCTCCAAAGCACAACCCCAAACCCACAAGTTTTTAAAATTGTCACTGCCCTTGAATATCTATTACACACCTATAGAATCATCTGTAGCTTGTATACCTACTTACAAATTACTTTTGAATGAATACTAATATGAATACAGCAGATTTATGGCAGGTTTGAACACTGGGAAAAAACAAAATAAAGCAAACACCATTACACTGATTTAACTTGGAGCAGAGTCAAATAAACATAGTATGTTAGTATGAAGAGGCTGTAAAGTCCAGCTCAGATGGGGTCAGCACTCTGGGCAATGACAGGAACCTTGTAGCTCAGTCTCACCACAAGTTGTAACACAAATCAGCTTTTCAATGGACTCATCATTTTTCTCTGTATCCCCTCAGGCCATTCTTAGTTCTTGTCATAGCATATGGAATTTATGAAGATCCTAAAGGCTCAAGGAGTGAACTATATCAAGGCTTACTGTTCCAAAACCCCCTACTACATTTTACATCTAAAAATTATCTTCCAAGACCACTATATAGTCTGATGGTAGCTTTTTCAATGTCACCCAAAATCAACAGAAAAAAAAAAAAAAGAGGTTTATAAATAAAGTGTAGAGGAGCTCAGCACGTAGTACTGCAATTTTTATTTAATTTAGTTTTCAGCAACTCTGCTCTAAAATTCAGTGATCAGCTTTTATGCATTCCACCTCCAAAGTGCGTGTGCATGTGTGCTGCTCACAATGCTAAGGCAGACAGCGTAATGAGAATCTTCTGGATCTGAATGGTGTACTAAGGCCTTTTTAACCATCTGGCAGTTATTGCTTCATAATTAAAAGACAGAAATTGATGTCTCTACACCATATTTTATCTGAAGAAAATTGCTGATGTGATTCCTTTGTATTTTCCTTCATATTATTGGTTCACTTCTGAAGTTTAAAATTTTAAAAACTCCCCATGAAATTGAAATAATAGAATCTGAGGGTGTTTGTCTTAGTTTTTGTTGGGTTTTTTTAAAAAAAAAAATTTCCCATATGTTTCTTTTCTCCCAGGAAATGAATTCTATTATTTCCAACATTCTCTTTAAATGTAGTGGGGGGTGATAGAGGAAGACAACTACTTATCCCTATCAGAACATCTTACTGTGTCAGAGTTGCTTTCAAGCACAGTAAAAAGTTATCTTCACAAATTTATTTCCTATGTTTTTGTGATAAATTCTCCTGTACCTCATGATAGTTGGCAGTTCTTTGTAGGAAGTGTTACAGGACAAAATGACTAACCTTAAAACACTTCATTATGTTATTATATTTAGCATTTACAACTTACCTTACAGAGGAATAAAAGCCATATCTGGGACACAATACTATACAGTGTTGATATCCCATGAGGGTAATACTCCCGAAAACCCTGGACACTCCTGATTGCGACTGATTTTTGTGTGTTGTCAGCACTTGTGACCTTGCAAAAAAAAAAAAAAAAAATCAAGACCTTGACACTTATCAAACCTCAGCTTAACAGACCTATTTGAATTTAAATTAGAAGATGCCTCAGAAGGGAAGACATCAATAATCTATGTAGGCATGTGGCCACAAAGCCTTCCTAAAATAAATACAGAGAACTGAACCAGAGTGGTTTGCTCTTCAGTGACTTCTATTTAGAATTAAAAACTCAATGTTAAGCTCCCTAATGACAAAACACTTTTAGGCTCCTCCTTTTAAATAGGCTCTTTCCAAAGCAGAAACAGAGCCTTAGAAAAAAAGGCTTCACATTCCTTTCTCCTTCCTGTATTCTACCCCTTTATGAGAAATCTTCAATTAAAGTTTTAGGGCTGCTACCACTGCTAGTTTCACTTTGACACCACAAGCCATCTGTACACCTTTTCTCTGGCAGCACAGACCACAGTCAAAGGTCAAACCCACACTGAAAGCTCTACAACATAGATTTAGAATCACTTAATTAAGTTACAGCGAATATCGAAAATACATTTAAATAATCAAAATATTACTGCAACACTACACTAACTAACATATCAGATACAGTTGAGAATCTAGATCAATATATAGAAAAAAGTTATAATGCCATTAAAATTGTATCATCAAAACCAAGTACAAACATAGGCAAAGGACTTGTTTTCACCAATTTGCTCTGCTTGAAAGACTCCTGGATTTCTCTGATTTATACTATCAAAACAACACAGATTTATTTAAAACAAAAACCTTCAGGAAAAATCAGTGGATTTTGCCTGGATAGTTGAGATATGTATCATTAGAATGAAAAAAACCAAACCCAAACAAAACCATACCCCGCCCCCCCCCGAAGGTAGAAAATACTTTGCAAGATTTGTAATTGAAACCTACTGCCCAGCTCAAACATTTCTTTCTCCCCCTGTCAGATGGCTTCAACTTCTCTTGCCAATTTGAGATGGAAATTATTTATTCATTCAAATATTAATAAGATTCCTCAAATAAGAAAAGAACATCTTTCTCAGATGTAAGAAAAAAGGCCAGCTGTGAAGTACCTCACTCACACTTAGTGAAAAGATCACAAAACATTTTAATAAAGGTATAATTTTTATGGAATAATAGTAGAAACATGCATTACACAAAAAAATATGGGACTAATTTAATTCCCTGTTACAGAGCAAAAACTGGAATATCAAAAGGTCCAGAAAAACTTAAGGAAAACCTTCTTTACTGTGAGGGTGCCAGAGCACTGGAACAGGCTGCCCAGAGAGGTTGTGGAGTCTCCATCTCTGGAGATGTTTAAAACCCGCCTGGACGCTTTCCTGTGCAACCTGGTGTAGGGAACCTGCTTTGGCGGGGGGGTTGGACTAGCTGATTTCCTGAGGTCCCTTCCAACCCCCACCATTCTGTGATTCTGTGATTTACTGCATTAAGTTCTAAATTTGCAAACTAACTTAATTGTAGCTTCAACTGTGTCTTTATTTTAAACTCTAAGTTCTTTAAGGTCAAACCAAAATAAGTTTGGTTTTTTTTTTCCATCTTAGATGCGAGGGCACTATTTCACTGATATTGTATGCTATGTATCCCTAAAATATAATATAAAAATAAATCTAGCTTTAAAAAAATATATATCTTTTGAAGAGTACTCCATGCTAACTCATCTCCTCCAACATTCAGCAATAGGTCTCCAAAAGATTTGATAGTAGCTAAGACAAAAGCAAGTCGAAGACAAGTAATTTTCAGTACAGTGTGAACAATAATTATATCACATGATTTTATATCACATTCTTGAAAAAGAAAGCAGCTGTAACATCTAACAAATCTAAAAAATAAATAAACTAATGAAAAATGGGTTGTAGAGAGATATGGAAAGACTGAGGCTATGTATTAGGGAAGTTTTGCTGATATGCTATATAAAGAGCTAATCTAAACTGCATCAGATCTGGAGGAGAAGAAAGCTGAATCCAGACAAAGTTTTTGTCCCTTTCAGTCAAGTTTAAACACATTTCTGAGAGGCACTCAAATGGTCATATCATTGCTAGAGGG
Organism: Caprimulgus europaeus; assembly: GCA_907165065.1. Next base: position 36,850,771 of record OU015531.1, on the reverse strand, counting down.
TTTGACTCTTAGATGGGTACTTTGCAGAATGAATCAGATCTACCCCTGTATCACCTGTTCAGTATTAGACTTTGTCTCGTGGCAACATGAGTGAAGTATGCTACTGTGTTATTAACAACCACAAAAAATCTAAAAATCTATAGTGAAGTTTGGTGTCTTATTGCAGTTGACCAATAAATGAACAAGAGTTGCTTAGGCATCAAATGAAAATCAGCTAATAAGATTCTGAAGTTCTTTTAACTCAGACTGTCTCTGAATAAACTCTCTATCCTGGATGGTTTGATAAATTTGGAAGTTTTCAGAGCAAGAGTTACATTTCAGTTAAGCGATCTTCAAAACCAGACAAATATTTCTATTCATTGTTGATATTTATGTACATTGCAAATATGTAATCTTACAGTCTTTAATCACTGTAAATTAAAACTTGTTTTCAAAAGAAATCGATGTTTCTTTCCCAAAGTGTAAAAAACCCAATATTTCAAAGTTGCCAAATTTGATTTTGAGTTAGCATTTCAGTTGATATCTGGAATACATTTCATCCATGAATAATTCATAACTTCTGAACAGGAATATATGAAATCTTCCTTCTTCCTCAAAATATAAACCTTCCAATTTCGAACAGAATAAAAAGCCATTCTGATTTGAACAAAAAATATTGCATGCAGACTACCACTCCTCTCTGTGGACTCTCCTTGACCTCAGATCCACCACAATCACCTCCAGAGAGTAAATGTAAATGGATGTTCTGTTGCCTTGTAGGCCTAGAATATGCCTGGTATGACCGTGCATAAAAGCCTCAGGGCTTTGTTTCCAGAGATGAAACAGACTCATCTGTATGGCATTGTACCTAGATGTAAGAGCGAGTTTAAATAATACTTTCACAAAACAGAAGAACTCGGAAGCTAGCAATTATAAAATCCTCAGTGGTATGTTTGTTGATAGGATTACTATAAGAGGTTAAACACTGTCAGTATTCAGAAATGAATAGAGTATTTTCATATCATTAAGTGGGAGAACACAAATAATCTGCCATACCACACAGCACATGTTGCAGTCAGAAAAAAAATGCTCAACAAAATGTTTAATAAGGAGAATAAATCACAAAAGCTTGAATTATTTGCTTTGTTTGTGACCTTTCAAGCATCACTTGTTCATTAACAAGCTATGCTCCAAACTGAGACTAAGCAAATACCAACTGCTCAAAAATATTTAAAAACATTAGATGTATTATTAAACATTCCAGTGTTAGGGGATTGACAAAACCAAATGAGTTTATTTGGAGGGTGGTTTATAGCAATAGAAGGTGTTATAAAAATCAGGTTTTGGGAAAAGTTGTTGGATGCACAAGTGGTTAAGCAAACTCCTTCAAAGAAATTATGATATATTCACATTCTCAAAAATACTGTGCCCTAGGCAGGATCCTGATGCCACAGTATTTGCTTTTATGTTTCCATATGACATCATTCTGACACTTTTGTGTCTTCTCACACTTTTTCAGGCTATCACCATATTTGACAGGACAGTTATGATTCCAGAGAAAGTTGCAAGAAACACAAATAACTTTAGGAACTACCTGCACACAGTCCCGCTCATTGCTGCCTTCCTCATGTAAGTTCTCATTTGAAACCTTAGTGCCTCTGTTTATTTTAATCAATCCTGAAACCAATAAAGGGCTTGATTCAGCTCTGAAGAAAGAAGAGCTACTGCCTACAATATTGCTACTGATTTAAACTAAGACAAATAGAACACAGACCAGGATCAAACTACAGGAGAGGACAGTCTTTATTATCATATATCTCTTGCCCACCAACTAGCTATCATTCTTACTTTTTTGTCTTTTATTTCCTCCTGCTGCTAAGAAGTCCCTGTAAGGAAGCCCTGTTACACGTCATTGTGTAGTATTGACTGGTATTTAGATAGTCTGGTCCCCTTTGTTATAAGCAGCTGACTGATTTTCTTCTACACACACTGTTACTTCACAGCCACACTCATATCAAGATTCTTTAACACACTTATGTATTAGTCATTACTTACACACCTTGCTACAAGAACAAAAATATAATTGTCAGCACAAAAGGGTTAGATCTACAGTGAACAAGCCACAGAGTACACTTCCTAGGAATTTTAAATTACTGTATAGCAGTTGAGGCTTAAATAAAATTTAACAGTTTTATTTATAAAATTTGATTACTCAAGTACCATGAGTTTTATACGCTATTCCCCAGTCTTGAATCTGCTGAAAAATACTCCGTAGGCTCAAATACATGCTTCAAATCATGCAGCCATAAAAACACACAATATTTGTAATAAGAGATAAAACCAAATTGCCTTTAAAAATCCCACAGCATTTTCCACAGAAATTGAACTGTTAGCTCTAATCTCTTGGCCAAAATCCAGTTTGGGAAATTATGTTTTCTTACCTGAATTTCCCTTAGAGTTACTAATTTTCACCACCTGTCCTAAAACACTATGTGAACAGTTAAGTAAATTCTGACCCTGATTCTAGGCAGCTGATGCAAGGTTTTCTGCTTTGGCCAAGTTTTATGGGGAAAAAAAAAAAAAAAAAAAAATTAAAAAATAAAGACATGTATAGGTGTTTTGCTGATCTAAAAGTACTCATCTACATTTTCTTCTCAGGTTCTACACACTTCCTTAAAATCTCTGCCTGTTACCTTGCCAGCAAAGACAAAGGACTTCATGTCAGATCCATCAGCCAGACTGTCTCAAAGCTAGGAAATAATCAATATCAATCTCAGGCCTCCAGCCAAGGCCATCAGATGTGACCATCCAGCAGTCTGCTTTGGAGAAAGGAGTGTGAAGTCAGATCCCCAGTTTTTGCAACAGTTGGAGGACTTGAGATCTAAGAAACATCTTCAGTAAAGCCAAAATATCATTATACACAGAAGATAGTCTCCTTCAATAACCAGCTCAAAAGTTTAGGAAACACTCTCCATTCAAACGGATTCTGTTTACATTGCACACTTGGGGCTTACAGGTCTGGAAGGGTGGTAATCTTCCACATTTCCTAGTCAACAAGGCATTTGGAAGAAGTTGGGTTTTCTTTCCCCTCCATCTCTACATAAGTACACATGCACTTGTGCATGCAAACAGACACTATGATTCAACCCTACTGATCAGATATCGAGTTTTTGACCAACTCCAGTTACTAATCAGCACAATCAAGCTTTGGTCTCATTAAGCTGCTGCATTTCACCCCAAAGCTGTCTGCTGATTAATTGTGTATGTCAAACAAGGAGAGGTTTCTAAGGAAACACTGTAATTTCTATTAAATCAGTTGATGAAACTAAAAAATACTCATGATTCTGAGAATACAAACCCATCAGGTTCACTCATTCTTAAGGACAGATTGTAATGTTGTCACAGCCTCTCCTAAGCTGGAATGTCCAAGGAAAATAAAGTGGTGTAGGAGCTAGGTCAATTTTGTTATTACATTGAGGCTCTCACTCAAATTGTTCCTTTAAAAATGTTGTTATAACTCTAGAAGGTATCCTTATTGCCTGCAGGTATTCTAGGTTTTTGAGATGGTATTACTTCTCCTGAACAAAGGTAATGGCATCCAAAAGCCGAGCTGTATGTTACAGCCTGCATCTAGGAAATAAAATCTGTGTAGGATTACTCTGGCCATAACTAGCTGGAGAGGCAGCTATTAAATTTGTAGAGAAATTCCAGACTAGAGCTCAGATTTCCACTCTGATGGTGAGGAGTCAACCAACATATTTTCAGTTCAAGCCTGAAGATGTTTGTGGCTGAAAGCTTATTGATAGCTCAAATCAGTAATAAAAGATACTGCCACCTCATCTGAAGTTTGTCATCTTTTTATTATTTCACCACTGTTTACAACCCCATGACTTTCACAACAGCAAAATCCATGTCTAAAATATTTAAAGAAAAAAAAAAATCAATATACAGCATCCATTCTTTCTGTCAGTGCAAACCACATTTGTCTTGTCTGCCAAATTCTCCCCAATATTTTGTCAGTTAATAATCCAGAACAACTTCCTCTCTTGCTTGACAGCTTAGATCTTTACCAGGCTTCTGCAAAGGACCCTTTCAAAAGCATTTTGGAAATCTTCATAAACTGTTGCTGCATCTCTTTATTTTAAGCCAGCAAACCAGCCAGGTGCACAGAACAGGGCTAAGCACTGCCCACACCAGTAGATTGTTAGTGCAGGCTGTGTCAGACACAGTTTTGGCCCAGCATAGCTAGCAGTTTCACAGAGAATGCCCACACACAACAAAAAGATGGTTTTGTGACACATTTGTAGGCAGATAGCCTTCTCTATGAGCTAAGAAGGTTTAGCTCCAAGGAAACAGACTGAACTGCCAGCTGAGTCCCTTGAACTGGCAATTATTCCTGGCCATTTTATTTAGTAATAGAACCGTTACCCACATCAACCAAATCACCTTCATTCACTTGCTTATTAACTTCAAGTGATTAATATTAACATCATCTTACCTATCCATCTACTAAATCTGTTTTTAACTATAGTTCTTCTCATTACAATTACCATCTATGATACTGGGTTTTCAGTTACATGGGTATACTTTTATTTCAAACTAATTTATGAGTCAAAGATAAATGCAACTAGGAACACTAGGAATTCATAAGAAAATAAAAGTTATAATTTTTCTTTTCTCCAAGTACATCATAGCTCCTCAATTCCTCATATGCCATAACAATAAATAAGCTACAAAACAGATGTGTTCTACCTTTTGGAAAGTCATTCATAAACAATCTGATATGCAGTATGTGCACACACAGAGACAGCTTATTTTAGCCTAGTGTCTATTCTATGAATGTGCATGTATCACACATATTTTACTGTTTCCTTTAAATTAATCTCCTTAAATTCCATGAAGAACCAAATTAAAACTTGATAAAATCCAACTTATTTTAGCAATGTTACAGTAAAAAAGAATCTAGTCTTTTACAATACGTAAGATAGTAGGATTTGACAATAACCATAAACACTATAATAAGATTAAAATAAATTACAATGAAGAGCATAAATAACATGTCTTTATCAGCTCCAAATGTTATCATTCTACATCCACTTATAGGTAGAGATAGAATTAAATTATTAATTGATTAATGTAGCCACTAGCTGATATATCTCTTATTTGCCCAACACCTAATGATGGAAAATTTCTGTTCACAATAAAGTGCATTATTTCCCCAAAATTGAAACTCTTCAAACAAAGTGCCTGAAGAAGTGAAGAAAACTCATCACAGACAGCTTTGAAATAATCTGTGCAAAGACAATTTGCTATAAATGATTCTGCTTTGAACCTAGGTAATTTGAAAACTTGCTTACAGTTGCTAAGTCCTGATGGACTCATGAAAGAATACAAAAACAGCAAAACAAAAAAAATGACAAGTAGCATGAACTAGGCTGACCTAGAATTAAATGATGAATCGGCCTCTAAAGCATTTTAAGAGCCAAGCATAATAACCAGGTTTGGGTTTCTTTCCCCCCACCACTCCAGGCCTGTAAAGCCTCTTGATTAAGTAGTGCAGTCTGAGAACAGACTCAGTTCTCTGTTTCTTGATATACTTTTTTTTTCTATTTACTCCCAGGCAGAACTGCATGTAACATATAGAATCAATACATGCACCAGAACCACTATTTCTCCAAACTAGTCATGCCAGAAAAAAACGGTTTGAGCAAATGTACTGTGATTCATACCTGAATCTTCTAAATGAAGAAGCTGTAGCTTTAGTCCCCAGTAAATCACTGCATAATACTAAGTTTAGTGTAAATATCTGTTGAGCTTCACCTTCCTCCTCTTTTTTAAAGAAAAATCCCTACTTTAAAACTTTTACAATTTAACAGCCCATTTTGACCAGGGCAGGCAGTAAAGGGAATAGATAACTTGTCTGTAACAACAGAAAACAGCGTCCTAGTGGTCTATAAAGGCCAATTGTCTGAAACATGTCCCATAATACACACAAGCCACTTTCCATCATGAGACGGGGAAAAAGCTCTTCCTTGTTTTGACAGAGTCCATACTGCAGGTGTTTAAGTGGATTCCCCCCCACCTCCTTTTTTTTTTTTTTTTTAACCTCCAATATAAAGCAGAAATTTTATTTCAGCTGTGTTTGCATCATTAGCTTGCTGGCAATCATATAAGCCTAAATTATCCAGGCAAGCAGTTTCATTTATTGAGACCTCTTGCTGGAAAAGAGCAGCAATCAAATCAGTCAGCTCAAATTATCCTTGACATTAACAAAGGGCTCTAGGATCATTGTAAGAAATGACTTTCTTCTATTACTATGCTGATTATGTTATAGATGCCTCTGCAGTATCACAGCAGAAAACCTGGTTTAAAATAAAAATGTTTATAAAAGCATGTAATTTTCATTGCCACTGTTTGTTGGGTTCAATGTCTTATTAAAGCATGCTAAATATACATGTATGTGCATGTGCTTGCACATGTATAAAAGCAGTAATAGCTTATGCTGACTTCAGCTAACCAGCCATGTGCAAAAACAAAAGCAAACAGCCAGGCCCCCGTCTTACAGTCTAATTAAAGGTGAAGCCAAGAAAGCTCTACAGACAACCACTGCCTCTGCGTCACTGCAGGATTGGGGTCTTCTCTCAGAGAGCAGATATGAGAATTGAGTTTTAGGCTGTTCCCAGACAGTAGTGGGTTCTCGCTCATCTCTAGTTCCTTGTGCTCTACTTATCAGAGAGCTTTATCTAAGCCAAAGCTAACTCAAGACCTCATAGTTCAAAAGCATATAATGCTCACATGGTCGGGTAGGGGAAAAGACATTAGGAGTTCTCCATTTATTGAGCAGGGAGGGGAAGCATCTTCACACTCTCAGACATCAGCAAAAGTTTCCTCTGAAAGTAACAGGAAAGCCTCTAGCCCTTAAATTTAACAACTATTATTTTTGTAATCTAGGGCTCCATGAACACTGCTATTTCCAAAGTAGTTAGGTAACAGGTCCTGTATTCATAGCTTATCCAGCAGCATTGATTTGGCAAACAAAAACAAAACAACAAGATATTACAAAAAACTGTTAAGGAAATGCTTAATAATTATTTCGGCTGCAGAAAAAAAAAAAAAAAAAGCCAGAGCTGCCAGATGAATAAGAGAAAAAGAAGAGAAGAAAATATATTCAAAGCTTCAAAAAGAATATTAAAAAAAATCCTACTGGGAGTAAAAATGTATTTAAAACTAGAAAAATAGCTTCTACTGAAAGCCATCCATAAAACATAGAATGCAGGAATTTTTTTCCCCCAGGTAAACATAATGAGCCAGGAGAACAGCAGCTTTGTGGCTAAAGAGAAAGACATTTCTGGTTCAGGGCCCAGCTATGCCACAGGCACAACACCTTGTCTAAAATTATAGCTCATAGTGCAAATAAATTTTTACCAAAGAAATTTGGACTGGACAAGGTTATCTAATATATATACTGATTGACCTAAAATGCACAAAATTTGAGTGAGACTTCCTAATTGTTTGCTTTCAAGCTCAAAATTCATAAATATTTAAGATTGCAATTTGGTTGGTGAAGTCATAATAGTGAAGGCTGACATTCATTTTAGACACCCCTGACGTGCATTTGTTACACAAGTTTTCCTTATACCCAATGGTATGAAATCAATTACTACATGTCGCCCTCTCCAGTTGCATGGTATTAAACATTTTCCTGTGTAAATACTGACATATTGTGGCAACAGTTTACAGATGTTTGTAGTTCCTTTTCCCAAAATGTGTGTGCTACTTCTAGACAGGCAGACTAAGTTGTCGCCAAATATAGTTCATATACGCTTCAAATGCAGAATTGTGTATAGCTTGATTTGATGAATTATACTGGTTTCTGGCCCCACCTGTACCTCTCACACCTACCGCTGTAAAACATTGTCTTCCTAACTGTAAATCTTGCCATGACACAATTCCTTTTGTTGCAAGTACTCTGATGAAGTAATCAGTTAGACAGAAAAGTTGGGTTTGATTAATAAGTAAAAAAAAAAAAATCATACAGCATAATGTATAAATTAGCATTGTTAGCTTGGAACTAGAGATCCATAAAGACCTTAATAAGAAGGGACTGTTAAAGTCCTAGGACTGCTCTAATCATTAACTCAGTATTAGAGTTAAAAAACAATGTATCTTTGTTATAGTGTTGTAGAGATTGAAGTTTATTACTTTGATGTTCATAGAAGCTTGAAAACTCTTTGTTTTACTGGCCCCTGGGATGTGGCGAAGAGCGTGTTGAGCCAAGTCCTTGGGACAAGGTCATTGAAGGGTCTTTTCTTTTGGGTCAGTGGTCCGTGGTGGTGGCAAAAGCAACCCTTCAACTCATTTCAAGGCTTAATGGGCATGTGTGGCGAGGCAGAGTTTTATGATAATGATTTTTGATAATTGTTTTGAATAAGCATGATAATTCTGAGAAATAATGATTATGCATGATTTTGTATAATATAAGCTTTACTTCGTGTGCTCTCAGAGAGTGATCTCTCGTGCATCCAGCACTGCAATAAAGAAGTGCCTGTTTCTTAAGACTACATTGGTGTTAAGGAGTTTATTCCTGATTCCAGTGACAGTTTTCTAGTACAGTTTATCCAATATCTATCCAAATCATTGTTGGGTCCAATCAAAATTAGTGTTTCATTGTGACACATATTTTATAGATAAAACAATCATCAACCCCTGTCCCCAGAATTTAGTTTAGGTGAAAAACAGACCACAAGACCAGAAAGATACAGCAGTTTGCCCAAGGGCACATAGCATATCTGTGGCAGAAATATTAATATCAGTCTCCTGAACCCTAGGCAGTGATGTAGCTGTGAAAGCACATACTAACAGATCCCTGGGAAGGCCCCATTTAACCTTCTGATCTCCTGCTTTTGAATTGGTTAAAAGGCAGGCTATTCCTCTTGCCAGCTCTGCTATAGCATAAATGAAGTTTAGAAAGATGAGATGAGGGTTTTTTTTTTGTCTGACTCCATATTTAAACTAATTCTCTAGCTGCATTAGTACACCACTTTGACATTTAAGGTTCCTGTATAAACTGTGCTGACACACTGGAAATGCACTGGGAACATTCACCAGACTCCTTAGTCCATCACCATTTTACTAGCACAAAGGGCTTATCTGCCTTTGCTGGCTCAGTAGCAGCATCTTCTCTGCTTTCCCAGTAAATGTCTACAGTCAAGTGGATTCCTGAAGGTGCAAGGTACATTAGATACCAGAAACAGTAGCCACCCTTCATCACAGTATTACTTTGACTTGTGACAGGTATTTTATTTTATTCAGAATAGATGGGTTTATCTATCTACTTAGTTCCCTCGTGAATGCAGACAGTGGGAAAAGGCTGATCTAAGTACCCACAAATCCCTTTTTACCTTCACAAGCCTTTGGCTAGTGTACAAATGAGTTCATTGACTGTACATTAGTTTCCACAGAAAGTTCACAATCTATAACAGTCTAAAAGATCCCCATCAACTCAAGAAGGGCACATTACTTTGCTTTTCCTGGCAGCTTCTTTCACTGTTATGTCCCAACAAATCCTGAACTCATTAACACTAGAACAAAAATGAGGGAATATTTTGAAGAAGAGAAAAATATTGTCAGACCGTAACTGCAATTTTTTTTCTGACCTTCCTTCTTGAGGGAAAGATTTAGTCAGGTAATTTCCTCCTCCCCACTCCCCGCTCCCCACTCCTTCAAGTTAAAACTTGTGCAATTCTTAGAGATATTCTGCAATGCATCTACTTGGTTCTTTAATCTCTCCAGAGAGAACATGCTACATAAGAACATTGTTCCTGCTTACTCTTTCCTTGCTAAGGACCTACAATTGTCTTCAAATTGAAAATGTGATTGCTATTAGTGTTACTTGGACACAAACCTCTAAATGAAATTCAGATATGATGTATGTATAGATATAGCTGTATCTTAATGCCTTCATATTTTTTACAGAAAACTGGTAACTGGATTTCCCTGAAACCCAGATTAGAGTTGTTTTTCTGCTTTCTCTGTAATTTAATAAACATTTAATTCTGACATTGAAAAATCCTTAGCTGGACAGGGGGAAGACACCATTCTAGAGCACCCTTAGAGGTATTCTTGTAAGATGCAAGAAATCTTTATTCAAACACCCACAAACAGCAGGGAAAACTAATCAAAATCTGAGTATTTTGTAACAGTCATCAAAACTTCTCATCTTTTAGTTACAGGGGTCAGGAAGGTGATAGGATGAAACAAAAACACTTCTCCCTTAACTGAAATTTTCAATTAAGCAAAGATTCTTAATGCCAAGTTTTAAATTTTATAGTCATTCTTGCAAATAAATTTAAGAAAATACTTCAAAGCTATGCTATTATTCATTTTTATATATGAAAGGGAAAAGTAAGTTAAAAATAAAAATGCAACAATGAATCATCTAAATCCTACTGAGAGATCTGAGGTGGCTGCATGTCTGCCTAAGAAACTTAGCAGTCACCCAGTTCCGTTCCCCTGCTAAAACACGTTACAAAACACAAATCTGAAATGATTGAAGCACAGTCATCTCAGAGCAAATTGCAAAAGCTTCCTTCTTTAACTTCAGTTTTCTAGTGGAGGCTAATCTTTTGCTTCCTATCTTTCCTCTCTGCCTTCAGTAAAAATGTCTAACAAAAACTCTCACCAGCAAATGTTTCACAATTAGAATAGCAAGTCTACATGAAAAAAAATTAAGAAAAGTACAAACTTATTTCTGGTACAATTTTCATACAATGACTGAAGATGATCATATGTAGAAGAAAACCTTTTATATACTGAAATTTACTGAACTAACAAGGTTGGAACTTTCACTCACATTTAAAGTTAAAAAATTAACTAAAAAAAACATCAATTACATGACTGGAAAGATTTCCAGTAATTTTCCAAAGGCATAGAAGAGCATACTGTGAACAGAGAACCACCTGACAGTGATGTTCCTGAAACCATATTTCAGAACAGACTATCTACCTAGGAGAACAGGCTGAAAGAGACAAATTCACCACCACGTATATGTACCTTGTTTGATTTACTGAGGGAAGAAACAGGCATTAGTATTTGATTCTTGTCCTTTGTATGGTTAGTTCAAGCTGAACTCTCCTGTCTCAAGTGTGTATTTTACTGCAGAAGATCTTGGTTCAATTAGTCTCAGGTCACGAAATGTGCCACTTCAAAAATCAATCTGAAGACACTAATGGCAAAACAAAGTAGTTGAACATAAAACTACTTCTAAAGAAAACAACATGACCTTGCATGTTCACATATGCTAAAAGTTTGTGCCTTCTACTAACAGAACATGGAACAAAAAATCTCCTCAAAAAATTATTCATGGCACATAGCAACAACCAGCTGCTTGAAAATTCGGTCACAAAGTTCAAAATAAACTTTGATATTTTTATGACAAACATCATCTTATCTCTAGATAATTTAACTGAAGTTTTTTATATGGTGAGGTAGTTCCAAGTCACAGTTTCTCTTGGCTGTCTACTTCTTGTTAGGCAAGAGTTACTTTTAGATATATCAGAACAAAAATTATGCTATTTCTCTCTGAAATTTCTTCTGTTTGTAACCAAAACCCCCAAATTCCCCCGGCTTTGGTTCTTGTAAAGAAGCATTTACATATTGCTGCAAAATGCAAACTAAAAAGAAATATCCTGTTTGGAACAATACCATGCTATTCATCATAGTGCTATGCATATTGACACTAGCACCCTCTCTAATCTCACCACCAACCCAAAATTCTACACAAGAGGAAAAAATTTCTGTCTTCTTTCCAAAAGCTCAAACTACTGCACATAACAATCATGCATTGTAGATGCATGGTTTGCATTTGTATCACAGAGAAGACCTGGAGCAGAAACAGGTACAGTTGCTAAGGAATGCAACAGGAAAAAAAGCAGTAGCTAGAGATCATTCCAAGGGCAGTGCCAGAATAAAGTCAAACAGCTGAAAAACAACAAAGCAGTGAGTCAAGTGCTCTGAGTGCACTAATGAAGGTCCTTCCTGCCCTGCAACTTCTTCTTATTTCAAAGGCACACTCTACCACTTGGTCAAACCAAAAGGACACAAAGGTGGCATGAACCCAGGGGAACACGAGAAGGATTTCTGCATCTACCTTAAAGTGGAGACAGCAGTAAGAAGTTAAATAAGTTGGCAGAATGTGGAGTTTTAAAAAGTTACTGTCAAGGCTTAGGAAAACACCATCAGGGCAAATATTGAACGAGAGATGGATCTTTGTTAAATTCTCAACAGTAGCAATGAGTTTTTATTAGGCATCTGGTAAAAGAGAAGAAAACAGGACAAAACAGGAGCAGAAAAGACAAAAAGGAAAGGATCAGGTCAAATAACACCTGCAATACTGGAACTGAACCATTACATTCTGTACCATATTTGCAGATACCAATTCAAGTATTTTCTTTGCAATGGAAGATGGATGCCTTTTTTTCATGTTACCTGATTACAAGCTGGACAAAAAAGTTTTGTTTTGTTTTTTTCCAAAGTGACATTTCTGCTGCAAAGGTGTCTAGGAAATATCTGTGGGAGAAGACTTTGTTGTCGGAGTTTGTTATTTGAACTGTGCTGGCACTCTGAATATAGAAAAATTAAAATAAAGAAGGTATTCTGTTTCCATTTCAAACATTGTTCGAAGTTGTTGCTTGGTTTTTTGTGGAGTTTTTTCCCTCCACAAAATAAAACTGATATTTCGGAAATAAAATATTTTTTGACTATCACATTTGATTTTTTTTTTAAAGAAATATCTGAACTGTACAGATCCCTTTTGATTCATTTTCTTTAAAGGAAATTTCAGCAAAACCTAAAAGAATTATGACAAGTCAAGCATCATCAACTACATATCCTTGGTGCCATCTCAAGGCATATCAAGGATAAGAGGGTCATTAGGGACACTCAACATGGCTTCACCGAGGGGAAGTTGTGCTTGACCAATCTTCTAGACTTTTATGAAAACACGACCAGGTGGCTAGATGATGGTAGAGCAGTGGATGTGGTCTATCTTGATTTCAGCAAGGCATTTGACACCGTCTCCCACAGCATCCTCGCTGCCAAATTGAGAAGGTGTGGACTGGATGATCAGGTAGTGAGATGGACTGTGAACTGGCTGGTGGGAAGAAGCCAGAGAGTGGTGGTCAATGGGGCAGAGTCTAGTTGGAGACCTGTGTCTAGTGGAGTCCCTCAGGGGTCAGTACTAGGACCAGTATTATTCAATATATTCATCAATGACCTGGATGAGGGAACAGAGGGCACTGTCAGCAAGTTTGCTGATGATACAAAGCTGGGAGGAGTGGCTGACACACCAGCAGGCTGTGCTGCCATCCAGAGAGACCTGGACAGGCTGGAGAGCTGGGCAGGGAAAAATTTAATGAAATATAATAAGGGCAAGTGTAGGGTGTTGCACCTGGGCAGGAACAACCCCAGGTTCCAGTATAGGTTGGGAAATGATCTCCTAGAGAGCAGTGTAGGGGAAAGGGATCTGGGAGTCCTGGTGGACAGCAGGATGACCATGAGCCAGCACTGTGCCCTTGTGGCCAGGAAGGCCAATGGCATCCTGGGGTGCATTAGAAGGGCTGTGGTTAGTAGGTCAAGAGAGGTTCTTCTTCCCCTCTACTCTGCCCTGGTGAGGCCACATCTGGAATATTGTGTCCAGTTCTGGGCCTCACAGTTCAAGAAGGACAGGGAGAGAGAGAGTCTTGGGAGCTTGAGAGAGTCCAGCGCAGAGCTACCAAGATGATTCAGGGAGTGGAGCATCTCCCTTATGAGGAACGGCTGAGGGAGCTGGGCCTCTTTAGCTTGGAGAAGAGGAGGCTGAGGGGTGACCTCATTAATGTTTATAAATATATAAAGGGTGAGTGTCACAAGGATGGAGCCAGACTCTTCTTGGTGACAACCAATGATAGGACAAGGGGCAATGGGTGCAAGCTGGAACACAGGAGGTTCCACTTAAACTTGAGAAAGAACTTCTTTACTGTGAGGGTGACAGAGCACTGGAACAGGCTGCCCAGGGAGGTTGTAGAGTCTCCTTCTCTGGAGACATTCAAGACCTGCCTGGACGCCTTTCTGTGTGATCTCATCTGGGTGTTCCTGCTCCGGCAGGGGGATTGGACTAGATGATCTTTCGAGGTCCCTTCCAATCCCTAGCATTATGTGATTCTGTGACTTCCTGCCTGAAAGGTTTTGGCTGAAAATTCTTCCCTAGTCCAGAAAAGATTACACAGCTCTGTAAAACCCAGCACTCGTACAACTTAACTGGGACCTCAGTGCATTCCCCTAATACAAGAACTAACTCACAGAAGTGCTAGGATAGCATATGATGAACTAGAAATGAAGTTCTCTCATTTCCTTAATTAGAAAATTAATTATTGTGACAAAGGATGTGTCAGTGTAATTATATGTTCTCTGTAGATAAGAAAACCAAGGCTGTCAACAAGTTCACAGGTTAACTGAAGCTCCTTGTTTCTTTCCTGATTCTCCCCTGCTGCACCACATACTTTGCATCATGGACCAAAATGACTTGTTAATTTTCTTTAAAGGACAGGCTGATATGAAGTCATCAAAAGCAATGCTGTAATTTGTGTTTTGGTGCTTCCAAACTACTATTTAATTTAAACTAATAATTTCATATAAGGTAATATTCTCTTTTCCAGATTACCTAGCAGTTTAATTCCCTTCTTGGAATCAAACTGTCTTAAGGCCTCTTCCTTTATTTTCCTCATTGTAGTCGTACTTATAACATGATCCCAGATTCCGATTAAAAGTTATACAAATAAGCATTTGGCTTTCCTTTTGCAAATAAAATATTTCAGACAAGATCTTTTTCATTTTAAATAAAACCAATCATGTCATTTTTGAAATACAAAAAGCAGGAATAGAAACAAAAATAGAAATACAAAGCTTATACCAGGTATCTATAAAAGCAGTCAGAAAAGTTGCAATTCCCCATCCTGACTTTGCAAGCCTTTTAACATTTACACATGTTCTAGCATTTCAGAGATCAGCTTCTATGTGTATGCCTGAATTCAGCTGGGCAACTAATAAAAAGAAAATGCATTTGAGCAGATAAGAGCATAAGCAACCATTAAGTGAGAGTCTGTGTCCTAGAAAAGTGAAAACAAGCCATAAATGTAAAGCCTCTAACTTCTTAAAGAAATTAAATATTATTATTAATTAAATAATAATATTATTATTATTATTATTATTATTATTATTATTATTATTATTATTATTATTATTATTATTCCTCTTTCCCTTTTAGCTTTTAAGAATCCACGTGCCAAGTCATACTTCAGATTCTTAACATATTTTACTGTTAAAAGACCTAACACAATGGGAGAAAAATGACTTGGAATAATGATTTTACTGATACAAAGAATCTCTCTGAATGGAGCATGTTTTCCCTCCATGCCATGAACTCCCTAGAGTTACTATTCATTATCAACCTCTTCTGAAAAAAACAAGGTTCTCCTCCTGAAGTGGAAGACGTTCATCATTGATTACTGGTCTGAAAGTACTGCCAAGAACACATTATTCCACTGAGCTCTTAGGACAGGTGAAATCTATCCAGAGAACATCACCAAGGACTTCACCAGGCCATTACAACTGAAAGCACAATTAGTATGACTGTTTGGGAGTGCAGGACACACAGATGAACACACGACTGAAAACTGAAACAAGCTATTATACTGATTAGTTTTTATTTTATTTGCAGAATGCAAACATCAGCTTTTCCTCATTTCAAGCACGTTCACCTTCTCACTTTATAGTGTGTAACTAGCATAATTAATCAGCTTCAGCTATGAGAGAAAAAAAAAAATACACAAAATACTTTAAAAGAGGGATAACAAGAAAAAAGCTGGATACACAGTTTTCAGGACTTCAAAGCAGTAATGTTTTCCTACAGATGCACAGCAGGGATTGCTTGAGGTAAGATATCTCTACTTGTGCAACAGAGACTCATCCTAAGTATTAATAAAAGGGCTGACTTGCAAAATAGTCTAAAAAGTAATTATGGCCAGTAAGAGAAGCGTTAAGACTAACACATTTAGCTTTAAAGGTGAAACTCCTTTAAGGTAAGATTGTAACTAAAAATCAGTGACCTGAAGAAAAACATATGACAAAAGCTAGCTTTCTTTTCTGTGATCAGCAGTAAAGTTACAAGTTTTAAGAATGATCTCCATCACTTTGTACTTTATATAGGACACAAGCAACAGCACTACAAGATTTTAAATGCCTTTTCACCGAGTCCTCGAGAAATGCAGCTGATGGCAACACAATAGCTGATGGCACAAAACAGCCTATCATTATTTTATAGTACTTTATAGTCAGTAAAAAGTCTGTTAAATGCAGTCACAGATCCCAAATTTGCAGTATGCTGAAATTTTGCCATGTCTTTCTACAAGTATTCTAAATAAACATAAGGCAGTGGAGAGAAAACCAAAACGCTTTCAAAGTTCCACCTGAGTATTTTCTGAACAAACTAATACCAGCCTGTGCATAACACTAAACTGTACTCTCAACATTAATAAGATGTAAATTATTTCCTCACCTTTCTGTACATGAATAGAAATATGCCACTACTGTTAATGAAGTATCTTTAAAAGGTATCACATGACACTATGAAGCTGTGACCTAGTATTTACCAGTGGCTCATCCCTTAGCAGATATCAAAAAGACATTAAGACCCTGCTACATCTGCTAGGTACAAATTGAAGTCTACAATATTTCTAGCCATATCTTTGTCAAAAAACCCATTCAGCATCTCTTAGGACCTGGTATTATTGCACCCTCCAAAGCTCTAAGAAGTGATGGGAAATACAATTCTTCATAGGGGAAAAGAAAAAACCAATAAAAACTATTTAAGATCATGTTAGTATACAAGACATGGCAAGATTACCACAAGAACCAGCTCAGAGCAAATTCAGTCTGGAAATTAAATTAAGTCCAAGCTACAGAAGAATGAGGTGATAGAAATATTTCCCATCAAGAACAGTGGCCAAAGAAACCTGAAATAAGAAAGTAAATAGTGAACAGCAATTTGGCAGCTGTATTTCTCATGATATGAAACTGGTTGGTTGTTCACTTCTGTTATGTGCGCACTGGTTAACAGGATATCACTTAGATGATTAAATTATTATTACAGTCACACTCAAACTGTTAAAAAAATCTCCAATTTTTCTTCCAGTGGCATAGGACACTACATTAAAATAAATCCAATTAGAGTATTTGAAGCAAGTGTGAAATTTTTACTGAATTATTTAATAATTGATCTTAAATATCTCAGCAGGGGAAAAGTAATTCTTCTTTCCTGACATTTTTTTTGCTTATCTGAAACTTCAGCATCATGATTTTGTGTCAAACAACAAAGTTCTAAAGTCTTAATGCAAGCCTGCAGGCAAATACTTGTACCCAGCATAACTTTGGTACGTTGTATATTAATGGTAGTAACTGCATTTCAGTATATTTCTACAAAAGCCCACAGAAGACAAGACTGCTTTATCATCATATTGCAAGATCAAGCCTGACTCAATGAAATTATAAACATGTTCTCTCTCCTTTTTTTTTTTTTTTTTTTTTTTTTTTTTTAGTCAACATATTGCCTTTTCTTTCCCTCAAGTGAGGTATCAGGGAGACCAAAAAGGAATTTTCCCCCCCCACATAAAGTATTATCAATTTAAAGTTACATTATAATGTCAAATCTGAATTAATCTTTACTTCAATGTAGGCAATACTATCTAGTGCTTCAGCTTTATTATAACAAGTAACAACTTTTTCATTAAAGTCTTGAAACATCTGCATAATCAGTGAGAACACAGTGAACTTCCCTGACAGATTTTGGAAAGTGCAAGAACTCAAAATTGATACCAGAAATCCCTTAATTTTTTCAATATGAACATGAGTTACTGATCTGAATCATTTACACAAGTCTCAAAGAGGGCCATGCTTCAGCTAAACGACTGACTCTCAGCTGTAACCTAAGCAGAGTACATTCATTCCCAATAATGCATCCATGTTAGCTACCTAAATTCCATCCTGAGCGTGCAGTGCAGGCAACGAGCCAAACTCACACTGGAGACCAAGCGTAGCACATCACAGGTTCATCTTTTGTGAGATGTGACAGCTCATACATGTGCAATTTAACATTAAACCAGCCCATAACCAAATCTTAAAATTCATTTGACATGTGAAAGCCACTTGCATCTGGACCAACACGACATAAAATTATATATTTAATTTCCACAAAGGAAAATAATTTCATAACAAACAATCCAGACACAAATCCCTTCAACAGCTTTAGCAGGTTCGTAAGTGTGAAGAAAGTGGAAGGGTTTTTTGACTTAAGAACAAGTCAATAAAAATAAGTCTGGTAAGTCTGAGGAATGGAAGCCCAGCTTTGTTCTTTGGACTCTCAGAAAGCAGGTAGCCAGTCCTAGAAACAGCTACCAGACAGAGAATTTGGCTTTGAAATAACTTAAATAGCCATCTAGAGAAGAAGGAAGAGCTCTCAAAGCTGTGCTCCCAGCTCTCTGGGAAACTGTAGGGGAATTATGTAAAGGATGATCAAATTGACAAGACACTTGTGCCTTAACTGTAGTTTCAGTCAAAGAATCATACAATTGTTTGGCTTGGAAAGGACCTTAAGACCATCTAGATGCAACCCCCCTGCTATAAGCATGGACACCTTCCACTAGACCAGGTTGCTCCAAGCCTCATCCAACCTGGCCTTAAACATTTCCAGGGAGGGGGCATCCACAGCTTGTTCCCCTGAACTCAGCGTTCTCCATACATACATTGGAGTATAAACAGGGCACATTTCTGTAGCAGACCTCCTCCAAAACCACACCTGGTTTTGGTCCAGTCCCTCTCTTCCCCCCCTTCCCCATAAGAAAAAAGATACTTTTAGCTAAAGACTTTAGAAGGCTTACACTTCTAACCAGGCAAAACACAACAGTTCACAACATGTTATAAAAAGCATAACAATCCTAAATAATAATTCCATAACAGTATTTCAATAAGTTTTATACTTTTCTTGGAAATCAGTAAGCCTCCATCTATGATAGAACAAAGAGGTTGTTTCTTTGCTTTTTCTAACTTTGAATACTCTTGTATCCAAACAAGATTATCTTATTGCAAAAGAAAACCCAACTATTTCTTTCCTACCCACAGGTCAATATGTATATTAGTAGTCTTTTCCTAGGAAGACTTCTGTTAACATTTCTTTGTCAAATTTGTTTCTTTGTCTGGCTCTTGATAACATCTCACTGCTTCAAACTCTTTCCTCTGGCAGATGAACCTGATTACAATGCTATAGCTCAGTTAAAAGCTTTTAACTTTAAATCCCCTACTTTAAGAATTAACAGTTGACCCTTAGCCCTTAAGTAGTGTTGGGGGTATTGATAGATGCTTTCATGATACAGATATTTCCATAAATAGCCTCACAATGTCAGCTGGAATGTTTAAATTGCACCGACACATTCAACAAAACACAGAATAAGAGAAAAAAGTCCTCAAGGCCACATTAGGTTTATCAGATCTACAGAAGATACAAATATAGCAACTTGCAGTGTTACTGCTTCAAAGAATGTATAACTTCTTAGCAAAGTGAAAAGAAGATGAGGGACAAAAGGTATCCCTGCGGTTTTTTGTTTTTTTTTTTTTTTTTTTCATTTATCCATGAAAACAAATCTGCCAATGTCACACTTTTACCCTAGGTCAGTCATCTAAATTTAAAAAAAAAAAAGTTACTTTCTCTCAATTGTAAATCAACAAACAACATGCCACCAAACCATAGGATAACACCCTCTCACTGTTCACATTTGTTACATTTTCTACATCAACAAATTTGGCAAAGTTTTCTTATTTCTTTACATGGCAATATAGCAGGAAGCTGAGTCAGTGTTATGATGTGAATCAGCTCATTCCTAAGGGGAAGCTCTAAAACATCACTCCCCCTTCTTGGTTCTGTATGTAGACAGTAGTGGTAATTGGTTATTAAATAATTCTAATTAAAACCAAGCAGGTTCATCCTAGATTCCCTCAAGTTAACTCTGATTAGTGCCTTTACACAGACTGTACATCTTTGCTGAAATGATCAAAAGTGAAAATCCCATTATGCAGCAGTAAAGTACATTCTGCACTCAGAAGCATAAAAGCCACTTATATTTCACTTAAATCCTACCTCTAACCTCTGAGTTCTGCTTTGCTGTTTCTTCTGGCTCTTGCATGTAGTACTTCAATGCATCCATCACTACCAACATCTACAAGTAGGAAACAAGAGAAACTATTAAAAAAATACTCTAATTCTACAACAATTTAGTAAGTGAAGAAACATGTACTAGGTTCTTAGCAGTGCACATACTGTATACTTCTTACAGGCATTCAGGTCTTCCTTTAAAAAGCTGACTTCTCTCTTGAAACTGCAAGAGGGAATAGCTAGAAATTCACACAGACTAACTTATTCTAGATACCAGCAAACAAACAATCTTTCAGCTGTCTAAATATTGGGTAGCTATACACAATTGATCCAAGTCTCCTTATACAAGAAATAACTTTTTAAAAATAAATCACAGATGTACTCTCTTGCACCCTTTTCTGTCAAATTAATTTCTCACATTTACCTCTTTCAAGCACTCTGCTACAGAAGCAGATCCTGAAAAAAACTTTTGGTCTTTATGGTGCTTTGCAAGACATATCACAGTTACTCCAATGCTTGTATTCATTTGACAAATTGCTAGAATTCCAGGGGCGGGGTGGGGGGGAAGAAAAAAACCTCACATCAAATCAGAGTTTAAAAAAAAGGCAACAGCTGGTCTAAACATAAGGCATTAAAGGCACCCCAATGCATTCTAAAAATAGAAGCACTTGAATATAATTACTGCATATATTCTCCAGGGGAAACATAGTTAATGTGCCATTAGTTAAAACCCTCTGAGTGAGACTGGAAATTCTGAATGGTAGTACAGACCTGTCTCTGGCAGTGAAGATAACCTATCTCAATTTTACATTGTAAATCATTTCTTTCAGCAACAAAAGGATTTTTTTTTTAATTTTTAAAAATACTATCATACCTATTTTGATCTGTCCTGGTTTTTCTAGGATAGAGTTAATTTTCTTCTTATTAATTAGAATAGCTGTGTTCTAGTTTCAGTGTAAGACTTGTTATGAGAGGAATGTTGATAAAAGTTCTAATGTTATTAGTTGCTGCTGGAGCTCAAGACCACCGTGTTTGGCTGGCTCACAGCTGCATTAGGACTGGGAGGGAGAAGCACAGTGAATAGCAAAACCCAAAACTGGCACTTGGATGTGCCAATGACATATTCCATATCATACCATGTCATGTCAGTATATTAACCAGGGCTGACTGGAAATTGGGGGTATGCTGTCGGGGTCACTCAGGCTCGCTTTTCTGGAGTTTCAGTTTCAGGACTGTCTTGGCTCCAGGACCGCTGGCTGGCACAGGCTGGACATTGGTTGGTGGGTGGTGAGCAACTGCACTGTGTATCACTCATTTGTATATTCTGTTATCACTGATATCATTATAATTTTATTTTAGTTAGTAAATAGTTTTTATCTCAACCTGTGAGTTTCCTTGCCCTTTTCTTTCCAGTTCTCTCCCCTATGCCCTGGGTGGGGGGAGGGTGAGAGAGCAGGCTGTGTTTGGCTGCAAGATGCAAGCCAAAAGGGTGAATCCACCCAAACCACCAACGATCATACAATATAGAATAACAAAGCATTACACAAAGATGAAGCAACCATGTGTCAATTTCATTAGACCATGCTAGTCTTTGTATTTTATCAAAGCTATTTTTAAAACTCAGTTTGCAAATCCTACCTGTAACTGCAAAATATGGCAGTATGCTAGATTGTGAACATTTGCTGATTCAGAAGGCAGACAGAGCAGAATATTCCTTGTTCTTTGCACATCTTCTGGTCTTAAAATAAGAAAGTGTTGTGCATCAGGTAGATGCAGGTAGACGTACCACGTGTCTGAGTGGAAGAAGAGGGATGAAGACATAGCGATACAAGAAAAAAAGATACAAACATAGAATTGTGTGTAAAGAAGGACCTGCACCACTCACCTGCTCTTCTACTGCAAGAACTGCTTTACAACAGAATCAGAATAGAGCCCAGTGCAGAGGTGGTCAAAATTTCCTTTTCTTAGATAGGTATTCTTTTCCTCTAAATCAATACTTCCTAGCAGGGGAACACTGAGAGAGAAAGCATTGAAATTAACACCATCAGCCCAAGTGTTTTATGCAATCTTTGCTAATACTTTCTTTTCATTTACATTACAATGGTTAAGGAAGCAGAAACTGAAAACAGAAGGAAGCAGAAACAGTCTTTTATGGTAAAAATAGCTTCAAGGAATGTGGGATAAGACAAATGAGAAGAAAGCATAACTTCCTCTCAGAACAAGACTTTCAGCAGAGCTGTTACTCAGTACTCTTACATCTCATTTTCTCTTTTACTGTGTTACAGACTAGCTCACTCTGCAAGAAACTGGAAGGAAGAATCAGTTAAAAAAATTAAACAAAACAAAACCCAAAAACCACCCTAAAATCCCCACTTTTTTTGCTAGACTATCTACCAAAATGGCTCCATATCAGTAAATCACTTTATACAGGTCCTTAATTCCTGCCATAACATAAATGTTAAAGTATACCATGTATATACACACAAGACAAAGCTTACTACTACCACCAAAACCAACCAAACAAAAAAAATCACCCTCAAACTATTCTGGAGCATATAAAAACTAAATTCTGCTGAATTTTAGTAAGTTTGAAATCTACAGAGATGCAACAGCACATCCTCATACATTTTCAAGAGCTGAGGTTCCATAGACAGAAGAACATGAAAACACTACCCTTAAGACTAACCACGGAGATGAAATATGTAAGAATCGACAGAGAAAAATAGTAACTTATGCCAAATACATTTGATCCATTTTAATTATTCTAAAAGTCAGCTAGTAGAACACAGAAACTGGATACACCTCTTTCTAAGAAAGCTGTAATAAATATAATATATTCAAGATTTTAAAAAATTTAGAACAGATGGGTCACAGACAAAACAAAAATAAACCTATTAATCCCAGTGGCTATGTTCTTCTAACAGTTAACACGTATCAAGTTCTTCTCACCATGTGAAATGTTGACAAGATTTATCTGAAGAAAATGGGAGGTCTTTAAGCAGAAAAAATAAACTGTTTCACTTGTGTTTCATGATTGAGTTGCAAAAAGCAGAAGTAGTACATGAACGTTATGTATACATACATCTAAAGCTACTTGATTTGAATGCTGAAACACAATGCTAAAAAAATCTGAAAGACTGTTTAATGACTTCTTTGAAGCTCACAGTAGCTGCTTTTCATGAATTGTTATTTTCTTACAATATTTAGAATACTGTTTCCCTACATTAGAAAGCAGCACTAAGTGTGTAATAACTTTATATTGATTATAACAATATCTACATTACCATTTTCATAATTTATTTCACAATATATATTCTAAGTATTTTTAGTTGCTATAGAGATTCTATAAATGCTCTATAGATGTGCTTTCTTTCAAATGACCAAATCAGTATCCTGTTGTCATAGAAGCAAGTTGCCTTTTGAAGCCCAAACCAGCGAGGTGGCTGCTATTGGAGTCCAGCTAGGTAAATTACCTCATCCATCCATCTGCTTCTCTAACAGGACAGAAGGGAAAGGCCCGCACAGTTTCTGTTCCGCCCACATCTCCTGCGTCTCAGTCTGATGCTTTCCATGTGTACAGACTAGAGCTTCAAAAAAGCAATGCGGTTACAGCAGAACCTAAGATACCTTCCTTCATGTTTCAGTTCTTAGACCTCCCAATCAGTGGGGGGGCAGGGGGGAATTTAAAAGAAAAAAAAAAAATAGAGCCCCCCTCATTATTTGAAAACCATAAATTTTTAAGCAAGAACATATATATATATATGGTTTTCAAGATAGTATTCAGTTAACTTGTTAAATAAAACCATACAGCAATAGCTAGTATCCTGCTATTGATGTTCCAACTCCAAACTCATTCAACATGTCAGGTGTTCTGGAAGTTCAGAACAGATAGGCTTTTCAATGTATCTTAAATAACTGCAATAACAACCTTAAATAAGTTTTACTGACCTTTACAATGTCCCTCAAATCAATAAATTTGATCAAAGCAGTAAAAATACAGACCTATTCAAATCTTGCATAAGACTCAACTATCAGATCTACATTCAACACTGACTCTGTTTTGGCAGAAGGTCTCTTTCAACAGAAAGTGATCTATTATTCTGTGATTGTGGCCTTGCTATAACAACCGTACCTAAATATTCAAATAGATGTTGCTTGTTGTAAATAATTTCAGCAATAATTTTACTGGAAATGCTTTAACTAATGCCTTTGGTCAAGAATCAACAATGCTTATCACTAATACCAGACATACAGCATACAATTAATACTGTAAGCCACATTGGCTATTCTGATCATTTTTATTCATAGTCTCTAAAATCAGTAAGATCCAAAATGAGAACTATTTCACAGTCTAATCTGCTGTCCCTGCAGACTGCAACAAGAACTTTAAAACAAGAGGGCCATCACAGCTCTCACGGCAGAAGCAATAAAAGTATGAGGTGTGACACACTAAGCCTGAATCTTTGTGCTGTGCATTTTCTCTCTTTAATGTGCCTTGGGTTGGAAATATCAAGTCAAAGTGTTCAAATACATAAATAACTGTTTTCAAAACCTTGATCATCTTTTTCTGATGATATGAAAGATGGTCACGAACAGATCCAACTCTGCATGATGTTACAATATAAGCTAATATCTTCAGGAGTTCCACGTGTATTTTTTGGCCAGTTACAACCAAGGAGACAAACGTTCTCTTGGTAGCCTTTTTAGACTGTTGTTCTCACCACACCTTTCTTCTCCAAACACATTATCTGTGAGTCATAAAGCTGAGTGTGTGAGAAAGCAAAAGAACAAGTGTGTGTTGAAACAGACTACATGAATAATTCAGTCTCTGTTTTCACTTGTTCTTGCTGCCCCATTAATAGTCATTGTTCCTCTCTCCTGCCTACAAACATTTATCCAATTCATTAGAAAGTTTTTCCTTAGCCTCCAGAACATTAGCTTGCCACATTTTTCTTTGGCAGTTAGAAAAATGTTGCCACTAGTGAGATGTTATTCTTAATTAAAATTAAACATGTAATAGTCAATGAAAATCTCAAAAGGGGATGCAAGCTTTAGATATTTTATATAATCTCTTCCAGTTTCCCCAGTGATCTTCCTGTAGTGTGGATTAAAAATGGAAAAAGTTGGGGTTTTTTTTAATCAACTACAATAAAGAAGACACTAAATTAGTTTAGAGTTAAACAATCTTCAAACACAGGACATAATGAAATAATTGACATCAAGTAAGCAAGGAAAAAAGGGAGAGAGGATAGAAGTTCACAGTAAGAAATGACACAGTGCATTTCTTGCATCTTTGAGATGGAAATATCTGCCATGCAAGGAACCTTAGCCTACTGCTTTGATGAAGTCTAATATCAGTATCAAAAGGTGACTTCTTGAGTACAGGCTTCATAACTACTCGTTTCAAAGATGACAGCACCTTCCCATTCTAGTAAACACGAGAGCTGTCTCAAACAATTGGATAATAGCATCCTGCTGTTGAGAAAGAAATTTCATTCCTTTGATTAAATTTACACAAATATAGAAGAAATGCAAATGTAAGGTCTCACTCACACTTAGTAAGAAACAAAAGATCAAATTTTCCTACAAAGTGAAAGTAAAGTTGTACATTCTAGCCATTCCATTGCCCGAAAGAGGATAGGTTGGCAAAAAAAAGCAAAGTGAAAAACTTAATGAGAATTTGCAAGTTGATTAACCAGCAGTGCCAGAAGTTCGGCATGTTCAACTACTTCAAAAAAATTAATCCTGATGGAGTAATCACCTGGTTGAACAAGAAACAAAATACTAGTTGGAAATCAACTTCCTCTTTCTTTGCACAGAAACAGGAAAGAAAAAGGGGACAGGCTTTTCTACTAGAGAAGAAAAGACTATGCAGAGGCAAGAGGACCAACATTCAAGCCTCCATACTAGGTAAGTACTCAATGCAGAGCACACTTTGAAGAAAACAATTGCCTCCCTATAGTTTTCAGTTTGTTTTGTTTCTGCTGAATCAGCTCACCTGCTTTCCATGTGTATAACAGACTTTAATAAGAAGTATATTTATATTAAGAAATAACATCTATACTCATGCTATATATGCACTCTTCATTGAGCTAATCCTTCCCCAAAAAACTTCTAACCCACATATTTCCAACATTGTTTTGAATTAAATAACACTTGCTCGAGTTCTCCATCTCAAAGTCAGATATAGCTACGAATTTTTTCCTGCTTGCACAGAGGACTAACATCTTATTAGCTAAAACTCCACTCAAACCCCATTGGTGGAGAAAGTCTAGTTCCTAGAAACCAGCAATGTATACATATATGTATTTAAAAAAAAAAAAATAAAAAAAAAATATAATTCCTTCTGCCTCCACCACTTTTCCATCCCCTTGTCGACCTTTCAGTATTTTGGGTTTTTATTTGATTGTTTGCTCCATGCCCCACCAGGGCTCATACACTGAAAGAAAAGTGTAACCCAAACAGACTGTAGCCTCAATTTCAGAAAAAGAAGTGTTGGAGAGTGATTTAACTATTGTGATGATGCTTAGTACCATTAGGGTGACCTAAAGTATACAAGGAATTTGCACTGTCAACACAGATAAGGAATTTCATCAACTCTCATCAGTTAAGATTTCACCTTAGACTTAAATTTCCTTCTACCCTGTTATCTTTGCCAAACATTTTGTTCTACAGAGGGTCTAAACCATTCGTGTTGATTTAATTTATGGCAATTTAGACTGTGTCAGAAAGTTAATGACTTAGGAATAATGTATGTGTCTCTTACTGAGTTTAATCAGTGCCCATTAATGTGCTTGTTATTTTTGCCTTTTTGTTATTCATGCGTTCTAATCTGAAACTACATTTACATTGAGTGGAAACAAACTTAAGCAACTCATCAGACCTCAAAATAGAAACCAAACTTGCCCAGACACTTTCCTCATTTTTAGAAGTGAGGAAATTCCACTTTTTCTTTTCGGAAGTACAAATCAATACTTCCATCAAAAACAAGAAAACAGTAAAAGGAGATTTAATCTCTTTCCTGTATACCAACACTGTTCAAGAATCTCATCGTCCCCCTCTACCACTATAAATCAAGAAAAAACTCAATGTAAGAATTCTATCTCAGTATAAGAGTGACCCTACCATGGCACAAAAACTGGTGCAAGTGAAAAAAGGTTCAGGCTATAGGTTACACTACCTTACAAATTGTTTTGCTTAAACAAGGAATAAATTAATCAAAAAATAATAATAAATTAATAAAAAGTATTGACTACTTACCTGTAGAATGAAGTCACATGAACATATTTTAAAATGCAATCTTCAGTAGCAACAGATGAAATTTCCATTTCTAGTGTACAGACAGGAGGGAGGAAAAGTCTACCTTGCAGAAAAAATGAGGTGTTATCAAAAAAAATTTTGAAGCAAGATAGGCAGTGAGCTGAAGCCATATAAAGCAATGATGAAGATCCAGTTTATTTTAACTCAAGCTCCATGGAATGGAACAACTTTCTTCAAAACAACAGTTTTGAAGTTGCTGACCTCCTCGATGTTTTCAGGTTGTAATAGTAATGGTTTTGCACCTAAGAATGCAAATCATAAATGTTTAGTTTACTATGTTCAATATGGATTTTGCCCACTTTCAATTGATGAATCGCTAGTATGTATAACGACATCTCCTCTGAAATCATAGGCATCTCTCATTCATACCAGAAACAGGCAATACAAGCCCACACATTATACAAGGAGTTTATAGCTTGTGTTACACACTACAAACATTTTTGGCTTCACAGGGACACACTGAACATGTTATTGAAAGCCAATGACAAAGCAATGATCAAAAGATTTTTCCATTTCAATTCACCTGCATGTTTGTAATCTACATTCAAAAGATACTAGAGAGATCTTTGCCTAGATTGCCCAGTAGCCATTTATCAATGCTAATAAATGAAACAATCTAAAATAAAACAATTAAAAGGCTGACTTTATTAAAGTGATTGTATTTTTCTTAATAGAAATAGATAATAAAATTTCCCATTATTACAAACATTTGTAAATGTACTTTGACTCCACTTGCCAAAAAAACACTTACTACTTAGTCAAACATAATTATTTCAGCCAACTCAGGTTTTGAAGTAAACAACACTGCAAACAACACAACAAAATAAAGGCAAGTATTAGCATTAATAATTGCTAAGAAAGGAGAAGAAAGTCTTGCTAAATGTATTTTAACAGTGGAAAGTGAAACAGAGCATTTCAGTGCACAGTTGTATTTTCATAGAGTTCCTTGCAGCCCACGATGCCAGAAGCGGTGGATTAACCTAGTTTCTGTGGGCACAAGACTAGATCTATTGCCGAGTGCAGCTGTCAGAGCCACCTGCATATCTTTGGCTCCGGTCAAGTCTCAGAAGTAAGCCAAAGGGTGATTTCAAGATGCTGCAGTGTCTGTTTTAATTTATGTTTGTTAAAAAACAAAACAAAGCAAAAAAATGACCAATATAAACTAGGAAGGTTGGAAACTGCTAACTGTGTCTGCCTAGAAGCTTTGATTATACAAGGCTGATGTCATTTGTGCTTGTCATATTTTTCCAGCATTTAAATAACATCAGTTCGACCTTTGTTTTTACTTGTATGCCCAAAATGGCCTTCCCCTCCTTATTTACAGCATGTTTGGATTAGCCACTGAGCAAGCTGCTACTGCCAAGATTAAAAGGCAAGCAAAGCCAATTGTGTGGAAAAAAATTGAGTCTCACAGATAAAGGAAAAAATAAGATAGAGACTTCAAGCTACCAGCAAGCTAACTTCAAACAGTTCGAATCAGCATTGTACAGTTCAGATGCTTATCCAGACTCTTCCCAATATCCTCACATTTAAATATCCTCTGGAACAGTAATTAGGCTAACTTCTTTGAAGTTTTTCTATTCCAACCCACCATTCTCTACCTCCCTGTTCACTAAATCAGAGAGAAAATTCACAGGATTTAGATGTGGATTCTATAGACACTGTCCACACAACACAAGTTACTGTTGTTTCCTTTACAGTACTTGTGCACATAAATTCACTCAAAAGACTTCAAAGACTATTCTGTTTTTACTGGCCTGCCCACTAACAAAGCAATATGGTAGCCACCAGGCTCACCTGACGTATCCCACAAAACCTTCCTCAGCGGATATGACCTGGTTCTGGAAGCACACCTTTGGGTACTCTAGACACACATACAGAAAAATTCATTTTCCATTTTCTGAATCCAGAGTCCGTGAAAACCAAGCAAAGAAAAAGTCTGTCAGATTGCAAAGCAAAGGTCTGTCAGATTCACAAACACAGACTGCATAATAACATAACATTCTGATAAGAACAATTCAAATATTGAAAGTTAGTGAGTTGAACAAATAAGTTATCTTCTAATTTGCTTAAAGTTTCCCACATAAAGTGAAAATGCTGGAAAAAAATAACCAGGAGAGTAAGTTTGTAAGTACATACAAGTGTTAGAACAGCTCAGGAGATAACACTAGAAATAATTCCAGTAGTTGTTTCTAAAAACCTTCAATACTGAAGAAATGGAGACTGTTTTAATTGATATCTCTGGCCTATTTAAAAATCATGCTGAACCCTCTACCTGTTTCTTGCATTATGGAGTTGTACATACAGAAGGACATAGTTCAAGATACTTACACTAGCTCTAAATGATTTTGCATCTGTAATATGCCAGTTATGCTATGACAGCACCCCACCTGGATTGGATAAACTGCTAAAAAGACAGTTTTCTCTCTGTGCGCTGCACTGTGTGATATCTACTGGAACACAGGTTTGTTATCAGGCTTCAATTGCCAGACCCTGTGCCAGTTTTAGGTAACAGCTGTGAGAGCGCTACAATGCCTCTCATGCCTCTGGAACAGCTAAAGAACCATGAGCAGAACAGATTATGTGGATGCTCCTCAGTACATATCAAAGTGAGCCATCTTTTTAAAAATTGTTTAGTCACTTGCCACTAGAAAATGAAGACTTTTTGCTCAGACAAGACAAAGAATATTCACACAATCCATTCTGCCTGCTCTGGTTTATAAGCAAGCTCTCAATAGACAATGCCATCTAAAACCCACACGTCTATTTCTGTAATGACAATCTGATTTTAATATTACATACCCTTATAGCTCAGTAACCAAAGGTGATCTTCAGTATCTTCATGAGAGAACCACAAAAGTGAAAGGGAAGTGACAGAGAGCTGATCCCAGCTCTGGATCAAGACACACTGGGTATTGCAGCATTGCTGTTCCCCAGAACTGGCTGGGCCAGGCAGTCAGGGCAGAGGCAAGCGCACGGTGCCAAGCCACCGTCACACAGAGACACTCACCCGAGGTGCCGCTCTGCAGTACGCACCATTCGCACACACGCTGCACAACACAGCGGGCGTTCTCGCAGCAGTTTGAGGACTTCGAGACTTAACAGTGTCATATCATAAGTATGGCCTGTGGTCACCTTATCTCTGGACAAGAATGGAGTAGGAATGCAGATTCAGGTGTAAAGGATCCTCAAACTGGATGCTACTCTGAACCAAAATGCAAAACGAACAACTTGGACATGTTTCTACTCAAACCCAGAAAGGTACTGTCTTGCAGTCTTCTCCTGTTGCCATGAATATAGCTCAACATTAAAGCCTTTAAAGTTAGATCAGAAATAACCTATTCAGATATTGCTTCTTTCTGTTAGTCACCCGTAACGTTTTAAAACAATAGGTTTACTCGTAATAAAGTTTAAGATATAGCTTCTACTCAGGATTCATACATCTTGTCCAACATGAAAATAATATAATATTTTTAAAGCTGATTCACCTTGCTTCTATGACATTTCTTTTCATTTACTCTAGCTGGATGGAGAAGCTGTTTATCTGATGCATCTTATTTTTACAGATAGTTTTATAGTGTAAATACAATTTATAATCTGAAATATGTTAGGAGTTTTCTTATTTGTTACACAAATGCAAAATACTACCCAAGATTTGTGTGATTTTTATTATGCACACCAATAAAACAATATTTTTTTAATTTCTACAATTTAAAAAAAATAAATAAAACCCAAGAAAACATTTACTTTTTGTTTTGTCTACTTGTAAAATGATTGTTAATTAAGGCACAGTAAAATATTGTTATTAAAACTACTGAGTGCTGTCTTGGGTGAATAACTCCTCTATTAGCCTGGGATCAATGCAAATTAATCCACTCAGCACCATGAAAAGGCTGCTTCTGCTCCTTATGTTGCATCAGAGTAGAAAAAGGTCTGATAAAAAATGGATGAATAGGCAGAACAAATAATTTGTCATACAACTTCCTTTTAGCAGCAGAGAGTAATTAATTTAGATAAATTATATCAAGTGTCCTGCATTTTATATGAGAATTTCATTAAAGTAATGACGCTTTGATTAAGATCCCCTCTAACATGGATTATCTGCAGGAGGAAATTAGCACTTTCATTCCTCTTTTCAACATCCTCTAACAATTCCTGGCTATCCTCTGCTCATAGTCATCGGCCAAAAAATATCTCTGCTTTGACCCCAAGCCTCTGTAGTTTCCGTATCATTACTACTTACATAGTATCACACAACAAGGTACTATGTTGACATCTTTGTAAGATTCCTGCCTAAAGAATTCAGAAATTAAGACCTTTAATAATGTCCAACATCACACAAGCATCCTGTTCAGAATGGTCAGTTTGGATATCACTGTTTCGTACTTTGAATGCTTATACAAAATTAAACTATTGCTGAATCAAGATCTAAAACCTATATCTGGAACTATAACTGTAGAGCAGACGGACTTAAAAATCACAACAGCCTATTTATTTTCTGATTATTTCTCCATTTGATTTCTGTGGTCAATGATAGATTCTCTTGGTATGCAAACAGAAACTTTGAGGTCAACCAATCTCCCTATGCTTGGTATGAAGGTATTTTCATAGCCAGGCTAGAAATACATAAATCTTTATGAAAATAGAGTGAAAAACATTTCAGTCACTTACTGCAAACCTCGTCAGAAGAAAGCCATTCAGTATATGCCACCCAAAATCATAAAGTCAGGTCATCAGATTATTATCTCAAATCCCAGAATGAGACAGCAGCCGACATTATCTACAGCAAAAAGCTGACCTGAAAGGTGAGATCATACATTTTCAGGTGTGACACCTAACTGGGAGAGCTATTAGAGTCCCAAATTAACAGTACTGTCGAGTGAATAATGAAAGCAGATATAGAATACTATTTTAAAGTGTGATAATTTGTAAATAGTTCAAGCTAGTTTTCCAGAGGTCTACCTGAATTTGTTTTTCCCAGACAAAATTTACAGTGGCATTTTCTATCATGAGTCATTGCCATAAGGCAAGAGGTGCCTTTTACATTTATTTTCCTTGCCTCTTGAAAGCAAAATTTACCTCCAGTCAGTGATGTCTGAAAATTAATTTCTTCATAATTCATTTTGTCTTTGTATCTTTTTACTTGATGCTCTTCTGACAAGAAAAAGAACGGATGCTTCAGCAACAGTCAATCTGAGCAGCTGAATTGCCAGCGTCATTTCTACATTGTGGAAATAAACATTTTTCAAGATGGCAGATAAAGCACCGGATAATAGGAAATAATTCAATACAGGAGTAAAAAGCAATGTTTTCAAATTGATTGGATCTTTGGTTCTGGTTTTTGATTTTTTTTTTTTTTTTCCCTCCAGCAGAACAAGAAAAGGCATATGTAAAAAAAAAAAAAAGTTAAAGCTACAGCCTCCTTAAGGAAGTTTTTAATCTCTCAGAAAGATAGAAAGTGTTATTCTTATTCCCTAAATTTTAAAGGGAAAAATAAATTTCAAATGGCCATGAACTGATTTATCAATCTTAATCATTCCAATTTATTGTTGCTCATGTTAGAGGAAAAAAAAAACAACCATGGCATCCAAAATTAGCTGTTCCACCCACTTCTACTTAGCTTTATAAAATAATTTAATTTGCAAATTCTGACATCCATCAGCTAAAAGACAGACCAAAAGGACAGCTAGCCTTGACAAAAACCCTGCCTTCATGGGAGAGGGAAAAACAAACAAACAAACCCCCACAACACTAACAGAACAATAATGTATATCAATCTGATGAGTTAAGGAAAAAAAAAAGAAAACATCCTGCTCCGGTAGAAAAAAAAAAAAAAAACAAAAACCAAAAAGCAAACCAGATTTAACATATCTTATTTACTTAAATAATCACAAGAAATAAGGTTCAAAATTATTGGTCTTTTCTTGCTGTAAAGATCAAAGACCTCAATCATCTAGAGGTACTACTATTGCAATTCACTGCAGAGGCTCGTTTTCTTAGTTTAATATAAATGAAAAGGGAGAGAAGTTAGTTTCTTTCCACTAAAAATTTCTTGGCATTTAAAAAGCAAAACCAAAACACCCACATCTTTGATGCTTCCTAGTATTTTCAGCACCCTCTCTTCAGAATGTAGAGATTTCCAAACCAGATCAAATACATCAGTAGGAAGGAAGCAGTGACACCTGTAAGGTTCTAGCTACTTTTAACTGAGCTAGTTGTTGCATTTGATCCTTATACAAGTCACTCATCTTACAGTACTTATCGTGGAGTTGCAACATTCTCTCTTACTAGCATTATACAAATACTATATGTGCTATACTTACAGGAATCATTCCCATGTCACTTAAAATGAATGAATTTGAGATGAGAACAATTCTGCTAGATCGTTACAAGACAAATTATTACCAACATACTTCTCCCTCTCTCACTGATCCCAAATACAGCTCTCATAAATACTTTTTCTTTTAGAGCTCCTTCAAAGACTCCAAAGACGTTTGTGGGAATACAGTTCTGCAGCGTGTCCTGAAGCTCCTCAGATAAGACTACTATGAGCTAATTCAGATGAGTACATATGACTATGCACACACACTGCAGAAGGATTTTGCTGACGTTTCAAAAATATTAATTGATAGAAACTCCAATATAAGAGATCTAGGGTATTAGAGAACTAGGATGTTATGACCAGAATTTGGACACTTAGCAAACTGAATTGATTTACCCATTTTGCCACTGCTTAATAGAGCAATGGTTTCATGACTAACTAACCTTAATTACAGCTACATTAAAACAGAAAGAAGTATTTTCCCTAATAATATCATCTAGAGAAGCTTCCCTATGGTAACTGTGCCACTGAAGACATGTAAACTTAACAAAAATATTATTGCACTGTCCTATTGTATCCATGCTGCCCACGCTTTCTTGATTTTTTAAATGCAACAAAATTTCTGTAACCTCTACAGCTTTTTGCATTTTTTTCAAATACCAAATATACTCAAATATTCCCCATGCATAGTGTCCCACATACAATATTATTTCATTTTGCATCACAAAACAATTTCTTAGGAAGAAGGTCTGTAGTCCATACCCAGTCCATGCATACAACTCCTAATGAAGATGACAATGGAAGACCAGCATAACAAATAAGAAAACTGTGCAGTGCAGCAAGGTGTGAGATTTGGACCTAACCCAACATATATGTACCTCAATGTATGAGGTGAATGGTTCCTATCAAGAACACACATGTTGATTTAAACACAAAAGAGTAAAGCCAAATGTAAGCCCTTTTTTTAGTCCTAACCTTGGTTTTGATTAGAGCTAGTCAGGAATTTTCTGATAGAAAATTAGCTGAAACTCAAACAAAAACCTTATAAGTTGTTTTGACTGGCAAAGGAAGAAGGAATGGGGGGAAAAAAAAAGAAAAAAGAAAAAAGATTTGAAGATATGGAATTTAAATAAAATCACTATGGCCCATCCATCCCAGAAGAACCAGCAACTGATTGCAAAACTGCCACATCCCAGATGAGCCCTTATCACTGAACACACACATATACACAAAGAGTCTTTCTCTCCTCATGTTTTCACTAAACTTCTGTTACTTGATGTACATGATACTCAGAGAGAAAAGCAGAGAGAAAGAAAAGCACATTTTATCTTGGAACAGTTTGAAATCTTATTTAAAATATGGAAGGAAGTGTAAATACTAAAAAGATCGTTACATTTCCCTAGCCCAAAAACCTTGAGGGTTCCAAGCTTATATAAATGAACCCAAAAACTCAGTTTCCTGTTTTTTCAAAATGTTTTTATTTTCCATTTAGTCTTAATTGTATTATTATTATTTCTAGTTACTTCAAAACGGGGTACCTTCTCTGTACCAATTTCAATTCCCTGCCTTCCTCACCTACTTCTTGTTAAAGCCAATGACATTAAACATCTATTAACATTAAACAAAGATGCTTCCTGTAATGTAATTATTTTTTTTAAATCACAGCAAAGCCTCACTTTTATTTTTGTGTTGGAAATGCACTAGTACTTGGAGTAGCACTAGTACTTTTGAAACATCACTTTTATGGCACAACTCTGCTCCCTCAGGCAATAAAAACTGAAGAAATACCACTTTCCCCCTAGACCAGTCTCAGAAAAGGATTGCACATAATATAAATGTCTGTATTACTCAGGGTTCGTAGTCAGCTTAGTAGACATGGAATTTATATCCGTACATATATACATATATATCTATATCTCTATATCTCAACTGCCACAACATCCTTCTGCCTAAGAGCATAAGGGGATGCATTGTCTTCAAATGTCCATCTTTCCTATTTATAAAGTGAACACAATTCATCCTTGCAGGTTATCCTGGGATGCATCCACAGATCAGCTGCCAGAGGTGAAGACTTCCTCAGAGCACTCTGCTAAATTACTAAGGAAAAAAAAACAAACATGTACCAGTTTCTTACACAGATCGTTTATAGTACAACTTGTTTCTGATGCCTTATCAGCCATCAATTTTTAAAGAACTTTTTTAAAAAAATAATTTAAGCTATTGCTTTACTTGCCTTCACATTCTACGAAAAGATGTTTTGGGAAGAGTTGCTACTAAATATTGAAGACTGAATCACGTATCAGTTAATACACTTGCTGTCTTCTCTAGAGATTGCCAGTGATTGACTAGACTGGTCCTATGCTGTTTCAAAATAAGAATTGACTTTATTTGTCCTTTATGCATAGAGAACTACTGGAGCTTGAAATCACTATACTTATTCTCCATTAAGGCCAAAAATAAAAACTTAACTTGGACATGACAAGTTCCTTCTGCCATTTGTATCTTTCTTCGGGAAAAACAAACAAACAAAAAAACACCTAAGAACCCCTCAAAAACTAAACAAACCCCCCCCCAAAAAACCCCCAAGCCCCCCAGAAAAAAAAAACAAAAAACAAAAAAAACCAAATCAACACAAAAACACTACAAAACAAACAACTGTAATGTTGTCAAGATAAGAGTAGCTTCATTCATCATTAGTTTTCAGTCCACATAGTCAAGCAGACAATGTGACACCATCCAATTGCTCCCAGTCACATTCCACATGCTCTGTGTTGCTCTGCACTGTTCCCCTGGAAGGGGAGCGATACCTTCACCCTGGGAAGCAAATGCAGCAGCTGCATCTGATTCTTGAAGTGAGACTGTCACTATAAATGTCTTGAGCACAGAGTACACTAGGTCTGTTCCAGGAACAAACACTGGGGTTTTAAAGAGTAATATTAAAGCAAGCTGGACCATTGGAAACCCTATTTTAAGTTTACATTCTTATTAATTTGAACTTACACAGAAACAGCAGACTTCAAGGATTAAAAAGCCATTAAAAACTCAATTAGTATTTCTCTACCACCTACGAACATATAAATAGAAAAAAAAAAAAATCACTTGTTGGCCTTCAGTAATCTTTCCATCATCAACATATCATTAAAAACAATTATAAAGTGCATTATAGGACAATCAACCTTTAATTCTTTCTCCAAGTTCACATAGATCCTTCATCAAATACCAGTCTGTAACCTTTCAAAAGGTGAGATCAAATTCATAAAATAGCCAATTTAAAAAAAAGAGAAAGCCAGGCACAGGTGTAGCTCCAGTAGGTCATTCCACACACAAATTATTATCCTCTTTTAACTGCCACAGAAGTAAGTACAAACAAACTCAAAGTTTATTCTCTTTGTGCCAGTAGTCAGCAAGTAACTTTTCATTGCCTGCTTTTAGACAACTGGAAAATTGCACATATACAAGTCTTCATTTACTCAGGCCCAAATCTGATGCAGCTCTAGTGATTTTAAATAGATGCTCCCTACTGAAAACATAGAACCACCCAAAAGCATATTTTGCTTCACAACTTTACATTAGACTTTCTTTTTCTTATTATAAATTTTCTCAATTGTTCTATCTGCATAGCTGTGGTAAAACTCTAACCAGAACTTGCAGCATGTCTGCTCTCTTCTGCCAACCATCTCCAGTGAAGAGACCAGCTATTTGCTCAACCATGTCAAACACTGCAGTGTGTTTGTGACTTGGTCAGAGGACTGCGGGGCCTTTAATTTATACCTACTGTCAAATCATTTTAATAATTGATGAAGATTTGATAACTTATGAAGAAACACTATTAAGGAAAACACCAAATAGTACTTCCTATACGCTATCAAGAGAAAGAAAAGACTGATTATGGAAAAAAACCTAAAAGAAATCTTTAGCTTTCCTCAAAATTACAAAATTAATAGACCAAAATTAATTAAAGAGAGTCTAATAATCTTCACTTACATTGTTTTGAACATGAAAAAGATGTTGATAACTTTCAGCACCTAGCAATACTTTTGACTTTCCCTGTCTTTTGCCAATGCTTTAAAAAAAACCAAAAACAAAAAACACAAGATTTCACATTTTATTTCCCCCAAATTATCTCTCTTTGGCTCAGATGTTTCATGACTTCTTGTTGTTGGCTTTATACAACAGGTACGTTTAAGAAAGACCATGCTAGGGAGATAATACTCTAGTCCTTTGGAAAGAAGAGGTAGAGTATGTTGCTTTGTTTCTCTCAACTGACAAATAGCCTTCTAATAATCTGCTGTTAAAGATGCTATTTTTGACAAATTCTGTAACAAAATAGGAATAAGATTGATCTACAAGGAGTCTTCAGATCATCTATCCCACATACATTTCTATTTATAAAAAGCCGCAGTGTGTCTTCCAACACCTTACAACAAACATGAGGCACCTGACAACAGGTGCAACTATAACAGCCCGCAGCAGAGAGCTGAAGGAAAGGCATTGCCAGGGTCAAGGACCTTGAGGTCGCAAGACTTTTAGGTGAGCTCTAAAAATGTTCCCCTGCCCATGCCACACAGAAAGATAAAACACACCCACAATTATATTAAAACAGAAAAGAAATGCAGTTTGTTAACCTCAGTATGTGCTTTGGGCCGAACTTAGAACTTAAGCCCAGAAACCTGCACACGGTCACACAGAGCACACAACATATCAGTTCCTTAAGTTCTATAAATAGCCTTGCCACAAGCCTAACATTCTTTCTTTCAGTCTCCTATTTTTCTGTTGTTTCAGTCACCGAGACATGATCTGAACTTCAATTCAAACTTCTATATTTCCTTGCCTTAAGTATTCTAAAGCTTGAAGTTAGGGCTGCATTCAGATTGCTATACTTAAAACATTATTAGCAGATTTGCCTAAAATCTAGGTAAGGGAAGTGGAGGAACAGAATAAGTTTCCTAGAGCCACGTAAAAGAAGAGTGAAGGTGCTAAAACACAGAAGGAAAACCATAGCACCCGACATTTTACTTGCCATGCAAAATTACAATAACCTTCTGCAACAAAGCCTCCCACAATGTTTCTTAGTTGTTTCTAACTTGTGCACAGTTGTTTAACTGGCGACATAACTTCAGTCCATTTTACTCAATGCTGTATGAACACAAAGCAATACAGAAGAACTGAAATAGTAGAATTCTGTAGGAGCTGTTTGTAAAGAACAATGTGGAATAAACTTACATTACAAAGGCTATTGAAAAGCTGGTAAATGGGTATATAGCTCCCAAACAGTCAAGCTTTTCACAAGATATAAGTGATAACACAATGGGGGTACTTCAAATGGGTCCACAAGGTAAAACCAAATAGTCTTACTAGATTGTTATGCAAGCAAGTGTTAATCATTTCCACCAAAAGTAACCAACCAAAAAATCAATCACGCCTCTCTTAAAATGTAGATTGTATTATGCAGGCTAAATAGAAGATGCAACTAGACAGTCTTTAAGGAGTCATAGTTGAAGCATTTAGAAACTATTAAAAAGCAAAGGCAAATTCTTCCATAAATTCAGCTGTAGGAGTACCAAATGTATAGACAATTCATAAAGTTAATCACCTTAGTAAATTGTTTATGGCTTACCAGCTTCAGCTGAAACAGTTTTCTACATCTAAGACCACAGTCTCATAAGATAACATCCAGAAGGTGTGGGAGGAAGCTGAGAGGGGTTTTTTAATAGATGTATTTAAGCCCTATCCTTACAGCATCTCTGAAAAATCTTTCCTAATAATGATAGTTAAAAAAAAATCTTCTACTGTCTTTTTTTTTTCTGACCCAAAGTGCCCAGATCCTTCAGATGTATTTAATAAAAACTAATAGATTGCATAAATGAGCCATAATAGTTTTAATTAATTGGTCATTACAGACATATTCTATCACTTACTAGATTACATGGCTTTTTAAAACTATGGAAATAACACTAGTCAACTAATAACCAGACACACCTTCCTGAGAGCCGCCACGCTCAGACATTATCACTAAGGACCTGATTTTTTTTTTTTTTAAACCTACCACATTCATTTATATTGTAAAGAAAACTTTGATATCCAATTACATGAAGTTCTGGCTTATGACAAATGTTAACCAGAGATAGAATAGAGCTCCAGCTTCTTTTTTTCATAGCTGTTGAAGTTTTAAAGTTGCTTCAAACAGAAGCAAGAAGACGACCTGTTTGCAGATCCCCTTCCAACTTCCTCAGCAGTCACATTGACTACCCCCAGCAGCTGTCAGTTTGGCTTTCTGACCTCTAACAGAAAGACCATTCTGAATCCCATTTGCCCTGAATGACTTCATGTGGCCGCAGAAAGACTCATGCTTCCAATGGTGAAAGAAGTTGTATTTTGGATTTATCTTAAAAAAAAAAAAAAAGCTGAGCATAGATCCTTGTCTCACCAGGCCAGAAAGGTTTGCAGGTACTGTTTCCTCACCTCAGAACTTAACTCATTCCTTTCCTTTAGTGTTGGCAATTTCATTTACAGGTGACTGGCATTGAGCAAAAATTAAAGCTTGCATCTGAAAGCAGCAGAAACACCTTCCTGTGTGATCTCATTTAGGTGTTCCTGCTCCAGAAGGGGGATTGGACAAGATTATCTTTTGAGGACACTCCCAATCCCTAACTTTCTGTGATTCTGTAATTTTCATTACAGAAAAACAATCTCTGCCTTCTAGCCTACCATAAGAGAAAATATCAGAACTATAACATCATTTAGACACAGGAAACCACCCTTCAGTGCACAAACACAGAAACCTTTCTTCATAGAAAAAAAATCAAGGGCCATAGCAACTGTCCAACAAGGCAAAGCATAGTCACAGAGAAGAGAATATAGCCCTTGATCTACCAAGTTTTTAGATTTCAAGTGTAAAATGTGTTCAATATATGTACAATAACCTGTAATTCACATTTCCACCAATGTTTTACAGTTGCCTTTCTTAAGAAAGGGAATTCAATTTTCTCATATTTTATACTGCCCATGACCTTCTATAAGATACTTATGCCCAGATCCAACAAAAGATTTATAAATCCCAAATCAGGAACAATTAAACTCATTAGTGCTTCTGTATCATCCTCAGATGCCCAAGACTATCTCAAACTGAATAGTTAGGGTTTAGGTGAAAGAATCACTGCCAAGTCCTCTCACAAACTCAATCACATAAAGACACATTGAAGAAAAAAAGGCACTAACTACCCCTTGGATGTCCCACTAAGACACTACAGAATTCACTGTCTGAATTACAGTGAAATACAGTGACTGCAGCTGGCAGTGATGTCCAACTCTTTTTAAATGACTCCATGGTCTGAGCAATCAACCAGCAGTAACTCAAACTCAAATTAGCTCTTTTCTTCATATAAGAACTTCAAGCTCCTATTTCCTGAAAAGACACCATCACAGTTCAATTTCAATACTAACCATAGATACATTTAGACTACAAAAACAGAGAGGTTCTGTAGTTCCCCAGCCTAAAGTGTGACAGTATTTTCCTCTCAGAGATCTGTATGAAGACTGTTCCACTTACATTTTGCAAGACAGTTCAGCCTCAGAATGATAGAGGCAGTACTAGTGCACGCAGTAAAAGTACATTTTTCTGTGCTTACTAAACTACAAAGAATAATTTTATTTTCATCACTCACAGCCAATGAACTGACTGGATAAGGTAAAGAATAAATAAGTCATTTATATGTTTCAGTGAAAGCAGAATGTATTTTCAAAATACACAGAAGTATTCCCTAAGAAAAAAATATATCCATTGTTTACTAAAAAAACAGCTATTAAGAAAAACTCATTTAAGAACAATTTCAGCTTTAAGTTGCTTAGCATAGAACAAATTGACTGCTGTAGCACACAAGGTAAAGCCTGACCTGATATGTTAGTATTTTCTTTTCCTTGTTTAAGGGGAAAACCAAATTCAGACAGAGGTGATTGTAGATTTGGTCTTCTAGAAAAGCAAATTTCTTAACAGGTTTAT
This sequence comes from Caprimulgus europaeus, assembly GCA_907165065.1. The sequence goes on along the minus strand of OU015531.1, from coordinate 36,808,915 downwards.
TTGGACTTGCCTCTTGAGTCCTTCTCTAGAACACAGTTCATGCCAGAAGTAGATGTTCTGATGTGGAAAAACAAGATTACGAATGTCAAGTTTCACGAACACTTTAATGAAAAATTACCTAGTTGGGCTTGTTAGATCTTTTTCCCTTCAATTGAGCTCTGCATTGGGATAATTCATTGCATAGCTTCTGAAAAAGCTTTTAGTCAGCAGCACTTCTGGTTGCCTTAGGGTAAGAAGCACCTCTTGCCTTCGTCTCCCGTGGAGCTTTAAAACTGGGTCTGATTTCTTTTCATGTGGAGAGCTCCCATCTAACTTTCACTAAAAGCTAGATTAGGGTTAGACCTGAATCTGTGGCTAGGCAAGGAGAAAAAAACACAGGAATGAATGATGTCAGCCTGAGGGAAATTCTAAACAATAATAATACTGCATCATGCAGCTTCCCTTCCTCCTTTCTTAGTGAGCCAGCCTCTGACTCAGAGTTCAGTACACTGCAGAGCTTTGCTATTACATCAGTTCATTTTGTACTCTCATTCAAGGGGTTATCTGTAAGTTTAAAACAAAGTGACCATAGGTTATCACTTGTGTTGCTCTAATGCATGTGAGGAAAAAGTAGGGTGCATTTCTATAACAGTCCATTTAAGAAAACTGCCCCCCTCTTTCTCTCTCAATAGAAGTGACATTTTTGTGCTTGTGCAACAAGCAGCTCAAGGAGCTGATCAGCTGAAAACTAATCACTAGTGAGAAAACTTAAAGTCTTGGTCTAGATCAGTTAAGCCAGCTCACCCTAGGGTCATATGCATGTCAAAGCCAAAAGAAATATTTGGCAAGGAAAGTGGACCTGCAACCACACAAAATTAAAATTGGCTTAAAGCACCGCAGGTCCATACTGTCAGATTCCCTTTGCTTTGCCTAGTTCAACTGAAGATTCATGATGCAAGTGATCAGATTATTAGATGCTGATTTAATTCCAGAATTATAACCTAATTTTATCTCAAAATGAAATCAGGCCCATGTTTATGCTATTCAGGTTTTAAAATTCTTTAAGTGAAATACTGATACGAGAGCAGGGCTGATGATTTACACCAAAACAGGACTGTTTTCCTTAATCTGAGCTCTGAACTCATCTCCCTGCAGCCACACAAATTGCATTCCCTGTGCTGAACTGAATGGAGTTACTGTTTTGCAGTTTCAAGTCATGGGTTTTTCTCTCACCACCTTCTCTGGTGTATTTGAGTGTTCTGCTGAGATATGCAGCATGAAGAAAATATGTATCTTGTAGAGTATGAACTTAAAAGACAGATTTTGGGGGTCTTGAGGGGTGTCATTGCCATCACGTCATTTATCCCTCCCCCGTGATTGAAAAAAACTATCCACAGATATCAAGTTTTAGATTCAATGAAATCTCCAATCATACTGTCTAAGATTTTAATACTAGTGTAACCCCTTAATACCAAAAAAATGAAATTACTTATATAAGTTCCGTAGCTCAAAAAAGCCAGTAAAGTCTATTTTATTGTAAAATAACATAGACAGGAAATAATTTCTGTATACAGTGTTAATATGTCAGTTCAATCTTGCTTCTCCTAAAATACTCATCACCAGAAGTTCTCCTTCTCTCAGCTTCACCCAGAAAATTATCACATTTTCCAAAGTGTCCTCTAAATTCTAGACCTTTACTATTTTAGGTCCCACTAATAAAGGTTGGAAGATGAATAATGATAATAGAACTGAGAGGGCCCAATTCCTTTTCAACCATCCTCCTATAGATCCACTTATGTATTTGGCTGAGCTGCTAAAGGAAGTTGGTGAAACCACCACAGTTGCATTGTGCCAAACTGGTTTCCAAACTTCTTGAACATCAGGGCCATCTCCATAATGGAAAAAAGTAAGTTAAGACTCCTTTAGTGATCCCACCCTAGTCCTGAAAAGCTAATGGAGGAAGGGTTTAGGTGCTCAGGCAGGAACAGAGCATCATTGCTGCAGCTTTGCTTTCTTGAGCTCACTAAGAAGTGTTGCTCTAACTGTTCTGCGGCTCCTGCCTCACTTCCTCTCAAGCTAATTGCTACACTGAGTCCCGGGGATTAAAAAGTTTTGATGAAATACTGAGGAAAGCAAGTCTTTAAAACTGCAGAATTATTAAAAAAAAAAAAAAAATCAAAAAAAAATCCTGTTTCATCTGCTGCCATCCTCTGTCCCTTCCCCCTAACGCACATGTTCCCACCTGTAGTTTAGAAGGGTTCGTTCAGATTTGCTTCTCCAATGCAGCTCAAGATTGCCACCTACGGGCCTCGGGAACCAAAACGACTCCTCTCAGCCTGAAACTGAAGAAAAATAAGCAAGAAACAGGTTTATTTTCCATACAAATACAGGCCTTTTTTTTTCCCCCCCCCTCACCCCTATCTCAATACTTTGACTCAGAACATTAATTTACAGTTCTCAAGTAGAGTAAAAGTTCAGGGCTGTGTGCTGTGGCACACAGAGATTAAGTGGAGTTGATAGAAATTATTACATTTTCAGTAAGTTCTTCTACATATTCATGCCCCAGCTCTTATCATTTTCTTATAGCTCTAGTAGACTGTGATATGCTCTTGCTTTTTAATTTTTTTATAGTCCATATTTTGGTAATAAAGCAGGAGCTAAAAAACATATCCATAAGGACTCTCATAGACAGCAGAAAAGATTATCATAAAATTGACCGACTCTTTTCCTTCTGAAAGTCAGTTTTTTATTACTACTTTTATCTTGAAGTGACACTGAAATGATTTCTACGAAAAACTATCAGCATGCCTGTCTCTACAGACAAAAACCTATATCCCAGCGCACTCACAGTGAATACCAATTCCACATAATATTATTGAGGAGAAAAAAGCACCAGATTTGCTTTATATATGCTCTGTCTACTTCAAGTGGACATAAGTTTGGAAAAATCTTTTTACTCTTACATTTTTCTCAGTAAGACACTTTAGAAAAAATTGTCAAAGAGATGACCAGTATGCAGCCTGGTAGGAGGTCTATAGGAGTGAAAATGGTCAATTCTACACACATCATACATAAGGAATAGTTAAATACTGAACTCTTTTCTGCTTCAGGGATCAGGCAAGCTGGAGGAAAGGCCCTTAACAGGGTCAATTCCAATCCTTAAGACGAAGAGCTACATTAAGTCGTGGCTTGGAGCATATACTTGGGCTCAAGAAAAACAAACATTACAGGGATACTGATGTCCTCTGCAAACCAAGCACCACAAATGTCAGATTTTCAAAACTCAGCTAACTACATTTAACTCGGTCTTTTTTCTAATTCCTTTTTCACCTTGTATTTTAAACTTCCAAACAACCATTAGAGATGTCAGTAGCTTACCCAAAACACTGAAACCATCCTGCCAGACTTGGTCAGTCAATCAAGGACCAGTGATCCAAGTATAACATGGTCAGTATGATTTTAACATAACAGTTCAAATTCAAGTGTAGTTAAGCATGACATTTTAACCAGATCAGATTAAGCCACTTTAAGAAGGGATAAAGAGCTGCAAATCTAGGTTTTGGGGGGAATTTGCACTGGTTTAATTTGGTGAACTAAAACGAAGGCAACTTTTTCTGGATAGACTGACCTGCCTGCTAGCAGTTAGTGAGAAAGTGGAGAAAAACTCAGTGAGGACTCAGTGAATCTCATCCTACATTACATTTATTCTGATAGCTTGCTCATTTTCAAACAGAGAAATAAACACTAAAAAGAACATGAAAGAGACAGGACTTGCTGAACCCAAAGCTTCAACTGAAATAAATGGTGATGCTGTGCCCTTTTCAAGATCACATCTTAAAACCCTTGGCTGGTCTAGAAATAAATGCAGGGAAGATCTATCTTTAAAAGCAATAGTAAAAGGAGTCTTACCAGCTGCCTAGCAGCCTTTCTTAAACTAGAAAGGCATTGACTGAGTAGTGACAATATCAAGAAAAATCACCAACGTGAAAGCAGGTTGCAAGAAGTTACCTTAAGTTGTTGTGTTTTATTATCAGCCATTGGTTTGTTTATTTCTGGCTGAAAGAAGACTTAACTTATTCCTTTCCTTCCCAAGCCATCATCTACAGCCTCAAGCAGAAAACACTAATCAAATGCATCAAGCAGAAATAAGGTGAAAGAGAAGCATTGAGTGATAGTTACTAGCAACTGCAAACAGAGATCACAAACTAAATTATTAGGAGACAAACCTGATCCGAGTCAGACACACAAATAATGGAACGAAGTAGTGGTAGGCAGAAATCCCATCTCACAGACATCATAGCAGATGGACCAAACTAATGACAGCACAGAGCTCTGAAACTGGAAGAGTAATGATACTTTGCTTGATTTCTCAAAGTAGAGAATTTTTATTTTTTTTAAAGGTGATGGCAAGAGACTTTTTTAACTGAAAAGGAGAAATAATGAAGGATCTCCAAACTGCAAACTCTGTACCTTTAACAAGCAAGCAAGTTACCTTATGAGAAGAGAAGGAAACATTAGTAGTGTGTTTTCTAGTAAAGAGACCAAAGTATGCAAGAGTTTGAAAATAGGTTGCATTGAAATACCTCTGCTTATGCCCAAATATTACCTGGGACCAGGTTTTCTTTATGCTCATCATGAATAGATGATTCTGTCTAAGTTCAAAGGGAATACATACTCCAGACTGTTTGTGAATATCTAACAGAAAAGCCCAGAACTTTGCATCTACATCAGCTGCAGTCTCACAGCACAGCCTCTAATTAACAGTTGTCATCATACATTCATGCTTCATCCTATAAACTAGAGCTAAGAAGCTCTAGCCAACCACTGAAATCTGTGGTTAGTGTTTAACCATTACAGCAATTTAAACTATTTCTATTTCCTAATATTCACCAGGAAAAGCCTCTATAAAGTATCCAGGAATGGCAGAAACACAGGGTGAGACACAGTCTACATAATAATACTTTGACAAAAGTACCATCTTAGTCAGTACTCCTCTCAAACTAGGTAGTACCCAAATATTTTCTGTAAATCTATCTTACAAAATAATGCACAAACAGCAAATTAATTTCTTCTACGTTTCTCCTTTTGCCAGGAAGGAAGCAAAAATCCTCCTCCCCCCTCATCCTCAGCCTGCCGCACAGCTCTATTTCTACTTTTCTTTTAGAGTATCAAGGACCTTTGCTCTTTTCTCAAGAGCCATAGCTGGAAATAATGGGCAGGGATCAAGGGCTACAGCAGTTAGTTACAGCTGATAAAGCATTTCCATGAATGTCAAAATCTGTGAAATGCCTGTGTTGCCTTATTCACAAAGGGTGCATAACACAGATTTATGAACTTTGTGGTCCCAAGAGATGATCTCACTCACCTCTCCTTGAGAATTGCTTTCATTTTCCCTCAGCATTAGCTTGATTGGACTCTCTCCCTCTTCCTATGACCATCTGCTCCCTCTATCTTAGACTGCAAAATACAGAGGGGAAAATCCTAAGAAATCAGGTAACCCTTCCTCCCAGGTAGCCAGCTGCCTCTTCATCTTCACACCCAATGCTTTTGATTATCACTGTTTTTCTTGAAATGTATTGATCTTCCTGCTCAGCTCAAGTTTCCAGGGAATAAATATTCCATAAAAGTATTTCCATCAAAAAATTTCCACCCACCTCCTAATAAGAACCAGAAGAGAAACTAAGGAAATACTATATTCCATCAAACCAAGTGTTACTTTTATCACATTAGAGGTTTGAACAAAGAGCAGCCTATGATTTGTCATATTCTAGAAGGCCAAACACTTAATACAAACCTCTGTTGTTATTACATGACTTAACACTACTGATATATTAAAACGACATATGTAGCTATCAAGGTCTTTTTGAAGGGATTTTTGTCAGATTTGTAATGTAGTATACAACCCATCATCTTGATACTGAATATCAGGATTAAAGTATGAAGAGATAAGGACATGTTTGCCCTACAGTGTGGAAGTAAGGCAGGAATTTGATATCATAAGAAATTATATTGATGGATCTCTGTTTTTCTACACCCTTTACAAAAAGAATCAGAACATGATTGTTTTCAAAAAGCAGGCTAAGCTGGCAAGGTTTTCTCCTTATTACTCAGGCACAGTGAGACTAGCTGCAGGCCCACAGGGACTGACATTCAAATCAGTACTGGAGTTACTGGATGGTACCATGTGTTCCCTTCACACCACAGTCAGTTTCCAGAGTTAGCAAAAAGGAGACAAGCAAGCAAGGATGCCATCCTGTCCTTTTAATTGGGAAAAGGACGTGCTAGATGAGCATCATTAGGTAATTCCCAACACAAAGCAAAGGGAATGCACTACTACCAACTCATAACAGTTACTCTGTCCTTCACAGAAAACTGTGTGTGTCTAAACAGAGAAATCTAAACTAACAAGTAAAGATTTTAAAAGGTGCTTAAACTTTGAGAGATATTGAACACTGTGTTCTTTCAAAGGGTGGTTATAAAATAACTTTAAGTGTCACAGTAGAATGAACAATAAGAAGCCCAAAATTTCTGTGGAACAACCATATCAAAAGCATATGAATGGAGATTGCTAACGTGCAGGTGGGTGGGAAGTTCAGTTAAAAATGTATACCCTTTAGTTGTATCTTTGGGATGCTGCCAGAAGATCCAGTCATTGCATTGCTTCTGATGACAGACATCTTTAAAGTCACCCAGTGAACAAAGCAGACTCCTTTGGGTAGCTTCCTCAAAAAAACCCAACATTGATTTCACAAGATGTTTATGGAAATGACGGAGAAAAACTGTGTAAGCAGGGGCAATGACCACTTGTAGAGAAGACAGCCTGGACCACATGACCCTGCTGCTGCAGCTAGATATAGAAGAGTGAGGTAGTTATGGAATGAGAACCTCTGCTTGTATTGACAGTTGTATAATTTAATTGTTTTGCAGTTCAGATTGGTATTGCTGTTCTGTGTAACACCACTTCTTTAAATTGTCTTTCTGTAGAACCACGGAACCCTCTCAAGTTGGAAGGAGCCCATAAAGATCCTCAAGCCCAACTCCCTGCTCCTCACAGGACTACCTAAAATCATATGACTAAGATCATTATGCAGATGCATCTTGAACTCTGACAGGCTTGGGGAGCCTGTTCCAGTGATCAACCACACTCTCAGTGAAGAGCCTTTTCCTAACATCCAATCTGAACTTCCACAATGCAGCTTTATTCCATTTCCGCGTGTCCTATTGCTGGTCACCAGCACATCCCCCTCCACTGCCTCCCTTGAAGCAATTGTAGACTGCAATGAAGTGACTCCTGAGCCTTCTCTTCTCCAAGCTGAACAAGGCAAGTCACCTGAGCCTTTCCTCCTAAGTCTTACCCTCCAGACCTTTCATCATCTTGGTCACCCTTCTCTGGATACACTCTAATACTTTGATATCCTCTTTATACTGAGATGCCCAAAACTGCACACAGTACTTGAAGTGGGGCCACACCAGTGCAGTGTAGATTGTCACACTCTACACATTATAATACTACTACATTATGTTATAATAATGCTACATTACTTCTGCGTTCTTACGGGAAAACATCCCACCTTCAAGATACATCAGCTTCCACTATATAAAAGAAAGTTGTAATATATCAAATTCAGAAAAAAAAGCCACACTATTAGGACACTTACAGCCACATCTTCTAGACAACCTGCAAAATTTGTAACAAGGCCCAAAAGGCACAGATGTCTTCCTAAAATGACATTCAAGCAAAACTTCTCATAATGTTAGGTTTGATCATAATGAATGCTTTCTGGCACTGCAGGCTGAAAAATGCAAATTACATTAACAAATTCTGAGTCAAATTGACCTCAGCTACATGGCTGGAAGTGCAGACTAACCCTGGCTACACATACAAATTACTCCTAAGTATCAAAGTCTACCACACGTTCCAAGAAAGGGGAGCTGATCAGCAATAAGCCATTCATTCTACAACAGAGGACAAGTGATAGACATCATGAGAACATTTGTTTTGCTGCAGTGTATTTTCTTGCAACCATTCTATCTGTTCTCCTAGATTCTATTAATCTAAATACCATGACAGTCTTGTAGCCTTGTACTGACAAAATCATTTCTACCACATCAGCATTTCTATTTAATGTATTTTTAATTCAGAGTATAATATGAAATCATTTGGGAAAGTCATGCTCAGCTTTAATATTTTCTGTGAATAATTAGCAACTTGGCAACAAAGGATACGCTCTCTCTCTGGATTGATATTCCAGCATCAAGATATCTGCATTTTCACTAAGGGGCTTAGTAATACTTTGTTCACTGCATTTCTGCTTTTGCAAGCTAAAAATGGAAGTGAAGTTTCAAGGAAGAATCCAGGTCTGGTTTTCTTTTAACCATGCTCATTTACCAGTGTAGCAGATTTATTTGTCTTCCTGAAAAGTAGCATTCCTGTCATCCAACTATAATAATAATCCTGACACAGAGAGAGCCAGAAACAGCTACCAGGTGCCAAAGTTAAGTTTATAGAAAGCATTCAGAAAACTGCTGCTCATTTTAGGTCAGTGTGCAGGCAACTGCAGTTCTATGAAAAGCAGCTACTCTTCTCAGACATCACCAAGGCACAGCTTGGTACAGCTTTCAGTGCGTGTCAAATACTTTTGGCATATTTGAATGGCACCTATGAAGACTTGCAGTGCTGTCCAGCAGTACAGAATTTGACATCCATGAGCTCCAACATAGATATCAGAAATAGCAGCAGTTTATTGCTGGTGCACAACTACCTATTAGGGGGTGCAGCAAGGAATCACCATTTTGTACATACACAGGAGGGAGGTATTATCCATGTCTTCTTTTTGAAGAAGTTGTTCACAAGTGACCTTTGTCTGGACACAATCCAGTTGTGATGCTTTCACCATTACACTGCGAGTTTGAGACTTTGAAAAGCCTAGAATTGTCACTGAAAATAACAGAGGTGACGCAGAGCAGGAGAGAAGGATCAAGTAAGAAATCAAAGTTAAGCAGAGCCATAAGGCTGCCTGGAGTCAGCATCTAAGCTGAAAAACACAAGCTTCTGGTTTTGCCTTCAGTTCATTGAGTAAGTGTCCCTATCTGGAGATCTGGAACTGAAAACAGCTGAGGTGCTGAACTTAAAACTCATTTTCTCTTGATGAACAGCCCTTATATGCTTATTTCCTTTTAAATCAAAGCTGCTATCTGGCAAAACTTAATCCCATATGTCCCTCCAGCTTCTCTGTATACAAGATGTATCAGTGCAGTGTAACAGAAATTATATTTACTGTTTGTTCATAGCAGTAATTAATTCAATTAAATTAACTGAAGGAGAAAATTAAAGGAGAAACACTACTGAAAAGAAGTAATTTAAACTTTCTTCCAGCTCACTCACAAAGTGATACAGAGAAGTTCTTGCACACCTGACTGTCACAGTCCAGGATATCCAGTATGAATCTGGAGAAAACAGTAACTGGCCTTGAATTATCAAAATGGTGACTATCAAGGCCAATGAAACTTTACTCTCAATTTTGCAAAAAGGACAGAAGCAAACTAACTTGTCATTTCTACATCAGGGTTGGCCTGCAGCAATCTAAATAAAGCAAAACAAGAAAAAACACCAAAGGATTGAATTTCTCCTCTGCTGGACCTTGCAAATCAATTGAAAAATGACTTGCATAGGCTTGCATTTGACAGGGGAAAGAGTGGAAAGGAAATTAGACCCTTGTAGGGAAGAATAAAGAATGCCTCTCTAATAAGATGTGGAACAGTAACCACAATAAAGGAACAACAAACACTTTCTCACATTTGTCTGCAACATTAAATTACTTCAGCAAAAGTGAATCTGTAAGCTGTTCAGTTAGGAGCTCTGACCCTCATTTACTGAGAAGATTGCCTTTCCTTCTCAAGTACATGACAACTTCCTGTCCTAACAAGTAATAGAGAAAGGCTGGAATTTGACAGTTCACTTTCACTGCTCCTTACACAGAGCATGGAGTTTGGGCTGAAAAAGAAAACTATGACTCTTGATGCAGATGCTTATACTCTCTTTTTAATTTAAAGTAATGAGATTTCCTTTTTCTTCCTACTGCAACAAGAATAACCTATACCCTCCAGTTTTGTTAGAGAAAATTGCATGAACCACAGTTAAATGATAAAAACATACAAAATTCACATATTTAAGGCAATCAATCCAAGCTTCTCCCAAGTACTTGTGGACAAAAAGGACACATAAAGTTCAAGTGAAGTCTCCGAAGGCTCTCCAACCAGTTCTGAATTTAATACCTCTCACACCTTTAATACATTTTATTATAGTATTCTTTGAGAAATCTGAAATTCCTACTTTGCAGATAGGTCTTATTCTAGAGAAAATATCCCTGGCCTGGAAAACATCAGTTTTGTCATCAGACTGTTACAAAGGCCAAGCCTGAAAATATTCAGTTTACTATTTTCAGAATTTCCTCTTTCCCGAAGAAAACAAATACAGAACCAGTATTGCACAAACACAAGAGGTTACCCCTCGATATCAATAACATGCAGGTTCTAGTCACACAGCCATAGAAGGAAAGTAGTGAAAGCATTTGATGTTGGCTGGTTTGAGTGGGGATTTTGGGGCTTGTGTGTGGGGTTTTATTTTTGTTTGGGTTTTTTCCTCTTTTAAACTCAGAGCCATTTCCTAATTTAATAAAAGCAAATGCATAGCATTCCCTACAACAAGACTACTGAAGATCAGGTACAATTTAAAACAGCTGTCCATACAAAGAAAGCAAAACAGAAAAGAACAAAAATTTGTCTCCAATGCAGGCATAAAGATAGGAAAAATGGGTTTATTTTTTTCTTCCATACTAGAAAGGGATACTTGAAGACACAGTTTCAGGAACATGGGAATGTTATGTACAATGTAAATTGGTAAGCAATTTCTATGTTTAAGAGGTACCAGTTATATGTCTGAGTTTCCACTCCTCCCCTTTGGAAGAAGGCTAAGCTTTGAATAATAATTTCTTAGGCATTTAGAGAACATGAATTCTAAAAATTCCTAAAGGTACTTATAACCTTTCAGATTGCTGTGAGAAATGTCAGGAACACTTCATCCCCCACTGAAATACATTCTTCAGCTAGGATGGAATACACCAACTGCTCAACAGGCAACAAGAAGAGACATGAAAAATAACAATCCAGGAAATTATATTGATACCTGAGGCAATGAGAATGAAATTACCAGAGCTGGAATTTGATCAAGGTACAAAGATGCTACTGTTGGAAAGTGTTTTGTGATTGATAATGGTCTGAGGATCATTCTTTTCAGTACCAGCAACTTGCAAAATGCAGGGCAAGATGAGAGAAGAGACTTACAATTGCAAATGCCAGTATTTACTTGAACAAAAATGGGAAAAGAGCACATTGAATTGGGTTATTGCGACCATCCACATTTATTGTGCAATTCTGAAGTTTAAAGATTACAGGTTATAGGCAAACATCCTTTTTTAGCGTCTCCATATACAAGTACAAAGAAGCAGAATCAAACTTTCCAGTCTCAATTATGGCCTTTAACCCATGCTGGCATAAATTGGTTTAAAAGTATTTAAATGAGAAAAAACTACATAGATATGAAGTACCAACATTAACTCATTTTATATACCACGCTGGTGTTTCTGTAGGTATCTTCCACCCAATGGGAAATGACACATAAAATCAATTTGAAAATAACTAATGGTACAGTGCAAACATGTATGAAAAAGAAAGAACTAATAGCGAGGTGGCTTAACATTGTAGTCCACTTGGCCTTTGCATCAGATGTATGTGAAGATGCAATCTTTGTGAAGTGCTTGAACTGTTTATGTTTTCCTTCTATCCCCAATTTTCTTTTCTAACGGTGCATCAACCACTAATAGAACTGTAAAAAGGTGCTACTATTTTTCCTTCGATTGTTAAAAAGAGAAGCCTATGAAAATGAATTTGTCATGGCCTTTGTGTCTCAAACGGTATTCATCTTAGTACAAGTTAGTCCAAATTTGTCCACTTTTCTTCTACATTCCTCTAATGTTGTCTTCCTACTTCCTCACATTTACACTTTCAAGAATAAAAAAGCCGTCAATCTCTACAGTCTACACTCTACAGCTACTTCTAAGCCTTCAATAATTCTTTATTTTATAGTATTAGCATAAAATACTTTGAATTCAAGGCAAAAATCATGAGAAAAGTTGTATAAAAAAATTAACTTAAAGGTTTGCATTCCCCTCTTTCACAATTTGATGTGTAATGTGGTTGGTTTACGTTGTCTGAAGCACACTTAAGATAAATGCTTTCTAAACATAGTCAGTGACTTTTACAGACCTTTTTGATAAGAAAAGCTGAAAATTTTAACAGTAATGCTTCACTGCTCGGGAATTGTGTTTCAAACTTTGCATAAAATAAGCATGCAAAATCATTCACTCTTCCAATTTCTCTTTCAAATGCCTATGATTACCAGTATGATCAATATTAATCTCAAAGAGCTTAATTTAACATACAGTACCTCCTTTCAGAGCAATGGACTTCACCTAAACTGTAGGTTAAAAGAATAAATCTGGACTGACAATTTAATTTAATTTTTAGCAGTGATTCAATGTAGGATTAAGTTAAGCCTTCAGTGAAATTACTGCAAATTTACACAAGTATCAGATCAAAATTTCATCCAATATCTTTTACTGAAGTCAAATGAAATCTTTTGTTTCCAAAGACAAGTAGTCACACTTACAATCTACAGATTTACTAAGTCAGCGCCTGGTACCTACTTCTGGTACTGTTTTCATTACAATGATCTTTTTACTAAATACATATGTGGGCATACAAATAAGGTATTCAGTTCCTAGGTCAGCAACCAACTTTTGCTCCCTCAACTATTTTCTGCATATGATATACACAAGCCCAAAAAAGAAATGCTTACTGATATAATGTCAGGTATTAATTTTTACAGGCAAATCAGTTTTATCTCCTACTGTACTTACAGCAAAGTTTCAATAACGTACCTTCCAAACACATTCTAATATGTAGAATATTTTCCTAGCTTCTGAGTAGGGATAAGTCCCAAGAGTCTTATTTCTATGAATTCCTTCTCAAATCCCTTTTAATGTCTTAAGTTACTTATTTCTGTAGTTATTAGGAATCGATTTGTACACTTGCCTTACCACCTAGCATTCAGAGCTCTTGAAAGCAAATATAGAATTTTTATTGCATATCCTAGTACTTTCATTGCTGAAATAATGAAACCTTCTATAAGTTATTAATTTCATTGTAAAAGTTTATTACACTACATCTTCCAGAAAAGCCATTCAAAACAAAACTATGCAGTCATTTACCCAATAGAATGAAGCATTAATGCTAATTAGCAAGTTAATGTTCAGTTAGATTTAACAAAAATACTGCTGGGAACTTGAGAAGAGCCACAATACTGATGGCCTTTTATTATTAGAATGATAGCATACAACAACACAAGCTCTGCTACCAACAAGACCTCAGACTATATAAGTGTCCCAAGAACAGCTGACTTTTTGTGAGATTTGAGCTTCCTACAATCCCTATAGCTCCTTGGGGAGCCATGTCAATTATACCATCATCAATGCAAATGGCATTTTAAAGAGTCTCTGCAACAGGCAGAGAATGCTAATACTGATCAGAGGTGCCAGGGTACAGCACATGTTTCCCAAAAGCTCTTTAACCTGTGTGTGTCTATTCAGTTGGTTCTAATCCTATCATTTTTGTGACAGGCCACTGGTGACCTCTCTGCCTTTGTCAGTCAAAAATCAGCCATTAAAAACAACCCATTTTCCAACATCAGAGCAGTGTGGAACGCAGTAGTGGCGGCAAAAAGATAAACTCCTATATAGAACGTGTGATAACGAAGTCTGCTGGCTTTCTTGCTTGATAGGTTATTCTTATTAAGATAAAATGTTTTCAAAAAAACCCTACTCTAAATAGAAAGTTAATAAAAAAAAGGAGTGATGGAGCATGAAAACACTTAATACTGCTATGTGGCATGAGCAGGAAATTAAACTTTGCCTGAAATTTAATTATCACTATTCTCAAAAAAAAAAACCCAAAAAAAACCCACAAAAAAAACCCCTCACCACCTCACATGCTCATTTTCCAATGGCATTTAATCTACACACTCCTGATGCTCCACTCATCACATAATAGGGCTCTTTTGGGAATAGATGCAATAGACACAAAGAGTATAAATGAAGTAGCCACACAAATCAAAAGGAAAATGCAGTATTCTGGAAGCAACTTGCATATCAATTTGAAAACAAATGAGAACCCAGCAAGTTATCCCACCACAAAAACATTAATATATGCAATATATCTACTTCACATTTACATTTTGAGGAAAGACAAAGAAATGCTAAGTTTCCTACGGCTGTGACTGTTGACAAATTTTGATGTCTAACCCAAATGTTAAAGCAATTAGGTTTGCCTTCATCAAAAATTTGTATTGACTGACAAACTAAAGTTTTTTGAATAATGCAGTTCAGTTACCCAGCATTAGAAGTTATTTTCTAAATTACATAAGACCTACTCTTTTTTTTTTTTTTTTCCTCTAAAGGTTGTTTCTAATACTGGTTCACAGACAGACAAAGGTGAAGCCATTTGGTAAACCACACAGATTTGCACAAGAGAAGCAAGAGCAAAAATAGGAATATTTAAAGAAGAAATCAAAGACACAGGTGGAACGAGTATTTAAACCTTCGGTTTTAAGAAAAGTAGAGCGAGGCTTTTGAACCGTGCTGTGTTATGAGGTGTTCAAAGAAACCAAATATCTGATTCCAACATCAGCTTTTTATTAAATGACTGCTGCCTTTTGATGTGAGCTTTAGTCACACTTTGGGGTACCTATAGACTGTTTAGGCTAGAAGAAGGCAGGGGGTAGAGGGGAAGAGAAAAAAGATAGGAACTTAAATTCAAATGTACTCATAGAACAAGCGTCACGTTCAAGATGGAGTGTGAGGTCCCCCCAGTGCCCACATGTTGTTTTGGATTATCTTTATCTTAGTTGTGAAAAACACTAAGAAGTGAGTTCCATTTCAGGGACTATAAAACCTTTAAGGTAACATTGAAGTTCAAAAAAAAAAAAAAAAAAAAAAAAAACAAACCAAAAAAAAAGCACAGGAAGGTGAACTTCCCAAGAGATGTTTTACCTTCTAGAAAGTCATCCCTCTGTGCATGCTCTACAGAATACATTTCCTCACACACTCTCACAATACAGAAAGAACTGCTAATGTGGTCTTTCTCCACTTAACACAACTATTAAGTTTCTATAACTTTCTTGGAAGAGGCTGTAAGCTGCTTTTTTTTTTTATTTTCTAGCAAGCAGAGCTAGTCAGTAAAGTAGATTACTTTAAAACTTCTCATGCCTGTTTAGAACTCAATAGCTCTACATTAGTTTCATAGTTCTTAAAAATACAGTCGCCTTCTGCAAGGAATTCTGTCCTTCTGGAAAACACCACATTTTCCTAACATGAACTGAATAAAACACTATCTTTTGCTTTGATAAGGGCTCCTCCATTTTCAACAGTGAAGTCTGAACAGTGCACGTCAGTACACTCCACTGATCAAACAGCACCAACATCAAGTGCTGTACTTCCCACACAGCAAAAGAAAACTTGCCCTTAACATGAAGTTAGCACAGCACTTTTCCCCTGCCCTCCTCCCTCCAAAAGTAAATTCTCCATCTCCTTTGGCACACACTTACTGCTCAACTGACCAATTTATATATCAAAATAAGACATTAGTCTCATGCACAGCATGACAGCAATGGTTACTGTTGGTGGTGTTGCACACCTCCAGTTTTCACTTTGATGCTCAGTTGAAGAAATATGCTCAGGTGGCATCAGGTGGACCCTCCCATCCCACAGCTCCTTTCTGTGCCTGTGGAGATGGAACCACAAGAGCTCCACAGGCAGCTCAAGTCAGCAGTAGTGTTCCCAACTGCTGTCCAAGCACAACCACGTAAAACAAAACCTGCTCTGTCAGACACGCAGCAGCATCCGCAATATTCCCTGGCTGAAAGCTCTCACACATTCAAGAGCATTCTGTGGCAACTCTGGGCACACAGATCCCTTCCGAGCAATTAGGTTCACTGGTTTATAGGTTTCTATACCTTAGAGAAATATTTTTGTTCCCACACAAAGGATTTTATCAGAATATCACACCACTCATTAAAGAACCAGTTTTATGTAGATGCACCAAACATTTGATGTCACCAAATGCAAGTTAATTTGGGGAGTTTTTACAGTGTCTACATAATATTTCTAAAGGAGTTTAGTCTGTTCACCGGGATTTAGCTGTAAATAAAGAAAATGGGCTGCAGCTGTACACAGCTCTGCAGGCTGTATTACTGTCTTAATAAACATGGAAGAATTTATTCCACAATCATACCCATTTTTCAAAAAACAAAGAATAAAAACTTTACCAGAAACCATGTGAACTGAACTTTTCAAGTCCATTATGGAACAAGACTCTCTACTGCAGATAGTTTATTTTAAATTAGCTTTTAAACAAGTGAGACAACCTCTATTTTTAATTTGGTATTTCGGTAAACGTTTCCATTGATCTCAGTTTTCCAAGTACACTTGAAAGCTTCTAAGTAACAGCAGTAGGCTGATTTTTAATTTTGCTTTCACACCACTTGAGTGAATTCAAATTCTATGAGGCAAAATGATATTTAGCAGCAAATGACACAAGATGCCACTTGGCATCATATTCTGATTTTTAAGCAGAAGCTGTTGGAAGATTTAAAATTATTTCTTTGTCTTACTCTACCATATCTGAAATATAGGTCTAATTTGTTAACAAATACAATACCAGAGAGATGAAGTCAGCATATTAAAACCTTCTTTTTCTGAAGATTAGGACACTGATTACATTAATCTGGGAAAAGTTCAAAATATTACAAGGTAATATGTCTGAACATTAAGATCTATTGCATGGTCAATAAAAACTACAGACAAGTAGAGTTTCTACAGTTCAGTGACTTACAATGGTCAGTTTAGTAGTTACACACATTTATAGTGTAGTACAAACTCAAAGCAGAATTTGATCAACCTATGTTTATATCTGGAACACCATTTAAATCAGTATATTTGACTTTGCTTTGTCTAGCCCGCATAAACACTTATCCTATCTCAGCTGAGCTGCAGTACCACTGAGTACTATGAATATTATTTTCATGCGTCCCTCACCCACACCCCATCTTCCACTATTCTTTGTTATCCTTGCTTTCATCTCGGAGGAAATTGCAATACAAATGACAAAGTCACTAATAGCTTTACTCCTGCTTCCAGACTGTGCAAAATGCTGCACAAAGCAGAACAAGTCAATCAGGCATGCGGAATACTTTCAGGAGGACTATACAGCCCTTTAACAATCATCAGCTAAACTCCTGAACAAACAGTTTCAGATACATTATCCCTGTGGTCATTGAATTCCACAAGATCCAGAAGCAAAATTAGTAATGAAGCATACACAAAGAACAACTTTTCTGCTGGGGGGTTCCTCACCAAGTTGGAGAGTACACAACCAGCCTTAGTGAACAGATTAATGGGATTTAATGCTTTAAAGCAGCACTAGTTCTTACTTACATTTACTTGTAGTAATCAAGAAGCCTATCAGGAAGAGAAAAGAAAAGAACAGGGCAGTGATAACATGCCTCCCAGTCTTCCATCCTTCCAGGATCCATTCAGTAGCACTATCTCTTGAAATTCACACATAATACAGCGGTCAAGGGTTGGAGTTTTTCACATCTATATTTGACCAACATAGACTTCATATCATTAAAGTTGATACATTTAAAAAACAGTAATGGAATTTGGTTCTGCAGATCCAGAAGGACCCAGTATTAGTAAATTCTTCTGTTTTATCACCAGGTATGTAGAAAAGACCATTGAAACCTCTACTTGATAAGTGTCCAAATAGGCTAGAGTTTAATCCAAGCTCCCCATGACTCTTAGTAGAGCACATGAGCTGCTGATGGTAGGGAGTCTCTCCTTGTGAGTTCTGACCAGAAGCAACATCTTGGCCTTTTCACATTAAGCTTTTGTTGAAATTATCCTATCCTAAGAAGAGTTATTTTGCCAAAAATTTATTCATCAGCTCTCACTCACCAATGACACAGTTTCATAAAGTTCATAAAGGCAGACTTTTTTTTTGCTGTTGCTGTTCCATACAGCTTCAGTAAGAATACCCCTATTTCACTCAAACAGCTCAAGACTTACTAGCATGCCTTCACACAATCACCTACTAATTCACCACACCCATTTGAACATAATGCATTTTCACATTAATGACTAAGAAATAAGAGCCTGGCAATTGCTGTTTGTATATACAAAAAACCAAGATTTATATATGTGATAGCTAACAAAAATGTAAAGAAGCATAGATTTAAAAGTTTAAACATCACTAAACGAGCAGAAGGAACCAAAACTGACAGTCAGTTTGGACTGGCCAAATACCTCTTCATTTGTGGTTCAAAGTTATAGAGCTATTATGGTTCAGGTCTCTGGAAGTATCCAGATCAGATATTGCAGTAAAGCACTGACTCACAAAAATAAAGCAAAAACCAAGTAAAACTAAAAAATCCCCTGTGCTTACAAGTGATTGGGGTCCCATTGCAACTCAGGTCCCCGAGGTATGAAACAGGAGCTGCTTTTTATTTAGAAGAACCCCAAAGTTACACTGAAATGCTTACTGTCTGCATCAAAAACCATCACCCTGCTGCTTTGCATTCAGAAGAGGCAAAAGAGTATTCATCTATTCAAAGGTCTGTCCAAGAGTACTGAGGAGAAGTCTCTCAGGTACATCTCCTGTAATTACTTCTTTTGAACACTAACCAGAAAGCCTGGCTCAGACACAGTGTGCTGAACAGGACACTGAAGAGAGACCTGGAATAACTGCAGAGGGGAACAAGTGCAAAACAATCTCCCTGTGATTAAATATTCAGTCACTTTATAGCAAGGGCCTGCCTGCTTCTGTCTCTCAGGGAAAATCCTATGAAGATCACAGTTTTTAAACTAACAAACAGCACACTTAAGTTTTATCATTTTTTCACAGAACAACATCAAAAAGACACAAACAAAACATTGCCACACATGCACTTTACAGAACTCATGCCAGAGGGAGCTCTCAAATGTTACATTTGAAAGTGCTAAAATGACTGTTCAAAGAAACAAAGCAAAGCAACAGAGGCACAGTGGGTGAGCAGGCAAGTACAGACTGACTCTGGAAAATAGCCAGCAGTGGAGCTGGGCAGAAACCCAGTATTTCATGATACTCCTACTCTGACTTCTGCCTCCAAAGACTTTGTCCTCAGTCCAACTCCCTCTGCTGCCAGCCGTTCCTCTGATTTCAGCAAAAGGCTGATTAGGCCTCAGGGCTTAAGTTTCAGACATGCTGGATGCGCATTGACTTCAGCTGTCATCGTGAATGCTCAGCAACACGCATCTAGAAGAGCAAGTCCTTAACATGCAAAACAGTTCTGTACTGGTCACATAATCGCCTTACAGAAGTCACAGAAGCATAAAACTATTTTAAACACTGAAGACAGCCCCGAGAAGCACAGTGACGGAGAAAACTTTAACAGAACACTCAAGAAAACTAAGCACAGACTGTAGTCTTACAGGAGGACAGCCCAAATTTACTGGTTTCTATCAGAGGTTTCAAAAAATAATTACATCAAATAAAGTTATTTTCTATGAACTGAAACACATTATGAATGGGGAGATGGGAATTTCAACATCCTGACTTTACAAGCCAATGTAGTTCTTAATGGCTTGCTGCAAAATCTTTTCCTTTTTTTCCTGGCTTATGGGTAAAATAATTAATGACTTACATTTTCTTCTCCATTCAAAGATGGTTACTTTCTGTTGAAATTCTTGATTTCATTAAAACACACAAGTCACTGATACTTAAAAGGTAGTTCAGCAGTATTTGGTTTGCATATACCCACAATGCAGTGACAAACGTGTTAGTTTTTTCCTTAAAATATTATATTTATTAAATGAGAATTTACATAAAAGTATGTAGGACACCATCTAGAACATGGTAGGCACCATGCAAAGATTTTTTGTTGTTTGTTTTTAAAGCTTTAAAGTACCCCAAAGCACAATTTCTAAGGGGTGAGAGGATAAGCAGAGAGTTCCATTCTCTGGACCTATTAGAAAAAACAGTTCCAATAACTACACTTATTTAAATATGTGATTTCTATGACATGGGCAAACTACTTCAGATTTTCTCAGTGTATCAACAGTTCTCTGTTCAAAGAGTTTTATTTTAAAAGCAAAAAAACCCCCAAAGAAACAAAAAACCCCCCAAACAATCAAATCAACCATAAAACCAAAAAACACCCAATAACCCATCTACATCTTCAATGTAGAGCTTCTTCAAGAGCTCTTCAAAGCTTCTTCAAATACATGGCAGATAAAACTAACACTAGAGGCAATGTAGGCCCACTGATGAATGAGGTGGGTGCCCTGGTGACAGAGGATACAGAGAAGGCAGAGTTACTGAATGCCTTCTTTGCCTCTGTCCACTCTGCCAGAAGCTGTCCTGAGGAGCCCCGGACCCCAGAGGCCCCAGAGGGAGTCAGGACAATAGAGGAGTTTGCCTTGGTTGATAAGGACTGGATCAGGGACCAATTAAGCAATATGGACATCCATAAATCTATGGGTCCAGATGGGATGCACCCACAGGTGTTGGAGGAGCTGGCTGAAGTCATTGCTAGACCACTCTCCATCATCTTTGCTAAGTCGTGGGGGGTGGGAGAGGTGCCTGAGGACTGGAGGAAGGCAAATGTTACTGCAATCTTCAAAAAGGGCAAGAAGGAGGACCCGGGTAACTACAGACCAGTCAGCCTCACCTCCATCCCTGGGAAGGTGATGGAATGACTTATCCTTGGTGCCATCTCTAGGCATATCAAGGATAAGAGGGTCATTAGGGGCAGTCAGCATGGCTTCACCAAGGGGAAGTCATGCTTGACCAACCTTCTAGACTTCTATGAAAACACAACTAGGTGGCTAGATGATGGTAGAGCAGTGGATGTGGTCTATCTTGATTTCAGTAAGGCATTTGACACTGTCTCCCATAGCATCCTCACTGCCAAATGGAGGAAGTGTGGATTAGATGATCAGGTAGTGAGATGGACTGTTAACTGGCTGGTGGGAAGAAGACAGAGAGTGGTGGTCAATGGGACAGAGTCTAGTTGGAGGCCAGTATCTAGTGGAGTCCCTCAACGGTCAGTACTAGGACCAGTATTATTCAATATATTTATTCATCAGCGACCTGGATGAGGGAACAGAGTGCACTGTCAGCAAGTTTGCTGATGACACAAAGCTGGGAGGAGTGGCTGACACGCCAGCAGGCTGTGCTGCCATCCAGAGAGACCTGGACAGGCTGGAGAGTTGGGCAGGAAAAAACTTCATGAAATATAATAAGGGCAAGTGGTTTCCAGTTCCAGTTCCCCAGGTTCCAGTATAGGTCGGAGAATGATCTACCAGAGAGCAGTGTAGGGGAAAGGGATCTGGGAGTCCTGGTGGACAGCAGGATGACCATGAGCCAGCACTGTGCCCTTGTGGCCAGGAAGGCCAATGGCATCCTGGGGTGCATTAGAAGGGCTGTGGTTAGTAGGTCGAGAGAGGTTCTCCTCCCCCTCTACTCTGCCCTGGTGAAGCCCCATCTGGAATATTGTGTCCAGTTCTGGGCCCCACAGTTCAAGAAGGACAGGGAACTGCTTGAGAGAGTCCAGCACAGAGCCACCAAGATGTTAAGGGAGTGGAGCATCTCCCTTATGAGGAAAGGCTGAGGGAGCTGGGCCTCTTTAGCTTGGAGAAAAGGAGGCTGAGGGGTGACCTCATTAATGTTTATAAATATGTAAAGGGTGAATGTCAGGAGGATGGAGCCAGGCTCTTCGCAGTGATGTCCAATGGTAGGACAAGGGGCAGTGGGTGTAAGCTGGAACACAGGAGGTTCCACTTAAACTTGAGAAGAAACTTCTTTACTGTGAGGGTGACAGAGCACTGGAACAGGCTGCCCTGGGAGGTTGTGGAGTCTCCTTCTCTGGAGACATTCAACACCCACCTCGACACCTTTCTGTGTGATCTCATCTAGGTGTTCCTGCTCTGGCAGGGGGATTGGACTAGATGATCTTTCGAGGTCCCTTCCAATCCCTAACATTCTGTGATCTTCCTTTCTAAATCCCTTTGTCTTGCCCATCAAGAACAGCCTTTTTAATTACAAACTAAATGCTGCATGGAGTTATACCATAGAAGCTCTCTGAAGTACTTTATGAAATCTGCAGGCTTTCAGTGCTCAGAAACGTACCAAGTTAGAGTGACTCACTTCATTAATTATGAAAATCCACAGACTAGGATATAGGTACAAGGATTGCCAAGTAGAAACACTATTTTTAAAAACAAACAAAGCATGTTTCTGTTGAGACATACTAAGGATTCAAGGATTCACAAAAAAAAAAAAAAAAAGCTGCCATTTTACTTCACTTACAGTCAAGTTTTGACTACTTACCAGCTAATAAAGATGGGAATTCTTGCATTATGTCTAGTCAGTGCCTGGTACAGTGATGACTACAGTTAGTATTAGAAGGATGGGACTGCAGACATAAGTATCATCGTTGCTGGCTGGACCCTGGGACATTCATGCACAAGGAAGAACTGAATACAAGTGTCCAAAATGGTTTCACTTCAGTAAACTCTTATTATCTACAGTCAATTTACCTGGTTACAAACTGTGAATTTACTTGGTTACAAACTCTGTGCCATCAGTGCGCTGACATGCTGCTGCTGCTGAGCAGACAAGCAGCAATACCAATTTTGAGTAAAGCTCTAGGTGAAAGGAAATAAAAAGGCAGAGCTAAAATGCTTTGGCAAAGCAGAAATCCTTGTCACATTCCCAGGAGCAGAGTGGGCCTGCACTACCATGCAAAGTGGCTCTTGATTGAGGCATATGGGTCCATGCAGATTTATCAGCATAAAAAACACTGGAAATCACAAGTTTAGGCAGAAGGTTGAAAAGAAGTCTTGGACCAGGAGGGCAAAGGTGGCTGATAGCATACCACTTTGGCTACTTAGTCCTGCCAGAAACAGGGAAACAGACAGCTAGCACCACAGGACCCAAGAAAATACACATTAGATTGTCTGTGGATTACATTCATTAAAATCCCTCAGATTATTTCTCTTAGCCAGTTTTTCCACCTTATTCCTTATATGATAATTTTTGAGATATTAGTTGTTACTAAGTTTATGGAAGTAGCTGTTAATTTTGTCTTTCATTCTGTTTAATGTTTCAGAATACTTCCTAACAAAATAAATTCTTTTTTCTACAAGACAAGCTAAAAACACATTTTATCTGTTTATCTACTGGGATAAGGAAAACAGATATTGGTAATTAATTTCTTTTTTTTCTCTCCCCTCAAGAGGAACTGGGACACTCAATGGGCGAGCACAGAAAGGAAGAAAAGCAAAAACTCCTTCCAGCAGGCGGCAGGCCTTTATCTCATGACAGTGATTACAAAGACAGCCTCTACATGTCTCCTTCTGTCAATCTCAAGAAATCAAATTAAAGCAGATGCAAGAAAAGCAGAGGCTAGAGAATACAAAACTTTAAAGATGTTCAATACTAAAAGAAAAAAGAAACTGCAGACAGAGTAACTGAATAAAGCATAGCTTCTCATGTCATCAGCCAACATTAAAGGCTTTATTGATATATATTTTTATAATCTGACATTAGTTTAAAATAACATTTTCAAACAATAGTTCTTTCCTATTGATTTTCTGTGCAATCCATTACAATGAATACTATCACCTTTGAGTCAGCTACAGAGTTTTAACCTTCCAAGATGTCTGGGAACACAAATGTGACAGTTTTCCCGAGCAGCATTGATTGTCATGTATTTTAAGTTATCCTGAATGTGAACACCAGGAAAATAGCTTCTAGATGCATAATATATAAGCTTGTTTACAAAAAACAAGGAACAAATGGAAAAAGGAGCAGCGACACAGATGAAACTGATAGAAATAACTAATTTTGTTGAGATAGAAAATGACAAAGAAATTTGACCTTATTTCATCCTTTATTTAGAGGCAGAATTTGATAGACAGCCTTTTAATTTGCAAATTGTGTTTCCCAGAGATAATGAAGAGCAACCAAAATGACAATAAAGAATATTGTCCCTTGTTTCTGAGCCCACAGCACACTGTCAGAACTCCAAAACGCAGGCTTCCCTCCCACAAATCTGCACTGCACATGCAACATGATACAAGGTTTACTGGCCACTAGGTGTATTCACAAACCTCATGATAAATGTTAAATAGAAGGTTTGCAAGCAAAACACTACCTTAATCATGGTAATCACAAGATCTAGCCAAACTGCCAGTAAGCTGACCAATCACTTTTCCTCACCTCAGTTCAAAGAAAAACTCTTGTGCACGCCTAAGTTGCCTAACTTTCCTAGTTTCTCCATGTTTGCCGTAGTTCCTTGGACCTATACTTGTGCTACGTTCTGACCAGCTGCTAGTTTGGTGAAATACTACCAGGAAGACCCTCCCAAGCAAAGATAAGGATAAAGTATTTCAGTTTTAACCTGACAAACCACACTATGTTACAATGTAAGAAACATCTCGTCAGGACTGGGTAAATATTAAACTAATTAATTTAGGTTCTGTTTCAGCTGTCTTGACAATTTACAGCTGGTGTGCTTAATGAAGCACAAATTCTCCAGGCAGACACAAAGCTCAGTAAAACAGAGGAGGGACATTTTCCCTGTCTACTTTTTCAGAAAAGACTCCCACACTCCTGTCAGTGACCACTCTGTCCTAACCATGCATGGACATACCAGTCAAAGGAACAAGTCAGTCCCTCCTGGCTCCAGTGCACATGTGGCAGACTGTGCCTCGCACACTACTTAGGCACAAGAAGTGTCCAGCCAGGACGCTATAACCTACACATTCCTTGTAAAGTGAAGGTCTATACAGAGTCTGAAGACACACAGGCACCAAAATGACAGTTTCAGAACAAAAGGTACATTTGTCCCAATAAGTTCCCACATAAGAGTGCAAAGTTCAATTAAAAAGTGACACTTGCATGGTGAATGCAGCAGCCACACATTACAGCACAACACGTAGCCTGCAGTTACCCCTTTCACAGAATTACATAGTGGTTGAGGTTGGAAGGATCTCTGAAGGTCATCTAGTCCAATTCCCTCCTCAAGCAGGGACTTCCTATAGCACATGAACCAGGATTTTGTCCAGATGTTTTTTTAATAACCCCAGAGAGTGAGATTCCACAACTTCTCTGAGCAACCTGTTCCAGTGCTCAGTCACCCTCTCAGTAAAGAAGTTCTTCCTTATGTTCAGGTGGAACTTCCTATGCTGCAGTTCATGCCTGTTGCCTCTCATCCTATTGTTGGGTGCCAATGAGAAGAGTCTGGCCCCATCCTCTAGATACTCTTCCTTTAGATATTTATAATCAGATCCCCTCTGAGTCATCTTTTCTCCAGGCTGAACAGGCTCAGCTCCCTCAGCCTTTCCTCATATGAAACATGCTCCAGTCCTTTAATCATCTTCGTCGACCTTTGCTGGACACACTCCAGGAGTTCCAGGTCCTTCCTGTACTGGGAAGCCCAGAACTGCACACAGTACTCCAGGTGGGGCCTCACCAGGGCTGAGTAGTGGGGGAGGAGAACCTCTCTCGACCTACTGGCAAAACTCTTCCTAATACAACCCAGGATACCCTTAGCCTTCCTGGCCACAAGAGCACACTGCTGGCTCATATTTAACTTGTTGTCCACCAGGACTCCCAGGTCCTTCTCCACAGGGCTGCCTTCCAGGAGGTCAGTCTCCAACCTGTACTGGTGCCTGGGGTTATTCCTTCCCATATGCAGGACCCTGCACTTTCCCTTGTTGAACCTTATGTGGTTCCTCTCTGCCTGTTGAGGTCCCTCTGAATTGCAGTGCAGCCACCTGGTGTATCCGACACTTGTCCCAGTTTAGTATTATCAGCAAATTTGCTGAGGAGGCACACTGTTCCTTCATCTGAGTCACTGATGAATAGGCTGAATAACACTGGACCTAGTACTGACCCCTGGGAGACACCACTAGATACAGGCCTCCAACTTGATTCCACACCACCAATGACAACAGTCAGAGCTCTGCCATTCAGCCAGTTCTCAATTGACGTCATCATCCAACCATCAAGTCCATGCTTCTTGAGTTTGCCAATGAGGATGTCATGGGAGACAGTATCAAAAGCCTTGCTCAAGTCCAAGTATAAAACATCCACTGCACTCCCCTCATCTATCCAGCCAGTTATCCTGTCATAGAAGGCAATCGGGTTAGTTATGCATGATTACCCTTCAGTGAATCCAGACCCTCCCCCAATGTTTTCCTCATCCCATCAAAAGTTTGCTGCCTATATACATTTGAAAACCTGTTTTTATATTTGCCAGATTGTTCTTATTCAGATTTAATTTTGATTCCTAACTCTATCCATTCCATTGCTTAGTAAAAATTACGTGCAAGCAAAGCTAATACACTTTTTTTTCTCTTCAACCTAAAATAAAAGCTTTGCCTAACACTTAACAGTCAGAACAGAACTCTGGTTTGTGCTCTCTAGCACACCAAAGCTGGCAAATCTGCTTTACCACATTTCATCATCCAGAGATTAGACACACACCCTTCACATTGCTCAGGCAAAGCTTTCGGGAAGCTCTCATAATCTGCACTGGTGTTAGCAGGCACACAAATACAAATACCCCCCCACTGACAAGCCAGCAGCAGTTGTACTCCCATGGAGTTACTCCTTCCACCTCATCTAATAGATCTACAGAGTCTCCTGCAGAAAGACCTCGATCCACTGTTCCGCATGATTACAGGCTTGCAGTTTCCAGACTCAGCGAAGCACAAGCACAACAAGCTTCTGTAAAGCTGAGCAGACACAGAGAACAAACAAAACCAGATTGGACATCATATCAGCAGTTTCTTAAAACCATAATACCCAATTACGTAATTAATTCTATTATCCAGTCCACTAGGCCAGTCCTTGTGCCACCTCAGCAAGATACTTGTCCAGTTATAATCTCATCTTCACTGCTATATTAACTGTCCCAAAAATAATGTCACTAGATACCATATCAAAAGGTCCTCAACTGGTAGAGAAGCATGTTTCAGAAGACAACGCTCATTAAGGCATCTGCACCAACATATATTGATCTCTCACAAATTTTATGTCACTCAATATTGAAAGCCTATTAAAAAAATATGACAGGTCTCACGTTAAGGCAGAGGGAGGGGTAATTATTCATCTGATACTTTCACAACTGCTGCTGCAAAGCAATCACATGAGGATGCAACAGTTAGAAGCACATGATTTAAGTACATAAAAATATATTTGAATTGTATTGAACTAAACAGCAAAATTAAACATTTTTTATGGAAAAGAATCCTTCAGTAGAAGTTAATTTTAATTCCTGTAAAACTCGACCATCTCCTGAAAACCTGTAAAACTTTAAATGTAGATTTGCCAACTCTACTTGTCAAGTGATAGCATTTTCTTCCCTTCAGCAAGTTGTCCTGCTTTTCTTTGGAACTTGAAAATCATTCTAGTGGGAGGTTAAGTTGAAAGTCCTCTTTATAAAAATATCTCCCTTCACAGTCTTTTCGGTATTTCTCAGCTCTGAATTTATAAAAGTAATTCCACAACACATTCACTGAAACACCTAATATAAATATACCAAAGCTCACAGTTTTTAATGAGTGTTACATTAAACATGAATAAGGATATACAAATCATGTGCCACTACTGCCCTCATTCGGGAGAAGTTGGAATCTGACATTCCCCTGAAACTCCAGTTTTCCGCACAATTATTTTTATTACTCGCTTTGTTATTATAGATCTGAGCATGTGTGCTGTCATGTACATTTGCTTTCAACTTGAATTGTCCTCTCCCAACAAGAGGGATTTCTATTACATCCCTGAGCAAGACAGGGAGAAAGCCTGCCAGTGCACTAAAACAAGAATAAACCAAGAAACCCACAGCACTTGCTTAGACACAAGTGACCACAAGCGACTTCAGTGCCAAATCCATCTATGTACAAATGCAAGTAATAAACAGACACTAAAAAACGTTTCAAAAGCTGAAAACAACTTGGATTTAGATCACAAAGAAGAGGTATTAGAACCAAAATTAATGACAGCGGGAATAGTTCAAATATGCTCCACTGTTGTTCAAAGGCATAATTACTGAAATGTGGATGAAAAATAAACCTAGTAGAGGCAGGGGGACAAAAACAGCTATTGAACAGATATGATTAAAAAAAAGGCAGAAAAGGCAGAGAAATGGAGGCATAAGTGACAAGAAAAATTTGGTTAACCATAATTTAAAAAAAATTGTTATGTCACAAACAATAAGGAGCCCTATCAGTTTAAAGGAGCAGAAAGAATCTAATAGCCTTGTCCCACTATGGCACAGAAATAGAAGAATGCTCAACAGAAGAAATACTGATCAAATATTACTCTGCTCTCCTCTTAAATCAAAGTAGATCACAGCCCTATCAAAACTATTTTGCATTTTAAGCAGTGCATTTTGGCTATTAAGATTTGATTTATAGAAAAAACACTCAAAATGGCTCTATGCCACAAAACATACATTCGTGAAGAGCATTTGGAGCTATTAAAGTTGATTTCTCAACACTGCTAAACACACTGGAGTCACAAGAATATGTTAAAGGAAATATAGGGTGTTTAGTCTAAATCAATCCCTAGTAATGTCATTAGATATTTGCCATTTATTCCTTCAATACACTACACATTTGGTTTTCTTCACATAAAAGTTAAGTAAATTATCCATTTCCAGACCGGCAGCCCAGTCTCTTAAAACTGGCAGTAGATTCTAAAATTCACAAGCTACACTTTACCAGGTTAGTTATCAATACTGGTTTCTCCAGAAAATGCTTCTCTTCATTTCAAAACTTGTAAGGAGGAGGGAGACACAAAGAGAGAAGTCAGTAAGATTGCTCACACATTTTATTTATTTAACCAAAAACGCTTTCTTGTGTTTTCATCAAGCACAGCAGCTTTGGCCAGCTGCAAGCAAGTTGCAGGGCACTTACCTCACTACATAATTACCAAGTACTTCTACAGTTATTTGAGCCTGAACAAAGTGTTATCAAAGAGACCAGTGACCAAAAAGCTTTGAACTCCAAATACTGACATTTAAGAAAACTGTACCGAAAAGGAGGGACATATATGGGTTGAAGGGTAGGGTAAGGTTGGCACTAAAGGAACTGCAGCAAGCTCTTTCAATTACCAATTTTCAGAGCACCTCTAACCTATTTATTAAAAAGTAAAAATTATTTTAAAAAAAAATAGACTGCCTTTGCTCTCCTCTGGAACCTGCTTTCCAAACGTGCAGCACCAGACAAGCAGCACAAGCACAACAGCGCTCATGTTTACCTCGGAGACAACACTGTCACTCCAGCTACATTTGTCTGACATTTTACATTTACACATTAGGAAATGATGACTATTTCTGGACTGCAGAATACTATCTGAAGGACAGACAGATTATATACCATGCATTCTAAAGTGGCAGGTTGCTATGGTTTCCCACTGCAAGAACAAAATTCGCTTCATTAGATTATCTGAAAATCTCCTCTACTAAATCAACAGGGTCCATCAGGGAAGCAGACTGTCCTTTAATCACAGCTCTGCCTTTGTGAAAACCAGTCCATTTTTCTCCTAAAACAGCTTTTGAAAAGAAGAATGTAGCTGTACACATGAACTGAAATATCCTAATGCTTCATGTTCTGAGCTGTGTACTAACCACCAAGTTCCCATAATAGCATGGATGCTAACTGACTTGCAAGCTGCTGTACTCTAAATACATGGTTTGGAAAGATATTTAACTCTTGATTGTTTAAACTACTACCTGAACTGCTGAACCCATTCATTTGGTAAAGCACATTAGCAATTACAATCAAAAAACTCAGATAAGAGGAATCAAGCTATTTTCTCTTAAATATATATATATATATCACCCTTCACTGGGGCATTGGGAGAATGAGTTATTCCAATCTGACATGAAGCAATCTTCTGAATGCTCAGATTATTTATAGGACATTTTGCAGAGTGTTCCACTTCTAAGAAAAACAGCAGCAAGATTTATTAGAGGGCAGCATTCACCAAGGCACATGTACCAGCCCAGCTTGAGAGGTTTCTTCCTTTTCATCAAGCTAAGACATTCACAGGATCCAACCCTTTAAGATACTGTTCTACCATCGCTTTAATTCAATTATTTAGGGGGAAAAAAAAAAAAAAATTCAACTGAAACTGCTCTCCAGTCTAACATGCACATAAGTGCTAAAGCTAGATCAAGAGATGCTGTTCATGTGCAACTAGGGACAACAGCCAACACATCAGTGTGGAAACACACTCTCAATCCCATAACTTAAAGGTAATAAAAAGGAATTTGCATTAGAATGATAAGACAGTTACATTTCTGTCAAAAAGCTTAAAATAACTTCAGCATAGAGGTCATTTATTTGCAAGTACATCTGACTTAATAGCTCCTGAGGTTGGATGGAACTAGAGTCAGAGGAAAAAGCTTAAGCTATAAATATTACTCTAGGAAAATCAAGGCACTAATTACTTAAAAAAAAAAATTAAAAATGCCCACAGGATCAGATCCTGGGGGCGGAGGGGAGGATCAGCTCAGAACTGGGAAGAGGAGTGAATGGTGAGAAGCCTAACCCCACATTTCAATGCATTCAACTCCAGTGCTCAGACAGCAGACAATCCTTGTAACACAAACCTGCTAAAGGCGAATCCCCCTGAATAGCACTGCCAGGGTGTTACCACGGGAGGGAGACTGCCTTCAGCCAGTAACTGCCCCCCTCCCCAACAACCTTTCTCTGTATTTTTGCTTATTTCCAAGTACCATATGATCCAGCAGTGAGCTGCCACTCAAAAACCAAAAAATATTTGTTCAGTCCTTCTCTTTGAGTTCATCAACCAAGCACGGAACAGAACATCCCCAGGTATTGCTTTTAGCAAACTATTTGCAAGCATTTTCAAGCCTCTGAGCTCTCAATTAGTCTTTCAAGCTGCATTCATTTGGGATTTATTTAAAAGTAGCCTTTTTATAAAAAGCTTCCAAATTCAATAACTTTGCTTCCTAATATTTTTTCTTAACAAAAATTACAAACGACATATTTCTATGAAGTCAAGATGCAGCTAATAGGGGTCACAAACTGGTGTTCCAGGGTAGTCAGGAACAATCAGCTCATTATCAGTATGCCTAGAGCAACACTACAGCACCCACACAACCACGGAAAACATTTAGTCTGCAAGAAAAAGAATGAAAAAAAAACAGACAGACTTTGTACTGTTTTGTAAAGACTAAAGTATTTCAAATGGTCCTCTGCAGCACACTGACACTGTCCCCAGACTACTCCTTACTAGGTGATTAACAAAAACACACACACCTTTGCAGGTTAATTAGTAATCAGAAGTCCCTGCTCTCAGCTTTCCCTGTCCATTCAGGAAATTACTCTGTGTTCTGAATCCAGCTGACACTACTCTTTTTAGAAAAGCAGTCCTGAAACTTCTCAAAGTGGGAGGAAATACCTAGCTGGAAATTAAGGGCAGAGAAGATGTAATCACAAGGAGCTCAGGACTGAAGCTAGTTTAAGTTTCCACCACAGCATCTAAGATTTCATATCCCATGTCCTTTTCTTCTGGGACAGCTAACTAGACGCTAGTCCTCTTTGTGATGCTTGCTGCCTGTTTTAACAAAGGCTGGGGAAAAGGGGTGTGAAATAGCAAAGAATTTTCCCAAATTTAAATACCTTTGGGGGTAAAAGGAGATTATTTTTAAAATCAATGCATCATAAACAACCCAAAGTGATCACAATAATCATAAGCAAATGTACAAAGCACATACCAGATACACAGAAGAGAGGGGGGCATTTAGGTTACAGGTTATTCCAATACACTAATAAAAAAGCAAATGGACTGCTATTATCCCTATCCAAACAGGGGTTTGTGCATTACCATTGCAAGAAAAACACAATAGTCTGCTTAGCTTGACAATTTCACATAATTACGCAGGAGTAAGCTTTTGAGTTTGAAAATGTATATATCCTATTATTACCTTTTAAGGAAGAAGAAAGCATGGAATGGATGTTTGACTAAGATCAGTATAAGAACATGAAGTAAGAGTCAATTACAACTTCTGGATCTGTTCCAGGTTTTGGTATTTATGGTAAGTGTTACAATCTCCATATTCAGTCTAAAGTGTCCTTTCTCCCAGGTGATTTACAGCAAGGAAACGCAGAACACATCGCCTTTCTTTTTGGTGTGTAGAGTTCCTTCTATTTAAAAGCTGAAGAATGCAATGAAAAGCAAAAGTCACAAGAAACTTTTGAAATAGTTTCATTTAAGTTTCAGTCAAATCACTCAATGTATCAACATCAGGGCTAACTAATGCCTCTTCTGGTCTCTGTGATATTTCTTCTCCCATGAAGTTTAGACATCTAAATCCTTTACCTTAAGGTTAGTGGGAGTCAGATGCATAACCACCTTTGAGAACCTGGATCTCTATGAGCTTAAATAAGGCCTTTGAAATTAGAATCCCACAGTTTTCCTTTGCTTATGCTGGACTTTAAATTATGAGCAGTCTTTCCCTAAAGCAGGTCCAAATGGCTTAGAGACTTGTCTCCTTAGCCTCCCAGGCTGTATTCACAAGCACTTGTGCTTAAATCCATCCAAGAGATCTTTACTCCCTCCTCTGACATATTTGATATAATGAGCTTCAGTAAAGCAGTAACATCAGACAAAGCAAGTCTCTTACAGGGCCTCACATTTACTTAGGAAGCTTCACCTCTTTCCTTTTATTTCCCTTTCTTTCTCCTGTGAGCTTTTTACAGTTATGTTAATGAACTAACTCAAAACAATCATTACAATAAGGGAATAAGCACAACATAACTACTGACAACTGCAATCAAAACCCCAATTCTCCTTGTGTGAGTGTGGGTCTACCTGAATTGCATAAGAAACACAAGAGAAGGGGCAAGAAAGAAACCTTTCTGTTTTGTTTTTTTTTTTACTGAAATCCCAGCAACAATACTTTTAAGAAGCTTTATATTAATTCTAATGCCATAGTCATGAGACATTACACGGTGAAGTGTGAAAAGCCAGCATTAACTTCAGTAGTTGTCTTGAGAACAGGGCAGTATTAGATCTCTCATCAGACACAGATCTCTTTCCACAGAGGAAAAGAAATAAAAATTTAAAAAAACAAATAGTATTTCCCACACCCAAGGACTCAGACGGCATACACACATTTCTCCAGTTAAGACAACTGTGTTGCAGTGATTCCTGATGTTGTTCAGACAAGTCAATATCTGTTTGTAACCCATCACAAAACAATCATATTTCTGCTACAGCAGATATTCCTCCAGCTGATAACAACAGGGTTATAGTCTCCAAGGGCCTTAACTATAGGATCTGTGCTCTGCCTATTAACCATAAACTCTTGATTTTGTCCAGAAGAGTTGACAAAAAAGGAAGATCTATTCATTTCATCAAGTATTCTTACAGAAGCATTTTTTAAAATCTTATATAAACACATAGAGGGAATTATGAATATTACTTAGCATATGTATGGTAGAAAGACAATGAGACAACTATATACTAAAAAGCACTAAGACTTCCCCATGAAAACCTGTCTTAGATTAAAGCATTTTTGTTTATAATACTATTTACTGCAAGACACACAAAGGATTTTTCCCTTTAATACAAGGCATTTCTAGACCAAGTGAAGTGGAAAGGATACAGGATTTTCTGTAGAATCAGACAAAAGCTTTGAGGACCAATTCATAAAGATGAAAGCACCAGGGAATAGCATTGCTCCACCAAGGAAGATGAGCCAGAAGCTGAGGACAAGCCTGGCACAGCCAGGGCAGGACTCACCAACAGAGACACCACCCCACAGCGGAGTGAGCAGAGCCGGTCTGGTGACAGCCACAGGCCGCACTGACAGTCCTGTGATTACCAGGCAAATGAGAGGTGACAAGGCAAGTCCAAGGTCAGTCTGGGAAGTCTGACCAACAAGTCTGGACAAGCATGGGAGAGGGCTGACTACAATCCTTCCTAGACTATAGCTCTCAGCTTAAATGAGGCTTCTGGACCCCCTGGGCAGGGAGTGCGAGTCCCTGGTGTGGCTGGTCCAGGTAATGAAGACCTAATGGTGCTCCCTGACTTCGGCAGTAGGGATTAAACAGACATTTACACAGATTTCTAGAAGACATACCAACATAGATCAAATAGAAGAGAGGTGAAGATGTCACTCCCACAACTATCCACTCTGTTTCTATAGCAGAATCACCACCCATCCCTGCAGCAGGCCCAGGACTAGCATACTCCTCAGCTTGGCACAGCCATATGCACTGGGGTCAATGTACCTTCAGCCACCAGATCGAGTCACAAGAAAACTGGATTTTCTTGCCTCAGGCATGACAAGCACCAAAGAGGTAGAACTGACATTTAGCAGAGAAGATGTAGCACCTTTAGCTATCCAGTTTTAATCCTCTATCTCATATCTGACAGAGCTACTAGGGAACAGCTGCAACACATTTAAGTTCCTGGTGCCCTCACTGTTTGCTTCCACACTCTTCAAGAGTCTTCTGCCCCCACATGGCAGCCCAGAGCAGCTGCAGCGTGTGCGCTCGCTTCAGCACTCAGCACAAAGTCTGACACCTTAGAGCAAGACACCTCACAGCTGCTGCCCAAGTGGCTAACAGCAGCCTAGACTGCACCAGGGATGTTAACTGCATACACTGATGAAGGCATTTTGGGCTTCCACTTGCTAAGTGTCTAAACCCTGGGAATGTTTTTAAATCAAAACCTGTACCTTACATTTAATTGACATGATCTGATTTTTCACTTCAGTCCAGAATCCTTATTGCAAGAACACAAAATAGGCCAGTGGCTTTGGCTGCTGTCAGTGGCTTCCAACCAGCTCCATGGCATACTGTTTTTTAGAGTTCTCAGTCTATTTTTGACAGCAATTTAAGAAATAAAAGCTATTTAAAACAAGCAGCATAAAAAGAAGTACCATTTGCTTCACATGATTATTATGTACATAATGATGACAGGAAGACTACCACAAATGTTTTTCAACTCAAATCTTAAAAAAAACCCCAAAACATGCTTCCTTTGCAATATATGATTTTGAATTTTAATTTAGATAACTCAGATTATTTACTGGCAACAAAAATATGCATATTCATGAGATCCGATTTACTATAATCTTTATTTCTTATGTTCCACATCTGTGAATACTTGAAGTACTTGAGTTTGCATTCATGGGCAATTATACAGGAATCTCAGAGTAGCAACAGACTGATTTATAGTTAAAGAGTGTGTAGCACAGAAAGACAATTCATTTGTTTCAGAGGGTCTGGGGCACAAGACTTGGGATTGAAGCTTCCACCCTCATTTTTTAACAAATTACTTTTTCTTGTCTAATAGACATACAAATCATGGTCATTATAACAAGGTTCAAAACAGTGATTTTTGGATACATTCACTCTACCAATAGTTAGCAAAGGTCTGAAGAAGAAAGTTAAATAAACAGCAAGTGGAAACTTTAGATACTACGCAAGTGAACAATGCTTTAGAGGGGAAAAACAGACACACTATTTGGTCATTCCACCTTCATACCCAAGGACTCCCTCAAGTTCCCTCATGCTTACTCCCGTGGGGCTTTCTAGAAATCCAAACACTTACTATGCAAAACACACTTTTCTTAAAAATTGGTGCATTTCTAACTATGCTTCTTTCTGCTCTTGCCTTTCTTGTCATTCATTCGAGCTTTCTGAAGTATAAAGATTCTTCCAATAAAACCAACTTTGATTAATTTCCAAAGGTAAGTCATAGGGAAAGTGAAACAAATCCATAATAAATCAGTGACAAGTCCAACGGAAGAAAGTAGGATTAATATAGCTTTTGATACATATACTGAGTAGATAAGATTATAAAGCCCACTGATGCATGAAACAGACCCACTCCTTCAAATGAAGGAACATAACTGCAGAGGCTTCCTAGGAAAGCTGCTCCCTGGTCTTCCTCTCCTGGTGTAACAAGGGCCCAATGAATACTGGTAATGACAGCCATTAAAACAGAAAAGGGGAGGATATGCAAAGTGCTTTTAAAAGCGAGAGACTGGATCACGGTACTTAGAGCAACTCAGGCTAACTTTGGGGAGTCTCACTCTTGGTGAAAACACACATAACGCTCTTGCCAGTATTTAGCCAATGTTTCTAAACAGCAAAAAACCACGCATGTGAACAACTTTTGCTGAACAGAAATATAAGTAACCTTTATTTTCCACACAGTCTGCTTTAAGGCGAAAGTAATTCCACAGCATTACTCCAAGATATATAAAGATAATGAAAACAACTCCAGTTTCTCATAGCTATAATGCAAAGACCTACCTCTGAGAGCAAATCCACGATGCTGTTTCATCTCAAGTAGAAGGCACCAGAATCTATGCACACCAGATCATAGCTCATTGTTGGGTGCAATTATATTAGACACATCCCTC
The DNA here is from genome assembly GCA_907165065.1 of Caprimulgus europaeus. The sequence continues at coordinate 36,772,302 of OU015531.1, read as the reverse complement.
GATAACTAAAGTACCCTGTTCTGAACAATTGCAGTATTATATATCACATCTGTCAGCTAAACTGTCCCATGGGAATAGATATATGCCTTGGTTTTGCCTCACAAATATTATGCTAATTTTACCACCAAGGGCTTTAAACTCATCTTGACCTCTACTCCTGGCAGATGTGACAACCTCCAATGTCAAGAGTATTATAAAGAAAACTCTGTGCCCTAGGGGAGGGTAAAATTCTGCCTGGAACAGGTGTTGGCTGTTTGCAATTTGCCAACACCTAAAATGCAACTCATCCTCCCTCTATTTAAAAAAAAAAAAGGCATAAAGCACTTCAGAAATAGTGCTTACAGCACATGCAAAACAAACACGTTCATAAGCAGAAAGTGCATATAGAGAAAAACACTCTGTCTCAGAGAACATAGGATGACTTCTTTGACTTGTATGTTCAGTTGTAGGCTATCAGTAGAGAAAGCTAAAAGCTGTACCAGAAATGCTATCTAAAGGCTAAATAAATCATTCAGTCTTCCTTTCAGGAAGATTTCTGAACAACAGACAAGCTGATAGATTTCACTGAAAAAAAAAGCATTCTTCTCAGGGTATATATATCACCCAGTCTGTACTAAAATCTTGGACTTCCTGGAAGAATTTCCAAAAAACATAAAGACCACCTGGATTTGAACTCTTTCAAGCCCTTCTGAGATTCAGAAAACTTCCTCCTGTCTGCAAGATACATATATCTTCAACATCTATATATTTAATGGTAAAAAAAAAGTTTAGAGCTGCATGTTTATTAGTCACACATCAACATGTATTTTCTTTGAGGAGTCAGAAGATCAAACACAGCTAAGAGGTTTGCCTTCCTAAAAACCTTACAGAATATGTCAGTTCATTCCTTAAGAGAATTTTAAGCTTTTCAACTAATTCATAGTAATCATCATAAAAGAGCTTGAAAGTTTTAGACTGAAGTAGAAATAACACCTCAAAAGTTTTAGGAAACCAAGTACTTAAGCACCTTTGACCCATCTGAAATACGCAGCATCCATTATACGTTTGAAAAATACTTCCTTCAGCTCTTTCTCAGCATTTATTAGAGTGGCATTCTCTTTAGAGAAAATAACAGATAATGGAACATTTATTAAATAAATAGGTCTCATGCCTCCAGCTCTCTATAGGGAGCAATTCCCTTTACTTGCCTAAAGACAGTCCAGAAGTGGAATATTTTCTGCTCCTGCAACAGTTTTAAATTATGTTTTAAGTGTTTTCAACAATACTGTATCTTTTTCAGATGTTGTAAAAGAACTACATCTCTCAAACAAAAAAGGAAAGTTTACACACAACCTGACCTGCTAACTACAACAAACTAGAATTGACTTTCACCAGCAACATATTCGTTTTAAGTGACCCTGAGTAACTCCTGTCAGTTTTCGGAGCAGAGTGTTTGTTGTTGCACTCAACCAACCAAACACACACAGGGAAGATGGAGGCAGGTGTGCTTGTAAATGGCAGCCTGAATCCCAGACACAGCTTCCCAACTCAGGCTGCTTGAAGCAAGAGGTTGATTGGATCCTTCTGCTGCTCTTGACCTTTCATGATGAATATACAAATATATTTCTAAGGGACTAGAATTTTTTAAATTTTTTTAAAAAACAACCCTTACTGGTCTGTACCTGAGAGATTCCAGCCTTGCAGGAGGCAGGAGCAGTCCCACAGCTCATGCCCGCCAGTCCTCAGCCCACCATGAAAATGCTTTCAACTCCCCTGACGTGAAAACCCAGCGAGGAGCTGTAACAAGCATTTAAAAGTCACCCATGCACGGGCCCGGGCGCACGGCCGGCAAGCTTCCACCTTTCCAATGAGCGGCCACACCGAGTCCCTCACAGCCCCGGCGCAGAGGGGACAGCCCTCACCGCGGCCGCTGCCACGAGGCACATGGGCTGCGGCCCTCGCGCTCGGAGGAGGCAGCCGCGGGAACGCCGCGAAGACGCAGCCCAGTGCGCTCTCGCGCCCACCGGGCAGCACGAGGGGCGGGGGAGGAGCCGTGCCCGCCTCCAGGGCCTGGGCGGGATCCGGAGGCGCCGCCAGAGGCCGCTACTGTGCCGGCCCGGCCCGTCTCCTAGCCACGGCGCTCCGCCCCTTCCCTCCATCTTCGCCCTCTGATTGGCCTGCCGGGAAGCCTATCACTCTCTCAGCCCCGCCCCCCGGCCCTGGCCGAGCAGAGCCGAACCCTAAGCGGTGGGGTGGCTCATGGGCTCCTGCCGGTGGCTGCGGGTGCCCGAAGAACCGGGCAGCGCTTTAGAGTGACCCCTCGGCGCTGCCGCTGCGAGTGAGGCCGACTCGGAGCCCTCCTCGCGAGAGAAAGGAGAGGAGCGGCAGGGACAAGGTAAGGGCGCGGGGCTGGGCCGAGCCGGGCTACCCCGGCGGCGGGTTTGGGCCGGTCCGCGGGGATCCTTCCGTCCCGCCGAGGCAGCTGGCAGGACGCTTGTCCGCCAGCGGAGCCCCCGAGGTGGCGAAGGGCAGGCCCAGGCATGTCCTGGGGAGGCGGCGCCTGCGCGGTGCCTGAGCCGGAGGCGGCGGCTGGAGGTCGCTGCGGGCCTGGGGCGTGCCGGGCCCGGCTGCGGGCACCTTCCGTGGGACTGCCCGGGCTGCGGCGGGCCCCGGCTGCGGAGCCCTCTGTGCTGGTGCCGGTCAGCTGAGGTGTCAGCCAGGCCTGAAGCTGGGCGGTGTAACGCTGAGTTTGAGTTGAAAAATGCTGTTTCGGTGGGCAGAGGGGGCAGCGCCCGCCCCGTGGCCTCACGGCTGGGCCCAGCTGCCTCTGTGCGGGGGTATCTTGCCGCCCGCGTTCGCCGTGTCCGCTGGAGCCCGCGCTGCGGGGCGGGCGCTCGTGCCGCCGGTACATGCCCGAGCGTGTCCGTGCCCGGTGGTCCGCACGCGTTGCTAATTGGCAAAAGCACCAGATTTACAAATGAGCAGTTCGCGTACCAGCGAAGAAAGGACAGTTTCTGTCTTTGCTCTAGAGAAAGCTGTAACGTCGGGAGTTTTTCCCCTTTTCACTATCTGATACGTTTGTTTCTTGTTCCAGATGATTGAAACGCTTGTGACTAGTGAAGCGCAGGAACTGCTGTACCAGCTCACGGCCCTGTTGGAACAGGAGTTACGATGTCAGCCAAAAGCCTCTGGCCTGAGACTCATTGAATCTGCTCATGACAATGGTCTCCGAATGACTTCAAGGCTGCGAGACTTTGAAGTGAAAGATCTCCTCAGCTTAACTCAGTTCTTTGGCTTCCATACAGAGACGTTTTCACTAGCTGTGAATTTCTTAGATAGATTCTTGTCAAAAATGAAGGTAAGGCTTTTTAAAGTATAATCTCACAGGCATTGGCTTCTGCTCATTGCAACCTTGTTCCTATTTTAAGTTAGAAAGTCTTGGTTTCAGATGGCTAAAGGTTAAGCTCCTTCCAGAGATTCTGATTATGCAAGAGCTAAAAAATATCTTTTCCTGTTCAGATTTTGGTATTGTTAAGAAACACTCTTCCTGCTCTTCTCTGGAGGAAATGGCTATCAGTTTCAACTTGAGGGTGCCTATAGGCTTGGAAATGCAGGTTGTATTAACGGGTTAAGATTGTCTTGCCTGTTGCGTGTATTCAAGAACACCTTAAATTACTGCTGTTTCAACCTACTTATAGGCCTTGTGTATATCAACAGGCTGGATGCTGTTCATCAGTTACAGTCTAGTAAAACATTTAGTTAGCACTCCATTCTACCGTGCATATGTGGCATGCTGACCTAGGTTGTTTTTAATTGTCTAACGAGACAGGATTACCACTGTACTATTTGATCAAGAACAAAAGCTTGTTTTCCTTGTGTTTTAAAACAAAAATGACAAAGCTGGATGGAGTGGATAGGACAATGATGATTTGAAAGTCTTCTGAATCCATAATAAGCAGTAAAAATGGGGACTGTAATGCCTATGGAGTAAGTTCGTTTGTGTATTGCATATGTGTGTGTATATATAAAGATTAATAAAAACCCAGCTTTTTTTTTGCATAAGCCAATATGTACAACACTTTAAGTCCTAAAATCTTCTGATTAGGCTGTTACAGGACCTCATTAAGGAGCCAGTTTTACCTTGCTTTTTAGATGAATGTAGTCATTACACACTACAAACTTGTAGCATGTAACAATCTTCTCATTTAGTTAAAGTAAAAATATAAGTAGATAAAAGACTTATTTCTCGATCTTCAAAAAAACAGAACAATTTCCCTCTACTCCCCTTAATTTTTTTATTAAAATACATTGGTCTGTACTTAATTTGGTACTTAGATCTTGAAATGGCTGATCAGAGGCCTTCCTCTTTGAAAGTAACAACAATTTACTTTTCTTTAGGTACAGCCTAAACACTTGGGCTGCGTTGGGCTCAGCTGCTTCTACTTGGCTGTGAAGGCATCAGAAGAAGAGAGAAATGTTCCCTTAGCCACTGACTTAATTCGAATAAGCCAGTATAGGTTCACTGTTTCTGATATGATGAGAATGGAGAAAATTGTATTAGAGAAGCTGTGTTGGAAAGTCAAAGCTACGACAGCCTTCCAGTTTCTACAACTATATCATTCACTCATCCATGAGAATTTAAGCTGTGAAAGGTAAAATATCTGCTACTTATTTTGCTATGGCTACATATGATCAGGAAGCCTATGTGGAAAAGTAAGCAGGGAGATTACTCAAGTAATTAGCCTTTCTATACTTAAAAAGCCCGCAGAGTTTCCCCTTTCTTGGTAAATATCATAAATGGGAATATCTGTAGTTTAATATTATTTTTAATATTATTTTAATTTTAAATGTTGTTTGCATAAATTGATCTAAAGAGTATTGCTCTTTGGAGCTGAAAACCAAACTTGCTCAATAATGATGGTATAATAAATCTCTGCTTGTGCTGCACTAAGTATTGCCTCATTGCAAAGATTTCAAAAGCTGGTTTAGAAAGAGATTCCTTTTGCTAGTAGAACTAAAATTCCTTGTTGGCAAGCCTGTTTTGACAATGCAACTCTCCCAGTGTAACACAAGATTTATTTTGGGCATTAGGACTGCCAAAACTGAACACCTGTTTGTAACCCTAGAACTTCTGGGACAAATAAAGCCTTTGTTCAAATAACAGACATTCTCGCTGCTTCTCCGAGTTCCCAGGCTGGTGCTGCCTTGGTCAAGCTTGTGTTCTTCTACATTCACTCATCTTTTTTTTTAATTATAGGAGAAAATATCTTAATTTTGAGAGACTTGAGACCCAGCTTAAGGCATGTCACTGCAGAATCATGTTTTCTAAAGCCAAGGTAAACGTCTCGAAAGCTCAAAGACAATTTTACTACTGTAAGTTAAAACAGTGTCTAAAAACCTTTTCTCTCTTTCCAGCCTTCTGTTTTGGCACTGTCTATTATGGCACTAGAGATAGAAGAACAAAAACTGCTGGAGTTGACAGAGGCATTGGAATTTCTGCAGTTGCATTCCAAGGTATGTATACATAAGAAAAATGCATGCAAGAGCCTACACAGTGGGGAAGGATGAGGTCCATTGCATACTTCTTTATGTTGTGGCTTTGTTGTTTATTTTTCCATTTGGCTTGTTATCTTTGGTTTCCTATCTTATGTGAAGAAGCTGAAAGTACATGTATGAAATTAGGATTTAATGAGTTATTAACATGTGAAATTCTGTCTTGCTGTTTAGATAAACAACAGAGATTTGACCTTCTGGAAAGAACTAGTGTTAAAGTGCCTTACAGAATATTCCTCGAGCAAATGTTCCAAACCAAATGTCCAGAAATTAAAATGGATTGTGTCTGGACGTACAGCACGGCAGCTTAAACATAGCTACTACAGAATAACACACCTTCCTACAATTCCAGAGACCAGCTCATAGTAGGTAACTTCTTGTAAAATCAACTTCTGATAATGTAGAAGTAATTAGTGGTTAACTACCTTAAAGTTTCTTATTCTGTATAGGTAACCTTTTGAAGACATGTAACATAAACATAGTAGGCCTGTCATAGAGGCTGGTCTATTCTCATGTTCATGCTTGAGCCAGTTCTGTACCTAAAGAAGTGGTAAACTAATATATGGACACTGGAGAAAGAACTGATCCTCGGGTGTGTGGTGGGAGCAGAAATGTGTCCTACAGACACTGGGACCTCATTCAAACGAAAATGTGAAGTAAAACTGGTAAAAAGGCAGAGAAAAAACGTGTCTTTCTCCTATCTTAAAAAGAATTGTTTAAGAGGAAACAGTTGCCTATTAGAATCAGTTTCTTGTAATCATTCACTTAAACCACTTAAAAGGAAGACAGTTTTCTATAACTGACTATTTAGTAAAAACTCTAAAAACTGTAATTCAGTTACTGCTTTTTTACTCTCTAGATATTGTGAACTACTTCCTTATCTAGACTTTACTTCTAAAGGCTACATATTTTCTGTAACAGCTGTCTTGCTATATTAAAATCTGATGCTTTGTTTGGCTCTTGTAGAAAGCCCTTCAGTTGACTGATTTTTTTTTTGTTGTTTGTTTTTTTTTTTTTTTTATAGGAGTACAATAAAATGAGGAGACAACCATCCTGTGATCTTGTCAACAGACGCATGAATATTTAAGAAACATGATAAGTCTGAAACATGATCTTAATAACGAAGAACTCAACTCATGGAAAGAATATCTAACATTTCAGACAAAAGATCCTTCAAGCAAATACATTCTTTTCATGATGATTGCAACAATATTCAGTGTCAGTTTTCAGTCTTATTTGTTAGACTGATTGCTGTTCACTGAAATACCACAATACCAGTACAAGGAATTTTAACACCTTATAGTTTGTAGAGCAGCTTGTGTAGGCTAACCTTGGTTTACCGTAACTGCAGGTGCTGAATTATAATTTTTAAAATGTGGATCACTTTCCAGAGATTACATGACATGAGGAAAACATCACATGCAGTAGCTGCAGTGTCTCAATCAAACTAAAGACTAATCCCGCTCAATATTGATGACAATAGCAAATGCCTGTCAGTCCACCTGACATGCTGTTTGGACAGTGTCGTGTTCCTGCTGCACAGGGCACTGGCCTTCTACCACAGACACACATTAAAAACTAGGCTGTGTGGTACCTACTGAACATGTCAGGCAGCTGGAGCAGGAGAAAAGGGAAACCTTATTTAATTCCCTTGTTAAAGGTAGTCATTAACACAGCATCAGTAACTTCAGTATTTTGTATGAGGTGTAGTTTACCAGGTTTATGAATTATTTCATAGAGTGTAAAAACTTCACTATACCCAAAGAGCTGAGGGAAAGTACTGGGTCACCTGCCCCAAATCTGACATCAGTTTTCCAGAGTTTCACCGTACAAGAGGTAAATGCTGGTGCTGAACAGGTGCATTTTTACAGCCACAGTAGGAGCAGGGCTAATGCCCCATCTTGGCCTGTACATAGGAGCAATCTAGTTGAGAAACACTGAAGATTGCTTCAACTCTGATCTCTATAACGGTGAGCTTCATAAAATACAACTTTTTTTCTGAAGACCAGATCAGTACTTGGGGCATATTATGCTAACAAGGAAGTGAATAAGAAGAATGTATAATTGTATGTAAGATGAATAGAAGTGTTGGAGGAATGTTGCTAATGACCTCTTGAATTCTCCATCACTGTGCAGCGGGGCTGTTAGTGACAAGCTGTTAACTGGTGGCTATATGAACTGACTTGGAGAAGGAGAGATCAGGATGTTATGAAGATAGTGTGGGCTTACATATTAGCCAACCAAGCCTTTCCCCTTTATGGTAATAGCTGAAGGGGAAACCATTCTTTGCATATCTCAAACTAGTTCAACTTTTCACAGACTTAATACCAAAGCTCTATACTGAACAAATCAAGCCCCCTAATGAACTTAAGGGAGTGATTGCACTGCATAACATGTGATTGGGTTTTGCATCTGCCAGTGCTCTGTGCATTGTGCTGGCCTCTGAAAAGCCTACAAGTAATTCAGACAAAGGTGTGTTCAGCCTTTTGGGAGAGAAGATGATGCAATGTGCAATTCTAATGGTATTGTCATGTCTTAAGATACGTACCTTTCAATTAAACATTGAAATGTGCTTAACTGAGTAACTTTTTTCCCATTTGTTAAAAAACATCTCAGTAGGAAGCTGATAAAGTGACTTATATCTGAACTGTACTTGGAAAACTTTCAGGCAGGAGGTAAGAGATTATGGAGATTTTTTCAAGGTTTTTGTTTTTTTGGGGGGGGGGCGCGGGTGGTTTACAGGTTGAGGCTGCTTGGGAAAAGCTAGAAAACCAACAGGAAAAACTCAGGGTGCTTGATTAAAATAATTTCAAGTTTCATAATTTCAAGTCCTCTTCCATTATTTATCTAACAGTATATATCACCCATTTCTATACATTCCAGTAATTACATGGATGGTGCTTGCTTGAGAGAATCTGTCACTCAGATTTCCAATCCTAAGATTTGAGTTTTGCACTGATCTGAGTGTCCCAGTTTGACTAGGTATAAATTTAGCTATACGTTTCTGTGCCTAACAATGACTCGGAGCAGCTATGGCTCTTTTGATAGCGAGCAATGCTGTGGTATTACTCTCAGGTGATCTTGAACCTGATGCATGAAAATATGCCAGCAGACTGTTCTCCACTCATTTACATAGCATGGCAGCACTCTGAATGAGTGCACAGGATTATTTCCTATAGAGTGGGTTGCTCTGAATACTGTATCACATCCCCAAATTTATGCATCTGTCAAATACTTGTTACTGTTTGCCTAAGAAGCAAGGGATTGAATCCCCATGACGCTGTTGTGAGATGGAACACAAACTATCATTTGTTATGGACTGAGAATTGAATAGATACTGATTAAGAAAAGTCATAGCACCAGTATCTTTTTATTTTCATCTAGATTCTTCTGAAATTTGAGGTCTTAAACTCACAGTAGACAACAGAAGCAGCTAACAAAGCAGTTCCTTTCCTCACAAACCTTTCCTCTTGAAACAATTCAGAGCCATGATGCCTGTATATATACTTCACAGTTGTCCTCTTTCCCTGACATCAGCCTTGGACTTAGCTGTAGGATGACTCGCATGCTACTTCATAAAAGAAAAAATATGGGACTAAAGTTTAGCTTTGAAAGTGCATATAGTAAATGTAAATTCCTGCACTGAAGTGTCAGGTGCTATTCTAAACTTCTGCTATAAGCAAAAGACATACAAAACCATCCTGTGCAAGCCAACTGCTGTTACAAAAAGTACTATTTCACTGGATAGTACTTCATTTTGATGCAATGTTAACTTTTTAAACTTCCTTCTGTCTTCAGTTACTTTTGCAGCAGTCTTGCTCATTTCTTAACTATAGCATCCACCTTCTATACTAGCAATGTGGTAAAGACACAAACTTCAGCCATAAATCAGCATTTGATACCACCCTACTTTCCTTTGTATAGTAAAGCAAGTTCTCTAGCATCCAAGCACGGTGTCTGGACTTACTTTACATTTTGTAAAGATGATGGGGTAGAAGCAGCACACTTGGCTATTTCAGTACTTAATGCTTGCTTGCTCATACAACAAGAAAGCATTGGATATAATTACAGTGAAAGTATTCTTCCTCAACTATTGCTTTATTTTTGCCATATGCTAACTGAAATAATGATGCAATTTTAGAAATAAGGCTCAAAAGTATGATGGACAGCTACTGGCAATTTATCTCCAGCCAGAATTCTGCTTAGAACTTAAGTATAGGCAGTAGTTTCACAGTTCCAAATACATTAGGATTTGGTAATCACATTTTCTTCCTCTGTTAGCCTGTTTGACACAGCATTTGTCCTGCATAATGCTGTGGTTGGAGTGCTTCTCAGCTGCATCCTTAACAATGAGCAGAAAATTCCTGAGACATAATTGGCACATGCAAAAGATTATATCATGCAAGAGCTAAGTTTAAAATGTGGCTATTAAATTCAAAACTATCTACAAAAATCTATGGCTTCTTAGATGCACGATCAACAACTTGTGCCATATCTTGGGAATGAATAGATACAAGATACCATCTCCTACTTAGGGACTTCCTTTCAAAAGTAATTATATTCTCTTACTTTCAAAATCTTAAATATTTCTATTGAACAGCTATATTGCATTAACACAATTATTTATATGCAGACTTTCACCTGACCTTTCAGTTTTCCAGTATTGCTTACCTGGTAGCAAGTATTAATCATTAGTGATATATCTGACAACACGGGCAATTTAAAAACCTTATTTGAGGCAAGATGCAGTAGTTTATTTAAACCACTGTTTTAGAATGAAATTAATGAGTTCTCAAGAGGGCTGCTACAGAGGGAAAGCATAACTGTAGCCATCCTAATATGCTTTCTGTTGCAAGTTAAAATATTAAATATCGTGCTTAATGAGATCTATTCTTCAATGGTGAATAGATGTTCTTGCATAAAGACAAGTGGTATATTCATAACTGACTAGTTTACAATGGTGTTTCTAAAAAAAAACCAAAACAAACCAGACATTCTGCTTAAAGATGATACTTTTTTGTGTACACCTTTTGCTATAGTCTCTTAATATTGGGAAGTTATTGCAACTTATAAATCAGCTGGTAACGCTTTGTATTCATTCTACTGGAAGAAATCATATTTCTTTTCACTGGAGTCATTACTTGACTACAATCCGCTGAAGAGATCACTGAAGTCTTCACCAGTTACATAATTCCAGTCTTTAAGTGTAATTCCTCTCAAGGAACACAGATAAAAACAGTTTACTTTTCAAGACTAGAAAAGTCTGGTCCTCCTTTGCTGTAATTGCCAGAAATTTCTGCCCCGCTGAAGTCAAATCCAGGGTTCTGATGGAGGTAAGAGAAAAATTTAGTAAATCCAGGGTTCTGATGGAGATGAAAGTTTAGTAGATAGATTATTCTTAATAAAAATATTAAAAAACCCAACCAACAAACAAAAAGCTCAAAATCGTTCCTGTTAGTATTCTGCCATTCTGCCAAGGACACATAACAGTCAACTTGTTATCCATTTGTCACAGCACTTAAGTTCTTGGAAAATGCATCAACAAATAAAGCTTGAATTGTCAATAGTTTGATTGCTGGCTGCTGAAGGGACTTTGTAATGCTGTTTGCAATTTGGCAAGCAGTTAGATCTCCCAGTAAAGAAATAAGGAAAGCTTAAGAAATATTTCTGGCTTCTAGTGTCACTATTTGAAAATATAAGTACCTGCCATGCTGGACAACAAGTTTCATAAAAATTATGTTCTTTGTTGCAGTGTGTAGTGTGCTGATTCAGCTGTTAAGTAACAAGTTGTAATTCTACAGCTCTGCAGACCTGCACAAGAATAGCTGTGTACCAAAGATGCACCAAAACAATTCAAGCAATTTTAGTAAAAGAGCAAGGAAAATATTTTCCAGCTAACTATTCTACATCATCTGATGTTATAAACAAACATATTCAATAGAACTTCTTGTTAGAAGTTTGTTGTAAATATGGCTATGTCATAATTCTATATAATAATAGAAATTACATGTAGCCTACCTTAAGTGAAAAGCTGCATTATGCAACAAACCCTAAAACAGCAATATCACCCCCTCATCTTTTCACAAAACCTTCATACAGACTACAGTGAGAATAACCTCTTGAAAGTACATTGATAAAGCCTTGTGAGTGTTACATATATACAGAACTGCAGGATATGTTTCCATGGCACTGGACAGCAGAACAATTTTGCTCAGCTTTCACAGCAATAACTCCTGTGTGCAAACACAAACTGCAAGGAGTAATTATGGTCCTTTTAACTTGCCTCTCTTTGGAATCGCTCCAGTGTAAGTTTCCTTTGCATCTGGTCCTGTACCCAAGGATCAGCAGCATATTCATTTTCTAAAAGAGATGTCCAACAATTTCCAGCATCTCGATTTGTCTTCATTAGAATGATTCGTATCAGCTTCCTGTCTTCTATTGATTGAAAACAGACACATAGAACAACCATTAAACTCAACCTTATGTGCTAGCCTTTTCTGTCATTTTGCTGAATTCACCATTAACAAGCACAGGATTTTTTGGTGAATGCTAATGCCAACAGGATTATTGGTAAATAAATAAACATTAACAGGAAACAAAGGCTGAAGCAAAGATAGCCCACAGAGCCACCTCTCCCCTTTCTGGCCTGTAGAATACTGAAGCTGTTTTAAGGGATTAAAACATAGTTCATAAGTACTTCTGATGCAAACATAAATATTCTTTTAGAGAGGTTCACAACAGAGAAAAGATTTACTCTATTAGTATATACACCTCAGCTAAGGCAATAATGAAGGATTTGAGGTCAGGCTTTACAGAGTGTTATTACTAATAAAAGCCAGAACTGAGTTTTAGCAACATATGGAGGTATAATAAATTTATTTAAACACAGACAGTATGCCTATACACATGTTGGAAGTACATTTCAAAGTTAACATGTATGATGTTTAGTTCTACTTAACTGAATAAATACAGCATTATAAAGTGTATTTTGAAGGTTATGCACATACTGGAAAATAATAGCCTTCACATTTGTTTACACTTCTAGCTTTCCGTTTAAGTTACTAAATGATAAGTCAATTTTTAGAGTAAATATTGACTGGAAAACAAAATCCATCATAGGAAAATATGAAGTGAGAGGCACAGTCCACTAATACTATTGCCCAAATCCAAAATACTCTGAATGCTTTACAATATTTATGATGTAACGATCAGAGAACCTTTTTTTGCTCGTTATCTGTAGGTACCTTACTGTAATTTTTAGATTTTTTTTGATTCTCTTGGACTGTAGGTTTTGTCACCCATCCCAAAAATATAATGCATAAGAGAAGGACAAAAACCAAGAAAAATAACAATTATGGAGAGGCCCAGACCACACAACTGTACTGTAATTGTCTAGCTTTAATAAGCGTTTGCAGAAGACTTCTCACTATATGGCTGCATTTGTAATCCACTGACTCCTACCTTCCAAGCTATGGCATTTTTCCATTAACCTTAATTTCTAGGGCTTCTGCACTATCTCACTTCCTCAGTCTGACAATAATGATTGTCTTTTTTACAAAGCTATGTACAGAGAGAAAGTAATCTTTCCCATTAAAAAAAAAAGGGGGGGTAAACTCTTCTGCAGCCTATTTTGATAAGTTCTAATGCTGTCATGTCATTTCAGATGTAGGTTATTACCTAATGTCCATGTTCCTTCATCAGTTATTGTAGAGTCAAAAAGTTTACCCTGCAAAAGACATGTACGATATTACAAACCAGGAAAACTTGTTCAGTATCCAGTTCATGTTGAATTGGATTTTTTATATTGAAAAGCTTTACTCCCAACTTACCTTCTTGTTTTCTACTGAACATCAATAGGGTGATCTGGCCCTATAAGTACAGTTGCTCACAGACAATTAAAGAAGTATCTTCTGTTACACTTTTTTTTTAATTAAGCATTTAATACAGTAAAAATATCTGTCACTGTTTCAGTATCTCAATTCATGGAATGGTGTTGTGTTTCTGAGGAGGTAATGCCATTTTTAATAGATTTGCCATGGAAATCTCAGTGTTTCTGCCGAGGGTAAAGCACAGCTGTGGTGCAATGTACAGGCAGTGTGCTAGGAAGAACTGTTCGTTACCAATGTGAAAGTAATACTGCTTTTGAGCTGGTTTTTTTGGCTTTCAGCAGTGATCGAAGCTGGCACTTAAGCACTGCCCAAATCACGGCAAGAGAAGGACGCAAATCCGCGTGAACGTGTGCTCTTTAATTTTCCTATCGTCTTTAAGAGCTGGTGCAGTTGGACAGACCTGTTTCTAACACCCGTCCCCGATCGTTTATCAAAGCGGAGCTACTTCAGGGCGAGAAGGCACAGGCGCAGCCCGGCGCGGAGGTGCTGGAAGCCCTGGGACGCGCCGCGCTCCCCGCACCCACCGCCACCCCGAGGGCCCCGCCTCGCCGCCCACTCCTCCCTCCCCGCGTAGCGCCTCAGCAGCCCCCGGGCCGCGCCCCCGCCGCCGGGCGGCCGGTACCTGCAGCACCTCCTGGCCCCGCACGGAGAGCGCGATGTGCCGGCTCTGCAGGCTGCAGCGCACGTCCTTAGCCCGGGTGCCCGGCGGAACCCGCACCTCGATGAACACCTCCTCCAGGGTCTGGTACCAGCGGCCCCAGGGCGTCCCGCAGGGCACCACCCCGCTGCGCTCCTCGAAAGGAGCCGACATGGGAGACGGCGGCGGCCGCCCCCTCAGTCCCGCTCCTCTCCCCTCCCCAAGTGGACGTGCGCGGCCCGCCCTGCGCATGCGCACAAGTCCACCGTGACTCCCACCCCAAGCCTGCCCCTGGAACCGCGGTGCGCCTGCTCCGTGTCTGGGGCGCTGATTGGCTGAGGGACCCCGAACGGGAGGCGGTGATTGGCTGTCGGGGCGCGGTGGCGGCCGTTGGTGCCTTTGAAGGCTGAAGGGGCTGCGCATTCCCGCGCTGGGTTGTGTCTGCTGCCATGGCCTTCGCCAGGGCCCCGCTCCGCCGCTTCAACGACAGCTCAGGTAGGTCCGCTGGGGCCTGCTGGTCTCGGGGGGGGTGGGGAGGGAGCCCGAGCCCTGCGAGGGGGACCGGCCCGCTGCTGCCTCAGCGTGTCCCAGCATCTCTGCCGCCAGTCCCCTGTGAGGGGAGCTGCCTGTAACCGTGTGTTTGAGGGCCCCTTGCCTAAGCCCTCGTAAGAGTTTCCTTTTCAGGAAAAAAACCCCGACTTCATGTCGAATCTTGGTCGTAAGTAAACGACTATTAAGTATAGCGGTGAACGTATATGTGTATATTTGTGTAGTAAATAAACCAGTGACAAACTAGGATTTGTTGGCGTTCTGATATTGTGAGTCTTCAGTCACAACTGAAGTACCGCTCCCGAGAGCGCTTTCCGATGTAGAAACACTCTCAATGAGTTTTTTGCTGTAGCTGAACACCTGCTGCGTTCACCTGTTCTCATATTAAATGATGTTGCTCTCATTTGCAGAAAGCTGAAGCAAGTAGGTAAACACTTACTAACCACCTGGCTGTAATGAGAGTTCTATGAAGCATTTGTAGCAATCTTTTTTTCTGCCTGCCCTTTTCCTTATTTTTTTTAATTAAAAAAACGCTGAACTTTTTAATAAAAGCTTAAATAACTTCGTTATTTGGCGGAAAAGTTTGGCATTCCATAACATCTAAGTAGTTGCTTTGAAACTGGAAGATGCTGAAAAAAACCATACCAATTAAGTTTGCATTTTATCCTTTAAAGTTTTAGACTGGCTTTTTCACCAATTAGCATTAAGGTCCTCTAGCCATTTGGGATTTTTCTTTACTGAAGTTAATGCACTGCTATCATTAATCAAATGCCTTACAATATTATTTATGTAAATCACAGTTTCTAGTTTTATTATCAGTGTAATAAACCAGCCCTTTCTCCTGCCATGTGTGCTATTTTCTTTATGTTTATGGGGAGGATGGGGAGAACTGAGACTTCAGTTGTTGATGGTGGGTTTATCTTTTTAATGGATTGAACTTAAATGTGTTATCAGCGTCAAATCATTGAAGCTGAAAACCCTTTCATTTACTGTAGTTCTCTGCTGTTCTGAAAATCTAATTTCTAGTATGTACCCCCCTGCGAGGATCCTATGATGTTAAATCTTCAGATGCACTGAGAAGTTCTCTGTCCTCTGAAACATGTCAACGGATTAGGAAACAGAAGAGTAAGTAGTGCTAAAAGTTGCATAGAACAGAATGATGTAACCTCTTTGAATGCTACAATTGTTAGTGCTTAAATGCTGTTACTGCTCTGTTTTTGTTTAGAAGTTGTTTTCTATTGTGGGGGCTCACTGCCTGCATTCCAACTCAAGGGGACAGCAGCTGTAAAAACATGTCAACCTGAATCTTCTAAGAATAGTTTTATATGTGATTTCTGCTAACTAGGGAGATGTCTGGAGAGCAACTGATTTAACTACTTCATTAGCCTTGTTTTTAGTGATACTTTCATAGATTCCTCAGTAAAAAACTTGGCAGAAGCTGAATTCTCAAAACTGTCTGTCATCTGGTAGTTTATCTCTAAACTCTGACAAGTGCCCAGATGACCGATATTGAACTGCCTGATTGCAGTAAAAAAACAGCTGGCATTCGGTTGTGAAGTGGATAGTCTAATACTCAGGTGGCATTCTATCTTTATTTATTGAAAAGTCAATTAACCTTGTCTAGTTTGGTTAATTTCCTTCACCATGCACATGCACACCCTCTTCTTTCACCATTCTTTTCTACATTCTTCTGCAGGTGAGACAAATCTGAACAGTGAGAAGAGTGCACCTACCCCTGTCACTGGAAGGAGACTCGCATCTCTTGGATCAACAGTAAGGCTCTTCTGTGGTGTCTGTAGCACTGTTAAATTCCAGCTAGACCTCACAGTGACTAGTTAAATCACATAGCCCCTTTATACAATTACTATTAACCTATCTGAGTAAACTATGAAATACATTATTGTGCCTGAATTCCTTAGTAACTGAGAAGGAAAAACAAAATTGCAGTGTCTCTAGGAATCATATAATGGTTAGTTGGGACTATAGAGTGGCTTGTTGTCTTTGTTACAATGTTGGGATCTTTTTGCCTTTTGCTTAATTATGATGCAGTTGCTTCTTTCTAAGATTGTGTTTCTGCTTTCATACAGTGGGCAGGGCAGAAACCTAGTGGTAAAAGAAAACAAAGAGTGGGTGATACTGCATATACAAATTCAGTGCCATGTGTGAGGATATGGATTTGAAGATGTATAAGTTAATAAGTTGAAAAATCATAACCTTGTCTTTAATTTAGTTTACTAGTACTCATGATGTAGGTTGAAATTCTGCAAGCAAAAACCTGTGGTTAAGAGATTAAAGTGTTTTTTTTATGGAGTTTAGGGAGTGCTAATGTTTTAATCTTTGTTTATCTCCTTCCTGTCACAATGCTTATGAGAAAGTACAATGGTAAAACCCATCCTAACCTGATACTTGTCTACCCTACGTGTAAAGATGTTTGCTTTTTATTATGTATATGTGTACATTTAATAGTATTGTCTATATGAAGGCATCCACTCATATTTAACTGTGGTGTTAAACTAGTATGCAGCTAGAGATCAGTCTAAATATTTCTAATACTTCTGTTTTCAAAAGCCAGCTAATGGGACTTGGAAACCTAAAAAAGATCTTATCCTTATGAAAGAAAAAAAGAAACAGAAGACACTGGAGAAGGAGGTATGAATACACTGTGTGAGGGAAATCCTGTAATATATTTCCCACTTACCATAATAAAAATACAAGCTGGTAAAATTAGCCTCTTTTGCATAACATGGCATGCAAGTAGTTTGCTAACAGCTCTGTGCAGAGCAGAGATTGTAAAATGTTATGGTATGTAGAAAACATTTGGTTTGTCAATGGAATTATATTAATCCCAATTGTGAACAGTGTGCAGCCAGTCTTTTTAAAGTCTTTTTTTTTTTTTTAAAAAAGGGGGGGGATAATCATGTCCTGTGTTCTCTACCTCCCACAAAAATAGGTTCTATTAACAGCTGCTTCCTGAAATTTTTGCTTAATAATTGACATAATTTTAAGGTTTAAGAGGCAGCTAGCTTTTCCTTATCAATACACTTCTGTGCACTAATCTGTGCCTTTTGTCTCATATGTCACATTCTGTCTTTCTGTTCTATAGCCAAATAGGAGACTTGGCTTCTATTGCAAGTTGAAGTTAACTTTAGCATGTGCTGGCTCAGTAGCATAAAATAGGTCAGGTGATAAAATAAGTCAGGACTGGAAATGTGGGGTGTGTAATAATAGATAATTGGTTCTTCTGTTATCTACTTTCCTGTCAATTATAAAGCTTAAAGTATATATTCTGAATGGAAGTTAATACAGTGTGGATACTTAGCCTCCAAGAAAATCACAGGCATAAATTAATAATGTTGTTTAAGAAAAATAATAGTAGGAAATAAAGAAAATACCTCTTTTGTTTTAGATTCGTGCATTAGTGAGAGAGCGTGGAGAGCAGGATAAAAAACTTCAGGCCATGGATGAGGATTTTGTTAAGATTGAAGCAAAGCTGAATGCTGCAGTTCAGGAGAAAACCTCTCTTTTGGCAAATGTTGCGTGCCTAAAAAAACAGCTTCTGGAACTAACAAGAACCAATGAACTGCTGAAGTCAAAGGTATTCAGACAAATAAGTGCATATTTGCTTTGCCTTTGCTGTTATTAAGCTACCTGGGCAAGAGGAGACTTTAGTTGCTGATCAACATCTGTTTTCACATCCCCTGTGCCCCTTCATTGGCACAGGGATAGAGCATCTCTGGTTTGGGATCTTGTGTGCTTCTGTCTAAAGACAGAGTGGGACTTGTTAACACCTGCCTCAAGGACCAGTTGAGATCAGTGTTGTAGGTAGGAGAGAAACACTTTTAAAAGACTGTGTGAAGAGTAATCCACATAAAGGAGTTATGCTTAATGGTTTTTTTATTAATCTCTTATAAGCTGTCTGAAGATGGTGTGCAGAAGAAAATGAGCAGCCTGTGCGTGGAGTTAATGAAGCTCAGAAACAAGAGGGATGCTAAAGAAAAGGTATGACCTTTTGCACTTGCACAGGATAGTAATTCTGAGCTGTTCAGGAACAGAAAGGAAGGGCTTACAACAGAACTGCAGATCATGTCTTGTTTCTGTCCTCAACTTGGTAGTTTATTCTACTTTCTGTGAAAACAGAGAAAGATCAAACAATGAGTGTTCTTGGTTTTGCTGTTGATGTGCAGAGTAAATCTGAGTTCAAGTAAGGAAGCCTAGAAATACCCCTGTTTGTCAGACTAACTTTGTTTAAAACTAGTGGTCTTAAGTATAGTTTGAAACTCTTCTACATGTTTGAGTTTTTTGGGTGGTGGATGTTTTTAACAAATGGCTAGTATCTTTACAGAGGGCTATTTTTAATCACATTTAGCATAGTAGCAAGTGCTATCATTAAATTGTAATTATGAATTCATATCTGTTTACCACTGTCTTAGTTGTGTGAGGTTTTTTTACTAAATCTCATTTTGGTGGTAATATTTATCTTTTTTTTAAGACTGCCCTTGCAAAGCAAGAAAACATGGAAATGAAGCTGCAGGAAGTGCAAAGGAATCTAGAGCATTCAAAAGGAAAAGTAGCACAGTTAGAAGAAAAACTGTAAGTAGTAAGGAATTGACTTAGATGAATGACATAGCATCTACCTATGCTTACATGCTTATACCTTATAGTAAGCACTTAGTTTAGGGAAAATACAGGCCATCTCCCTACTGAGAAGGAAATGAAATTATTAGCATTTGTGACCTGGAAGAGCATTTTAGGAACTGCTGTACTCTTATAAAATGAACATATGTATTATTGTTCCTCTAGTCTATATAACCTTTTTCCAAAAGACAAACTGTATCATCTCAACCCTTTGTCTTCCACTGTGGTATGGGTGGAGTTTTTTCACACATGGGGAGGGAAAACATGTATCTTGAGCAAATAATTGTTCATCTTTGAGCAAGACATCCATGTAGACTGGATACTTCAGTGTCTGCCCCTTTAGTAAGTTATAAATAAGCAAGAATGAAAAAGCACTGGACCAGGAGTTGAGATTCTGATGCAGTTGTCAGGCATTTTACACAGATTTGATGAACACATGTGTGTTCTCCAGCAAAGTGTATTGAAGAGCAGTTGTGATGCCTTCCAAGTTTCTTATTAGTAGCCACATTCTCTAAAGAAAGATAGCTGAAGTGTCTTGGCTGAAGCAGCTGTATGTAGGAAGAGAGAGTTCCAAACCTACACTTTCTGTTCTGTCCAAACAATGTAATTTGCTGCAGAGGAACAGTGTGCTAATGTACAGGCTATTTCTAAGGATGGCTACCTCAGAAGGATGAACTTAAAAGGTATGTTTCATGTTAATTTTGCATGATTGGCACTGCAGCATCCTCCTTATGGTTTCTGCATTTACTTAACATCCAAGTGCTCAAATATGAGCAGAATTTTTATATTTGCATTCGAGTTAAAATACACAAAGCTAATAATGCAAGTAGTGTGATTTAAAGGGAGGCAATGATAACTTGTCTAGCTAATGCAGCTGTTCTAGCATACTTGCTTGTAGCAGAATATGGATCAGCATCTTTACTACAAATGAGAAGACCATATGGAGCAAGTGTCAAAAGAGGGTAGAACCACTTGTTAAAGCAAATACCAGTTTGTCAGCCAAACTGGATTATGAAAAAAAGTATTACTACCAAGTTGTGATTCAGTGACTTATTTCTACTTGCTTATCTGTAAACAAATAGCTTACAAGTACCTCTGAATTGTTTAAACACAACCATCATGAAGAATTCCTGGTTTTAGGTCTGCTACTGAGAGAGAAAAAGTTGAAGATAAGTCTGACACCGAAAAACTCCTGGAATATATCACAGAGCTCAGGTAACAACAAATTGTTCTAGAATTGGACTGGGTAAGTTAAAAGGCAGTAAAACTAAGCCTTGTTTATGACTGGTGAAGTAGAACCTGGGCAATAATTCTGTTTGACAGTACTGATATAGAGGGAGCAAGGAAATAAGATATTTTTCCACACAGTAGAAAGGAGTCCTAAGATATTATTTTAATTATCTTTCTAAATGTCTCAATGCTTTTCTGGGCTAAGCAATATTATGAAAGTGTTTTGTATCAGGGTGCTGAAATAATGTTTTTAGCCAGAGTTATTTGTACATAAATAAAGTTAAATCTTTTTCCTCTAAGGTACTGACAATAATGTATTTTATCCCTCACTTGTAAAACAAGGTACAGTAGGGTAAAAACTCCCTCAATCTTGGCTTCCAGTGAACTTTGCAATACTTAGATTTGCATTTAAGGGTTGTGATGAATTAAGTATCTATGAGCATCAGTCTTATTCTAAAAATTACTAATTCAGTCCTTTAACTGATTGAAACTAACCATTCTTCACAGTAATGTGTCCCTTCCTCAGCACATGGTGAAAATACAAAACCATATAAATTTAACTAGTTCACTGTTCACCACTGTCAATTTACTCCTTCAGAGTTTCCTCATTAACTGGCTGTATATCTTAAGATTCTGCTTATTCTTGTAAAATCTGGTTTATTAATGTGTATGCTTTTCTGTCAAAACTTAACTTTGTAGAAAACTCCTGGGTGTCGCAGTCACCTTTAAATGAATTATAGTGACTAATTCTGTCTTAATCAAACCTTTATATTTTATTTGTGTGATTGTGTAAGTTTCTTTTAAAACAAAACATCACTATTGAAATAAATTGCATTTAATTTTAATTAATCTGTCTTAATGCACAAAAAACTTGCGTCTGGGCAAGTAGGTGAAGGCAGGTTTCCTGCTGGAGAGCATTTTTCCTTTATGCTGAAGTGTAAGCATAGAAACAAAATCTAGTGGTAACAAATACTTGAATTTTCTCCTACAGCAGTGTTGCAGAAACAGTTGAGAAATACAAACTAGATGTTGCCCAGATGGAGGAGACACTGATAAAAAAAGACCAAGATATCGGGATCCTGAAGGATACCCTCAAAACAAAAGAGGAAGAATCATTTAAACTGATAAAAGAACTTAATGAAAAATGTCAACTGCTTGAACAAGAAAAAGGTAATTGTTAGTGCTTGTATGCTGTTCACATATGTGGGATCACTGACATGTCTTAAAGCATCTCAGATAGGTTTGTTCCAAACTGTCAGTTTAGACTGGCTTGCTCTGGGTTAAATCATGTCTCTGAGCTCCAGCTGAAAACAGCTGGGCATATTTCTAACAATATGGAAGCTACCTTTAATCTGACATCTGTTAAATCTTATTTTTTGTTTCCATGGAGGGTAACTAAAGTAGATAGCATGGAAATGAAAATTGTTTACATAGCAGGAATGGCTTTAATCTGAAAGCTGAACAAAAGTGACTTGTTCCTTTCCTCTTCATTGAGAAGCAGTATGATACTGTCTCAATCCACTGTTAGCAGTTTGTGCACAAGTTCATTGAGGTGTTGGGAATGTGTCTAGGAATCCTTTTTCACCTCTTCCTCCACCAAAACCAGGAACTCTGCAGCCTCAGACTGGTGTTCAGTCCTCTGTGTACCATTTGGCTTGTATGTTGGTAGAACTACTGTTCTGATGAAGGTTAATTACTTGATCCAAATATTCCTGCTGGTAAAATAATTTTAAAAGTGGTGTACTTTCTGCCGATTTTGTGGAGTTTTCAGATGGGTTAGAGGTGTGGTTCTGTTTTTAATTTCTCCCCATTCCCCATCTTGCCTAACTAAAGCTAGAATGGAAGTACTATGAAGAATAGATGGTGTAGCTTTTTGAAGACAGAGAAGGGAATTTATGTTAACAATTTCCCTGTGCAGAGAAGGAGTTGTCTGAGAGCAGAGGAAAATTTCTGACTATGAATACTGAAATAGAAGACCTGAAAAAAAAAATTGTCTTAGGAGAACAAGAACACCAAAAACTGCTTCAAAAGCATGAAGAGCTGGTCTCTCAACTGCAGCAAGAGAAGGTAAATACAGACTATAAAGTCATCTAAAAATAGACTCTAATCCCAATGACTGGTGCTAAAGGTTCTGATTTTGGTTACATGTGAGATTGCTGTATTAATGATGGTCTAGTCTGGAATGTACGAGTGAGTGCTGGCCTGCAGAAGTTGTGTGTGGTCCAATAGCTCTAATCTAAAAATCATAGCTGGTATGATGAGTGTTTTAGTTCTTCCTGTAGCTTTGACCATATTCTTGTGCTTTGAAGTTTGAACACTGCAAATTAGTATTTAATATCTAGAAAAGTACTATTAGCTTTAAAATCTGTGATACCTGGCATGCAGGAGTCATCTGCATCAATGCACCAGAAGCTACTAGAGTTTCAAGATGAGGTAACAAGTGAGAGACGTCTTCTTGAAGAAGAGCTGAATGATACAATGAATGAGCTGAATAAATTGCATGCTAAGGAGAAGAAAGCTGAGAAGTTGGTGAAGCGATTGGAACAAGAAACCAAATCTCAAGCTCTCGAACTTGCACAGATGGAAGTAAAGTTGAAAGGGTTTGTGAAAAAAAACTTTGATTCTAAAACTTTGAAAGGAAAAATGCTTCTGAGCCTAATTCAGGTTTTAAAGAGACATGAACAGACCTAAATGTATTTCTTGCTGGTTGTTGATTATTGGTCTAATCCAGCTGTATGACTCTAAATCAGTTTTATATTGTCTTAGTATCAGCGTGTTTGATCAGTGTGCTAAGACTTGCTTGAAATGCCATTACTGTAGTAGTATGATGTTATTGTGAAGGGTAAGCTACATGCATGTCATATTGGATGTTTCTGCCCTGGAGAGGGCAATTACTAGGAAAGATTTTCAAGCAAGTTTCTTCCTTTCACGTGCTGAAAGTTACTGCTAGGTATTTGACCTATTCTATAGCTAGCTTAGAAAATAAGGGGGAGGGGAAATGCTTAGTTAAATATGCTATGAAGATTATGCTTTAATACTTGAGAAGTTGTGGCAAAGTACTGGTTTCTCACAATCAATTTCTTGCTGCTGCTGCGAGCATTTTGTAACTGATGACAGCATTTGGTAGTATGTTCAGACATGCTTATCTCCAGTGTGGAATGCTGAATTTTTATTTCAGGAAGAATGCTGAGTTGGAGGAAATCAAAGAAATGCACAGCAATGCTGTCTTGCAAATCCAAGAAGAGCATAGCAATACATTGCGCAAACTTGGAAAGACTGTTGCTGAGTTTGAAAGGTATTTAAGTTTCATTAAAATCTAGGACTGGGATTATGTCTGAAATTACAATTTATTATGCTGTTTATTGATGTGCCTTGATATTTAACACTGTGTATGAGTGTTGGTACAGTACTAAAGAGTTTTGTGATGGCCTATTTAATGCTATTAAGAAATAGATTTATTCCTTTTAGTACTAGTCATGTGTAATGACATACTCGGTATCTAGTTCAGGAAACTGAATGTTTCTTCTTCTGAAGTGTAGCCAATTAGAATACTCAAGTGCATTTGAATCTCAGTGACAGTTGTAACTAGTGACGATATTCATTTTTGCACTAAAATCTGTTGCAAAAAGGCTCCCTGTTTAGGCTTAAATTGCACTGAATCGAGATTATTTTCTTACAGTTCTTGCAGATATTTCTTCTTAAAATACACAGGTTATGGAAGTATTTAAAAAGTGATACTGTTATTGTGAAGTATGCAAGACACCTATGAAGGATCAAGGTTAATATTTGCCAATGCAAGCTGCAGATAGTAGGTTTTTTGGTGTTTAAAATAGTTTCAGATGTAGTAGGTCTTCTCACATTTTGGTAGATATTCAAACACAAAACATCTGTATTGTAGAATTTGTCAGTGTTACTGCTTATGGCTTTATGGAATGTGCTTTTTTTAACTTTGGATTTATCAGTGCCAGAACACTGCCATCTCTCCAGATTATAAAATTTCTTGTACTTGTTAACATGAGCTTGTACTGCTCTTGTAAGGCCTGAACATGTCAATCTATATTCTATCTAAAATAACAAGGTTTTTCTTATTTGCATTCTAATACTAGCTACAAGAAAACAACAGCTGAAGAAATAAGCAGTCTTAAACTGGAGAATGCCTCTCTGCAAGAAGAAGTTGCCAACCTAAAAAAAGTAGGCCAAGATAATCTACAGCTGCTTCAGGAAGCAGAATACACTAAAAATAAAGCAAGCGAAGAATGTGCAAGGTACTAGACAGGCAAACTTTTCCTTAAGCTAAAGAATACCATCTAAGGCTTGCCTTCTGAACTAGTACTTAACATGCTGCTCTACCAAATAAAAAGCATTTGGTGTAAGCTGAAGTTTCTTCCTTTTCTCAGTGCAGAGAGTTGAAAATATTGACAGACAAAGTTAATACTAAGTGTTATATGTGTTAGAAAACTGATCTGTTCAATCAATTGCTTTGACTCTTTCCTTTATATGGAACATACAGGAAGAGGAAAATACTTAACTGAAATATGTTGAAATATTGTCTTTATCAGAAATATCTGTTACAGTGACTGCTCTACAAATAAGACCCACAGGGGCAGACAGATAATACAAAGCACACAGCAAATTCTGCTCACAAGGAGGTGCCAATTAACAATCCATGAATTACCACATTGCAGGGAGGTGAACAGGTCCTCTTTGCCTAATATGAGGCATCACAGTGCTGCTCATAAGTAGTAACACTCAAGAAGCTGTCTTACACCACTGAGCTGCTGTTAGACAGCCAGAGAAACATGTTCTCAGCTAGTGGCTTATGTTCTCCTTCCAGCTCACTGCACAGAGCATAAGTAAGTCCCTTGCTGTGAGCAAGTAACTGACTGTTTGAGGAAGTGGGGGAGTTTGGTCTTAAAAGGTCCCAATGTGCAATCACCTGTATGAGGCAATGGTGATAACTGCCTGTATGCATTATGGAACATATTGTGTATGTGCTGGAAGATTTCCTTCACTGCTTTTAATGTGCAGTTCCTAGCTAGCTTTTGAAGTTGAAGCTGGATTTAAGTCAACAGCTATGCTCTAATCTTTTTGACTGTTGCCTGTGGATAAATGACTTAACAGCATGAAAATGCTGTTTTGGCTGAACTGAGTTGGGCATTTCTGATCTTCCCAACTCTATCTCTTTTCTGATTTATAAAATGCCTTGGAAAACTTTTGCAATGCTTCTGCTGTCTTGTTCACCCATAGTCAGTATATTAATGTTGTCCAAGCTTGCTCCAGCTTATTTTAAAACACCTGTGCTACCTAGAGTGTTGCCCTTTCTTTCCTCTCCACCTGTGTAATACTGCCTCCAGTTTCCATTAGAGCTGGTGAAAGAAAAACAGCTGAAGAGTTATCTCCTGTTTGATTTGCTGGTTGAGTCTGGCAGGGAAGGGGTTCTTGGTCTCCATCTAGGTGGTATAAAAAACAGCTGAGGCTAGAGAAGGAAGGCAATGCTTTAGTTGTAGAGTTTTTGAACCCTTGAATCCATCCACACTGGACAGCAGTCTTGACTAGTTACTGCTTGAGCGAATCTCTGCATCTGAAGTCTTAACTACTAAAGTGTCTTCCACTAGAAGCTGCTGGCATTATGGAACCATAAATAAGAAACATATGAGCTTTCCTTGCTTCAAAAGCACCACTTGCTTCCTCATAGGACAAGTTAAAAATATTTTACCTCTTGGACTTGATAGCTTCCTGTATTGTTTCTCTTATGTAGCACTGTTTCCAAACCTCTATTTCGGTTCTGCTAACAGCTTTTCAATCATGGTTACTTGAGTTTCAGATTTAGAGTATTTTTTTTTTAAATACTACTCTAAATCTGAAAGAGTTTATTAAGGATGGATGTTATTTTTCTCAGGATGCTTTTAGAAGTCCAGACAAAGCTTGCACTAAAAGAAGCAGAAACAGAGAGAACAAAAGAGTCTTACCTTGCACAAATGACTAAACTTCAGGAAAAACTGGAAGAGCAAACTGAAGATCTGAAAAGAAAACTTGAAGTGGAAAGATCAAGGTGACTTTTCTCAGAGTAAACATGCATATTATAGCACATAAAAGTTTTAGGGTGAAGAAGTGCTGAGAGCTAACAATGAACATAATGAAACTCCACTTCTTGCTTTTTAGGAAAACTATAAATGAAGATGTGACCTCTAGCTTGAAAGAAGAGATAACGACCTGGCGTAATCTATATGAAGATTTACATAATAAAACTAAGCCTTTCCAGGTGTGTTATGAAGTAGATGTTTATTAGTATCTCTTGACTTAAGACTTGTGCAGTTGACTCAGGTTCTAATCTTGAGAAGTAAACATGTTCTTTCCCAAAGTCATTTATCCCACAATGGTTTCCTAAGTTGCTGTCTCTGGAGCCAGCTAGTCCCCTTCCCAAACTAGTCTTTCTCTGTAGATTTCAGTTCAGTAAAAGCTACGTTTAATTTATTTTTTCTAAAAGATTTGATATGTATTTCAGCAACAATTAGATGCATTTGAAGCAGAGAAGAATGCGCTCTTAAATGAGCATGGTGCAGCCCAAGAAGAACTGAATAAGCTAAGTGATGCATATGCTAAACTTCTTGGCCACCAGAACCAGAAGCAAAAAATCAAGCATGTTATGAAGTTAAAGGAAGAGAATACCCACCTGAAGCAGGTTTGTGAAATTAAAAGTTAGAAATCTGTAAGTTATTAATCTGCTTGATTCCTTTGTTGCTCTATTTATAGACTAATCCTGCAAATGACTTACTGTGGTTGTTAAATTTCCTTCAAGAGCTAAATTGGAACAAACTGCCGAACTCCAGAAACAGCAAGAGAATTTGTTTCAGTTTCAACTGAATATATCCCTAGTGCAAATAACTACCCCTACTCTTAGCTTGGTTACTTTTCTTATCTCTTTTGGAGGTTCTAGACTTGGTAAACTAGCTGCTGAAAGCAACACCTGAAAGTTCCAGACTGCTTATGGGTGTTGTACAGCAATTATACAATGGTGCTGATTTCTTTACATCTGTATGTTTGTTTGTATTTTAATGCCACCAATAACTGTGTATGTATGTTTGTGCTTAGCCTTAGTCAAAAAGGCTACTTTAGTAAATGATGAAGCAGGCTTTTCCCTGTTCTTAATCTAACTTCCAAGTACTGTGTTTTCTTTAGGATGTCTCAAAACTGCGTGCATTGCTAGCAAAAGAAAAGCAAACCAACAGAGATCTTCAGGATCAGCTATATGCAATTCAGGGCATTAGGCGTTTTGATCCTTCCAAAGCTTTCCAGCATGATAGCAAGGAAAATATTCCTCCAAAAACTCCTTTTAAAGAAGGTAAGCTTAGATATTGATGTAACCATGTTCTTGTACCTCTTAACCACAGAAGGCATGACAGTCTTGCATAGTCTGCTGCATCTGGGGAAGGAAGGACAATGGCATCTCTTGTGTGTTATGCAGCACATGTTGGAAGGCTGCACTGATGGAGCACTTCCAAGTGTAATGTTTGCTACTGTGCTTACCAGCCTAGTTTTTCATAACTTGACCTGAGCAGACAGCGTGTCAGTTCAGGCAACAGAAAGAGTGTTTGAGTGGGTTACAGAAAATCAGCTGCTGAACTTTGTTTTGCTGCTGTATATCACCTACAACTCTCCTTCTGTCATCCCACTCAGACATTACAGCTAAGCAGGCAACAGGCAGTGTCTGCACAGGTAATAGGGGCAAAAGTGCATCAGCCAGAGGTTTGAACCCCGGTTCTTTAGCTGCTTCCTGGCAGGACCTTATACTGCTGTAGGTGTAAAGGTAAGATGCAAGGGGTCTGCAGGCAAATGTGGAGTGGAGGGAAGGATGGCAAGAGCATAGGGGTGCACAAAGGGAAGTAGTGTAGGAGAGTGTGGGAGGGTATAGATCTCAACTAGACCTTCATTTTATAGTATATTCCAGGTTCTGAAATTCTGGCTTGCCTGTTATGTGGAGATTAGTGCCTTCCTCCCCCTCAGCAGACAAGTAATTACTCAATGTGGGAACAATAGTGGAAGAACACACACTTATTAACACTTTTCTATTGCAGGTAATAAAAACAAAATTTAGTCTCTTGGTATTATGAAAAATATCATAAATCACCAATAAATTAATATACAAAGGAAGACTTCAACAGACCACTTGTTCAAGGTGAACTTGAATGCTGTGTATAATAAACTAGGAGGAGTACTAGAGAAATTGTCTAAAATGATATATTTTTGGAAAAACTGTGCTTGGTTATACTCTTACCGACAGGCCATAGGTGAGAGTGTGTTCCAGACTCATGGTAGCATCATTGCACACTTGAACTCCAAAAAGTGTTCATTCTCTCACTTCCTTGGTATGCTGAAACTGCTTAGTTTGTTTTCAACAGAGCAGCTGAAGTTCACAAAAGGTGAATAAGGATGACAAATGAAATCTGATTTCATAATTTTTTTTACATCTATCTCATATTTACGATTTTATGTTAAATTACTTCTGCTATTTATGGTTGTTTAAATACCAATGGCAGGAATGCTGCCAAAAGACCCCTTTTCTTCTGTGGCCTACATTATATAGCACCAATGTAGAAAACCGGACTGTACAGTTAGTTTTTTATATTCTTAAATGGATCTATATTCAAGGCATGCTAATTTAAATCCTGGGGTTAGATGTTGCAGCTGTTGATCTTGAGAAGAAGATTTTTTCAGGTCAAACTCAAATTGACTACATTTACCTACATGTTTGCATACTGTGGCTAAGATTAGTGTCTTATGAAAAATGTGTATTTTATGAATGCTGTGCTCACTGGACTCTTCAGCTGTTGTAATATCTTTGTAGGGAGCTGTTGTAATTGATCAATGCTATGTGAAGGGGGTAACAGCAGAACTTGTCTTAATTGGGTGGGAGGATGCCCACTGTACATGCATCCATTGTATAGACTTGAATTTTGCCAAGGTGGAAAGAATCTCTTTAATGGCATTTATAATTAAGAACATTTTAGCACAATAAAAGTTTTAATTGGAGTAAGTTGCCTATTTTCTTTACAAACCAGAGGTAAAAAACAAAATCAAATTATGTAATGTAATTGACTGTTCTTTGTTCTAGTCTTAGATCTTCATAACAAAGCTCAGTGTTAGTCTTGTATCAAAGACTATATATTCTCTACTTTTATGGAATAAATTATTGAAGCTGAACTGTACAACATACAACCTGCAATTCCCTTATCCTCTCATTTTCTGTGAATTTCTCTTAATACAAAAGTTAACAGTGAAACTTAAGTGAACTGTGGAACTCTTCTTGTTACTGCATCTACTAATATCCTGCATATGAGTGCTGCAGAGAGCCAGTACACAAAGCTTAGTGTGTGGAATATATTGCCATTTATACTGACATTACAAGCTTACAGAGAATTGATAATACCTAGGAAATAAGTTACCAAAATGCATATGAAGTCCAAGAAAATAAATTGCGAAGTCTTGTCTGTTAATATCATCGTTGTATTTGCTGGATTACTTGAACTTCTGAATACAGGATTAGTATTAACTTCAGGTGTTTGAATTGAGAAATAATTAGTGTTCACTTGGGGTGCCTGCAGTGTTGAGAGGTGTATTTTAATAAGGAAGTTGCTGAAAGAATTTAACAGTGGGGTTCACTCTCCTTGTGGAGAAAAAAACTTTTATTGTCTGAAAGATGTCAATAGAGTAAAAGAAAACTGTAGAAGAAATGTGCATTAGTATGACTCATCTGATGAGAACATGGTTTTAGTAGGAATCCTAGACAGTGGATGTGAAATGAGCAGTTGGTTAAACCCAACTCAGTCTAGTGAGCAGCAGAGGAAAGAGCAATGGAGGGGGAGGAACATGTAAAAAACTGGAAAATAGAAGAACACAAGTAACACTTGACAGCTGTTATACTGGAGTTTTTCCTTATAAGATGGCATTCATCTTCCATGCAGGGCTGCTGCAAGTGGCACACTTCCTGTGCCACTCTACTTACACAGGGATTTTAAAGGCAAAATCACTATTCATAAATTGGAATGTCAGTGTCAGATGAAAAGACTTCATGCCAAAAAAATTAGACACCCGTATTTTAATGTGTTATTAAAAATCTAAATAAACCTTTTGTTTTGAGAAAGATTGGGGCAAGTGAATGTTAACAGAAAGTTCTACCAAACTCAGACATGGAAATGGGGATACTGAGTTAAGGTACTTTTTAAACTGAACCTCATTTTTTGGTGTTTGACATGTCCTGCATTAAATTAGCAAGAGTTTATCAGAGTGAAAGTATACTGAGTGAAGCAAAACACTGCGGATACCACAGGACTGTGCTTTTATGAGGGCTGCATACTGGTTTTTGGAGGGTTTTTTTGTAAGCTACAGTTTTGTAGCTTAATTATCAGTTTTGCCTATGTGTCATTTTAAATCCTTTTTAGACTATTGGGAGCATGCCTACATGGACAAAAAGAATA
Organism: Caprimulgus europaeus; assembly: GCA_907165065.1. Next base: position 36,741,355 of record OU015531.1, on the reverse strand, counting down.
GGGGAAACTCGCAAATAACTGTGCTAGCCTTACAGCAATGCTGGGGTTGTTCTAGCTTTAAAATATACATAAATAATGTAGAGCAGACAGCAGAGTGAAGTAAAGAGTGGAATTAAAGGGGAAATGGAGTGCTTTGTGTCAACTTCAGTCAAAGTGGTTCTGCCAGTTTCATGCACATGAGGACTGTGTTAAAAACTGAAATCTTGATACTGGTGGCTCAACTGACTTAAGTATTCACTGCAGGAATCAATTACTTTCATGTTGTGGAACATACCTTTTTATTTGGAAAAATATATAACTTCACATGAAATTATTTCTCTGATCATCCATTTCACTGTAACTGTAGCAAGATCTGTGTTGTGCTTAGTTTAAATGTTAAATGAAGAGCTGCTCAAATCCTCAACCTGGCTGACCTAATTAGAGCCCTCCTCCTGTTTCCTATAAAAGGAAAACTGTATAAGACTCGGTGCCAGGGCTTTGAACAAATTCTCTGCACACAATGGCAGCACTTGCTCATGCTGGCTGTTACGAAGTAAAAATTTAAGTTCATACTGAGGTGCTTAAATGGTACCACTGGGGATAAACCAAAAGCTTAACAGGATTCAGGGCCACATGTGATACAGGGCTTGGATTAGCATTTTGGTTTCAAAGGTCAACTGAGCTATTGCTTCTTCCAGTCTATGTGCTCTCTGCAGACAAAGGGACAAATGCACGGTTCAAATGCACTAACTTCCTAGGCTGATAATTCCTTCTGTAGTTTCAGGCAATGCCTGAAATGCTGGTGGAAATGGAGCAGGTAAGGCTCTGGATATTTGCATTCGTAGATGGCTGCTATACTTTGATTACAGAATATTTGAAAAAGGAAAATGGAAAAGAGAGATTTTATTATGCTTTAGTCTCTGCAAATTACAGTCTGAAACATTAGTCACCATTATGCTTAAATGGCTGTGATATGGGCTATAATTTTTGTTTATCAATTCTACTATTCCAAGAAATCGTAGTGTTTCACAAAGTTAATATATTCATAATAAAGAAACTGAAAATAACATAAGCTAGAATGCTACTGAATTCAATATAAGCATTTAAGAAATAATAAGTTATTTTATGAAGATAATAAATTACAGTTATGTTTTTTTTAACTGTTAATCTGGTGACAAAAATGTTGAAGATATATTACAGGCTGATTTATGGTTCAAGCTTGAGCCTCCCGTGTTAATGCTTTCCTTATTTTCCTCTTTCTCTGAGCCTGGAGGGCAAAACTTCTACTTCACTGTTTTGGTTGAGATACACAGTGGGCTCTTTCAGTCTGTGTTGGGAGGAAGGGGTGTGACATTAGATATGCTTGGACTTGTTACCTTTGTGCTGCTGAACAGTTCAGTATTTATTTGTAGATTTTTCTTAGGAATTTCAACCTATGAATTGTTGACAATTTAAATAGAATACTAAGGTTAATGAAAATGAATTAAATGTTCCTAACTTTATTACAAGGAAAAACAGGGCATCTTTATTCTGTGAAGGCAGAAACTGGCTCAAGTGGCTTATGTAGGTTTACTTTTTTGTCCTGTAAATGTCAGTTGTTTGCCATAAGAAAGTTATTTACCATCTGCTTCCATTCAATTTTCAGTAGATTTTCTGATTTCTCTATAACTGGGTGTTAATTCTGGTAGTGTCAGCTGGTTTTCTCCCTTGACTCCCCATTAAATACTGTGTTAACCAAGTCAAGCTGAAGTAAATTTATCAGGTGTAGAAGTGTGAAGGTAGCTAAATCAGTCTTCCCTGTGGGCTCTGCCAGTTGCTTTTACATAAAGCTATGGATAAAGGGGGTTCTGCCATTCTAAAAGATTCAAAAATGAAATAATTTCTACGGCATGTATCACAGCTCTACTCAGGGTCTCTCTTAGCAGCCAAGTAAGGTGTTTTGGTTTTAATGAAGTTTGATTTTAGAAAGGGCAGTGCCTAATCCTTCATTTTATATAAAAACAAATCAAACCCAAACCACCAAGAAAAAAAACACCCAAAGAACAACAAAACATTTTCTACCAAGGCAGGGTCCTGGTTTGGCTGTGCAAACTTGGTACCCTTAGAACTCGGAGGGCGATGTAAGACACTGACAGCTCGGCCGTGTCGTCGATTTTTGGGCAGAGACTGGCTTAATCCCCGCTCTCCCCTGCGAAAATGAGTCGCTGGTGCTCGGCTGTTTTTCGAAAGACGCAGCGCGGGGGAGACCTCAATTTTCGGGGCTGGCGCTGCCCGTGCGTGTCACCACCACAGCATGGCGCGCGGGCCGCCGCTTCCCTCTCACAGGCTCTTACGGGATCTGTGTCCCCTCCCGCCGCTACACGAGGGCAATTTTCGGGCCGGCGGCACAACTCGGCCCCCCTCCCGCTCCGGCTGCGCGCGGGCCCCACAGCAGCGGAGCCTAGCCCCGGGCGGGGCGGGGCCCAGAGCGCGCCGTCATCCCAGCAGCGCGGCTGCCTCGCCTTTAAACCCCAATCGGCCCCGCCCCCTCTGGCGCTCCTCAGCCAATGACCGAGCGCCGGCGGGAGGTGCTTGCGGTGGCTGCGTCCCCGCGGCCCAATGAGGGCGCGCCCTGCCGCGCGGCGCACGGCCTGTCCGCCCTCCCGCAGCGCCGGGCGAGCCCAGCGGGCGGTGGAGCAGGAGCAGGCCCAGGCCCCGGCCCCGCCGTGCCCCCGCCGCCATGGTCGGCCGGGAGAAGGAGCTCAAGATCCGCTTCGTGCCGGGGCGCTGCGAGCTGGTGGAGGTGAGCGGCTGCGCCGGCACCCGCGGTGGGGCGGTTTGCTCCGGCTGCGCAATGAGGGCTGGCTGGGTTCCCGGATCCCCGCGGCGGGCTCGGCCGCCCCGCCCTTGCCCAAGCTGGGCAGGGCCGCGGGGAGCCGCTGTGCCGGGCCCTGTGCCGAGCGCGGAGCGCCGCCTCCCCGCCGGGCCGGGAGGCGAGGCAAGGCGCGGAGGAGCGCGGTTGGGAGGTGCTGGGGCACAGTGCGGCTCTGTCGTCTCCCGGAGGCTCTGCCGTCACCCGGCGCCAGGGGAAGCTGGTTCGTAACGCTCGGTCACTACGCGCTTCGTTCCGCAGTTACTGCGGCACCTTCTACCCCGCTGGGGACCACCTGCCAGCTCTGGAAGCCGCAGCGGTTCGGTGTCTCCTCGGGTGAGCTTCTCCCCGGTCGCGGTGCTGGCGCTGCTGTCTCCTGGTAGAGGGTTCGCTCGCTCAGCCCGAGGGACCGTTGAACGGCCTGATCTTGGCGGCTCGGCGGCACAGAACGGCGTTCCCGCGGCAGGGCGCGCTGCGGCACCTCCGCCCGTCCCAGTGTCCCCGGCACTGATCTGCAGCCGCAGCCTTTAACGCCTCCGTTCCAGGCAGAGCAACTTTCCCCGAGCTCAGCAGGTGTCGGCGGGCCGGCCCCGGGCCCCAGCCAGCGGCTGCTGCTGCTTCCTCTGGCTCTTTGTTGCTGTGGCGGTGGCCGAGCGGGCTGGAGTGCCTGCTCTGCTCTCCCCTGCCGTGCCCTCTTGTCACCCTGTTTTGGGGCAGGTCGATGTTAGCTCGGCAGCTTCCGGGTTTGGTAGACGGGCTTTAGAATTGGGTTTTTGAGTTCATCGTGATTTTGCCAAGTTCAGTTTTAAAAATATTTGTATCTTGGTTTTCCCTTTGAAATGCATCACATTTTACTGTTTTTGTAAGTAATACTCTTATTTTGTATTTTGGTAGTATCTCTAACGTAACCTTAGGTCTCATAAATGCATTTTTTTAATCTTATGATGTTGTTGCTTGTATATTTTTATGTGAATGAGTCTTGAGTACAATTCTTTTTTCTCACATTAATTTTTGGCGAGTATTGAACCTGAGATAAAGCAAAATGAAATTAGATGCTTTATTACAAAGCTCAAAATTGTGCATTTAAATAGTTTTATTCAAAATCAATTGCTAAGAGAACTTTTTGCACGTTTGATGACTCTGAATACGATTGCTTCTTAGTTGAGAAACGTTTTGAGAAAAGTTTTGTTAGCAAATAGGCTAATCTGAATAACAACTTGTATTTAAGCCTGTAAAGTTTGCAGTCGAAAGGATAACAGTTGAATTCTGGAATGCATTTTAGTCTTTATGTATAGTAACTGTCCATAAAATTACTGCAAATTCTAAATGTACTTTCTAGCTCGTTAGGATACCAGTCTAGAGTAGTCTTATCTTTTAGTTGCATTACATTATTAATACTTCAGCCGTATTTAAGAAAAAATATGTAAATTAACAAAAATCAAAAATAAGATGCAACACTGTATTTGGTTTCAGTTCAGTACTGAACTCTTAGATAGTGGCTGTAGATTTTTGCCTTCTTCTCTTCTGGGGGACCATGATTAATTCCTTGGAAGACAAAGCAAATAACAGGAATAGAGTTTTTAGCTTTGGTAACTTAAAGACAGTGTGGGTGCTACCCTGAAATATATGCTGCTGCTAACGTGTATTCACCTGTCTGTGTGTGGGCAGCTGTGGGGCAACAGCAGCAGCTTCTGCCCGTCTGTGAAAGCACCTGCAAACGGCAGTGGTGGGAACTGATAAACCTCGGAGGACTCAGAAGTTCTGTTTTCTGTAGTTCCTAGGTTTGAGACAGAAATACTGTCGCAGCTGGGGGGCATTTTGCAAAGGAGCACGGCAGCCTATAGGGAAAGAGTTAATCTGGGCGGGTTTTGTGTTCCCAGAATGTGTATGTTTAAACTGGTAGTCCCTTTGTCTTGAATTTATGGCAAACTTCTATCACTTATCTTGGTTTCTCAGAAACAAGCAGCTCAAATTAATTAGTCTTGCAGACAAGAGCAACAGGATGGCAACTGTACTTAATTTGGTATAAGTTGTGATTGTGTTCAGTTCAAGCTGTGCTGCTAATGTAATATCCCCTTTATGATGCATAAACAAATTTAGATGAATGATACTTAAAAATGTCAGATTTTACAAATGATACATCGCTTCCTGTTGGTCACTTTCTATTTCAATTAAAGATACTCTGTGATATTTTTAGAGAACCTTTCAGCTCTTTGCTGTAACCTTTCAGCTCTTTACTTTGATATTTATTAGCGGGTGCCCTCTGGCTATAGAAGTGCTGATAATCTGTCCTATGACCTTCTAGCCAGACTTTGCTAAGACGAAAAACTATATAACAAAATAAGGAAAGAGTGCTTCTCAGAGAAATGTGGGCAACCTTAAAAATTGTAAATAAACTTGTGTTCTGAGGTCAAATTGACTGTAAAGATAAAAAGGTAACTTTTAAAAACATCACTTGCTATTGTTTGTCATTTTCAGGAAACTGTCCAGATATAAATTAATTTTCATCCAGTACTGATGGAAGTAAGTCATCCTTTTTCTGAAGATTTAAAGTTGAGGAAAATATATGCAGTGTTCTAGGAACTTAAAGCAATTGTTTTAGGATAGGCTGTTTCCATGGTGCATCTCTGCGCATACTCTTATGGAACAAAAGCCTTTTAATTTTAAGGGTGAAAGACGGACAGTAATTTGGAAGCAATTTCTGTTGCTTCCTGTGCTGCAATCAAAAAGTAGTGGTCTGTTACAGTGCTGAAAATGTAAGAACACTCAGAAGTGACTGGACTATTTGAACTGCATAGTAGAGAGCATTTACAAAATTATAGTTGATTGTCATAAATTGTTCTTGTGTATAAAGTGGTCAGGAAATCCAAGATTTATGTGCTCTGCACACCTGAAGTTTTGTTCTGTACTGGCATGTAAGCATATGCTTTTGGTTTTTTTCTTAGCAGGCTCTTTAACATGATCCATGCATAAGGAAAGCATGAAATAAAAATAAAGATTGCACAGACAGACATGAATCTTAAATTTGCTGTCTTGAAAACTTGATAGTCCAGTGAGTGGTGGAGAGGAATGAACTTTGTGAGTTGATGTACACAACTGTCAAGTACTGACGTGTGCAGTAGTTGAAGCAGAGCTTTAGTATATTGAGAGTTTAAATTTTCAGATCACTTTCAGATGCATTTTGTAAAACTGAGAAGAGAGCTGTATCTTGGTTTTATTTATTAGACTATTGTGTTGAATAACAGTGAATTTTGAATGAACTTAAAATTCTGTCTTCGTTAGTGGTTTGGTTTCTTTTTCTCTCTTGTTGTAGAAGTAAATAAGTTTCCCAATTAAGTTTTGGTTTTATTATATTCAAAAACATGTTTAAATACTTGATTAGGTACAGTAGCAGTGCTCCCTGATGTTTGTGTTTCATGAGACACTCCAAAACACTCATGTGGCAGGGAAAGTTATTTAGTATGGTAGCATGGACTGTAGCCTTCCATACTTCTTAAGAAAAAAAAAAAAGGTAATAAATAATAGTAGAAAGAAAACTTTTCCTGTTCTTGTTTCCCTAGGAAGATGTTGATATTCCCAGTAGGCGAGTTTTGATTACTGGTGCTACGGGACTTCTTGGCAGAGCTGTGTTTAAAGAATTCAATGAAAATAATTGGAATGCAGTTGGCTGTGGATACAGGAGAGCTCGGCCCAAATTTGAACAGATTAATCTTCTGGACTCTGTTGCAGTTCACGACATTATCCATGATTTTCAGGTAAGTTTCTGGAGTGTGAAGTAGATGGATAGTGTACTTTATACATCTATAATCAGTTGATAGTGGTGCTCTGATACAAAGTTCATGTGGCTTTAGTGGGGCTAATGCTTTGGCAGAGCTCTGAAAAACTTATCTCTGCCTGTTTTGCCACGCCTGGAGTGTAGTTTGCTCTGTAGATAGTTCTGGACTTTGCTGTTATCACCATAGATAGACTGCAGGTAACTGGTGTATGTGTCAACACTCTTGCATTGATAGTTGAAAGAAAGATAAATGTGCTATTGACATAGTAATGTAAAGCAGTTCTTTTGAAGTGGAAGAATACTCAAATACAACAGCAGTAACTGTATGTCTATGTGTACTGCAGTAAGAAGTTCATTTTTTTCTGACATAGCTTGCAAGGGAAATATAAAAAACCTGAAATACTTTATACAGGGTCACATTCTATAAAGTGGCTTTAAATATCTTCTTAATAGCTTGCATGTGTCAAATAAGCCATGTGTAAATAGCTTATCTAAAAGTAGTTTGGCTAATGGTTTGGGTTGGGTTTTTTTAAGTACCGTTATGTGTGTGTGTGTGTGTGATATATATGTTATTGTTATATTATTATACAGAATTAAAAAGAAAAAAACCTTAACAACTTTCATCTTGCTGTAAAATCGAAACTACTGAAGATCATAATGGCAAAATTAATGATCAGAGTTTTTTGTATCTTGAAGCAGCATGGTTCTATTATACTTCTCAAGGAAAGCATGCTTCTCCGAATGCCATGATTAAAAATAATACTACTACTTTTATTACTCCTCACAACTTAGTGAAATGCCTTTTTGCCTGAGGAAGTTAATCACTAGAGTTAGGGTGCAACAGCAGTCTCTTGACAACGTTTGGTGTTTAAAATTAGTTTTTAATTTCCAGCCTCATGTTATAGTGCATTGTGCTGCTGAGAGAAGACCAGATGTTGTAGAAAGTCAACCAGATTCTGCTTCTCAGCTCAATGTGGCTGCTTCAGGGAACTTGGCAAAAGAGGCAGGTAAAGAGACCATCTAATGGATTTGGTTTCTTGTTAAAATTCTGCATCTGTTTATACAGGGACATGAATACCATTAAGTTGTTCAAAGAGTTCAATGTCATTTCTGTGAGCAGTGTGCCATCGATCCATTTCCTCTGAGGGTAGCATGCATGCGTACGTGATCAGACAGAGCAGTGGGAATGAGTGGGGCTAAAAGATGAGGTCCTTTGGAGATTTATTGAAAGGTTTATTGAGATTTCAAACAAGAAGTTAATTAAAATAGACTATGTATGAACATTTTCTTCCTAGCTGGAGTTGGAGCATTTTTCATCTACATTAGCACAGACTATGTATTTGATGGAACAAGCCCTCCTTATAAAGAGTCTGATGAACCAAATCCCCTGAATTTGTATGGTAAAACCAAACTAGATGGTGAAAAGGCAGTCCTGGAAAATAACGAAGGTAAGAATAAACTCACACGTTTTTAATAGAGGCTTACTTAGTTGTATCTTGGCTTAATAGACTCATAAGTCAGTGGTAAAGTTGCAAAATCATGGAAACAAGATTTAGAAAAGAATGTGATTAGTCTCCTTGCTCACGTAATTCCTGTTGCTTATAGGTTGACTAAAGCTTTATATCTTACTTGTTCAAATCTTCATTTATATTTCTGGTCTCTGCTGATGGACATTCGCAAGCCATTTTTATTCTAACCCAACTAGACTTTTTTCTCTTGCAATATTAAGAAAAGCTTATTAACTTTCTGGAAATCAATGGCATAAATAAAAATAAGTTTGTATAAACTTAGTGTTTATAAACTGGTTTAATTGATATAAATGAAAATTATATTCTGAGAGTAATGTTAATACTTTAAAAATATTCTTTCTTTTAGGTGCTGCAATACTTAGGATTCCCATCTTGTACGGAGAGGTAGAAAGACTGGAGGAAAGTGCTGTGACTGTTATGTTTGATAAAGTGCAGTTCAGTAATAAATCTGCCAACATGGACCACTGGCAACAAAGATTTCCTACTAATGTCAAGGATGTGGCAACTGTTTGCAGACAACTAGCAGAGAAGAGAATGCTGGTAAGAATTTAAAGAAATAAGCCTCTTCGCAGTAAAAACAGTTTGAATTCTTGGCTTTGTTTCTGAACATCTGAGCACTGCCTGTGACATGCATTATTCTTTGCATTTCTGGAGCACTAGGAGGGAGGAAAGAACTAGCTGTAATACTACAGTTCCTTTTACTACACCTTTTACAAATTTCCATTTTGGATTAAAAAAAAAACCAGCCATGGTAGTTGAATGTAATTCTCAAAGATGCCTTTGTTTATTGTATTAAGAACACTGAAGTAGCAAAAACAAGCCACTGGACTTTAAATACTTTATTGTGTTTATTCACCACTGCATCTTTAGATTAGCACCTTTGCAAAGTAACAAAACCAACCAACCACCTTTATTTTTCACACGTGTAACTTGGAAAAAAATGGACCATGCACATATGGTGGACGTGATGCCATCAGTTCGTTTGATAGGACTTGTATGTGGTTTGCAGTTTACCATTCCGAATGTGCGTGGTGCTTTTTGCATTTGTTTTCAAGTAAGTGAATAGTATAGAATAGGCAAGTTCCTCCTCCCCAGCTCTTTGACCTTGGTTGGTTGGTTGGCTGGCTCCTTTTCTTGTGCAGGAGTTAAGTCTGAGGGCTAGATGCTTTTTTTTCACCTCTGCTTCCTGTTTCTTTTGCAGGACCCATCAGTAAAAGGAACATTTCACTGGTCTGGCAATGAACAGATGACTAAGTATGAAATGGCATGTGCAATTGCAGATGCTTTCAACCTTCCCAGCAGCCACTTGAGACCAGTAAGTAATGTGTTGTTTGACCTGCAGAAAGATGGCTGTGCTTTATCATTTTAAGTAGAAGTTCTCACACTGGGTATAGAAGTAAACTACCTCTTCAGGATGATCTGTGTGACTAAGTCTAGCACAGCAGATGTCTTGCTGAGGATGCTGTCTGGTATCTAACTGGGGAAAACAACAGCTGCTTTGAACTGGTGAATTATGAAAATTACCCAGTCAATCAATAACCAGTTTTGCAGTCTGTAGTGTAACAGTATTTCTGCAGAACAGTTCCCCTTAGTAATGAGAAAATCCATATTTTTTTGTTGTATTGTCCTTAAAAAAGCTTACAGATTAACAGAAGGTGGGAATCTGTAAGAACTTTTCAGTGTCCAGATTTATTTCTGAATACATGCACGTAAGAACTTCAGATTATTTTTGCTTTGCTTAAAACACCCATCCTACAGTTTTATTAACACTTAAAAGTAAGTCTACTCTTGAAGACATACTGATAATGTTGTGAGAATATAACATGTAAATACTATTTTTTTTATATCACAAATATACTGCAAGGATTCTGAACTAGTAAAGGCTGGAACTGAAATGTGGATTGGAAGATGGAGAGAAAAAGAATAGAGAACACTTCAGTTAGTCTGAATTTTTTCTGCCCAAATCTATTTCTTTGCAAGTCTGTTGATCAAGACGTGGTTCTGTCAACGTTTTGGAGCATTTTTTACCTTGTGATTATAGTCATAGGGTGAAAATAGGAATAACATGTTGAAAAGCATAAATAATGGGCAGTAATTGAGTGAGAAAAAATTAACTTAAAAGTCTCTTCATGTCGCTCTGCCTGACATCTCTTACACTGAAATGAAGTTAACCATGAAACAAGCAAACAAACGAAAACCACAAACCCCCAAAAAACCCCAAAGAATAGTTCAAAGGGAGGAGAGGAACATGTGTATGTAGAAAACTGAATGAGCATATAAGAATAAATACTTTTCTGTCATTTCTGATGATTTGTTGATGTGTTGGTGATTTTTTCTGTTTATTTTTTAGATTACTGATTGTCCAGTTGTGGGTGCTCTTCGTCCGAGGAATGCGCAGCTAGACTGCTCCAAGTTGGAGATGCTGGGGATAGGTCACAGAACGCCATTTCGAGACGGGATCAAAGAATCGCTTTGGCCTTTCCTTGTTGATAAGAGATGGAGGCAGACAGTCTTCCATTAGTTTGTAACTTTTTTAGTATAAGTATGGTATATGGCACTTTTTTAAAAGAAAAAAATAGTTTTGTATGAGTGTTCTTAAATTGTGACATTTATGATGTTTCATTTAATCAGGTAAACGTTTGGTCTTGCACTAGTGAAATTGTTAGCCTAAAAAAAGTTCAGTGACAAAAACTGAGCTTATTTGATGTCATGGATTTTCCTTCCATTTGTACCTGTCTAACGTAATGTCTGTTCCTAGCAGATTATGGTTCTTGGTAATCAGTACCATTTGATGCTAAGAATGACTCAGATCACTCGTAGACTTACTTTTGGCTGAAATACGTTGTTAATGCTTAAGGTCTGTGCTGTTGTTGTATATACCATTTCTCTTCATTAAAAGACATGGTCACTTACTTTATCACCAAAAATATGAGGTTTTGTTTTTAACTTCTGAAGGTGGTGTTCTTATGAAGTTAAACTGAAGTAGGAGTCGTTAAATGTTTGTTTTGCTTGAACTCTGATCACAATGTTTTTTAAAAAAGTGAAACTTTATTTTTGCAATTATCAAGTGTACTTTTTATGCTTGAAATATTTTCAGAATGTTCTGTAATTTGAATGCCTGCAGCTTCACATTTGTATAGTAAGTTTTTTTTGTTTGTTTTAATGGTCACATAAAAAAGCTAGAAGAGGGTGGGTAACAAATAGTGTCGACCTGGGGTTTTTTTGGGTGGGAGGATGGGAGTTGAAGGATTTTTATTTTTTTTTCCAAAGAGAGGGTTGTTTCGGTTTTTTTGTATAAAAGCATGAAATGTTTTAATCTTTGTCTTTTTTTTTTGTGCTGTATTTGGGATTGGTGAAATTAGTGGGAGGAAGATGTTTGTTAGTCAATACACATGAGATGGAGAGGAAAGGTATTTCGAGAATTGGTAGCACTGTGGCTTCTTTTGCACAGACTGACAGATCTTGCACTGATGTAGCTTGTTCTGGAACAGCAAAGCACGTATGTTGAAGGTTTGAACTGTAGTAATGTAACTGCAATAGTCTAATAAAAGCAAATCTTTAATCTGCTGAAGTCTAGTCCTTACAGTTGGACTCAGTAGCCAGGTAAAAGTGGAGGAAGAACATGGTTTGTAAAGGTTAGCTTCCTTCTAAAACTGTAGAATCAGCAATATAAATGTTCTGAGATTGCTAGCAGATTATTAGTAAAACTAAGAAAAGCTACATTTGGATGATGATTTATTTTTCTGAGATTGAAATGAAGGGGGAAGGGAAGATGTTAAGCTTTTAATTAAAAAAAAAAAAATATATATATATATATAAGTGGAGGGACACAAAAATAAACCAAGTGAAGATCTTCTAAAGGTTAGCTTTATATTCAGCCCTTTAATTTCCAACTGGCATATGCTAAGAGTTCATAATCCTGATTTGTTTTTAATCTGAAGTCCTCATATACACATGGTAACCTATCTCCAAAATGACAATAAATATATATTGCCAGCATGAGAAACAGTTGTTGATTCTTTCTTTACCATCAGGATTTGTTTGTCTGAGTCATAAATATTTGCAATTCTTCTCGAAATCTGTGTGCCCTTTCAGTGATGATCTCCCCTTAATTCAATGAATTATTTCCAGAGTTAGATTAGGTTGGATCAGTGTTTCTCTGTCAATGTGCCACTGCCTTGGGAATGTGATAAATGCACACACAGAAAAAGTATAGAAGGATGTGAAAATACGAGCCTGAAACATCCTCAATACTTGATCAGGAAGATTCTGAGTACATCTCTTCCACTTGCTTGCAGATAAGTTTTAAATTTGACACCAGAAGATACTTAATTGGAAGTGACAGTATTTTTTTTTTTTTTTTTTTAAATCAAGTAGCTAAATAATTCTCAAAGTGGTTCTCTTTTTATTTCATTTCCATTTTAAAAATGTGAGAAAATACATTAATGTTTGGAAGGCAGTATATGCCATTCTAGATTTATTGCTGATTTTTGTTAAACTGTTTTCAAATTATATATTGCTAGATCCACAAAAAAAAAAGTGAATGTTACAATACTGACTAGGGCAGTATCCAGTTCTGTATTTTTTTTTTCCTTTTAATGAAAGGCAATTTTTAAATTTTTTTTTTTAATTTTTTTTTTTTACCAAGGAAAACTTTCTCTTCCACCTACAGGAAAGCACTCTAACTGTCCATTCCTTTCAACTGGTGTAAGTTAATTAGCACTGCATTCATTGTTGTAAATGGAGCAGTTTGACCAGAAAGGAGAAAGAACAACTTCTCTCCCAGATGTGAAGCACCTAAGAGGGATGAGTTGGGCATTCTGCTGGGAGGAGAGAGTTGCAATTTTGAATTTTTCTCACACTGGGCAAGTGAGTGTGTCCCAGTCTTAGTGCTCTGAACACTGAACTGCAAAATAAAAATGTATAATTTACCCTTCCACCTGCCTTGATTTGTTCAGCAGCCGGTGGTCTGTTAAAACTGCTGCAACTACTGCAGGTGACGTGGGCAGACAAATGTCTGTAGTGCTTATCTTGCAGGGTTGGTGGCTACTCTTGAAACTGAAACACTAATGTGCTACAGGAGCAGAATTCTGGAGCTTTTATCTTGTGCATGTGTAGTTTTCAAGGAAACAGATGGCAGTTAGGCACTGGGGTTTTTTGTTTGTTTGTTTGTTTGTTTGTTTGTTTGTTGTTGGAGGGTTTTTTTGAGCACCAAAATACAGGAGTTAACTATACAAGTTTCTAAGAGGTTTTTATTCTTAAATATGGGGTGGTTCAACCTGGCCCACTCTTAAATTGCATTAATCTTTACTTTTCATCCTAGAGTACATAAACTTCATAGGTGAAAAAGAAAAGAAAAAGAAAAACATGTATGGTTGCCTTCTTCTTAAGCTCTTCTACATTTTCAGAATCATTTCTGTGTTTAGTAAAATCTACAATTGTTCAAACAGGAAGAGGTGGTTTACAGAACTCTTCGTAAGCAGCATTCCAGACAACTTTTCTATGTAAAGTGTTGGCAATATGATTTAATTTATGTATGTCTTGCACTTTGTATATGTTATTACCCAGCCCAATACTTAATTTTTCCACTGAAAGAGGAAGAGTATACTCCTTTGAAAAAAGAGTCTGGAACTAGTTACAGTAAAGTGTTGTAACTCTGGAGTAAGTTTCAAAGGATGACAGCATGACTGGAAGATACAAAAATGACAAGAGATCTATCAAAAATGTGTGATTCTCTTAGTTGTGTGCTTGAATAGTTGGGTGACCAAAGATACAGAAAAATCAAATGTTAAGGTGATAGTTTTCCCACCTCCTACTCCATCCCTTCCACAAAAAGTTATTTAGATATATTCAAAGTTCAATGAAAACTATATTCTCAGCTTGACTGCAGTCCAAGGCTCTTGTTACTAGTCCTTTTAAAAAATGTCTTGGGTGTAGTTTTGACAAAGTTTATATTGAAGTGTAAGGAAAATCAACCTAAAAGGTTTTGAAGTAAGTCACACTGACTATAACTGGATTAAATGAATAGCTCCTTTTATTCATTAACTTTTACACCATGGCTTAAAAGTATAACCTAGGTTGAAGCTTCACTACATTAATGCTTTTAACCAGGCGTGTTGAGCTAATTCTGCCTAAATTCTGTCAAAGTAATAATGAGCATCAAGCTGTCATAATTAATGATGTGGGAAGTCTGAAGCTGAGATATTAAATCCTTTTGTATAAATGTGTGTTAGGATCTGGATTCTGTTCAGATAAATAAACACTTTATTTCAGTATGTTAATGATAAAATTTAGCAATCTATTTAGCAGTGTATTTTCCATGTTGTTCCATATGTATAAAAAATAAATATCAAACTTAATCCAGCTATCATTTCTTTATTTTACTACCATAATCTGAAGGCTGTGACAGGTTACAAAGGTCAAAGGCGAGTATGTTCTTAAATGTCACGTCTGTTCACTACACAGTTTTCCTGCCAAGAAAAAATGTTCTTAATGCTTAACAGGTGAAAATCATAGTTTTTACATACTACAGTTACAAAATCAGTAACAGTTTGTCATCTTTAACATAATTATTTAAACCAAAATACAGAAGCCACAGTTCCTCTTACCTTTTTTGTATCAAGTCAAGAATAAGGAGTCATTATTTCAAGGGTTCCAGCAGGAAATGACAAGTTAGTTAACAACTCCACCATTTCTGTGAAGAGAAGACTGCCATTCTATCTTTTCAGAGGGGATCTGCATCCTCATCATCCCCCCTGCCATAAAGCATAGTAGTTGCCCTGGAGAATGTAGTCTCCAAGATACTTTATTACTAGACAGATGCCTTTCATGGTGTTTCCCTCCTTTGGTTGTAGATCTCTAAGAGAGCACTATAGATATTGCAAGAGACAGTGGAACTAGTAGTGTAATTTGCCAATCATCACTTTTAAGCTATGTTGCTGTTGAAATAATTGGTCATACTCTTCCCTTTTCTCTGCTGGCTTTGTGTTTCTGGCTGTGTGGCTCTGTAGGTATTTGTGTTGATGGACAAGAGCCCAGGAACTGTTTAGGGTCAAAATCATTGTGATTGCATCAGACATGATCTTTGTGTGCAGAGGGAAGAATGGCTTCTTTTTACAGGAGCAGTGCCAATTTCTGCCAGTTTAGTGATTGTGAAAGTATGGCAATACGGAGTCAGTCCTGCTTAAATTGTCATTCTAGGGTTATTTGATGTTTTTATTTATTTATTCATTGCTCTCTGTCAGCTAAGGGGATAACGAAATAAAAGTCACTGTTTTAAAAGTCTCATGTTCTGTTTAGACTGCAGAGATGCACTTCACTTTTTCAGGCCTTCTAAACCCAAAGGACAGATTTCCATGAATTAAATGTAGTTTCTTATATCATCTGGTGTCTTCTGATTTGTTTCTACATAAAGATGAGATAAAGACCCTATGGATTTGTCCCTAAACAAAATGAAAGTAAATCAAAGTTGAAGTCAGCATTTTATAAATATTTCAGTTCTTTTCTAGGTCTCAACTATTGTTCTAGGGAAATATAATATTGGAATTAAAACAAAAAAAAAATAATACAACATATTTACTCCAATTTCAAGAGAATTGTAAGTTGTTGACTTGGTGTTGTGCCCTTTCTCTACCTTCTAAAGCTAATTTTATTAGCATGGCTTCATAGCAGTGATATCTCTGTGCACAGAGAAGCATTTCATGTTGTTCAAACAGTGACAGAGCTCTCTTTTTAAACTCAGTACTTTCAGGTTTATTGCTGGGCTGAGGCGCTGCAAAAAGTTTGTCACTGTAAACCTTCACAAAGTTGTCATTCTCCCCACTTGACTCCATTTTGCTGGTAAAAGTTTGTTGTAAGTAACTAAAGTATGGATCAGTTCCTAAAATGGCATGCTTCTCGTAACTGTTAAACTGAAAAGCCATCAGGGGAAGGTAGAGACTTCTTATTAGACCAATGCTCTTGAAGCCATGAAGCAGTATCTACTACCAATTTCCCAGAAAGCTGGGCTCCTGTGAGTTCAATAGAAACCTGACGTTTTTCAGGAGTGAGTCATTTGAGGAAATTTCTTGGCTGTTTTGGGAAGCACTAAGGTGTAAGAAGTGTTTGCCTTCCAGTAGAAGCTCTGTAACAGACGTGCTAGTGATGTAATCTCCAAGGGCTTTTGTGCACAGCTGGACTTTCATGCCCATCAGATTTATAAAACAGGTTGTTGCCAGGTTTGTTTTCTTTTTTAAAAAGGTTTAAACTGCCTCCTTGTATTCCAAATTTCCAATTTGCTAAAAGACAAAGTATCAATTTGCTAAGGATTTTGCAAACAAATTAAAAAAAAAAAAAGTAAATGTGTGAACTGCACTGGTTGGATTCTGGAGTGCTAGATTGTCATAAGTTACAGAATGTAATATTTTCTGTGTTAAATGCTGAAAAAATAAAACTGATGTCATAGCTCTACATAGCCACTCTGCTTTGGTACTCTGATTTATAGTTCATGGGGTGAAAGTGAAAAGGAAAATCAGATGATGTATGAAATCCTTTTGGTTATTAAAAGCCACATTTTTGCAAGCTTACCTGAAAATCTCTGGGAAAACATAATTTCAGTACAAAACAATCTTTTAGCATCTCTCATTTCCTACTTTATGTTACACAGTAGATTTCAAATAAAAGCAGTTTGACAGAAGTTGGCGACATTTCTCACCACACAAAGAAATTTAAGTTACGAAATGGCAGACTGGCATCTTTCCCATCTTCTGTCTGCTGTCTGGAAGAGGATCCGGCCAAGTGATCAACACACATGTCAGTTCCATATTAAATTAATGTAGCTGAAACAAGGCAGAAGCAATTTGCACCAAATGCTACATCCATGAGCAAGGAGAGATGACATTCCCATCTCCAGCTCACTCCACTAGGCTACAGTTGTTCTGTAGTCCACTCAAAAATAACATACTGATTCATCAATTTACAACTGGCCTAGGATGCAACCATACCGGTTGCTTTCCCCTGCCATGCCCAGTACGGGCCTTTGAGGAGATGCATTTACGAGGCTGTTGTGAAACATGGGGACTACAGCTGAAGCAGTGGCGGTTGGGGATTTTCATGTGTGTATTTTATAATGAGAAGGATACCACTCAGAGGTACCCTCAAATTCTATGAAGTACAGTGAGCAGACTACTTCATAAAATCCAGTACTCTTGCTGTCCAGGCTTTCTTTGTTTCAGTGTTTGTGTAATGTGTTAGTTCAGTTCTTAATACAGATTCACAGAACAACTCAATTGAAAAATAATTCCTATGAATGAAGTTGTTCCGTGAACTTACTAATAACATAAATTATCAAAGTTTTTAACCATTCTGTTCCCACATGCTCTATAATTAAATCAAAAGTGGATATTCTTTTTAAGTGGTATGTCTTTATTTAAGCTGTTGGTTTAATGTGTTAATTTTACAACCAGTCACTCACATATAAAAATGCCTGAGCATCTAGGGATTACAGTGTAAAAGGAGCTTAGAGGAACCGTATAATTAAATGGAAATATATAATCTCCTATGATATACATTGGTTTTGATGAGATTTTGGAGTTCAGAGATAAATTGAATGGTAAGCTTTGTGCTGTCTTGAGGGACCTGAGTTGTAGCTTTGAGCTCAGGGAACTTGTGGCTTTGCAGTGTTGTTTGTTTACTTTATAACTCTTATTTGCCTGAATTTGTATTTAATTAAAACCTTAGAGAAATGAAACTTCTGTCTGAAATGGCTTCTTTATAACCTGAGAAAGGGCTGTCAAGGAGGATTGGCTGTTTTGTGACACTACCCTGCAAAATAGTGACTGCTGTGTAATGTTATAGGGCACTTGCCAGCGTGAAAAATTGTTCTTAATAGTTATGTAAAAAGGAAAAGTGTGTAGGCAACAGGGATTAGGAATTACATTACAAAAACTGTTACAGAAAAGATTTCTGTCTGTGCTTAATGTTCCACTGATTTCCGTAGGGCTCCTTATCATGCTTACATTTAAGCACAGGCACAAAGCTTCGAAGCATCAGTGCTTGGGAATATCTTGATGAGAGGTGAATAAGGATACAGATTGTACACTTACATGTATTTTAAAATGTTGATAGTACTCTGTTGGGGTTACTGTAATTCATATCAGTTTCAAAGAGAGGAGCAGTTAAGTTCCAAATGCTTTTATTGCAGTCTAGGAACTGGTAGTGATGGCAGTGAGTGCATTTACAGGGGGATGGACCTGATCAGATCCCCAAAGCCACTGCTCCTACCCAGTCCCAGTGACAATTCTGTACTAGTAAGGATATCTGCAGATAGGGCTTGCACTGCATTTTATAAGCTTGTTATGTTACTAAAAGGCAAAGGAGGGGCTAAACCACTTGTGGATTTTAGTTTAAAAAGATCTAGGAAAGCTAATTGCTCACACAGTTAGTAGTAGTAGAGCAGAGAAATTAGGAAAACATTTTACAGGGAAAGGTCCTCTTGTATCAACGCACACACTTCTACCATTCGAGCTATGGGAACACCCTGTGTGGTTAGCCGTTGTGGTAACAGGCTTAGTCCTTCAGACTCGCCCACTGCCACAAGGCAGAAAAGACACATTTGGCCCATATGTCCAGGAAAAGCTTCTTTTGAACCTTCAGGGTTGATGTACTTTTAACCCCTGGTTTTACGTAAAAATATTTTCTGACCTGCATCTTCTTCCCTCCACCACCACTCCAGCACACAAATGTCTTTAGTCATCAGTAGGAATTCTAATTGCTTGGAGTTTCTGATCCTCATTTTATACATATATATAAACTATATTTGCCTGATATGTTTAATGCACAGCTTGTGCTTGTTACCAGTGCCTGCGTGGGAAGTTTGCAATTTCAAATACCAGGTTCTGTTCTTGCCTGTTGATTCAACCACTGTATTTTTATTTTTGACTCAACAAGCAAATGGTCTAATTTTCAGAATTACTGGTCGTCATATAATAGTAAGTGGCTTGCAAATTCTGAGTCATTAGAACACAGGAAAATCAGGACAGTAGTTTATAGGAGATATAAAGAGGCACATGTAAGTTCAATTAGTTCAACAAAAATCCTAAAGAACTTATCTCTGAGGTGAACGCCAGCCCTGAGACAAATATTGGAAGGACAATGCCAACTACCCCATTTCTACTGTGAAGAAAATGGTGTCCTTTTCTGTAACAGCTGGAAGAAACATGAGATGAATCTACAACCTGGGGGAGGTGATGGAGTACATGCTCAACAAGTCTGCAGATGGCACCAAATTGTGAGGAGCAGTTGGTATGTTCACGGGTAAGGCTGCCATTCAGATGGATCTAAATAGGCTGCAGGAATGGACAACTGGGACCTCACGAAATTCATCAAGGACAAATGCCAAGTGCTGCACCTGGGAAGGACAAACCCTTTGCAGCTGATCCAGGCTGGGGAGCAGCTCTGCAGGAAAGGCTCTCGGGTCCTGGCAGAGAGGGAGCTGTGAATGAGAGACAAAGGACATAAACTGAAATGAGTGGTTCAGACTGGACATAGGAAAGCTGTTTATACCATGAAGACAGTTGGACACTGGAACAGGTTGCCCAGAGAGGCTGTTCAGTCTCAGTCCTTGGAGATTTTTCAAGATCAGACAGAATAAAGCCACCTGTCCTTACCACAGAGCTGACCCTGCTTAGAGCAGGAGGTCAGATTAGAGACCTTCTGTGGTCCCTTCTAACCTGAATTATCCTATTATCCTATGATCCTATGACAGGAAAAGGTTAAGTTAATTAAGAAAATATAGAAATAAGTTAAACACTATAAGCAGCAAATAGCCAGGGGGAAACCCAGTAAGAAAAGATGAATGATGCTGGCACTACCGCTAGTCTAAGTGAATTTATTTGGCCTGTTATCCATGAGAAAGACTGAAGAAGATTCAAATTCTGGAAACTGGAGTAAGTGAGATGTTAAAAGGTTTTATGATTATGCCAGAGCATACAGGCAATTAGAAATATTAAAAGGTGATAAGGCACAAGGTCAAGATGAATTATATATATCAGTATTCTAGCAGGAGTGGGAAGAGAAACATTTTGAGCAGCACATGCTTTGCAACAGTGGAGCTTCAAAAGATGGGTGTGGGTCTGATGAACCAAAAATTAACAAACACGCCCTTGTATACAAGGGGACTTTATTTTCCCAAGTTCAGCTTCTTTTGGAATTCTGTATATTTTCTCAAAATAATCTAAATTGTAAATCAACAGTTTTGCAATAATTTTACTGTTCCTTGCAAGAACAGGCAATACTGGCACACACAGCTCAGTGGGTGACAGCAGCAGGTATTTTTTTATCCCCTCTCAGGCGCGTGAACATCAAAGGGGCATTATGAAGAGCTATTTGGTTCACATAGGTGAAGCAGTAGCTTCAGATTTTCTCCCTGAGGACCTAGAGCACCATACTTCCTGGACTATGGGGGACTATACTTTCTCTGATTAGCTAAAGGAAAAAATAAACAGGAACCAAGTCTGTGCATGACTGTTTCAAGACTTTAGTGGAGAGTTAACTGCAATACAAATGCAACTGTGTACACTGATGACAGTGTTACACAAAGGCAATGGATACTAAGATGCATAAAGAGCCACAGTGAAAGTATGAAATAACCAGTATCTGTAAACAAAGTCCTCTATCTGAAAACAAGTTAAATATTTTAGTGTAAATGAAAATATATTTAGCTTAGTAACTGAAATATTAACATGCATGATATTTATCTTATCTTTTCATGCAAACAAGATGTAAATAACAGTACTGTTAAGAGCAAACCTCTGCCTTACAGAGATATTTCATCATACTGAGATGTAAGTAATGTTCAACTTGTTATACAATTTTCTTTTACAAAGGCATTTCAGTGCTTTTTGGGAGCCAAGCACTGAGTGGAACATGCAAATCAAGTACCTATCGTATACACTCAGTCTCTCACCATTCTGCAGCAGGCAGTGCTTGTCTCCAATTCACACACAGCCTGTGTACTTTGTAAGAGTACTGTTCATTTCAACCTGACTTTTAAAAGCACAAAAGGAGTATTATGTATCCAGTCAATACGAACAGGATGCATAATACTTATTTGAATGCTTACTTGTACTTTTGACATCCCCTCTCATCGTTATCTACTCACTGCAATTAAGTGGGGAGCTTGGCACCATGTCCTCCTCCCTCCTGCTGAGAACTGCTCTAGTTTATTCTATCAGGAGAAAAGTACAGCTTATTCAGCTTCTAGAAACCTGATTCATCAAACTGTGACCATGGGGGCATTCCTGGTAAGTACCTGCATGTCCCACAGATCTAGAGGCTTCACTTCTGGAGGTCAGTATTAAACTAATGCAGAGGAAGGGAACAGAGCAAGTTAGAAACAAGAAGTCCAGACAAAAGAAGGGGAACTCTGGAAACACTGGCTCTGGGCCCCTTGCAGTACAGAGCAAAGGACTCTTACTCTCTCCTCTCTCTGGGGCAATGTTGGATGGAAGTTCAGCAAAATATTACCCTCTATATTCTTTCTTTTATTTCTATTTTAGTTTCAGATTTAAGGTTATGATCGGTTTCTTTTCTGTCTGATTTCTTGAAGAGCACTTCCAGCAGGGAAAGGAGAGGTAGAACATGGAAGGCTAAGAGTAGAGCAGTAACTACTAGGGACAATATAGGAAACAGAACAAATACAGAACATATACAAAAAATGCAAGGGAATGTATTTAATAGTGGAGTGATAGGCTCAGAGATACAGACTGAGATCACCAGGGTATACTGCAGACAGATGTCATGGCCCTGAGGGTGCCACTGGCCCTGCAGCCTCTTTTGCCTGGCCCTGGCCAGATTTGGCTGCAGTGCAGGGTAAGCCCTGACATACAGCAACACGGTCTAGGATCAAGCTGCCAGGAGAGGCTTCATGGGGAAGAGCTGTGGGGTTATCACCACCACTCATTCTCCCTGTTAGATATGCAGGGGCTGTGGACAGCAGATGAAGAGCTTGGCCTGCTTGCCTGCCAAGTGGGCAGCCCCTCCTGCTTCTCCTTAACCAGGAAGTGTTAAGAAATGTGCTTTCAACTCGGCTTTTCCAAATTGTCAGGCGTGTATGAAAGGAAAAGCGTCTAGGCTGGGTGAGAGTAGAGACACATAGATTAAAGAGTTTCCCTTCTTGAGCCTTAGTGGTGGCCAGTTGGACTTTCTCTTCAAAAGGTATATCTTTTACTGATAATTTATTAAAGGATAAAGCATGGCATTAGGCACCAGTGAGCATCTAATACAAGCAAAATGACTAGAAGAAGATTGAGAACACGGCAGGCTTGTAAATCTGATCTCAGCAGCAGAAAATACATGGAGAGCAATTATGCACACAGAACATTTAGATGTATGTAATTGCTTAAGGGGTAGTCAGCATGGATCCTGGAAAAGAAGATTAGGCAAAGTAAATGTGCTTGGTAGCTCTGAGTAGGCAGGACAGAGAGAGTGGATATAATTTATCTGAATTATGGGGAGGGAGGGAAAAATTTCTTAATCCTACATAAACCAAAAGATAATTCATTTTCAAAGTCCATACACATAGCTTGAGAAAAGATAGCTAGTGGAGTGGATTATGGCAGATGATAGTGACAACAGGCATAAATATCATGTAACACATTTATTACAAAAATTCTCTATCTGATTTTCAAAGACTGCTTAGTGGACCCCTGAGGCTTTGCAATTCTCTCTGTTGGGTGTAAGTAACTACTACTAACTTGAGTACTGTCCTAATATAACCCGAGCAGCAGTTTCTATAGTGGAGGCTTGATCCTGTGTTCATTTACTAATATCTACTTCTGCAGAAGTTAGGAACTGAGGAAAGGCTCCAACCTGGCATCAAGGACTGTGGTAGTACTAAACTCACCTGTTTTAGGATGTGGTGGAACATGTGTTAAAATTGAGTGTTGCATTAACTCAGGAATGGAAACCACTGGAGCTGGGAAAACTCTCTGGGCCTCCATCTTCATTTTCATTTCCATCTCCAGTAACCACTTATGATTTTGCTTTTATTCTACAAGAAAAATTTCAGAACCTAGCTCAGAGCATAGCAGGAACATTTTCACCTTAATGTACTTTGACTGGGCTGGAAAACTCTTCCCATATTGGACCACAGTGGGCTTTTCCTATCTTCAGTTGCAGTAGTAGTTGGTGTCCATCTGAGACATGTCCTACATGCGGGCTCTCCTGTTTAAGGCCTTACTGCTGGCAGTGCCACCACTTCCAGAATGAGGCATCCAGCACTCCTCAGGGATGTCCCATGACTAGAACAGCTGGAGCTTTAAAATTGAAATAACTTCAAAAGCTCATCTTAATTTTGCACTGGAGGCTACACCCAGTAACCTTTGTAGTTAACAGTTTCATTTTCCAAGTGAACTGTTTCATGGGGACTTCTAGCATTATGAATGAACACGGCACCTTCTTGCTGGCCAGACTTTGAAGTTGTAAGCATTTCTATTCAAGTTGTGCTTTACAATTATGAACCAATCCTCAAGTCTGAGGCCTAAGTAATCTTTATCAAACTGCACAGAAGCACTTAGTTCAAAAAGATGAACTCTGCAAGATCTTTTTTTCTCCTATTTTTCTCTTCTGAAGATAAAGTCCGTAAGGTGCACCACAGGTACCAACACAGGAGAAATGTGAAAGCAGAAAGTGAAAACTGAGACATTCACCTCACATTGGCAGGTCATAATAAAACCCATTGCTGCTGTTGCTGCTGTTGCTGCTGTTATTGTCCTTGTGGAAGTCGTTGTGCCCTCCATCCGCTCCTCCTCCTCCTCTTTCTCCTCACCCTGCCAGGCAGGGGCGGAGGCAGGGGCCATGGCTGCAGCAACTATTAACACTTCTGACTTTTCCAAGTTGTAAAATAAATTGTTGAGGTGTGAAGCTTTATGTTTTTGCTACACGTTTTCTGCTGTTCTGCTGTAAACTCAGTGACTACTGAGGCTGAGAGCTTCTGTGGAGGCTTAGCAATGTCTCTAAGTGCTTAACATGCCATTTTTTTGCCATAGAAAGCATAACTTTTATAGGTATTATAGGTAACACACATGCTGTTCTCAGTTGGTGTATTTTATGGCTACAGATGTGTCTTTATCATGGTTTGTATTTGGAGCACTTATTTCTGTGTGCAGTGGGTTACTGTAATACTGCTCACAGGTATTTTGCATTTGCATATCATCATATTTTGTTTGCTCCCTGTATTTCCCTTTATTTAGATCAGCTGAATAAAAAGAATAAGATTCCTCGAGACTTTAAGTGAGATTCAGTCTATATTTGCATGGCAGTGCCCAAATGCATCCTGTAACAAGTGCAAAGGTGCTTAGTGCTACAGGCGATGTGCATGAAAACTGTGGATTAAGTTTCTAGGTGGTAGTTACACTCCTTTTATAGATTAAGGGCAAATCTTCAGAATACATTATTGTTTTGGTTTTTTGCTGAGAAGAGGTTACAGAATGGAGAGTTATCAACATATCCACCTCCTCCTGCAGGTGGGGCA
Source organism: Caprimulgus europaeus (assembly GCA_907165065.1). The sequence continues at coordinate 36,716,711 of OU015531.1, read as the reverse complement.
AAACCCCACCTCTTTTCCTTGACCTTGTTCTCTAGGGTGAATGCAGCTGGCAATCATCTCACTGCCTGCTGTCCTTCCAGCATGTTTTTTTTTCTCTACAAAAGGAACAAGCAATGCAGGATAGGTGCTAATGGCTTCTAGTAGTGCATTAAGTAGTGCAGCTTAACACGTGATAATGATGTGAACAGCCGGTGAACTACAGTAGGGTGCAATTTGTGCAAAGGCAGTGTTTTTCAGGGCAGGCCAGCTAGAGATGCTGGCTTGGGAAGAAGCCTACTCTAGCGCCTAGCTCCAGCGGAAGAACAAGCACACCAATTCCTGGAGGAGTTCACCCAGCCTGTTCTTGAGACCAGCCCGTTCTGGAAAGTGCACCATCTCGTTAAATGATCTGTTCTCATGTTTAACCTTCCTGTTGTGAAAAAAGGTGGCTTTTTGTGTGTGTTTGTGTTGTGGTGCTGTTTTTGGTTGGTTGGTTTTGGGTTTTGTTTTCTTTTTGCTGTTTGAGTTTTTTTGGGGGGAGTTATCTTCTTGTTTAATCTAAATGTCTATGTGCCATGTCAAAGAGAGATGTAATAGACTTAAATTGAAGCAAGGCAGCAAATATTATCTGCAACAGCCTTTCCTCTTTGAGTGTTGCTAACCTGTTCAGTATGTCCTTGGGAGCTGTGGTGTTCGCTTTGACTTTGAAAAGTGTGCATCTGAGGCTGGGAGCCCCTGGCTGTGACTAGGGCTGAAACAACAGCTGTAAATGATGAGGATAGTGCATAGGAAAATTCCCGCGTTTTCAGAAATGAGCCCTTGCTTCTGGAGTCGTTTCTCTGTCAAGCTGCCACAGGAGGTCAGTGTTGTCCCGTTTCACTGCTGCTCTGGTTTATCCGCTTCCTCAGAGCAGATGGCGTATTTGTTAGACTTCATTGAGTATAGTTTTTCGTTTATTGAAGCGTGAGAGAATTTCATGTTTGCAGGTAGAAATAGACAGTTAAAAATGTATAATGTTTATTATTTCTTTATGTATTTATATTGATAGAAGCAGCAAAGTAGATTACTTATCTTCATTTGTCAATTTGATGGACATATGCTAACGGTGTGACTAGGACATTCATTTCCCCTCTGATGTAACACTTGTAGAATAGATGATATTTAGTTGGTAGTGTGTATGCATCACTTGCTGGATGCTACCTGCCAAGCCCATCATTAAGATTTCAGGTGTGTTTTTCTACAGGGAGATTAGAATGGCTGGAGGCAATAGAATAATTTTTGGGGCATGTGTGTGGAAATGTGCCTGCTTGTTGCCTTTGTACAGGATAGCTGAGAAGCAATAACAATGACACAAAGTATGAAAATGTGTGACTTCAAGCAGCTTGTTGTATTGTGGAAATAAAAAAATAATGATCACAGTTGGTTTGGGATTTTTCTTGTAAAACATACTGAGATCTTGGGGTGAAAAACACTATTCAGGGTTTTGTTTATATTTTAATTAGTTAAACAAAACTATCTCATTTTAATAATGTGTGAAATCTCTCCGTTTTAAACGGAATGTTCATCTGCTCCATTTGGAAGTGTCAGTTACTCATACATGATGATGGAAGTGCAACACTAAAGAAGCCAGAAACAAAATACCAGAACCTTCTCATTCTGCCTCTTGATGCCCTGGAAATCCTAGTGTTTAATTTTCACTTACTACAGCAAGTTGCATAAGCATTGAAAAGAAATGCACCTAATCCTGAAATGTACTTTTGACCCCTTGTCTTTGACCCTGACACTCATGTTGGCATTGGAAATAAAATTCTGGCAGTTTTACTTGGTTCAATAAAAGGCAAGTTTGCAGCTACGGACAGGAAATCCATTCCTACTCTGTAGATTTATCACAATGATGCCTAAAGCAAACAGCAAAGTAAGTTTGCTTTACTGGAGACAAACTCACACCTTTGCTCTCTCAAAGACCCTGTTTATAAGTTAAAGCCATGGCTCAGTATGTCTGACTTCTTAAACTACCAATCTATAGGTGCTGCCTGAAGGCACTTGCAAAGAAAAAAAATGAGGAGATATCCTGCTGCTATCATGGTCTAACAGATGCGCTTGATGTTCTGAATATAGAATGATTGTATTTCAGTAGTCTGAAAGCCTGGAGAGCTGAAGTTGAAACGATGGCACATGTGTGCTGCCACCAGCAAAATCTGATTGCTCTGCATAGGAAAAGTCCAATTGAAGTTATCCAGACCAATACAAATCTTCCTGGTGCAAAAGACATTCCCAATAAGCCTATTAATGGGTTATATCATAAAAAGATTTCAAAAAGGTCAGTTGAAATGACTCTTTATGTTATCTTCCTCAAAGGCTCTGCCTACGCTTGGAATAGAATTGTGTTTGAAAATGGTGTTGAGGCACAGTTTGAGTTCAGCTCTTGCTGTTCCATTATGACAATGATTTGGCAGCCTGGCAAGAACTTGGATGAGATGTTAGGAACTATGTTTTTCTCCTGGAGGAGTGGGGGAAGGATTTTATTCCTGTTATATTTAAACAAAGTGCTGTCTGGCACAGGTGCTTTGATTATTTTTTTTTTTCTTAATATGGCTGGTTTTGTGCTAAACATTTTTCTGTGTTATAGGTCATGGATGATATGGAATCCATCCTGAATTGCTTTTAAGACTGTTTCCAGCATGGCTTTCCTTCTCAGAATAGACCCGACCTATATTTGCAGGGGGCAGAGTCAAACAAAATTATAGATTATGAAACAGACCTAGCAATACAAGCGTGTCATAAGCATGTAACAAGAAATTGCTGCTGTTGCAAGGTGGTCGTGAATGTAAATGAACAGAAGGAAGAAGGTGATGGGGGAATAAAGGAGCAGATTTGTTCCAGTGACTAGAAAGTGAGTGTAACAAGCTTGTAGTACAGTTGGGAAGAAATCCAAATATTTTAATACCCAATTCTGTGCTCTGTTTGCTGGAAATGATGGATTTGTATTTAGGAACCCTAAGGAAATGGTAAGTGGTGGTTATTTGTTAGGAAAGCAGGTAACTTGTCAGTTTTCTGCTGGGCACTCTTGTTGGCACAGTTTCTGTTGTGAAAGTCCTTTTTAAATACAGAAGCAAACCTATTAGAAAGTGAGAAAAAAATCTTATTTCCCTTTCTGTCTAGGAAAATGCTGTTAACATTTTTCTCAAAGTGTTCCATCTTTCCAGAAGATGTTATTACAGTTAATAAAGTAGGCGCCATGTTGTGATGAGGACTACCAAAAAGAAGAAAATCTCCAAAATTTTTATCCAAGAAACAGCCATTTCAGCAGCTTTCATTCTTTGTGTTGCTTCTTTATGGCTGGTTCTGCATCATTGCTCACTTGTGTGTGTGTGCAGTGTATTCTCTATTGTGTCATGGAATTTTTCTTTGCATTGAAAGATCACTTACAAATATAATGGAAATGAAAAAATATTGTTGCAATGCCAAATCTCAAAATTTGCTCTTGAATAGGTGCCTTATGTTCAAAATCCTCTTGATGGCACTGGAGCCTTAGATATATATGCTCAGAGGCCTTTCTTTCGGGTACTAAATCCTATTATCTAGGTTAGCTCATCTGTATTCAAAAGATCAATGTTGCATTATTACAAAGATCCTTTCAAGTGTAAAAAGGATGGCACTTCATTACAGAAAGTAAAAGAAACTAATCAAACTTTCTTGGTGAAATCATTGACTTTTTTAAGTAAAGGGCAAATTTAAGAATTTGAAAGTCCGAAATGTAAGAGAAGTCTTATAGTCGCGGCTCTGTGCTGCTCTAACTTAAATCTCCTGTTGCACAGTTCTTGGATTTTCATGTAATCTGAAGAAGAATGTGGTGTGATGCAGCTCTCCTGATGGCTTCTGATTAAGCCAAGTTGATATTTGCTCTCCTGAAATATGATGTGCTATATAGCTTGAGAGAACTGTCCAGTGTGCAAAGAGGGTCTTAACATGGGAGAACAGAGGAGTTAATCTCTTCATTTAATAAAATCAGGCTGTGCCTTAGCATTGTGCACATTTTCAGTAAACCTGAAATCATAGTGGACTTAATGTGAGTCCTCATCTAGGTTGTCATGTGGAGTTGTGCAGGTTGTCATAACAAATAATCAGCTGTTTTATCTTTTTTTCTTTCATTTGTGAAAAAACAGCAAACAGTTGTACATCTCCTTGGTTTATTACTGATAGCTAGCTCTCCTATCTCATACTTTAACTTATTTTTAGCTTTCCAAATGCTTTGTTACAGAAATGGTTATTGCCCCTTTACATTGCCTGCTGATAGATACAGGGCAGAATACAGACCACTGAACTTCCACTCCTGAAAGAATTGGTACTGATTAGCAGCTCATCTGTGAACACCTTACTATGAATATTTGTAATTTGTGCCAGGTCTACATGTGTTACTATTATTATTTTTTTTTTTAATTTTTATTTTCCTTGTCTGATTAGGTGACTTGTGTAGCTCACCAGCACTGGCAGACCTTGACATTGAAAATGCTGCTCAGAATTCCCTTTTGGTGACTGAGTGCTCAGTTCATTTTCATGAATAAATCTCTAGCATCTGATCATCCACAGAAATGAAGATAAATGGGTTATGAATGCAGCCAAATAAAAATTCAGCTTCAGTTTGCATGCATATTCATGAATGTTTCTTCACATCACTTCCTTTCTCACTGACAACTTGCATGAGTGTAACGGTGTTGCCAAAGTTCAGTGCAATACCAGATCTTGCAGGCACTTAAAGCAGATCAGTCTAGCCAGCTTGTACCAGCTTTTACTTTGAACTTGAAGGAAGTTGGTTTGAATTCAGGACCTAATTAGGGGCTTAATGAAGTAACTTGGAAAAGAAAGAAAAAATGCCTTAAAAATCTGAACCAACTGAATTGCTTCAGTGATATACTGATGAGACTAAGACAGGCTGGCTTTATTGGCTTCCAGCCCTTGTTGTGATTAATGGTTAATAGTGTCACAGTACCTACCCTCTCTATGCTTCAGAGAGGTTTTTTTTCTTTGTCTTTTCCCTGAGTTTCAGGTTCTCTAAAATGACCTGTGATGCACATGCTAGGAAAAAGATAGAGTTGTTTTAAAATAGGAATCTTAAAAATTATCTTGTCACATATCTAGGAAGAATTTGTAGGAAGATGTGCCTGTAAGGCATAGTCTTGGACACTGGCATATCCACACTGAGCTAAAATGATTCTTCCAGTTTGTTCTTATCTGCTATTTAGTATTGAAATTAGTTTTTGTGGCTAGTATTTGCAAGATGTGTTGACTTGAAGTCTGAGTATGCATTTCCTCAAAATAAATGATTAGAGTCCAGTTCTTGACTTTGGGGACATAGGATAGCATCATGCTTTATCTAAACTTTATCCGGATTTATGCCAGGGCACCTTTCTCTGTTTATAAGCTATTTCATAAGCATTGTGCTCTGCCTGCTGACATTGCTACACTGGAGTGGATTCTCTTATTTCATTGTGTCGTGATTTCTTTTCTCCCCCACTTTGTTTCTGAGAAATCTGCATATACTCCTTGCATGCGACAGAAGCTGAGACTTCCTTGTGTGAGGAGAGAAAATTTCTTTCTATAAAACTGGCTTCTGGAACTGTGATTAGTTCCTGTTGAATTTTTCAAAATAAGCTTCTGTAAGAAAAGTAAATATTCCTTCCCAGCCAATTTAGTTTACAGGTAACTATGTATAAGTCTTCTCCAGGTAATCTGATCGAGATGAAATAAAAAGCCAAGGCAGGTCATAGTAAGACAAAAACGTATTTGACAATAAACTATGATTCAGTGACTGTTAACTTGCTTTACATACACATATCACTTAAACCACTAAAATGTTGTAGACTTGGGTGAGACATAAGCAGGGCTCAAATTGTTTTTCTGCACAGTGGTGTAATTTATCCCAAATGAAGGGTAAAGTTGTTTAAATTACATTTTTTACACTATGCAAAACTCAATGCAAAGTAGTTTGCAGCAGTGTGAGTATTTTAACCCAGTGCTGAATCACCTAGCTTTCAGGTTGATGTCACTGAATTCTTCAAGAGATTAAAATTTTCATGTTGTGTCCAAAGCTTTGATGCTTCCTTGTTGTCCCATCAGCGTATATAGGATTTAACATGTCTGAAATGTCAGACAAATTTTACATGGAACACTGCTCTATTTATTTTTTTCTCTGTATCACAGAACTGATTAATTCAAAAAACAATGATGATACAGTCTGATGTGTGGTAGGGATATTTTTAAAAATTCTTCAATTATGGTAAAGACACTGATAAGATAAACCACTCTAGATAGCTCTCCCTGTGATGGCTCCAACTATAGATTTCCTTCAGGGTGTTGGCGTATTCACGTGAGCACACCAGTTGAGTCCTTGTCCCCTTGTGAGTAAGCCAATAAAGCGAGCCTGATGTGTGCCAACATCCACAGGGTTATGTGTTATATAACACTTTCAAAGTTGTGCATTTGGTCAGGAGGGCCTTATGTGACACACCTTCTAGTACTAATGAACCAGAAAATATCCAGATAATGGTGTTGCTTTGAATGGTGGTTTCCTGTTGCTATTTAACTCAGTGACAAAGAGTTTATGAATACAAATAAATCGCTAAGCTTATTTGAGTGAACAAAATTGCTTCAGAGTATTAAATGTGACTTCTACCTCATCCTGTTTTAAACTCTTAAGTATGTGTACCAGTTTTCTAGAGCTCAAGTGTATAACACTTATTTTGTCTGGTTTTGGGAACAGACTCCCATGATAGACTTTACTTAAGAAATTACATTTACAAAACCTTGGCTTTCTGCTTGTTCGGTCACTATTTAAAATTGGCTAAAAGCACAGAGTATATGAGTAGGATGAGGAAATAATTCCATCAATTTGTCTTTATTCAGTTGGTTTCAGACTCCTAAAAATGGGTATTGCTTGTGGTTTCAGCATTTAAAGTGCGATTAACATCTGTAAAAATCAATCTGGCCTTCTTTATTTGTGGAAAGAGACCTTTTTATACTTTTGATTATATTATTTAAGTCAACCTATTACTGAATATGCAAAGAGGTGAGAACATAAGTCTCAGTGCTGTAACTGCTTCTCAAATCAGAGAAACTTTCCTTGTTGGGAAATTTATTGGAGTAATAATTTGCTCATTCAGGCATAGTACCTGGTGGCACAACCAACCAGTTATGAAATAAATTTGTCATTCCAATAAAATTACATGCATCATAACCCTCACCTTGGGAGATGTGGTATAGATTTGTTAATGTCATTATATTCTCCATTATCTATCCAACAAAGTGGAGTATAATGTATTTTTGCTCTTCAGTTTGTTTAAAAAATAACTTTGAATTGTAAAGACAAAATAGACCAAACATCTCTGTGCTTGTCTTCATGCCTTCTGCTCCACTTGTGTCAGCTGGACATCAAACTCAGTATGTACAGAAGCTGGCAGAAGTTTACAAGTGGAGAACCCAGGTAATGAACATATAGAGGTTACAGCATATTCTAGAGCTGGGCAGGTAATATTTTACTGCTAACACCACTGTGATCATTTTTCCTTGGTATCTCTGTGAGGTTTTTAACTTGTTGACTTTTTGTCTAGGGATCAGAAAGTAATGAAATTTCACAAGGAATTATACTGGATGCAAGACTTTTTTAAAGCAGAATCAGTGTTTGGCAGCATTTGATAGATAATTGTTTAGACTATGAGCATGCAACACTTTGCCATGTCTTCCTTGTTTAAGCTGCTGAAAAAACCCCTTAGACCTAACCCGGGTGTAGCAGAGTATCTTACAGTCATTGTATGACAGAAGTGGGTGTTAGACCAAGGCAGTATATTTTAAAATGTCAGCAGTTGCATCTGTTATCTGGCAAGGTTGAACTGTTCTTAGCATCCACCACTACAAAGCTCTGCCAATTGTCCTTCCTGTCAATTGTTTAATTCCTATATTTTTTATTCTTTCATTCTTTGTTACCTTCCAGATTACACTGGCTAAGACCAAACTCCTGCCTACCACTTTGAATAGTAAATCTCCCTTTTCCAGACCTATGTATCTCTTTAGGCTGCTTTTTCATGTTTCTTCAGTGTTTGTCATTACTCTAAATGCTACAAGGTGACTGAGGAACAGGACTAGCTGAAGATTCCTTTTTAAAGCTGAAGATTTGCACTAATGCTATAGTATAATAGAAGTCAGAAATGGAAAGAAAAGATGGCTCAGATGAGGCACTAATCAGATATACTGATAGAACTTACTCCCTAATTTATGGTACGGCTGTGCTCTGCTCGCAAGTGGCTTGAGTTGAGAGATAGCATCTCCCTTTAATATGAGCAGTAATTCTAAATAGGACTGTGAATTTTGCTGCTACCACTTGAACAAAAAACTTGAAAAACATGATTGTATTTCCTAGCTTTTACCCCTTGCACTGCCACCAACACAGCTGACTTTCGATGTTGGTTGGGTTTCACCCCTCATTTGTGTTTCCTCATTGCATCTCAGATAGTCTTGTATCTCTTTTGCACAGAGGAGGCTAAACTGGCTGGTTTGTGCTGTAGGTGAGGCATCAAGAAATGCAACCCTGAAATAAACATAATATTTAATAGTCCAACTATCCTCAGTTCTCCAATTCCAGCTAATAACGGTCATTGGAGAAACCAGCATAAACCAGTGTTTACCTTAAGGAGAGAAAGAAGCATCTTTCCTTATGTGTTATGATGTGTTTGCCTTAGGGTTTCCTTGTATTTCCTGAAACATCTGATATTGGCTGCTATCAGAGATGAGATGCTGGATGATTGGATAGTTGTGAGATTTGGGTTTTTTTCCCTTCTGGAAACATTAACAAATGTACTACATAGGTTGTGCAAGCATATTAAAGAGTAGAAACATGTTCTGGGCTGAGGTTTTGCATCATTAACTATCCTATTAGAGATTTGTAAGGACACATACAAATGTAGTTAGTAATTATTAGGTTATTGGCTGGCAATAATGGCAGGACAGTAAAAACTACTTTATTTCACTTAGTGGTGATTGTATCTACAATTTGTAACATGATTTCTAAATTAGGTGTTAGATGTGCTTTTATTCCCTACTTTTTTGTGGGTATTTACATTTTATCTAGTTAGCACAGGTCATGTAACTGTTCTGTTACAAGTGTCCTTGGCACTCCTGCCCTGGAACAGAACATACTAAAGGAAATAAATGGAGGGGTTTTTTGTTTGTTTGTTTGTCTGGTTTTTGTTTGTTTGTTTGTTTTCTTGTGGCTTCTATTTGCCCTATCTATCACTGTTATATTGCAGCCTTAGAGGATGCAGGATTAAAATCCTCTGCCATTTTATTGTGACTTATGAAGGCTAAAGTAAAGCGCACAAAGCTATCAAACCAGATTGCAAGTTCTTTTAAGCAGCTGTTTTCTTTACATTTCAACATTTTATTTTCTCACCAGCTGTTTTGACTGATTCATCATCTTCAGGTGCTGATTTCAAGGGGAATGCTGTGCTTCATCTAAAGGAAGGCACAAACAAATGTGGATTGTATCCATAGACTGATTTTTTTTTTTTTTTAATGTTCAAAGTAGTCTTACTATTCTACAAAACTAGCAAGAATTGAAGGGAAAACAATTTTTTTCCACTACAGATATGTATAATTATTATCCATCTTTTGTAGAATATGACCGTCTTTAAAGAGGTATATTAAAAATAATTTTCTGTATTTTTACACCTCTTTTTCTGACTTAGGCAAATGATTTGTACAATACTTAATGAAGGCCAAGTCAGACATAACTGGCAAGTGGATTTATTAAATTTCATAATAAATTAAGCTATGGTTTTGGTCTATTTGTATTTTAATATAAGGAAATGAATCCACTACCTAATTTTTTACCTCTTAAATTTATTTTCCATAGCTTAAAATTTGCCCTTGAACTACTTGACTCCTCTTCCACTGTCTTGATTTTTCCATGTGAGTTAGAGCCACTAACTTGTGCCATGGTACTATGAAACTCTGTTATCAGAAGACTGGGTTTGACAAGAACAAGCTCTCAAAACATTAATGCCTTAATATTAGCTTTACTGTTAGGAAGCACTATATTTCAATAATAAAGTTCAAAAGGTTTACTCCTTGGATTCAAAGGCACTACTTGGAATGTTTCAAGTATTATAAAAACTCTCTGCCTGATGGGTTTGAAAAACATTAAGAGCATGTGTATAGTTTATAACTATATCAGATCTTCCTTTTGCTTAGCCATGTGCTTTCCCCGGTGTATTAGCCATGTGTCAGGGACCAGCTATCTTAGCACACAAAAGCAGCACAAGCCAAATCCCTAATAGCCTGATATTCTGTTTCATATGCATTGCTGAGGGGGTTTAGAATACAGTCCCAAAATAGCTTTGACTCCAGTAGAGGGCTGCGTCTAACTAAAGTTATTTTTCTTCGTTATGATTTTGACTCATGTGGCCCTGACTACATATGGATTTCCTGTTAATCCTCACAAAAAAATAACATGGGATGCATCCATATACTCTATTAAGCCTGTCTTCCCATCACTTTATCTCATTAACTGCTTGATCACTGTCGGAAAGAAAAAAAAATCTTCCATTAGCTCTCAACTTCAAAAGACTCAGATTTTCAGATCAAACAGTCCTTCAGCAACTGTTTAAAAATCTTTAAATCCAAGAGGTTAACTTCAAAGAACACCTTGTGGGTGTTCTGAACCCAGTTGACAGGTAAACAGTAGTTTATGACCGAAGATATGCATTAATGAAATGCCTTTAAACCAAGGGTAATCTCTTACTCTTTACCTTTTGATTCTAGTGGGAGGTTCCTACATTGACAGCAATACAAGTGGATGGCTTAATTAGCCATGGAGCAAGCACTGACGTTCCAGGCTTCTTACCATTCTACCAACATGCTTAAAAATGTGCTTCATTTGGAGTGGCAAGCTACTCCAAATAATAAAGGAATAGCTAGAACTTAATTTTTGCTTGTTTGTAGGCCTTTTTATTAAGGCAAGTCGAATTTTAATTTTGAGGCCAGTTGGCTGATGTGTAGTGCAGCAAAGCTTATCAACAGCTGGTGTTCTAGGGGATAATGAGGAGGAAAATGAGTTGATTTTGTGCCTTCACATACCCATCTTAAAAAAAAAAAAAAAGCTCAGACTATTATTTGTTCTAAGATTCAGGAGGTCTAACTGTTCCTTGTGCTAAGCTGCAGAAACTAATGGAGTGATTTTTAGAGAGAACACACAGAATGAGGAGCAGTTAGGAAGAGAACATGGGTCTTCTGGCACAGATGCCCCATATGCATATCCAGCCTGTTTTCAAATGCTTGACTGAGAGTATCCAAGGAAAACTGAAGTGCTATGGAATGTGATCTGTTGAAACAAATTTGTTCCTTTCCTCTGAGATTTGAAACCCATCACCTGGAAAAATGTTGGGAATTTTGGATGATTTAAAGAAATGCAAAGTTAGTATCTGACTGTTAAAACTTTTTTTTTTTTTGAAGGAGAGAAGAGTATTAATGGCCAAAATTTAATGTAACTGCATGCTATTAAGCTACTTCAGCAGTTTTCATCATTCTTATTTCCTTCCATTGCCTGTCATCTGTACTGTTGTGGTTTAACTAGCACCTATGGTTCCCCCTGAAACAGCTCTTTTTTTAGATCCATTACTAATTGGTATGCGTTAGAAACATTATATGTTTGACAATAAATCTTTCTGGAGTACCTGTTCCATTGCTTTATTCTTGAGGTTATATATTTTAAAAACCAAAACACAAACACCTTACAATTTTGAGCATGCTTCATATCCATGAGTATCATAAGAGGGGAGGAAAAAAAAATTGTTGAGTAATAAGACCAAGAAAGAGAGAGTCTCACTACTTAAACTAATTAAGCATCCAGTTATTCCATACTTAGTCTCAATAGGACCTACTCTCACATTTGCTTCATTCCTTTAACTGGGATATTTCAATTTTGAGTTAAACTGGTACAGTTTGTTAGAGAGGATGTACCACTTACAAATACTTAAAGTAACCTGTGCTGTATGATTGAATGAAGGGATATATAGTTGCACAGAGTATTCCAACAACAAATTGTGACCTAAGTAGGTAGGCTCCACAGTTCGGTGGGTTTATTGTCTGTTTCTACTGTAATAATACCCGCACCCTCAAATCAAGATTTTAGACTTTTCTTTTTAAAGCATGTGTGTTTTGGAATAAGTCCAAGTGATCAGCTTTGATTCTGCTCATTCTTCACCTCCCCTAGCAGATGGCTGGGTGGCATCAGGTCTCTCAACTTGGCAGTGCGGCTGCCACTAGAATTTAGCTGGTAGGGAAGAAGAGAAAACACAGCTGTAGCATTAGGTTATTAATAACCTACGAAAGAGGCAAATTAGGATCACTCTCCTGTTTCAGAAGAGACTGCTTACCAGTCCTACCAATTTGGAATGGGGTAGCCTGCTCAGTGCCACACCTAGAGGTACAAAAAGGAAGAAGTAGGTGTGAGAGAGACATTTTCCAAGTGATAAATTAGAATTGATGTGAAGAAAGCAACAGGAAACACAAATCTAACAAGCTGTAAGAGACAATCTGTTTGGTGCTCAGCTAGATAGAGTTTGCATTAGGATTTAGCTTCCATCACGCAATTATCATGATCCGGTCATTATGATAAAATGGACTATCAAAATAGTACTCTGTCAGTTAGGACATTACTACATAGTTTCCCAAAGGAGAGGTAAAAATACTTTTGTTTATGGTACCTAAATTACTCAGTCCAACATAATCTACTAGGAATCCAAGCCTAAGGAAAGGAAAATAGTAAAAGCCGTAGCTGCTCATTGTTTCTGACATTTGTGATTATTGTCCTGAATGGAAACATCGGAATTATATTCTTCTGGAAGACAGATATTAGTATGTCCCGTTGTGGGGATGGGAAAAAATAATATTGTTTTTTGTTACCAAGAAACACTAATACCACTGTTTTGGAGCTCTCCTCTTTCAAGTTTCTGCAAATGTTTATTCTGTTGCATAAGTAGTTTTCTCAACACACTGTGGGATTTTAATTCTTTGGACTTTGATGCCTTTTATGTAACAGCTCAATCTTGTGTAACAGTAAAGAGGGGAAAAAATTTTTCCATGATCACTGCAAGTTCAAATGGGATTGTAAAGTGAGATACTGTCTAACATCTACTTATCAGAACCATAATGATGCCATTGCTGGAACGGAGTGAACGGAGAAAAGATTTAATCACAGTTCTGTTCAGGAAAACCTTAAGCAATTTCACCCATAAGAACACCTTTGAGTTGAGGATCATGTGAAAAACATTTCTAAATCTTTCTTTCTTCCTTCTTAGTCTTTCATACTTACAATTTTTAGATATTAGATTGAGCAGAAGTAACCCATTGTGCTCCTCAGTGTTACAGTAGAAATGGTGTCAAGCAGTGGTAAGTCAAATGTCCTACTATGTGGAATCAAGATTTCCATGCACTAGGCTGGCTGCCCGTGTTCACTCAGCAGAGAAAGGTGTTCTTACACAAAACATCCTGTAACATCGGTGTATCAACGCTTACACCTTCCTCAAATTCACCCCCATAGTTACATAGTCCGTACTGTATGTACAATAAAGCTCCTGGTGTGTGGCATATGGCAGTTGAACAAACATCTGGTTTTATTTTCTTCATAATACTGTTTTTGCTTTGTGTTGTACTGATAGCACATGATTTGTCAGTGAATTAATTCTAATTCAATGTGAATATTTCCTGGTCTTCCAAGGGCTGGGCTCTGTCAACTTCTTAAAGTATTTCAGTCACTCAGTCTGAACAAGACAGCAACCAAACCTTGAGTAATAGACAACCCAAAGGCACAATATAGGTAACTCAACTGGACAGTGTTTTCATAAAGAACTGTGGATTCATTTATTGATTATTTTTAGCAGTTCATATGTATGGTATAGGTTTTTGTTTTGCTTCGTTTTTTCCCTGAAAGATATTGGGACTTAAGGATTTTCACATGAATGTCTGCCATCTGCAAAGTGACTAGTTCCCATTGCTTTCACAGGTATTTATTAATCGAATTTCTTTTGACCTCGGTGAGAATTAGTTGCTAACACTTTCAGGGAATTAGGATTAAGATACACAGGAGCCAAATAGCTGTTAAAATCTGTTAGGAAGTAGGCTGCTGAGATGTCTTTGAGGTCCAAACTTAAATTCTGTGGATAGGTTATTTTCTAGGAGCAGTCTGCCTGACTCTGAGAGGAAAGCTGCAATCAGACATGGACAGACAGAAAGAAAACAAAGTGACAAGGAAGTATATTTTTAAATCAAATAATGGGACATGGATACAAACATACCACAGAATTATTAAAATATAGCATGATGCTGCAGAATGCAAAAACAGTGAAATTTGTTTTATAAAGCTTAACTGGTGAGTCTGGCTTCAAGCATGATCCCCTTTTGCAGTGTAAGAATAACTGAAAATTTTTGGGGATAACCAATTGTAGTGGGTCTGGCTGGGATGGAGTTGATTTTCCCCGTGGCAGCCCTCAGAGTGCTGTGTTTTGTATTTGGTGGCTCGAGGGGTGTTGATAACACAGCAGTGTTTTGGTTACTGGTGAGCAGTGCTAGCACAGCACCAAGGCTGTCTCTCCAACATTTCCCCCAGTAGGCTGGGAGGGGGGAAGGTCTTGGGAGGGGACACAGCCAGGACAGCTGACCCAAACGGACCAAAGGGATATTCCATACCATATGACGTATGCTCAGAAATAAAGCAAGGAGAACAGAGGGGGAAGGGGGGGCATTCGTTACTTCCGTTTGTCCTCCGGGAACCGCAACGCGTATGAAGCCCTGCTTCCCGGGAAGTGGCCAGACATCGCCTGCTGATGGGAAGTAGAGAGTAAATATTTTGTTCTTTCGCTTCTGCGCACAGCTTTGCTTTGCTTCTATTAAACTGCTTTTGTCTCGATCCACGAGTTTGGTTTTTTTGTGTTCCATCTTATTTTCTCCCCTCCCCATCTTGCTGAGGAGGGGGGTGATAGAGTGGGCTTTGGTGGGCACCCAGTATCTAGCCAGGGTCAACCCACCACACCAATTCAGTGCATTCCCTTATAAATGCTTTAGATATTTGTCAGAATGCTATATTCATATCTGGAGAAAGCAGATACGGGAAAGTCCACTTGAGTGATAGTTTAGATAAAGTGCAGCACAATGTCAAAACATGGAAGAGCCAACTTTTTATTGTGTGAAAGGGGGGACATCCAAGAGCATAACTTCTAGCTCTAATAGCAAGTCTGAATAGAGTTTTCTAGATCTTAAGATGGATCATGATATTTATTGAAAGGAAAAAGTTGCTTGTTTACCTGGGCTGGTGACTATTTGGTAACAGAGATTGTTTGGAGTACTGTATTGAGGTTTCTGTTGACTGTTGTCTACAGCAGGAAAAGACCTGCAAATACTTGTCTGCTTCTGACAGTTTTTGCCTGTGGTTGTTCAGGCATGTTTGGACAGAGTTCTAAAGTCCATTTGTCTTTACAATGTGTTTCTAAGATTGTTTCATGTTTACCCTTTGATTTGATGGGTTTTTGTTGTGGTGTGGGTTTTTCATTTGTTTATTTGTTTGTTTTTTCCTTTGAAATGGGCTCAGCTGCTGCCAGTACCACTTCTTTCCTGCTCTGAGGTAGAATGCCAGTAACTATTATTTCTGTTGGAAAACTATGAGTGTGTGACCAAAAGAATTGTTACAGAAGCAAAGGAAAGATACACATTTAGCAGGTAAAACTTTCCATGACACCAATCATGAAGTAGCCTAGAAGTGAGCAGAAGTCAAAAAGCCATCTGCAGTTGTCTTCTCTTGCTAGTGGTCCCATCCTTAAAAGCAGAAAAATAAATCTGCCAAACAGAAGTGGTTTGGCAATAGCCTTGTCTCTACTGACAGGCTCTGGCTTCAAAGCTGTTGACTCAGCATCCGTAAGTTCAGCAACATGACATGCTGTCAGCCATTCAGCCCACTGAGGTTTTTCTTTTTTCCCAACTCCTTAAAGTGTATAATCATATTCAGGCATATTTCTGTAGTTGTACAGAATTAGATAGATTCTATTTCTTAATACTAAATACATTTTTCTTCACTGACTTATCAGGAAAGACTTAAAAGTGATTGGATAGAATTGCAGTGATAGCAACAAAATGCAGACAATAAAGATGGCAACTGATAGGATGTGATGTATAAAAATGAAAGAGTTCTAATTCACACTTGGGTATTGAAATATGTGGCACCTGCACAGATATTCAAACATAATTAGTTAACTGAATTGGGCAAAGGGATATAAGCCATATTTAGCAACTCATGACAGTTCCTTCAGCCAAGCTGCCTCTTGGGAAAGAAAATAAACCCTTAAAATACCTACAGTGTATCATTCATATTCAATATTTCAGTTTCTGTTGTTTTTGTGAAACAGCTTGGTGTGAGAAAAGTCAAAGCCAGTTCAGAAAGAGAGTTGAAATGAAATTTGTGGATACAAGATGCTTTACTTATATGGTGTTTTTTCTTCATTCCCTAAACCTTCGTCATTCTTGGTTTGCTGACATTAATTACACAGGTATTTCCACTCTGTCAATTTGACTGTTGCAGTCCTGCCTCCTAGTTCGCTTTTTTTTTCCTCCCTAATGCTTTTGCAGCTGAAACTCACTGATCCATAGTTGTCAAGCTCTCAAGGTTCAGGCTCTAAGCTCACAGATCATTTATTACCTCAGCCTTTACTTTGTTTAATCTTCTTGGATGATGTTAACACACCTGTTGACGTTCAGTATTGTACACAGGGTTATACTTAAAGCTGTAAGCTGTTTCTTTTGGATCTTTGGGTTTGTTACTTCTATGTGCTAGCAATATAAACATTGATCTGGGGGGAAAAACAGAAATGAAAGGAATAAGTCCACAAGTTAGCATTTTCTTTGACAGTTTGGGTGCAGGGGAATACAATGATGCTGCCATCCCAGCTATAGTGAGATAGTGGTCTGGAGTAAGACATAAACTCACCTTTTTTCTTTTGTAAATGCTTGTGAGGAACCTGCATGAGAGTTATAATGTCTGAACAAGTAGAACAAAAGTTCTCTAAGATTTTAATCTCATTAGATGTTTTCCTACACCCAGGTATGAACTAGGGTGAAGCCCTGAATCATAACACACTGCAATAAGCTTTATGCCCCACTAGCAATGTGTTTGCAAAGCAGGGCTTTAAATGTGGTTGAAATAGTTGTTATTCAAGTAGTGTCCCAGAAAGCCTTTTGCTGTAATTTTCAGTTACAAATGAGTTTACTTTTTTTTGTTTGGTTTGTTTTTTTACTGTCTTATTTGAGGTTTGTGAAGTTCTGACTGGAAAGAGTTTCTCTTTTTTTGATCATAACTTTTTGGTGGTTTGTTTCAAAGAAATGACTCAAGCTTTCCAGAGCTTTAACTCTATACATTGACTTGTAATAATTTCTTGCTTCCAAATGTATTTGTTTTCTGTCAGTGATCGATACTGTAGAACACACAACTCCCCGTGAAAACAGCTTCCTCGATTCTATGGTAATGACAAATGTAAATTACTTCAGATCAAAGTTGTAAATGAACTTACTTGTTCTATCCCTTCCATTTTTTCTTTAACTTATTTCTTTTTAAGTGAGGAAAGTCTATTGAGAAATCTTATTAAATATCAAAATGGAACAGCAGGTTTTTTTTCTGAGTCTCAGAAACTGTTTTAAATAAGGAAGAAATCTTTAATCTTCTTTGTAGCATCTTGACAGTTGTTCCAAAACCCCCATCTCCTTCTGTCTTCAAAGTATAATTGCTTTTTGTTGGAATAATTAATTTTATCACTGAATTTTTTTCCCCTCTTCTGGATCTTGTTCTTCCATCTTAATTTTTCTGGACTCCTTGCTACTTTGGTACTGTATAGATGATGTATATTTGTTTGGTCTGTGTGTTTGTTGATAGAAAGCAGATTTTCTGTTAAGATATCTAAAATACCTAAAAGTACTAAAGAATACCTGACCTTTCAAAAATGTCCAGTTCACTTTTATCTGTTCATGCAGGTGGCCACTTCAATATCTGAGGTACTTTTATCACATAGGAAAAAGAACAAATCTTTTGTATAGTTTAGTTAATCTTGAAGAAGAAACAGCTCTTTGGGTTTTGAAGGGTTGCTGTCAAACTATGGACGGAAAGTGAAAGCTTAATGGTCTGATTATAACACAACTTGCCTATCCGAATCTGTTCTGCTCCTGCATACCAATCAACTTCAGAATGCTGTTTGTATCAGTTTCAAGGCTATTAGGCTATTTGCAAAGGAGATTTTAGGAGCTTTAGCTGACAACTGAACAGGCTAAATAGCGCTCTAAGATAATCTTTGCATTTGAAATGATGAAAAAAACTTTTTTTTTTTTTCTTTTCTAAAAAGAGCATCAACTAGATACAGTGTCAAGAAACAAAAGAATGATGTTGAGAATGATGTACCAAACCTGGAGAACCTACAATGTTTTGCTTGTCTTTGATCTAACTGTTGTATAGCTTCTGCTCATGTGGTATAGATCATACCAACTTAGACTTTAAGGCAACCTACTGATTTCAGTAAGATTGAGTTAAAAATTTATGTGTCTAGCTATATGATTACACACCTGAGTAGTTTTGTCTTGCTTCAGAGATTTTATCTTCCTTCTTCACTTGCAATATTAGGTGTTTCTTTAAGACATGTGTGACTTTTAAAACATTTCTTTATGTGAGAGGTTAGATTTATGATACTTCAACCATCCCACCTGATTTTGTTTTTCTATTTTTTTTTATATGATTCTTCAAACTTGGTACAGAGTCTGTGGCTTAATTACTTAGTTAAAGTTTTTATTTCTTGAGGTACAAAGTCTTCCCTTGTTGTCTTCTTCATTTACATTAGCAACATCTGCCTATGCAGCTAACAGTCTCTGTTCTTAGTGTTATGGGCTCAGACAGAATTCTTTATATTAAATAGATCTTTGAAAACATGTTAAAATACTATGGATTACTGAGTTCAGTCCTTGAAAGAATAACCCACATGTTCACTTTTTGTCTGTTAATGTAAGCCAGAGTTTTGTGTCCCTGTGAAGGTTTTTGTTATGTTAGAGCTAGACACCTGTGGAAACTCTTCACAATACCTTTGAAGTTGGTTATGTTCAGACGAGTAAAGAAATCTTCAATAGACATGAGCATAAAAACACAAAATTCCCATCTCCTAGCTAGAGTAGGTTGTAGAGTTTCCCACTGAACATTTCTTCTATTGGAAGAATGCCAGTTCACTCTAAGTGGAAGATTTTGAAGGAACATCTTTCTTTTGATTAAGATTCAGTAGAGTGAGGTGTGTCACAGGAAACCAGGCTAATTTTTCTACCTCCTTGATAGCCTACCTTAATAGATAGAGTGTAACCCCTTAAGCTTAAACAAGGCTTTTACAATTTCTAGGCTTTCCAGTGTATAGTGGAAGAGTTATGTGAAATCTAAGGATTTTTTAAGCCACTCTTATTTATTACATTTTTCTTTTCCTTCCTGGACTTAGCACAACTTACTGTTCTGTTTTTTGTGAAACACTGCAATTACTTGGAAAGTAAAAAAAAAAATTGAATGTGATTTTCAAGGTAAAAAATTAAAATTGTCTCACTATTAAATTCATAAATACTGGAAGAAACCTTCACCTCTTTCTATGCCCTTGCTATCAGCAGAACTACAGATGTGCTTCTTGACTATTGGAAGTTGCAGACAGAAGTCCAGTGGAAAGTCAGCTTGGGTGTCTGTCTGCCTTACAGCAGCTGCCATGAGGTGGCCTTTCTGGTGTGGGGCAGCTGCAGGCATCGCTAACCTCTTCTGGCTCCCTTTTGCGTCTGGCAGTGTGTGTTTGGGTATCTTTGAATGACAAGTCTCTGCCAGATCCCTACAAAGTATTTGCTGTTTTAACAGCCTTCTTTATATGTTACGTAAAAGATGCACAGGGCAGGGAAACAACACTAACACTTAAAGCTTCTTGCTCTGTGGCCATTAAACCTCTAGGTTGTGTTTAGTTAGCAGCATTATACAATGTAAATGATGACACTGTTGAGTCAGGGAGGTGTGGGAGACAGATAAGGTGTCTGAAGTGATTAATTAGAGCTCCAGTGACAGTATTAATTGTATGTGATGTTGGACTCCTGTGCATGTTGTCTTGTCTGATGGCAACACAGACATCTCCTCCTCCCTCTCCCTTTCATTTAATTGTGATCTGTAACAACTAATCCCTCTCCTTAGCCTGAGAGCATCATCTGTGAAAGGTTTGTTACTCTTTCTATATCTCATGTACTTTGTGAAACTGGGTGACTCCTCAAGGTAAGGCATGAAGGCCACACAAACACAATTGTGTGTGTTCAGAAAAAAGAACAAAAGCTTTGAGGCGAGCAGTTGAAGTACTGATCAAGTTCTTTGAAGGTAGCTGTCAGTGTTATTAAGACCAGATAAAATTGCCTGTCCTACTGCTCTTCAGCTGCACAAGGTAAGTACATTTAATTCAGACCCAATGGTGGATCCATACCATATGGTGGTATGGTTAGCAGACTCAGCAGAGAACTCTCAAACTGCTCATGCTTAGATGCTTAAGTAGCCTCTGCTCTTCTGTATATAGCCCATCCAGACATGCTGATGGTGCAGTATTTGAAGGTTTACACCATCCTTGCCTATGATGCATCTATCTTTTGAATTACTGGAGAACTTCTAGCTTTTCTTGCTGTCTCTTGTTTTTTTCCAATGCTTAAAAACCAAAAACCTTTTAGAGTATACTTTTATTATCTCATATCTCCCAATGATTGATCAAATTATAATACTGAATTGCTATTTAATGCAGATATGATGACATTGTAGGACTGTTGTACAAATGAAAAACTAGATCATGTCTGTAAACATAAGGGGAACTTACAAAAGTGCGGTACTCACAGGAGAAGAGATTAATGTTAAGGATAAGTCTGGGCTAAGCATTGGTAGGAAAGGCATTAAACTGCAAAAGAAAGGTAGAGGACTGAAAGCCAGCTGAGAGCAGAATAAATCAACAGCTGGATCACTGAAAGTTACTCAGAGGTTAATTCAACAGATGGATTTTTAGGGAAGCTTGTTCATATTTTCTTGTTTTCATGGGGAGCTTTGCCTGAATAAGCAAGATTGATTGAGCCTGCAGATGTTGCATTACTACTAAAATTGTTATTTGCATTATATGAATTGGACATTCAGATATCCTTAGGCAGCTTGGAAAATGCCAGCCCTAGTCATGTAATAAATACGACCCATATTAACCTACTGTGAGACTTTGTTTCCCTTGTTCCTGGACTCCTGAAAGAGAGTGTTACTGCCTTCAAGATAACTGTCCTGCTCTCTTAATTTGGGCACAGAAACCTCTGGGTTTGTGTACAAAAGTCACAGATTCAACATGAGCAGATAACCTAGTTCTGGGCATTTCTGCACAAAGGGTAAGTCAAGGAAGTTTATTAATGACCAAATCACACAGACAATGTCCCGTTGTAGGAAGGAATCTATTCCTGCTGCATCCAATTTATGATATGCTTATGCAAATATCTTTATACTGATGCACAAGGATATAACTGACTTTTTTTTTTTTTTTTTAAAGGGCAATAGATGGTGAGAAAGGCTGAAAAGGTTCAGTATTTAGACTGAGCTCAGGAAAATAACTGGTCTGAATATATTCAGACCTTGTTGAATGTACCTGCATTTTGTGAAGCAAAAAAGCTGAGAAGGTGTCCTGTTGTTGCCTAAGTTTGCTTTTTAACTTGATGTTTCAGGTTTTTCAGCCATGTCTGTGTGCATGCATCTTTTTGTGCGTCTTTTGAAAAGATGTGGACTAATGTGCATGTTTGTAATAAGAAAAAGAAAACCATAGGCCACAGCTTGAGAACCACCTGTGAATAACTTGCTTGTTTATTTTTAGCTTGTTTTGTTTTGTGATGTGTTGGCACATACTGATTACATGGGTAGATTTTTAAGCTGGTGAGCTAAGAGATTGAGCAGCACATGCAGTAAGAATAAAAAAAAAATTAACAAAGAATGCTGGGTTTATCTTCAGTGTGGATGCTACTTGCCTTATGTCAAATTCTGTCTTTACCTGTTCACTGCTTAATTGCTCTGTTGTAATCTTAAGTATAAACAAATCTGAATTTAGTATTGTAAAATTTTTTCTTTACATTTTTCTTTCAGTTTTTGACTTTGTATTTTCTTATTTTGTTGTTATTTTCAACTTAAACTGACTCCTATACAACTTTCATGATTTATAATTGTGTAGCTTTATCTGTATTGATTCCAGCTGAGTGACGTGGAATGATAATAGTAGGATATTCAAACCCTCTTGTTTAAAGGAGGAGCGGAAATTACAGGAATGCTTAATGCTGTAGAAATTAGCACTAAATGGTTGATAGAAAAATAGGGTTTTTTACTGCACTTTCTCATCTCACTGAAGATCTAATGGAATATGAGAATAACAGCACTAAAATGTGTTAACTGGATAACCTGCAGAATATAGAACAAGGCTTTTCACAGGAACATAGTAAATTTCAGGAAAGACAGGCTCAAAACTGAAGATCACTTTTACTATGTTTTACATCTTTTCTATCTTTTGATATTGAATTATTTTTTTGTTTTTGTTGTTATTGTCCCAAAATGAGTTAAGTAACCACTAAACCAATTCAAACTGCAACAGGATTTACAGGGAATATACTTAAACATGAAAGTTTGTGAAGATCGATAACACTAAATATAATAGTCTCCACTCTGATTTGAACAGGTAGGCTTGTTGTTTAATTGGCTTGATTTCTGGTGTCAGGAACCACAAATAATAAAATAATATTTTATTCCCCTCCCCCCATTTTTCTTTCTTGCAAAGTTTCATAGTTAAAGCCTGTGGCTCATGGAGTAGGAGACTACAGTCTTTGTGGCTCCATTTGCTCTAATGGAGACAGAATGATTTCTTGCTCATAAGGTGTTATTTAAAATAAAATGAGCAGGAGTTGGAGGAAGCCAAGGGGAAAAATACACTAAGTGAAGTAAG
Source organism: Caprimulgus europaeus (assembly GCA_907165065.1). The sequence goes on along the minus strand of OU015531.1, from coordinate 36,693,666 downwards.
GGAGAGGGTTACAATAGTTTCCTCTGCCACAGAAGTTTTGAAACCCACCTCTGTGTGAGAATGTCTTGGGTTGACCAAGTGTGTGCATTTGGGCAGATGACTTTCAGTCCCTGCTGTTGATCTTGCTCAACTCTGCATGAACTACCAAGTGTGTCCTGGAACCATGACTGTAGTCTGATCATCCAGGTAAATCTTCTAATTGCCAGGAGATAGTATTGTTCTTATGCACTCTTTAATATTTTGTATACCGTGCATCAGCACTTTTGGGAGAGGCTGAAGGAATCTCATTTCAGGATGGAGAGTGGGGAAATTCTTCAGCTCCCTTTGCTGCATTGAAGAAAGAGTAGAAGTGAAATTGTTTCTCATTTCACAGATGACTTTTTTTCCTTCCTCTAGTTTACGTGATATTTAAGACAATATTCCTCAAATTATTTTAGTGCACTAAGCAATACATTAGATAGAGAGGTATTCTTCCACTTGGCTCTCTGTAAGATGAGGACTTGTTGTTTCTCTAGAACTTTTACCAGAGTGGAGAACTTTTGCCTTGCATTGGAGCAAACCCTTTTATCCTAAGGAAACATGACTCACCTTTTCTGCAGGTACTCAGCAGAAGCAGCTACAGTTGACCTGTGTACAAGGCAAAGGTTCCTGCTGAGTCCCTAAAACTAATGTCAGTGCAGCAGTTTACCTACAGACGGTGTCTGCTGAACTTTGAAATAATACTGTGGCAATATGGCTCATTGCAATGCATCACTGACAGTGAGGGCAGACCCCGTTGAACCATCTGAACTTCTGGACATAGTGTACCACATTAGGTTTGTCTTCCTGTCCTAGAGTTGTGCCACTGAGATCAGAAAAGCTAGTTATAACCTAATGGAACTATAACAGTAAATCATTTTTTTCTGGAAGCTCTCCTGTTCTGGTCCTGTACACCTGCACTCTGGGAAAAAAACCCAGAACAAAATATACCATGTTTTGTTAGTTTTTCTTTCTCTAGAGTGGAGAAGAATCTTAGAACTGCAGCTAGGTGGAGGCAAAGAGCAAGTACTATGAGAGGCATGTTTTTATACTGCTATTTGTACATTCCTGGGGACCTTTAGCAAAAAGGCGGGATATTAGAGTTGGTAGATTTTCTGTCTCATGCAGATTGACAATTTTGTGATTTCCACCACTGTCCTCCAACCTGCCTTCCACTACCTGCTCTGTCTCTGCCAGGAGGTCTCTGACAGCCTTCTAGCCTCTAGGAAGTAGGAATTACTATGAAAACTAAAACTCTGTTTTAGTTTAGGTGAAACTAAAACAGAGTGTGAGTCCATTTTGTATGATGATTCTGCATGTTTGAGCATTGCTTTGAAGAAAATTTTAAGTCCAAGGGCAAATTCCGCAAAGGGTGATTAACGTAGTATAAGCTAGTTGCTGGAATTAGAATTTAATGGAGCTTGTAGGTACTCTGTGTGTGGGCACTTGAAGTGGTCTCCTATGTTCTGGAACCTCTGCCACCATAGGTGCTCCAGCAAAGCCCTGTACCGAGAGTATGGCACATGCTAATAGAAGTCTCTTTCCCCTGGTAGCTCTACTGCATTGCAGACTACCCAAGCCAAATAACTCTTTTCTGTCAGCTTAGTTGTGTTTTCTCCTCTAGTCTTGCCACAGTGGAGATTTTAATGAGGAAACTGGAATTTCTGAGATCCTGATTTGAAATGTAAAAGGAACAACACCAAAACTTGTAGTGCTATTGCAGTTGAGCTGTGTAGTTCAGTGTAGTAACATGGTTCTGCTAGCCACACTTCAGCTCTGTGCCATGAAGACAAACCTAGAGATAATGCAGAGAACGACTGTAGGCAGAATACTGCTTACACGTAGCACAACGTAGTATTAGTTTCTGCAGCAGGAATTCTACAGCTTTTTACACAGTCACAAGCAGATGTTGACATGACCAGACATGAGTTCCCTCCATCTCCTTACTTTTTTTTTTTTTTTCTTTCCTCTCTTCTATGTCTAAACTCCCTTAAAAATTCTTAGAATACTTGTGTTTTAAAAGTCAAAATTTAAGCTTTGCATGAAGTTAGCCTCTGTGGCGGCCCATCCCTCACTATGCAGTAATATCAAACGGGGACCATGTAGCCCCCCCACCCCATATCCCTTTCTTGTTGATTGCTGCAGCACTCTATAATCAAGTGCTCAGCTATTGTGAGCATACTTCAGCTTGTTGTAATTGCTCTTTGTTTCAGTCAAGAGACTGGTAATTACTCCTGTGGGCCATGCTTTTTGCTTTAGCAGCATTTGATTGAAACCAGTCATTTATTGTGGTAAAATCTTAAGGCTTTCTGCAGTGTTTACAGATAAGGTTTCTGTGTGACAGTCATTTAGTATACCCAGCCATCCATATATTAAAGATATTGCACATTTTCCCTTTCTCTATTCAGACAAATCAACTGCTGTTTTCAGTTTGGTTATGTTTCAGTTCATGGAGATCATCCTATGAGTCTCTTCTCCTAGCTTCTCGTTGGAGCAAGATTGCCTTTTGCTGGACCTGGGCTAGTTTTTTGGCCATTGGAAATTACTGATGTGAAATTCATTAATGAAATGAATTAAATAACTTTATGTATACTTTATTCTTATTCCCTTTTCCTTACCACTGCCTAAAAGAATACACTACTGCTTCATGAGGCCTTATAAACATTAGTGACTTGGAACCTATGGTGCTTACTTTATCAGTTACTCACAAACTGTTAAGTGGCCTTTATTTACAGTGATGTAAATATTTTGCTTATTACCAAGTTTTCTTGGTAACTAAATACCTTAAATCTGAAAGTGCTTTAGTGTTAATAAAAGAAGACAGAAAACCTTAGAAAAAAAAAAACTGAAATGGAATTCCTCTGAGCACTCTCATACAGTGAGATGGCTCATATTTGTTGGAGACTTGAGTTGTTTCTGGGGTGGGCAGTGTGGGTAAAAGATATTTAGGTGATTTTGTGTCCTAAGAAATTAAAATGGACATGTCTAATGGTAATCAGTGAAAACTGGATTAAAGCTAACCATTGATAACCTGAGTCTTGTTATAACATAGAAGTAAAAAATTGTACAGGTTGGATTCAGTGACTAATGGGTCATCAGGAGCTCTTTTGCTCATTTAGGTGAGCTTTGTGCAAGGCATTACCTTATTATCACTCCCTTGCACATCCAGGGTTCTTGCTTCCTTTAAAAAGAGCGCATTCAAAAAACATTATACCTTTTCAAGCTTTCTTTTGTACATGAAAGGGGCAATAGTTCAGATTTTGACATTTGAGGACCATACCTTTTATTATGCAAATAATTCATAGAAGTTAGAGTCTCAGTTTTTGTACCTCATTGGTAGTCAGATAATGTGTGGCCCTGAGGGTTATGGGGTTGGATATCTTGCTTGAGAAATCAAGACTTCTGTCTTTAGATAATATGTAGCCATCTTCCAGATTGACTCAGGTTAGGATCACTTAAATCGATAGTTTAAAGTCTGTGAGTTATGAGCCTATACAGACATTTTAAGTCTGGGTAATCTGTCACATTGAGACACTGAGGCTGTTAATGGTGCTTTATGACCAAGTTGTCTTTTCAGTCCAGTTTGACCTTTGCATAGCATTTTCTTTAGGAGTGTTTTTGGTAGATACCTATGTCATGGTGCTTTTGTTGGCAGGGCTGCTCTCGAAGGTCGTTAAGTTTGTAGAATACCTCATAAATTAAGGAGTTACACTTGATAAGTGGTGATTCAAACTGGCAGTAGTTGTTTTTAGTATATCTCACCAAGACTCAAATCCTTGACTGTCTTGATATTTCAGGACAAAGTTTTGTGCAGTCAGAGGCTGATGTGTTTTGCTTTTATTGCTGACATGTCAGCAATTACATAATGCACTTCCATGTTTTATTATTCTACTTGATCTTTGTGGAATTTCTTATTGCTGCAGTTATGTCTCAGATCTGGCTAGTGATACACAGTTATGCGTGGTGAATTATTTTTGTGATCAGTTTATAAAGCTTTTCATCAGTCTTTGCCATTGTCTTCATTATAAGTAAAACCATTCCCTCTGGGGTTTTTTTGGTGGGTTTTTTTGGTTTTTTTTTTCTGTTTTGGCTAGTACAGTAAAGGTTTGAGTTAGAACAATAACTAATCTGAAGAGGATAGGTGACATTTCCTAGGCAAATGGATTGCTTCTTAGATCCTAGCCTCCATCTGTCTTCCTTTGCTGTGTTATGTAAAGGTGAGATCTAAGAATTAGCAGATGGATATGATACAAGGTACAGAGAGAATCTGAACTACGGGTGGTAGCTTTTGCCATTCTTAGCTGTGTGTGTGCTATTCCATTCGTTGGTATGGGAGGGGGTTTTTTGTTTGTTTTTTTTTTTGTGATCTTATTTCATGGCCTGTGTTTATTGTGTGTGATTGCAGAGGATTTAACTTGAAAATACAGTAGTGTCTCCTTGATCCGTTTTTCTATGTAATTTTTTTGTCCTTTTTTTTTTTTTCTTTATGGTGATACTGCTTCCAGCTTGTATGTAGTACTGTTAACTCTGCATGTTGCTGAGCCCATGAGATTTGTTTTGTCACAAAAGCTTGGGCTTCCTTTCCCTTCTTTCAGAGGTAGATTTTTCTTTCAGGAATTTTGTAGTTACAAGGTCTTGCTCAGTCTATAGGAGACAGTAGTAGAAAATGGAAAAATACAATTAGGCCAAATAAGAAATATAAAATGGTTATGTCTGCATTGTGCCCTGCAAAGTAACGATAAAGCTGATGATAGAAAAAACTGTGGCTAGAAAGATGTGCATCCATTGAAGAAATTTTCCTGCACTATTGCCATTTCTGCAAGTATTTCTGTTATTATTGCAATATTTCATTAGTAAAATAGCTTTTCTTCATCCATCTCAAGTGGTTGCACTGTTGTAAGTTTGTGCTCATTTGCTTGTTTGAAAATAGGAATAGAAAATTAATGTCAATATGTGTAATGTTGTCTCTGACTTGCTTGCTACTCTTCCTCTGGTACAAGTTTGTGATGCAGTATCTCCCAGAAGAGGCTTGACAATATAGTCAGTAGAAGGTGAAGGTTAACATTGGATCTCTCTTCCTTTTCTGATGTTAAGTAAAATTTGGTAAGAGTCAGAGGTGACACCAATTGCAATGTTCCATAGGTAGGTCAAGTTAGGCTTTCCCTGTGTGTGACAGGGACATGAGGTCTGTGGCTCATGATGCCATTGCTACCGTGTCCTGCTATGACTTACATAAAAGTATTTAGCAGGAACAAACCCCTCAAACAATGTTAGTGTTTTCCTTTGTGAAGGTCTAATTAGATGTCTTTCTCCTTGAAGGCCTGCATGGCACAGGCTATGCACATACAGTAAAATACTTGGGCACTTGAGAGTTGTACTACTGGTCCTAAAACAAAACTGTTGTGACAAATTAAATGGAGGGCTAGTTTAAACAAATCTGTCCTCCTTAGCAGAAAGAAAAGTCTCCAGCTATTTAATACAAAAGGAGTAAAGAATATGATCAGCTTATCAAAACTACTGTATTTTTGCATATAAAACACATACCGAAAACAGTTACAGTGCTCATGTAGGACACAGTTGAAAGTGCTGATGGAGGAAGACAGGTGAATAATGCTGAGAAGTAACAGGCAAGATATAAGATTTTAGCCATCTTGCCAAAAGCTATCTACTTGAATTATGTATTCTCATAATGAATATTATTGTTTGAACAGTAAAGTTGTTATTGCCAGTAGCAGAACAACCTTTTGGTTACCATCATGTTACCTACTTGTGTTCTGGTTAATTATTATATTGTGTAAGAACCCAGCATTTGCTTTTCTGCTCCTCGATTGTCATCGTTATTGACTGGAATTAGCAATGACATAATATTTATGTGTTTTAAAAAAACAAAACCAAACCCTAAACCCCATTCCCCCAACAACCCAAACAACCCTTTTTCTAGAAAGGACTTGAACTAAAACCAAACAGCATTAAAAAAATCCAAAACCAACCAACAGAAAAAAAACAAAACCCAACAACAACAAAACCCCCGCAAACCACCTTTTAGCTTAGACTTTCAAAGTTATCTTTGTTAAAGTTGACAGATTTGTGTGTTATTGTGAGCACTGACCTTATATGAAATGAAACTTGGATTTAGCAGCATAATTCTGCATCACAGATTAGGCTTGGAGCAGAATGAGGAGAGAAAGGTGTTTGGAATGGAAAAATCTACTACCTTGCTTCTCTAGTGTTTGCAAACACAAATGACTTGGCCAGTTATATGTCAGCCTTGGCCACCTTGGATTTTAATGAATGTATTTTACATGTATAATTAACTAGTTTATTTTTTTAAATGCTAAAATTTTCTTTTAGTGAAAAACTCAGTCTTGCAGTAACTTGAATTTTTGAAGTGTTCAGATTTCCAAGATTCTAATGGATATACTCTAAGGAATGATCAGGGGCTGGCAGAGAATGTTTACTGTAATTCTCTTCCAATTTTACTTCTTAAAATGGTCATTATTAGTAAAATGAGACCATAAAGTGCATGACACTGCACAAACGAAAGGCTGAACACTTCCACTCTGGCTGCCATGAGTTCATACTTACACTTGTGTACAGGTCAGTTTACACTGACAATGTGTTTCCCCACCTTTGTTAGTTTAACTCTATCATGACATTGCAGTTCTCTGTAGGTGGGCCCACAGCCCCATATAAACTAGCACAGCTGGTTTATGGGTTCTGAAAATCTTGTTTGGACATCAAAAAGGAACTCCTTCCAGAATTCAGGTATGGAAGAGAACCCATGCCCTCCCATTCTGGAAATAATCACCTCATATTTTCATGGAGGCATATGCAGTTTATGTACATTTACATGAAAAGAGAACCCCAGCTCAATATACAGAAATTAAGGGCATTAAAATGAGCAGCATCTGGTCTTGAGGAAAAAATGAAATAAAATGAATCAGAGACATGGTGAACCTTAAATTATTTAAGCTCCTCCAGTGGTAGTGCTCTGTAATTGCTTTCTCTTTCTGTAAATGTTTCACAGCTGTGAAGTTTTCAAGTGAAGAGCTAAAGTGCTGGCTATTGTACAAAAACTAAGGGCAATTTCTGCTTGCCTTTCTCACTTGTAAATTTTCCTCAGGCCTGATTTTCCCCATCTTGTGCTCTCTGCAGTCAATTACACCTGTGCAAAGTGGTTGCAAATTGCTACTATCTATGAGCTGATTGATAGAATTTTATCTGATGTTGTACCCTGTCTAGACTACAAAAAGTAGCATGCAGTGCAGAATCAGGCCTGCTTTTCTTACCACCAAAGGAGTTGTACTTGAAAACAAAGACCCATAGAAAAATACATGAAAACAGCAAGAACATTGGGCAGGTGTCTAAAAGACTCAAACCTCAAAGATGCTGAAGAAAAGGAAAGACTGCTTTACTGTTACTGGACACTTCAGAGAGAGAGTGCTGGTCAGTCTCTGTTAGGGAGTCTCTTGGGCAGTCAGGCTCCACAGGGAGCTGAACTCCATCAGTTACAAGACTTGAACATAACTGAGCACCTTTCATGTGTCTGTGCATTGTTAAGTGTAGGAAGTTTTAGTTTTTGTTTTATTCTTTCTTACTGATTGGTCTGGAGTAATGTTAACAGTAGATTCCTTCCACACTGTCTAGCGTGGGACTTTTTTCATGCAGCATATAGCTGTACATTGCTTCTGTTGCAGTCCCTGCAAAAGATGCAGGCCAACGCTGAGCGGTTGCCTGGGTGGGTGGGGTAAACTGCAAAAAAAACCCCCAAAACAAAAAGACCAAACCAAATTAAAAAAAACTCAAACCAACAAAAAACCCCCCAACCAACTCAATAAAACTAAGGCAGTGTTTCTTGATCCTTGGAATTGGCAGAGGCAGAAAAGAAATAGGAATACTCATGTATTGGTGACCTAAACACATCCTAGAGGGGAAGCTGGCTTGTTGCCAGTGCATAGCACTGGAAACCAAAGCAGAAGGAAACAGTAAGCTAATGACATGGCCATTCCCATCTAGAGGTACATCATGTGAATTTGGTTTTAAACAAATGGCCTTGAAAATGGAGTTTTAACCTCTTGCAATGTTTATATTACAAGCTTACTTTCTCTTTAAATTGACACAGTCTGATCAGCTAGTCTCCAATTTTCTTGCAAGGTTTACGTATATTTAGTTTTCTGTATGCTTCACCTTTGCTCTTGGATGTCAGTTTCAGTGAAGTTCTGTTCATGATAGTTATGAATTCATGTGTTAGTGTTTCTTGTTGGTAGAAATTCTCTTACTATATGTCAACATTTTAAAGTTAATTTATTGTACATTTTTTTAAAATGCCACTACAGGGAATTTAAAATAACCTAGATAACTTAAAAAGCAATTACTTTTATACTGATTGTATGCAGACAGCTACCGTTTTGAGAAATGAAAGAGAACTCAGTCCTAATGAGATTAGAAGAAATATTATCTGTCTGATTTGCCTTATGCCTTTCTGAGTTTTTGAGAATTGGTGTACAGTTCATCTGAGCATGGAAATTTTCCAGGGTTTCTACTTTCTCCTCCCTTGCAAAATGTGCACCTTCAGACTGACATTTTAACTGCTCAGATCTTGAGCAGTGCCCAGTGTCATCTGCAGGATGGTAACAGCCCTTCCATTTCCATCAGATGTGGTATGGAGTTTGCCACAGAGATGGTTCATGTAGGTAAAAGTTCCAAATGACATGACAAAAAGTACATCTTTTCAAGGAAGTAAGAGGGAAGGAAGAGACTGGCTTTTTTTCATATGATTCCTGGGCTGAAGAACACATAATTGTGTCTGCTTTTGGGACAGGGACATTGTGGTACTCGAATGAGGATTTTTAAAATTTTACTTTCAGCTAATCTAGATTTATATTTTCCTGAGCAGGTGACTGGAGGAAGTGTGTCAAGAGGTGACTGGTTACCCTTCAACAGTAAGCAGCCTGGATTTTGTAGGAATGACTCAAACGTGTGTGTGAATATATGTAAAACTGTGCTGATCAAAGGCAGGATCTGCCACAAAATGTTATGACATAAAGATTGGCTTTGCATAAGTCATCTACAACTGCTATAGAGAGACAATGGCATTTGGTTCCTTGTCTCCTGTATTCTTCCTACTTGTCCTCAGCATTTCTTTTTTGGAAGGTAAATGGTTGTTGTTGTGCATGATTTTGAATATCTTGGAATGTTTGTCCCTTTGTTTTTTGAAATACTGCTTTTGCTGTGGTGCCAGGTTAGACTGTGTAAGCTGTAGAAAACCCAACCTAACAAATTTACTGAGAACTTAAAATGCTATTGAATGTTGTAAGTGCTTTAAAACAGTTCTCTTTTTAAGAAGTGCAGCTCATTGATGCTACAACTTAATTAGTTTGCATTTATCACACCTGCCCTATGGTAGAATAAACTAAAAAGCTTTACGCAATAAAATAATCTTGAATTTAACAAACTTGTTAATTTAAACAGTGTATTTTTAGTGAAATCCATAGTCTACTTTGTAAATTATTTTCAGATCTTTTTATTTTTATTGATTTTGATTAGCCAACTAATTTGTACTTAATCAATAAGTGTGATTCTGATTAGCTCATTTTGAACCCTTAGCATAGAAGGCTGAAATGAAGAAGGCATTAGCAAAGTGTTTTTCTGGCATTCCAATCTATTTTAAGTGAATGCAAGCTTTCTAATAAATATTTAATGGGTAGTTGTTTGTGGTTTAATAGAATTAGATAATTCTATTATAATCCTGTTTGGAGATTTACACATGCCATACATCACTGCCGAGGACATGGTTAATAATTTAGGCTAAGTGATTAGTAATTAGAAACACAGTCAGATTAAGTAGGGACTCTCTCTTTTTTTTAGGTCATGCAGGGATTTAAGCGGGTATGTTTTTGCTGTGTAACTGCAACTCTATTCTTAGGTTCTCTCTTGCACAGAAGAACTAATTTGAGTTTGGGACAAGCCTTAAATGTGATAACAAAGCATGAGCCCCTGGGGTTTATTTAATATCTTATCCTCTGAGTTAATGAGTTGGAAAATAGTTCACTGTTTATCTACAGTAGATTGAGCAGATGTTGCCAATTCAATTTTATGGAAAGTAATCTCTGAGAGATTGTCTTCTGCCCATTACTTTTTCATGGGTTAAATCTCTGCTGTCCTCTTCTCAGCTTCAAGAGAATGTTCCCATACTGGTCATGGAGTTGACAAAAGATTAGTGCAGCAGAACTTGTTAAAGCTTGTTAATACAAGGAGGCTTTGCAAAGATCGTTTGAAAATACCCTGAATTTGGGGTTGTAAACTGAATGGCAAGTAAAATGATAGACAATTGAGAAGTCACTGAGGAAAGTTAAAACAAACAAAAAAAATAGTGCAAATATTTCTCTATTGATGCTGCTTACATCAGCTTTGGTTTCAGGTGAAGCTTTAAAAATGGTGATACAATGTACACAGAAATCTCTATGGGAACTTAATTTAGAGTTAGTACAAGCAAAGCTGTGGACAGCTGCAGTGGGTTGCAGTCTAGACCTAATCTCACTGGATCTCAGTGCATGTGGTTTGATGTTATCGAAAAGATGTTATCATCACATCTCCTGCAGCAATCTCAGAATGTGAGGACAAAATGAATGCAAAGCTGAGTCAAGGGAGCATGCCCAGCAAGAAGCTTTGCATCTGGCCCCTCTGTCAGTTGAAATGAGGAGGCTGTCACTCATCTCTTGTACTGTCCAGGAGAGGAGGTGAGCTCTTCTTGTTCTTTTCTCCAGCTGTTTGCATTGTAGTGTGACATGACTTTTGTGCATCACTCATGAATTACATAGTATTCAGTTACCACCTATCTTATCAGTGTAGGAGGTGCTGACCATATTCTGTGAGGCATTAGTTCTCACATACATGTACATCTCTGAGCACGCGTGTTTTCCATTAGAGAGCCAGAAACTGATGATTTCAAGTTGACACAGCACTTAAGCTCTGGTGCTGTTCACTGAATTTAAGGTACCTATTTAATGGTGTAATGTAGCTGGAGCAGGACCATTGTTGTGCTTGCTGTGAGATTTTTGTCTCAAGCTAGGTTACTTCAAGATTTAGTTTTGTAAGCAGGAGAGTTCAAGAGGCAATAGTACTGCAGAGTCTTTCTGCTGCTACTTCTCTTTTGTTCTTAGTGTTGTTTGTTCTTATCAGATCTGAATGTGTTACCTATCTGATAAATATATACTTTGCAGAATTGTTCTTCATAACACACTCATTTTGTGAGGCTGTATAGTTAGGATTGTAGTATGTGAGAGTTTGATTAAGGCTAAAAATTCAATTTACTTTTTTTCATGGAAGCTAAGCTAGTTGATCGGTGTGACGAATGAAGTATGCAGATTTGGACAGCAGAATGTCATTGGCCAGTTAGTGTCATGTAACCTACAAGAGGACAGTTTCAGAGGAATTTTTAACTTTGAAGTGGTTAGCTAATGACGTTGCAAGGTAGAAATTCAAAGTAGCACTGACAGTGTACTATTTTGGTTGCATTTTTACTTTGCCCCATTATTATAATTTTCACTTTTCAGAGTTAACTATGTTAGTCCATGACTCTGTTAATGCTGCTGTGCAGTAATACTGGCTTGAACTGGAGATGTGTGCTGCTCTGAAGACTGCCAAGCTCAGAATTAGATCTCTCTGGTTTTGAAGATGTTTTCATTTCTTGACAAATACAGAGTCACTTCTATGGAATTGCTGTAATTCCTTGTGTTAAATCTCCTGGAGCTGAGACCTGAATCTGGCCTTGACTCCTAGTGTATATATATTTGTGTGCATGTGTATATGTGTGCATATAAATGAATCTTCCTAAAGCACCATGGGCAGGATTTGAGGCATTGCTGTTAATACTGTACTCCCTAGGTAAGTGAGGTTAATAGGCACTGCTTTGGCACAAAAGATAGGATTAAAACTGTTCTTTTGGGATGTTCTTTCTTAAGCTTCTCTTGGAATTCTTCTAGTCCTTGCATGGATAAAAGAATGGCATCAGCCTGCTTCCTGTGCTCATCCTGAGTTTGCTTTGTTCCAGTTTTATTTTTTATGAGGTAGTGATATGTATTGTGTTCTCTGGAGAGCAGTTCCATTACTGTGAGCTGTTAGTTCCACTCAATATTCACTCCTTGGAAACAATGGTTTGATGGGCTGGGACATGGATTGTTATATTAAGCAAGAAAATAACTTGAACTGCTCCTGTAATTACTTCGCATGCAGTCAGTCTCATAGAATTTCTGGCAAGCTCACCTTCATTTCTACATATATAATGTTATAGCACTTAGCATTTCTGTAACATGGCTTTACATCTTCAAATCGTTTTATCATTATTAAGTAATTAATCTCATAACACCCCTGTAAGGTATATCTTGTTTGTTTCTGCTTGGGTGACTATGTGGAGGATAATAATATGCAGCTTGAATATTAATAACACTAAAACAGTATACTGCATTTCTGGTTGGTGGTTTGTTTTGTTTTTTTTTTTAATCAGACTTGCTTTGTTAAACTGTTTCTGGTTTAACTTGAATGATTACTGTCAAAGGCAATGACAAAATGTAAGTTCTAGAAGATATATATGGTCTAATTTTTCACTAGTGCTGGTTATTTGCATTGCTCGCAGTAATAAGTCCTAAAAAATGCAAACACTGCAATTGTGGAACATGATAATTATTACTAATTGAAGATATACTTTTTTAGAGACTGTTGTATTTTTTTTTTTTTTTTTTTTTTTAGTATAAAGGGGAACTTGAAAGCACTGAAGTCTCTTCCTTTAGAATTTATGAGGAATGATGATAACCTCCCTTAGCTTTGTCTCTTCACTACGTTTTCAGTTCCTAGAAAATATCAGCTTATTATGCAGACATCTTATAACCCTACATTATAATAAATCTGTGAGTTGTAATAGTTGAAAGTGATGCCAGGAGACGATTTTAATGAGAAAGATGCAATGATGGGTAGATGAACAACAAGGATAGGGATTTGTTGTGGTTTTACCCTGGTTGGCAGCTAATCTCCACACAACCACTCGCTTGCTTTTAGCTGGCAGGATGGAAGAGACAATAAGAAGGATAACAGAGAACTTGTGGGTTGAGATGAAGACAGATTAATAGGTAAAACAAAGCTGCATAAACAAACCATAAAGCTAAATAAGGAATTAATTCACTGCTTTCCATCAGCAGGCAGGTGTTCAGCCATCTCCAGGAAAGTAGAGCTCTATCATGTGTAACAGTTTCTCAGGAAGACAAATGCCATAGCTCTGAATGTCATCCCCCTTCCTCCTTCTTTTCCTCCAGCTTTTATTGCTGAGCATGATGCCATATGGTATGGGATATCCCTTTGGGCAGTTGGGGTCAGCTGTCCTGGATGTGTCCCTTCCCAACTTCTTGTGCACCCTCAGCCTACTTGCTGGTGGGTGTCCTGGTTTTTAACTGGAACAGGGCTGGTTTTCTTTTTAGTACCTAGAATAGTGCTGTGTGAGAAAGGAGAAGGCCTTGAAGCTGAGTGAGCACTGTTCAAGAATAGCTATAAGGTGCCTGTGTCAACACTGTTTTCATCATAAATCCAAACCACAACATTATACAAGCTACTGTGAAGAAAACTAACTCTATCCCAGACAAAAATAACACAGGCTTTGCATCCAGTTCAGTTACTAGGTTATTACTTGACTCTTGGAAGTCAAATAGTCAACTCACTAGAGTGAGTTAGATGTTCACTTCCTGCCAGAATCTTTGCTTCTAATATGGAATATTGACTGTGTGTCAATGAACACAAGTGTGCAAGTGGGTAGTCCTGCAGAGGTCAATCTGCCACAGCTATGGAAGGAAATACTCTTTATAAAACCCAAACCCTCACAAAACTTCCTTCTCCTTCAAATGGAAAAAAACCCCAACAAACCCAAAAAACCACCAAAAACCCAAAAAACTAAAACCAACCAAACAAAACACCAAAAACCTCAAACTGACAGCCCCACCTCCCTAAACAACAGCATACCTAGACTTTAAAAGTAGAAAACACTTTATTTTGTAGGCAAAGTTCTTTTGCATGTTTGGTAGGAATCTTATCCTGGTGTGTCTCTGACCTTACTACTCCAAACCAGTAGTAGTTTGCCTGTTTTATGTAAAATTTGGTTGTCTTCAAAATCTGAATCTTTGCCATCTATACTTTTGTACAGTGCCCTGTGCAGTAAAATTATAATTTCAGATAGGCATTTGGATTGTTGTTATAAGCATTAAGTGAAACTGGTGGTGGGTTTTTTGCTTGTTTGTTTGTTTTAGTTTGTTTGAAGTAGCACTATTTGTCTTCCTGTCATCCAAAGGAGAAAAGTTTGAGGCACTCAGTGGAACCACAAATAATTGTATATTAACTATGGAGGACAGACAAAAGAGATGAAGAGGAAGTACTGACTTTCACAAAGTGCCTTGGCACCTGTGCTGATTATTGAAGAATATCTGTTTTGGCAGATGAGTTGCAACTAGAGTTGCCAAGGAGCAGTTTCAGTAGAGACAAGCATGGTTAGACATTGTTATCTCAAAGGTTTTGGCTAGGTCACTGGATTAATTGTAAATTTGGGTCAAGGACCTGAGTGGGTAAGGTACCCTGATTTATCATCAGCCAAGGTTGAGATAATAGTCGTCAGTCCATTTGACTCTAGCTGAGAAGTGAACAACTTATTTTGTTTTGGTAATGATTTGAGAGAGTCATCAATAAAATCACCAATACTCTTCAGTGCTCTAATCTGTCTATGTCTCATTAGCCAGTGTGATTTCTTGGCAGCAAAGAGAAAGGAGAGCGAAGTGGGCAAGCTGGTTAGTCGTCCTTTTGTTTTCTCTTGTTTCCTCCACATGGAGGCACCTTGGAATCTCTGAACTAATTCAACAAGGTCATCTAAGATATAATTCTTTTATCCTACAAAGCAGTCCTATCTTGTTGCATTTAAATAGTTGAAACTAAGGTATGCATACTCTCTGGTTTTACCTGGAAATCATTCCTAGAATACTGGTATTGGTTTTTCCTGCTTCTATTATTTAATTATGAACAAAATTACTTCCTTGGAAATATTCCCAATTCATGATGACATAGGCAAGAATTTAGCTAGGCCACCTCAGCAGGACATGGTGTTTTGCTAACACAGTTGTGGACCTTCCAATCAAGGTAAGCTCTGGCCAGTGCGGAGGGCAGGCAGAGCAAATCTGCATTTCTTTGCATGTAATTTGCCATTATAGCCTGGCTGCATCGGTGTTGAGCTGTAACTGTAGACAGAGAAACACTTGGGTTGATTTGAGCTAATTGAGTTGATCAAGTGTTGCCGATTAGTTCAATTTGCACAAATTCCCACTTGTCTTGTCTTCACTTGGAACAACAACAGTGCTAGCAAATGAATTACCACACCCGAGGTCTTGTTACTTATAGACAATGGAGAGAAGCATAATTTCTGTACTGGGAGACTGACTGATGAGCTTTTGAAAAAAACTTGTAAGGGCCAGTCAAATTTTGAAATGACCAAGTTGTTTTACTTACTGCAGAGAGTTTTCTTTTCTGTAGGCTACTAGTGCCCAAGATATAAAATTTTAATCGTGGTAGCTGAGTAACTATTGTACACTATATTTGTCTGTTTGGTAGATGTCTGTATTTCAGTCTATGCTAATTTTATATTTTAATCTATGTTAATTCTGCATTTATGCATTTTTTTCATTCATGGCCTCATTTGCCACTCTCCAAAGACATCAGTAAAAATATCTTCATTTTTGCAGAACAGTTTTTGCTCTTTTCAACTGATACACAGTAAGGAAGTGAAAAGTACTTCACAGATGCTAACAAGATAAGCTGTACAATGCCTCAAAGCATAGAGATCATGTACTAATATTACTATTTTACAGATGGGAAGCTGAGACAAAGAAGGGTTAAGTGTTTTGCTTTAAGTTATACAGGAAGATGAAGTTAAAGATTGGAATAGAAAGAAGCTAGATATTGCACTGAGTCCTGGGAAGATGGCCTTCAACCATTAGTTCATCATTTCCTCACTAAGGCTGCCTTGTTCCTATGTCTGTCTTAATATTACAAAACTCTTGTACAAGGTTAACCTTGCTGATGTAGCTTTACATAACTAATAGGACAAAATATTATTTATTTATTTAGCACTGGAGAAAGGAAGGTCTGATAAACTCTTGTAGGCCAAAACTGTGAATGACTGCAAATACTAGAGAAATTTTCTGTCTAAAGTCCTGCTTGCTAGATGTGTTGCATTTGTCTGAAAAGAATGCTGCACAGTTGTTTACCTGCACCAGGTGAAGAGCCTTGGGCTACCTTTCAGCAAGCAGGTGCTCACTGCATTTTCCTCTCCCTTGGCTAACTTGACATTAGAAGAGTTTGGGATGCAGCTGTATGAGTGCAGAAATGCATACTCTCAAGTGATTTTATTTGTATCTGGGTCCTTTTCATGTGGATTATTTTGGTTGATATCAAAACAAACTCTACTACAATACTTGGAACTTGAGAGTCATCTTGCAGTTACAGTACCAACAGAAAAAGACTTCTCCTAAAGTACCTTTGAATTACCTTCCTTGAGGATTCATAACATTTTTGCAGTGGGAGAGTTTCATGTCATCATTAGGGTGCATATACCCTAATGTTTAGTATATATAAAAATGAAATGCTTTTTTAGCTAATAGTCATAAATGGAACAGATATCAAAATAGTAAAAAAATAATAATAAAAAAATCAGTAAAATTACTTTGTAAGTGTGTGGTAATGCACACAAGGCTACATTTTGTGATCCCTAAGCATGATGGAAAGTACTCGCATTCATTGGTCTATACTTTTGCATTTAGTGGTACTTCTGGGGGAAAAAGAAGTTGTATATGGGAGTAAATGTTGCCTTCAAGCAGACCAGCCTCTTTTCCTAGTAGAAGGTGAATTTTTTAAGAAAAAGCTCTAAAACTGAGATTAGAATCAGTGAGTTCAAGTTTTAAATTTGGACTGGAAAAATTGTTTTTCAGTAAAAACAGTTTGGAAAAGCAAAAACAATTGTGAAGTTATCTGTTTCACATATTCCTCTCTTTTTTTAAAAAAGCTTAAAAGCTTCCGCTCCCTTGCCTCCAAATGCTTCCACCAAAAATAGAAATATTTTGAAGTCTCATGAGAGCTGACATTTGGTTGTTCCACATCTCCCTTCTGCTAGCTGCATTTCTCATGTTGCAAAATATTTAAACACCTTGTGCATCGTGGGAGAAATAGTCTGTATATTTTAATTTTTGAGATAAATATTTTGATTCTTTTTCAGTTACCTACCCCCAAAAAAGATGGAATTGCCCAGAATACTCTCTCTCCTTTGTTTATTGCTGCTTTTCCTCTTTTGTCTCCATCTCTGAGCAGTTCTACTTTCACATTTATGAGTAGTGCACTTCCTTAACCTTTTCTTCAAGTTCGTTGCATCTGGAAAGCACTTTTCTTCTTGTTTAGCTTTTTGCCTTTGACAGTGTTCAGTGCATAAGCAGTGTTGCTATTTCTCCTTTATGCCAGTGAGCCCTCTGTGGGGTTTTTTTATGTCTTTCATGTGGTGGCACAGGAGACAGAAATATTTAGCAAAAACAGAAAACAGTGATTTTGGAAATGAGGAACCCTGTCAGGAAGACCCAAGGGTGAATATAGTACATAAAACTTCCTCTAACTCTCCTTTAAAAAACAAACTAATAAAGAAAAAATGCCCAACCAGTCAAATTTTGACTAAGTTGCAAATTGTCTCTTGTCCTTTTAAAACAAATGCAAACTCCCTCTGAAAGAAGCAGATGGCTTTGCTTTGCATGAAGATTTTTTTTTTCTTGCTAGTATGTACAGCTGTCTATAAAAAGTTGTGCTTTCTTTTAGTGAAGCTTTACGGGCAGAGTGAAATGTACTGCATATGAAAATTTAGGGGAATTATTTATTTGAAATTTATGTGCTTGTTGGGTATTAACATCCTGATATGTTTGTACAAGAAAAGTCAACCCAAAGCTGAGTCACAGTTTATCAGTAACTCCATTGTGCTCTTCCAGATAAAGAGAAGATGGGACACAGTCATGTTTGTTCTGAGAGGATGAGGGAAGCTGTGACGAATTAAGATGGGAAGAAACAGGACTCCTAGCCTTTTTCTGAGTAAAACAATCTGTTTCTTTATTATTAATGAGAATCCACTTTTCCCTTGTCCCCAGACTTCTTTGCTAGTAAGATCTTCTATTCCTCTCCATTCTCCTCACACGGTTAGCATTTGTACATTTGTGTTCTCAAAACAATCAAGCTACACAGGATACACCTTGGCACACTTACACTTGTGGCTGTTTTCAGCCACATCTCGGTACACACATTCCCTCAGGTGGCCTTCCAGCCTGACCTTCTCACACAGTCATCAACTCCTGTCCTGTGAAGCTTGTTAACCTTCATCAGTCTCAATTTCTCTTCCACCAGTTCAGTACAGTTCCCACAGGAAGCCTAAAGAGTTGGCCTCGCCCAACTTACTGCTGCAGGAGAATGGGAGGAGTGGAGGCCTCACCATGGTCCTGCTTCTTGCTGTAACCATGAGGCGGCAGCACTGATAAGAATTTGTCTTCTAAGGTGCTGGTTTGCGAGGCAGCAGGACTTGGGGTGTTTGCATAAGCAACTGTTTATTTTGCCTACTCAAACAGCCAGACGCAGCCCGTGTTATGCTGGAAGTGCAGTAAGTGTGCTGCGAAGTCAGGAAATGGCTAAGGACTGTTTAAGGAAGTTAAGAGTGTGTTGTCCAGTGGACTGAGCATTGACCCCAGTGCTTTACACTTGCAGGAGCAAGTTGGCCAAATAGATCCTCTTACGCTGTGTGAAGTAGGCCAGATCACATCTGTGCAGGACTAACTGGAGAAGACTTTAAAACAGAGGGTTTGTGCAATGCATTCTGCCTAGGACAGTAGTGTATTTCTGGGTGCCTTTTGGGGGAAGTACTGTATTGCCTTACTGTGATGTACATACAGCACTCCAGGTGACCCTGTTGATAGAGCTCTTACTGACAAAAGGAAAAAAAAGTATTACTTTTTATTATTACTTTAATAAAAAAAGTTCATTTTTATTAAATAAACACTGATTATTATGAACACTGTTTATTATTAAATAAACACAAAATATTTCATTACATTTGATCTTTTTATGCCCTGATGGTAATATCTTTTCAAATTTTTTTTGTTAAGGTGGAACAAATGTATTTCTACAGAGGCCTTAACAGCATGGAACTTGTCTAATCTGGTGGGAGCACTGTCTCGCATATCACCGTGCCTAGTCAATACTCTATTATCGCACATGAAGTGGTTTGCTACAGTATCCTGTGCACACAGTATTAGAAGGGATGTTATCTAATTTCCTAAGCAATAATAGTATAAACAGTATGCGTTTTTTATTATTAAAAAAACAAACTATTGCCTCCACCGAGTTAATGTTTCTTTTATATACAGTTAACACTCAGGAGACCGACTCATAAATCAATACAAAATTAAATGGAAAGTGCAAAGTTTTACGAAAAGCAGAATTTATTATAGACCCAGAGTCTTTGACTCCCTGCAAACACATTTTAACTTGCTTAATAGTATTTTTATTTGACTGTTGTGTTCTTTATTGAATTTAGTTGATTAGAAAGAAGTCCAAACCAAAACCCCACCAATTTGTAACAAATAAGAACATTAAAATAGAGTAAGAGGAAAAGAAACTGCATATTTTTATGTTGAATGTTTTCTGTTGCTTTGAACATTCCATCAGTTTCTATTCAGATGGTCCATACAAGCACCATTTTTATAGGTTCCTTATACTATATAGTAGGAGCTTTGTTTGTGGGAGTAGTGTGTACTGCTTTGAAATTTATATTTGTAAAGGTTTTTTACCACCCCCCCACAATATAATGACATACAAATGAAACAATATATGTTCTTGAGTTTTATTTTATTAATTCAGCTGAGGTATTTGGTTTGTTCTGTACAACCAGTGTTTCACATCAAAGAAATCACAAGACAAGAAAGTTAAAATGTTAATGTCAACACAGATGTTTTTTGGATTTATTACTGACCCAGATAAGAGAGTCTTAATCTTTAAAACCTCAAATACTCTAAAACCTCATCTTCTACTGTCACTGAGGTTAAATGTTGTATTTGTGGTTTTGTTTTTTTTTTTTTTTGTTCCCCCTCTCACCTCTATCCTGCCCAGGTTCATGCAATACTGCTGTCAGAAGTGGGGAGACACTTAAAGAGCTCCTAGCAATTTTCTGTGTTATTATGAATCATGGCTTAATTTTAGGTGAATCTGAGCTAAATCATGGATTTGCAGTGAAAAAAATCACACTAGTGTTTGCAATATGGAAATAATATATGTAAGTTACCATATATGATGGTAACTTACAGGTAAAATAATAAAAACTCATTTTAAAATGCAGTTTTTGGAACTAAATTATTATCATTTGGAAAATGCCCTTAGTGAGCTGATGTAAATCACACCTTCACATTTCAGAGCAGTAATTTAACTTGAAAAGGAGTGTGAGTGTGCAAGACAAATGATGGTAAGCTGCTGAGCTTTATGGGAGTTTGTTCTTCTTGGCTTACAAGTGGGATGAACAGTTCAATCCCCCACCTTTATGTTTTAATACTAAAAGCAAATAGAGAAAAGGCTATATATATATGGGAATAAAGGGCTCTTTGGCACCTCAAAGAAATGACGGTAATGGCTGTAGAAATGTCATAAACCAAACCTACAAAACAAAAGTTGACTTTAGCTCAAGATATCTTAAGTTGACATACTTTTCCTTGAAAAACACAGAGAAGCTCCTATTAAAATAATACCTTCTATCACATCTACCTTTATGGCAAAAAACCTTAGTCCATTGCAAACTTGGACACATTTTCTAATGAGTTCCTAGAGGCTAATCCTGAAGCTGGTACAGATGAAAGTGTGTCATCTTAGAAAAGACTTTCCAGGGGAAGGGCTGTCTCTGTGCAGCATCAGAATGTGTCAGAGGCTTCCGTGACTCCAGATGCATTACTTTGTGATGATGCAGAACTGTAGTAACTTGCCAAGAGTTTCTATTTTAATTACCTCTTCCCATTGCAGGGTCTTCATCTCAAAACAAACAAACAAAAAAATCCCAACAAAAACCAGACAAAAAACACCACCCCAGAAAATTCTGCAAAACTATCAGTAAATGTCTTGTTTTAAAACTGCAGCAACACAAAGGTTTAAAATAATCTTTGAAGAGCTGCAATGCAAAGGGAAGAACACGTGTACAAGAAATAGTGTCAACTTAATGAATGTGGAAGTCTGATAACTGTGTACTGAGGAAAAGTAAGAATGGAGCTTCTGCCAGACTTACAGGACTGGAAGAAATGGAGAGACCAGTAGGGAAAAGAGTTATGGTGAATTACATCATAATTTTTTTTTCTCTCACTTCTTGTGAGTAGGTAAGATGATACTGAATGTAGTGTGGGGGAGTGGTAAAAAACCTTTACAAATATAAATTTCAAAGCAGTAACTCTGCCTTCTCTGCATCCTCCATCATCAGGGCATCCACCTTACTCAGCTGTGGCCCCACATTTTCCCTTGTCTTTCTTTCTGCTGCTGAGGTACTTGAAGAATCCCTTCTTACTGTCCTTGACATGCTTTGCTAGATTTAATTCCAAGCAGACCTTGGCCATCCTCATTGCATCCCTGCATACTCTGACAATGTCCCTATATTCCTCCCAAATGGCCAGCCCCTTTTTCCACATTTTGTAGTAATAGTGGTTGCTGACAATACTGAAGGAAACTTTGTGTGGGTAACATGCTCTGATCTGATTTTATGTCACCAGCAGTCCTGTATTCTATAGAAAGGAAAAAAAATCTAACGAGATATGTACTGTGGCCCACAGGGCAGTGTGCATTGTTCAGTTAATCACCATACAAAATGCTTTAATACTTGACCAGCTTGTGAGAACAGAAGAGGATAACAAACAGGGTCTTCAAGGCAACACTGGCTGCGATTTTGAAGGTGGATAGCCAGAAGGCAAGTCATGTGCCTGTAAGGACATTGCTCACTTGAGTGCACAATATGTTAACTACATCTGGATTTAGCATAATCATCCTTGACTAATATGAAGAGAAGGGAGAGTTTAAGTGCTGAATAAATAAATTACTTAATTACATGTTATCAGAGAGGAACAGATGGTCAGTTTAGTGTGTTTTCTGACTGCTTATCGTTTCAAGAGAGGATAGATCCACACTGATTCTTGCACAGAAGATTTCCCAGTGTCAATAATTCATCTGTGGGTACATCAAACAACTTTTTACTGTTATCTTTGAGGTATGCCTTGCCAATACCTATTTTAGGCAACTGAAGGATCTCAATGTCATAAGGAATTAACATTTTCTAACACTTTCTCCTTTCCTCATATCCTAGCTGCATATTTATTGTAGCGCTAGTTATTCTTAAAGGTGAGAAATGGCTCAAGATACCATACCATATGAACTGGATGGCTTCATATCCTGTCATGTGGACATTTTGCCATATCTGTGGCCAAATCATAATTTGAAATCCAGGTTGCAGTCCAAGAAAATGGATTTTTGTTCTTTTGAATTGTCCTCTAATATTCTGCCAGTTCCTGAGAAATACTTTCCTTGGGAGTTTTCTCAGATCCAGAGTTCAGTGTCTACAGTACTTCATCAAGCATGAGTTGACATCCTGGTTAGAAGTGGAGTGTTCCTTGTGAAAAGTGAGATTAGGATATGATCTGACTCTCTACACAAACACACCCCACCCCTAAATTGAGACATATAACACTTTCAATTTTAGGTGGAAGAATTCTACAAGTGTAGTTCTTTGTAGCCCCTCTGCCCTGCACAGCTTTCCCATAGTCTGAACTTGATGTGGTAGAATTGGGTGTAGTTGTGGATTTCATTGCACTCTTTGCTCTTCCCTTCCCACCTTATTCCTCTCCTGGGGAAATTAAGTGTAGGAGTGTTTCAGCTTTAATTAATGATTGTTGCCTAGATGAAGAAAAACAAACAAGGGTTTACCTTTTGTACTCTTGTATTCATTAAGAGAAAATAAACAGCAAAAGGGAAATTCTCTGTTCTGAAACAATAGTGATAGAAAGCAGATTTGTCACTGTCTTCTCAAATAGTGATAAATACTTCTCTGTTGCCTATTGATTCTTAAAGGTAGCACGATTAGTACTTCTCTCTCCCTGTGTGTACATCAAAATAAAATGCAGTAACAAACAAATTATTGAGCCTTATTAATATGGGATGATCATACTCTGAAGTTTAATTCAGGATCCATTCTTAGAATGAGCTTGATTTCTAAATTTTGGTTTTCTTCTGTTAATCCTGTATTTATCTGTTTAATCTTTGTAAAAAAAACCCCAACAAAACAAAAAAACCCTTCTCCTTTCAAATGTATTTTTTATTTAACTTGGATTTAATTCTGAGCTAAAATCTGCTATTGGGGGTCAAACTAGAAATTCAGATACCAAGGAGAGCATTGGGCAGGAATGAGGACTGATACCTACTTGTCAGCATCCACATTCCTGCTCTATGCCTGGTACCATGGTACTAAAAGTCAGGGCCCTAGTATTCAGGGCTGCTGTATTCTGTGTGCACACAACTGTTATAGGGGATACCTGTTTTTTAGCGTGCCTCCTGTTTGGAGACAATAGCATAAGCAATAGAGTATCAATTTCTGTCATGTAACTGGATTAAAGATTAGTTTACATGATGGGGCAGACTCTTTATTGAATTAACTTAAAACAGGATTGCATCAATGAGTAGCAGGAAGAGGAAGGCCATGTTGGCTACTATTTGCTACAAATACTGCTTCAAACTTCTTGTTCAGTACTTTTATTTTTTATGTAAATTCAGACAATTATTAAAGTGGAGTTCACTGTAAGTTTTTATTGTAAGATGTAGTAGATTTCTGGATTGTATCCAGATGGGGGTGGGGGGATAGAAATCCTGTTGTGTTATTTGTTTGCTTTTTCCTCCCTAAATCTTCTTTATAACTGGCAGCTTCCAGTCTTCTTACTTGCAAAACACCAAAACAGGAAAAAAATCAACCAACCAACAACCAACAAAAAACCAAAACACCCAAGCAGCAACTTTGAGTCACAAGTTTATTTTGAAAGGTGGAAGACAGATGAGTTGTCTACTTTTTGATGGGAATGTGTTGCATGGAACCATACTGAACAGCTCATGCCCCAGTGAATCCACAA
Organism: Caprimulgus europaeus; assembly: GCA_907165065.1. The sequence continues at coordinate 36,669,412 of OU015531.1, read as the reverse complement.
GGACCTAAAGTGACTGAACATGTCAGTGGAAGATGTCAGACTCCTATTAAAAAGATAGACCTCTGTGGGATTTGTATCTCTCCTTGCTTGCCTTGGTAAGGAGCCTTTGTGGAGGTAGAAGAGTACACAAAAGCCAAAAATATAGTTATAAAGCATTTGCAGCACCCTCAACTCTTCCAGGACTCTCTGAAACTTTTTTTGTTAATTCAGTTTTTCCTGAAAATCTGCATACAATTTGAATGAAATTGAATATGTTTCAGGGCTCAAGCAGCGTGCCTTCCATCTGAGGCAAAATGGAGATGAATTTCAATTAGGTGTTCCTGTTATAATCTGCCTCCACCTGTAGTTTTCATCAAAATTGCTAGGAAGTGTGATATAAAGTGTGATCAGGATTTGCCCACTAGCAGCAGTGCGTCCATTATCTTCATTAAAAAAAATAAAAATTAAAAAGCTCAAAATCATTCACTTGATGCATGTGTCTGTATATATATCAGCTTCTCACCATGAATGACTTAATTGTGACAGGTAATTTGTATGGGATTCTAAAGTAGATGCATGTGTTTTGTATATATAATATATATAATGGTTTATATTCTTTTAATCTTCATGATGATACATATTACTAATTAGGTTGATAAAGTACATGTTTCAAAAAAATTATTGTGATGATGGCAGAGTGATCAGTAGTTCTTTAAAATGTCTGTTTTGCAGAGTTGTTTTGTTCTGAACTTGATTTTTACGGATTTTTTTTAATGCACCCACCCACAAGGTGAATCCTAGAGTGTATTAACTCAGGCTTATGGTCCACTCATGATGTGACTGTCAGCAGCAACCCCCGCCCCAGTCCTCTGAAGCTTTTCTGCCTTACCATAGCTGTTGCCATGCACGAATGTTGTGCTGCTCTGAAATGGAGTCTCCCTGCTGCCACTTAATACACACTATTTCCACAGTTGGGGGATATCTACTCCACACAGGTGATGATAAATTAGATTAAGTTTCCATCCTTTCTCACTGATTTATACAAACAGATTTTGAAGATGTGTCATGTACACATGGATGGTTCTTTTTCTTGAACAAGAAATAACTCACACTTGTGTTTCAGGCAATACCAATTTCAAAGCCGTGTTAAAAATCACTTGACATCCTTGGGTTTTATTAATTGGTTTCATGACAGTACTATGATGTTTTAAAAACTTTCATTAGTACTTGGAGTGTTTGCTTGTCTGCATGTCTTTTTCCTGAGACCATTATTGGAGATGTGGCTTACTACTTTTACCTTGTCAAGCTGGTTTATGACTGTTTAAGTATAGTGTACTAGTTCTGTTAATCTTCTGCATCATTTTGTTTGAAGGTTTTAGATGTGTGATTCCTTTGTGTTACCTGTGACATAGCACTTGCAGAAAGGCAGAGTGAACTACTGAGTACTGCAGTGCTGTTGAATGAACTTGGAGTATTTGGGTTAGCTGTAGTGATAAGAAACAAAGGTGAATATAGCTGTGGTTCAGTGCTGAAAAGAGGAGGGTAAAATATGGTGTTGAATGGTAAATGTGGAAAGGGAGATATTTTGATTAAGTTAATAAAGTGTTCCCTGTTCAGAGAGACTTGACAGAACTCTTAACTTTGTTGGTGATTTCTGTTTAGAGGGATGGGCGGTATTAAGTGAAAGATACAAGTTGTTCTGCTTCAAGAGAGACTATGGGTGCCTCTGAAGCACTGTATGAAATCTGTGTGAAACTGAATCATAATCGCTAATATGTGAATAAGTACTTGGCTTTTAGTGCAATTTGGTTTTTACATGCATTATACCTGAGAAGATGGAATTGACCCTCTCTGTTGCTGAACAAGTTGGCATCTGCTAATTTAATTAATCTTCTGTAATTTCATTGGGGGACTGAAGAAAACTGCGCATCCTTGTATTTGATATTGCAAGTTGAATAATACTTTGTTCTATGCTGCTACTGTTAGGATACCAATCTTTCCTTCCTTATCTGTGATAAATGCAGCAGTCTCACTGATGGGTCACTTCACTCAAAGTCCGTCTTATCTAGTGGAGTTGCATGTTGCAGGCTGGAGCTGACTCCAGAGTTCTTGTGTATCATAGCTTCAGCAGCTGCTGACACATGCTGATAATAGACTTCTTGTTAAGCAGCAACTTTGATAGAAAAATCAGGTGAGCTTAGGTAAGTGTGTCTATCTTATGCTACGGTGAATAAAATTCACCTGTGGGCTTGTGGATGAAATACAGAGAATTCATCTTTCAGTCTATGCATGATGAACTTTCAGAGATGCTAGAAACTGCAGTGCCAACAACCAAGAAAGCAGGAGCAGATAAGGCAGGCATTCCTCTGAACTCTGCCATCTAGAATATAAATGTTAGGATTTCTGCCTCAAGGAAGAAAATGACAGTGAAGTGTCTTCACTGAGACAAACATTGCAAAGAAAACTGAGCCCAAAAAAGAAACTCCAAATCAATAATAAGGAAACATGGTATTGAGTCAAAGGCCCCAAGACAATACTGGTGGTATATAGTGATGGCTTTCGGCATCCCTTGCCAGGTAAATTTTTTTTCTGAGAAAAAGCGTAAAGCATAATGGTCTGACTGAAGAGGAAAACAAAGTATTGCTACAGAAGCAAAGAGCAGGTCAAAAGCTTAGCAAGATTCCAAGAAATGCTGGCTGGACAAGATCATCCAGAGTTAGCAAGGTATATATTTAAAGAGTTAAGTGGAATTTTAGAAAGGGTAGGAATTGTGTCCTTGGGTCAAACTTCATGAGGGCTTGGAAGGAACCTTGCTATCTTAACTGTTGTCTTCAAGAATTCTTCTACTTCACATTGGTACTACTGGCCTGTAATCAAATGAACATGTGGGAATAAGACAACTGTGCAGCAACTAACTGGAGGTATCAACTTCTACTCTTACCACTGGATTATCATTTTAGGCTTTGGTTTATCATACAGATGCATATGTATTTTCTTTTCCTTTGGCCAGTCAGGACAATAACAAAGACATCCAGGGAAAGAAAAATACTGGTCTCTTCACTTTATTTGTGAGCAAATGTTACGTGCAAACAACCTGAAGCAGATGCCCTTAAACCAGTAGAGAAGATGTGAACTCAGTGGCAGCAACTATCAGGGAAAAAGTCAGAAAGGTTTTTGTGGTAACTCATAAATACTAAGAATACTCAAGTAAATATAGGGTTAGACCAAAGTGCTCATGATAAAAAGACAGCTCTTGAATTATTTCAAATGACCGAGTAGCCCTTGAAATGAATTATTTGTTGAACAGGTTCAGTGTTTCACACAGCTGAAAACAAATCTCTCTCAAACCATTCTTAGTTATTAAAAACCTCACGTGCAGTGTAAGGAGAGCAGAGAGTGCCCCAGCTTGCTGGGCAGCATCAACTCAGCTGCAGGCTTCACCTCTTTAGTGCCAGCATTGTGGTCTTCCCTTTTTTTCTGGTTGTGCTAGCATTTCCTAAAGATCTCACTATACCAGGTGTTCACCTAATGTGAACTGTTCTGTCTGGGGGAAGTACAAAGCACTTTAAGGTCCAAAGAGTAGATTCAAATGGATAATTATAAGTACTATTATATAATTAAAATTTTGACTTGGCATATCTTCTATCTTTCTAGAGTTGCCAGAATGTTCTTAATGGAAAACCTCACAGCTACTGATATAAAAATGGTAGTGAACAAATGTTTTGTCAGTTTCTTTTATTTTCTAAAGCTTTAGCTAAAAATTCTCATGCTGCTCTCAAGTGCTTAGGAAAACCTTTAGTGAGTGAATAAACTATCCTCAGTAAATGAATAGTCTTAAGTTTCTGTTGTAATAAATACCACTCTCAAATAAATGCTTTTTAGCAGCTGAGGAATAACGCCCGTTACTAGTTACAAGCTTATAGAATCCCTACTTAAAAAGTGTACTGGAATTAATTATACTGCCCTTGAATGTTGGTACCAAGATTTTTGTTTCACTTTCTTCCTTTTTATTTTGTTACTGACAAGATAAGAAAAAATGATGTAGAGGAAAAGTGTCAGACAATAAAACCTCCAAACAGAAAGTTTTTTTCCTCTTTTTCTTATCGTTGAAAAATAAAAATTGCATGGGAGTCATTTCAATGATCAACATTTTTATTCATGGGTTCTGACTGAAAAATGATTGCGATTTTAGAGGAACCACAGGTTCTGGAATGAAACAGGTGTTTTTATAAAAACAAATATTATAATCTGCATCTTCCTCAAGCTGTATTTCAGGTCCTCCTGCTACTTACTACTCAGGGTGTTTGCATGTAGTAGGAAAAACAACAATTTTTTTTTTTTTTTTTTTTTTTTTTTTTGCTCCTTAAGTTGCTCACAAAGGCTATTCCTTGGTGCTTCCTGTCCTGCATAGCAAATACAGGTCTATTTAGAAATTCATTATGGGTACTGGTTCTATATTGCCTATTCACATCCCTCAGTTTTTTTCAAATCCTTTAACCTTGGCTATTCTGAAGAGTTTATATTGTTTTGTGGCTGTTCTGAAGTAAGGAGTTTAAATAAACTGGCCAGCTCCAACAGTTAATGCAGCACTTCTGAAACTGCCAGCAAGCCTAAATTAGGTTGTCGGAGTCAACATACCGATCTAGTGAGCCTATTAAAATCTTAATAACTTTTAAAATTGGACTCTGGGTAGCAAAACATTGTCCCTGTGCATTAGATTTTCAGTAGATAAAGCCATTAAACTACATCTTATCACCTTACTTTCTCTCTGTTTAGAGGCTGCCCAAAGAAGAATTTTTAGAAATCTGGTGAGTACCTCTAATACTAGAGCATCATAAACCAGTTATCATTGTACTACATTCAGCTGATCCAAATAAATTCTACTGCATTAGGAAAATATTCTGCTTTTCTTTGGGTTGGCTTACTGATGGTGTTTGTATTTCTGTGCCCGAGAGGAAGGTAGCTTGTTTTAATGAGGCAAAAGTAGGGGACAGATAGCTACAGTGCTTGTTTGTTGCCTATTATATCTGAGCCCGTAGTCCGTCCTGATCTCAGTGAAGGAGCTGTCAGTTACATTTAAAATCAGGCTTACGTTGTCTCAGCTTCAGTTCTGTGCATGAGGACATGCTTTGAGTCCAGTAAAATTCTATCACTTTCTTCTCCTCCCTCCTTCTCTCTCTCCAGTAAAGTGACAGATAACTGACAGGTGGCAATTCCCATAATGCATTGCCATGCATTGGAATTTCCTCCTTCAATTTACTCTGAATGGGAAGGAAAATTCTTCTTCTGCCATGTTTCTCACCTATCACTTCAGTTCTTCATTAATAGATGAGAGTGGGAGGTCAAAAATGAACTTTTTAATGGGAACAAAGTTTCAGCTTTAATTAAGGAGGAAATTGTAGATTAGTCATAATAATCAGCTGAAGTTTGAATGTTAAGTTTGACTGGCAGGAAAACATCTGTCATCATTATTACTATGTATGAGACCAAATCCATTTGCAGACAAGTAGCAAGTGATTAGACAGTACTAGGAGAAGTAGGACTTTATGAAAAACTCCTTGTAATTCTTTTCTTTCAAGAAGGATAATTAGTGGCCTTTTGAAATTTCAGCCAATTGTAATGTTCTCTGAAAGCAAATTAAATAAAATCAAGCATGGTCATATATGATAGTCACAGCAGTGATGGAAATAAGTCCTTCAGCTTTAATGTCCTATAGTCTTTGCACTCTGTGTTTCTGTGCAAAGTGGGTACTGGCAAAGTATCTAGTTGTGGGTTTGTTTGGGTTTTTTGTTTTATTTTGTTTTTTCCTTTGTTATTTTTAAGGCAATTACTAACTAAAGAAGATGCAAAAGGTGGGCTATGTATGGCATATGTAGAACAGATGTGTAGTTCCTGGTAGTAAACAATGTCTTAGAATGCAGCTATTGGTTCCTCTGTGGTTGTGTCAGAACCTGTGCTCTAAACTTTGAAGAGAACCATAAAACGTGTGGACAAAAATATGACAGAATAAATATACCTGACCTGAAAGAGAGTCATCATCAAAAGACTATGAAGTGTATATCACACTTTATGAGAATTATTGTTTTCTTTAGTCAGTATTACCAGCTGCTGTTGAAAATGCTGATAATCTCACTGAGCTATTTTCAGTAGATTTTTTCTGCCTTAGTGCAAAAGGGTGAACTTGATTTGGAGTCTCTTGAGCAAACACAAGTTTTAGCTGTTAAGCAATCCAAATGCCAGCATTCTGTTATCATTAAAGCCTAATTATCAAGAAATCTGCATCAGAGGATATTAATGACATTATATTTTGATATTTAGAGAAAGTATTATTTGAGAAGCTCAAGTGAAAGAGGAAGTGATAAAGACAGTTAGTTCTGCTAACTGTAGTCTGTGGCAGCTTATCTATGGATTTTCTCCTTACATGGTTAGATAGTCCCTCTGCAATTTAGGTTTCAACCAAAAAGAAGATCTGATTTCAGGTAATTCTTCTTTTAAAAAAGCTGTTAGTATATTAGTCTGCCATTCATCCATATCCACTGATCCCAGGATAAACACTTATTTATGAGAGAATTCAAAATAAAGCACAACACACAACCTCTCATTTACAATAAATTGTTAGGTAATACTTTTTTTTATTCTCAAACACTTGCCTACTAGTGCCCATATCTCCCATATGACTGCTTAGATTGGGACCTTGTTATGCTTGGTATGAATACACTGCATGAAACTTATAATGTACTCCCTTTATCTTTTATATGTAATCTTTTATATATGTAATCTTTTATAATCTAAGCATAAAACTTTTTTCAGTAGTGAAATTGAACAAATGGCTGGAGCTGGTGGAGACAGGAAAGTGATGAAGCAATGGGCCTCAGCATAGCTGCCACAGTCTTTGTCCTCTAGCTTTTAGAAGGTTTTGAGTTTGAACAGAAGCAGCTGTTAGGTCTGGGACAGAAAGTTTAGGTGGTGGTGCCTCAGATGCAATTTTAGTGAACTTCAGGTTTAAACATGAGAGAATGAAGAGAAATCTCACAAAAGTAAATTGTAACCCTGTGACATACAGGCTGTAAATATTGCACAGCATTTAAAAAATCCCACAAAAAAACCCAAACCAAAATAAAACAAACTAAAACCACAAAAAGCCCAAAACAAACAAAAAACCCCCTTATTTGGAGGATCTCCAAGCAGCCTGCAAATATCCATTAATTACCTCTCAGTGGGAAATGATACAATGATCATTTCACTTGTTTTGGAATTGGAAATCAGTTGCTCTTAATATGTAGATCAACATTGCTACCATCTGTTAAAAGTAAGAAAGAAAGTAGAGCTTATGGACAAAGCATTCGTTTGCAGTTGGGACGTTCATATACTGAATGTAACCACCTGACCTTAAATTTAAATTAAAAAAAAAAAAAAGAAAAAGTGAGACATTTAGTTATTTTGTGTAGTAAAAATTTTCATAGCTCAGACTTTCAATCATCTGACTTTTGAAGTGAAGATCGAGCCTTGTTACCTGGAAGCCAAGAAACTTGATTATGCTGGGGCTTGATCATGTTACTAACAGCCTCTGCAACTGAAAAGGGTGAAAAGCTTTAGGGACTCTTGTGGCTGCTGGAACCTCAGAGTCTCTGCTGTTCTTCAAATTACTTCAGTGAAGTCTCACTCCAGCTGCAGTCTTGGGCCATCATCTTTACATTACTTGTGTATGTCCATCATTACTGTGATGCACGGTGTACAACAAAGACCTGCTTTCATAAGGCTTCATTTTTCACTTCCTCACTTCTCCAGAACTTCTTTTTTTTCTGTAAATATTGAGATAATTTGTAAACTGTGTAACTGACCTTGTCTGTGGCTTTTTGATTGTACACACCTCCAAAGACATCTCCTATTCATCTCTTTTTAAGGATCTGACCATGACAGTAATCACAGTTACTTTTTTTTTTTTTTTTTTTTTTCAGATCTGTGGGGATATTCAGTCAGTTTTAGTTTTAGTTACTGTTCCTATGATAATGACTTTTCTATTCTCAATGTATCGGTTATACCAGGATAAGGTGAAATTGCCTTTCACTACTTGAAAAACTGGGTCAAAGTAGCCAACAAATGTTTAACTTTGAATACTTTGTTCCATGTGAATGAGCACTTTTCTCATCCGCCTGAGTAAATAATAGCTCCTATTAGGTGTTAGCCAGTACAAATGCATGATGAAAACAATCTCTCATTTTCTACAGAAATAATGCACTTGTGCCCTTGAAATAGCAGTAGAGTTTTTTTATTGATAATCACAGGACAGGAATGAGGGAGGGTGTGTGGTGTGTGTGTGTGTCTCACTATGTTTTTGTTTTGTTATTTATTTTTTTCCCTACTGTTATTTGCAGAAATACTCATCTGTCTTCCCCCTCTGTTCCTCCAGGTTTGATTAGAAGCCTAGTGTATTGTGGGGAGAAGGAGTGGGATGAAGCCTATCGTTGTTATGATTAACCACAGGGGAAAATCCTTTTCCTGACTTGATCTTTGAAAGTACACAGTGTTCTTGGTTTGGGTTGTTTTGAGGTTGGTTGGTTTGTTAGGTTTTTTGTTTATTTCTGAGCTGCTAAGAGAAGTGACAACATGCAAGATGTTTTAAGAGTGAAGATTGTGGTATATGTCACAGATGCTAGAAAGGAGGCAGATAAATACAAAGATGCTCTCTTTGGAATGTAAGAGATGTAATAGCTTCAGTGAGGAGGATTGGGTAGCCTTGAATGTTAAAAATCAAATGGTCTGATAAAGATTAATTGTGATTGTATCTGATAATGAGAATTAGGATACCTTTGTTCACTTTCTTCTCATTACTGACATTCATATTGGTTTTGTCAACATAGTAATTCTGTACTTTACTCACCCAAGAGTACTCTTTGGGAAGCTCTATGGCTTGTTAGTTTGTATGTGTGTGTGTGGATTAAGTAGGATTTCTTATAAATGTGGACTCCACAGTAAAACTGAGCTGCTGAGCCATTTTATTTTAACTCATAATATGCTAGGTGTGGCATGGAGTGTGATTGAAAAAAAACGCACATAAGACCTAAGTTCAACTGCTCACCACTTGGTGCCACTCTAGCTTTGTGAACTGCAGTCTCACCAAAATTACAGATCTTTCTTCCTCCAGGTTTGCCAATTGCTGTCTAAAATACGACATTCTGAGCAACCACCTTTCAGCTATGTTGCTCTGAGTCAGAATAGATGGTGGCTGACCGACAGTTTTCTGATAATGCTCAGAAGGGAATGGAGATGGTGGTATCTATGATAAGGATTTTAAACTGAATATGTGGATATGAAAGCACTGCAGGTTTTTGTTTTCTAATGCTGCTGCCAGTTCAAGCATGAAACTGGACTAAACCATTTCAGTGACTGCTCTGAGACTCTTCTTTTCCTGAAGAGGAAGAGAGATAGCCATTGATTGTACCTGCAGGTATTTGCACAAAAATTACAGAGAACTATAGCGTGTGTGTTGCTTACTCCTTTATTTAGGTACTTCTTGTATATCACATCTATCTGCTTAGACTCTGGGATCTTGATCTGAAAAGTGTTGTGTGGCATGTGTCATTCCTCTACAGGCAACCTCATAATTTTTTTTTTTTTGTTCCCCAAAATGTGCAATTATACCAAGGGAGACACATAGCCTTTTTCAAAGACCAGTGAGGAGTTTGAAGCTGTGTTGATACTGAGAATGTATCCTCTCCCTACAAAGTTCTGTAAATTATAATGGCAAAAAAGGTGATGATTTCTTGCAAGGTGAATGTTCTTATTTGTGTATTGAAGGCAGGATTGCACCATCTGAATGGGTGAGGAGCCAAACTGTGGGACAGTTGATGATGAGGAGCTGTATAACTGACTGGACAAGAAGTGTCTGACTTGAAAAGGGAGTAGTATAATAGGAATCAGAAAAGGAAAAAAGGCTGTGGAACCCTTTCTTTTGGACAGAGTGAGGAACTCAGTAAAGAAAATAGGACTGGGTTTTGGAATCTAGGATGCAGAAATGACAAGATGAAATTGAAGATAGGAACATGACCAGGAGTAAGAGCTTAAACCACTCTTGCAGCATGTCCTCTCTCCCCTTCTTCTCCCTCTCCTCTCTGCTCTATTCTGTCACCCTTCTCCTGATTGTGCAGGCACTGTTATTGCGTACATACATAATATTAGAGGAGTGAATCTGGGACAATTATTTTTCCTGCAGATTGAAGTGTCATGATCTGATGTGTGGCTAATGGGCAGCTGGAAGCAATAAATTCTGTAAAATATCTGTAAAATAAATATATACACAAGCTGATGAAGATTGCAAAACTGGCCTGAATTCTTTAAATATTTTCTAAGCATTTGACAATAACTTTAGTAAAGCTTCCTTTCTAACATTTAAGTGTTTGACTTTAAAACTGTAGTTTCCTTCAGTACAAGGCTTGTGTGATAAGCTTATACAGATAACAATTTTTCAGCTCCCTGCTATGCAACTTTTAGTGAGGTGTTTAGCAAATACCTGTATGAACATTACTTTCCTGTTCATGGATTTTAAAGCAGAGAAAACTGAATCTGGCTGATTCTGCATCAAAAGTTTAGGAATTAAATTCCAGAACCTGGAAACGGGTTTAACATCTCTATTCCTTTTTGGAGTGACTAAGGAGCTTTATTAGAAGGAGAAATCAAGTTCTATGAAGGTGAAGGAAACACTTCTAAAGGTGCTGTTTTGCTGTTATCCTTTTCTGATATTTTCCAGAATTCCTAGTTCTGTTTTAGGTTTAACATCTTTCTTACATACCCTCTTTTCCCCTAAGAGACCGCTCATGGTTATTTGTGCTTGATTGTTATTGTTTATTTCAGCGGGACCTTGCATCCTACCACTTTTTTTTTATTCCTTGTCCTGTACTTAATATTGTATGTACTACTAGCCTGAAATGATGTTTCAGTTGCAGATCTCTGCAGAAGGGGAGAGAAATGCAATGCAGAGTAGGGTGTCTTCTGCACATTAGGTTTACTTCCATTGTTGGGTAAAGATCTCTAAGCTGTTGTGCAAGTTAGTTTATACAAGTTGACAATCATTATTGTCACATTGGGGTAGTTCACACAAGAACATTCAAGACTTTTAAGACTCCAGAGAAACTGTAAACCAAACTGGTGTGTCAAAAGCCCAGCTTGTATGGTGAGGCAGAGAGAGGAATGAAGTATTGCATTTGGCTAGCGTCCTGGCAGAGTTATAACTTGAGGCCAGATGGATAGAAATCTGCTCTTCTGGCCAGTGCTCTTATCTTTTGTAGCCCCCAAATCCTTTTGACCTTGCAACACCAGGATCTTGATTTAAGATCTTAGCATGGCTAATCTTATTGGCCTCAGCTGTAGCCTGATTATTACACTAACTTATGTTGTTGCTGTTCATCTCTCATATGACTCCTTTCACCTCTTTGTTTTACTTTAGTCTTCTCTTAGAAAAGCAAAAAACAAACAGGCTGAAGCCACCTAACACAAATAGTTTCTTGTCAACACTTCTCTGACCATGTGACCTCTCTCTTAAACCTCAAGCTGGTATAATTTTGCCAGATTTTGGAGTATCTGATACCATTCTGTGCTTCCCCTGAATTTCTCCTAGAGGGAGTTTGAATATGCCAATGCCAGAAATGGTGTTCGCTGTTTTCTCAGTAGTTCTCATTCTCCTTCTGTGTTTACCCAAGTTACTTTCAAAGAAGCAGAACCAAACTTCAACATACCTGAACTTTAATGTATTAAAGAACAGTTAGTACTGACTAAAAGATTGTTTCCCTTCCTGTGTCCTTTAGCTAAAAGGAATTAAAATAAATTGCATTTTTTAAAAAGCAAAAAATATTATTCCTTTATACATTTATTCCTTTACATTTCCAAGGCTTTGAATGTTTTCCCTCCCCCCTGCCCTTTATCTACAACAAAAGATGACAAAGACTTTTAAGGGTAGATGTTTCCATGATACTAGGGAAGCAGAAATCTTTGTGTTATAAAACCATGAATCTGGTGTCAGTCTTTAATGTTTTATAGTTATGGGATTATATTAAAATATTTTGGGGGGGGACCTTTTTTACATGAGAATTAATATAACTGTCCTTTGGAATGAAAGATATTATGGTAATGGAAAAAAATATACTCTGTATACCGCTCCCCTTTGTAGATCTCATTTTTCTCTGTAGGTTTCAGAAATACCCTACAATAGAAATGCTAGCAAAATGTGTGTATTGTAAACTGCATCCAAGCTAACTTTAAAGAGATTAGCTGGGTACCAGAAGTCATTTTTTAATGCAGCAGTCCAGAAGTCTTTGTGAGCTACTTTATCCTTCATTGTTGTCTTGATACAGCTAGACTGCTTTCCTGTATGAACTAGTTTGCTTTAAACTAATGTGGATTTCTATACACTAAATTGAATTTAGACGTATAGACATACCAGAAAAATCTTCCTTCCCTTCTCTTTATTTTTGTCCGTGACTTTTAGTACAAAGTCTGGTAGGTACATGCATGAAGGAGGGTGTGTCTAGGTAGACATATGTGCAGATGAATTTTCAAGCAAGATGAGGAGAAGGCTTAGGTTCTGAATTAGCTTAATTTATCAGTGTAACTCTATTGCATTCATCCCACCATTTGTATGCATAGCGCTCGATGAAATCCTTACTGTAGTTTTAAAAAGAGGACTATGATACTGTTTTGCAAGCCACTTCTGAATTTGCAGTGCTGACAATTACAAACTTTCAGGGTGAAAAATGATAAATTTTATGCATACATATATAAAGCAGCATGTGCTTTTGATGATAAAAGACAAACAAAGTTCCAAAGGGACCCATGAAGTCTGTCTGACTTTTTAAGGCTGTGGTGATGAGACACATAAAACGGTAGATCTTAACAATTGAAAAATAACCTTAAAATGTTCTCACAGGGTGTAAACAAGATGACAGTTGGAAATCTGCTGTTTGAAAAACTTCTGCTACTAAATAGTTATAACAACTTGTCAGCTAAGGTGAATTTGAGGAAAAGTGCCAAGACGCAAAACAAAACTGAGTGATGATCTATGAAAAAGTAGTTTAACATCTAAGGACTCAATTGTTGGGTTTATTAGTAAGTTTTACAATCACAAGAAGTACCAGCTAGGAACTTTTAAGTTCTGGCAAGTACAGTGATATCAACAAGCACCTTTAATGCAGGGCATTTGATGGTGCAGTCTTAGAAGAACTTGAGCTAATAATGTTGAAGTGGTTTTGTTGTTGTTGTTTTTGGTGGGTTGTTTGGGGTTTTTTTTTTTTTGTTTGTTTGTTTGGGTTTTTTTGTCTGAAGGAACCATTGGAACAATGCAGTTCTTCATGGGAGAAAACTTAAGCTGGGATAGCTGCCCTGTCAGACTCCTTATTCTCCAGCAGCCCTGTTAGCAATGGTCAGATGCTATGTTCTGAGCTGTTGCAGCCCAATGTTAACTCAGAATAAATTGAGTGCCTTTGGAGCAGGCCGTGGGAGAATGCATAAAGCTCAAGACATGCCATGCATATAATCTTCCCGCAGTCTTGCTGTCTTTGTGATCATCTCTCTCTGGTACTGGCCTGAATTGGCTTCAGCACTAATAGGTAGGCTCTTAAACAAATAGCCAAGTATTTGGTTTTATTGTAATAGAGGCACTAATGTTTGCTCAACATCAAAAATGTCTTAGTAATCCGTTGACTTATTGATTAATGGGAAATGTGTGATTTTGAATGTTGACACATGATGCTGCCACATTGACTTAAAAGTATCACACTACAAAGGTCAGAAAAGGATATTATTACAGTACCATAAATGGAATAATTCCTCAGGATTTAACTGTGTATGTTCTAGTGGGAAGAATATTGATTTGATAAATAGAAACTAATCAGCAGATATTCAATTTATACTGTGTGCTTTTTCAAGCAACAGTGCCTGTAGCTGTCTTAGTGTTGAGGAAGAATTGTTGGACCAATACACATTTTACTGGACAGGCTGACTACTTAGGAGTTTACACCTGGGATTAATAAAGAACTGTGATTGCAGTTCTCAAACTGAGATTCATTCTGTTTAGTTGAATTGCTTAAGGGTATATGTGGAAGATTGAATCTGTGTGTCTGTACCAGAAAGTAATTATGCAAGTTACACTGAAAGATCTGTTTTGTAGCATGATTTTAAAGCATATTAAACTTGTCCATAGGGAAAGTTAAAATGGTGCATGTGGACCCAAAGCTGTTGAGAGTGCAGCATTTTGATCTCTAATAAAGAGAGCAAAGCAAAATAGTAAACAGTAATAAATAGTTATTAATTTCAGAGGCCAGAGCAACTCAGAAAAGTGGTAGAGTGAATAGGAAAAGGAATAGCCAGTGCAAGAAGAGCCTGCAACATGAGTTGTCATGTCTGTGAGAGTATGATTGGCCCCTCAATAGGAATTGCTAAGCTTGTAGTCTTCACTGAATTATACCTGGAATAAGTAATGAATGTTATAAAATGTACAGCCAAAGAACTGTGTGAGAAGGAGGCATCTGCCAGGCAACCTTCAGAAATGCAGGGATAATCTAATGCTGATTACTGTATGAGTACTTTAGGAAAACCATCCTTCCTCTGCTTGAGAGAGTCCAGCACAGAGCCACCAAGATGATGGAGTGGAGCATCTCCCTTATGAGGAAAGGCTGAGAGAGCTGGGCCTCTTTAGCTTGGAGAAGAGGAGACTGAGGGGCAGGAGGTTCTGCTTAAACTTGAGAAGAAACTTCTTTACTGTGAGGGTGACAGAGCACTGTGGAACAGGCTGCCCAGGGAGGTTGTGGAGTCTCCTTCTCTGGAGACATTCAAGACCCGCCTGGAGGCCTTCCTGTGTGATCTCATTTAGATGTTCCTGCTCCAGCAGGGGGATTGGACTAGATGATCTTTTGAGGTCCCTTCCAATCCCTAACATTCTGTGATTCTGTGTGATTCTTTCAAGTATTGTTTAATTTCTTTACTTTTTATTTGTCTTTTGCTGCTACATTTGCCTTTCAGAGTTATGATGGATAGGGAACTCCGGAGTGTTAGAGTTGGATCTCAAACAGCAGGAAGTTGATGGAAATATAGTTCCATAGAGACTAGTTTTCACTGCAAACCCCAAATTGTTTCCTAACAGATGTCTAACACTTTCCCTCCTCTTACAAATTTAAGAAAAGATTTGATGTAATCTGTTTTCTTTGCATATACTTTGTTTATTTAATCAATATGACCTTCTGGTAATCTGGAGTGAAACTTCACCTTAATTGAGTCCAGGTTTTTCTGTTTTATTTGAGGAAGTGTTTTTAGGACAGTCCTGTGAACTGTTAACATAGCTGCTGCAAGTTTCTTTAAAAAGTTTGTTGCTATAAGAATATTGTTTGCTCTATCTGTCTAAACAATTATAAATTTATAGATTTTTATGGATACCAACTCCATGCTAATTTTCAAGGTTCCTCTGGTGCCCCATGATGTAATATTGAACAAGACTGTTGAGCAGGTTGTGCATGAACATAGTTGAGTAGAAATCTCATTTAGTTTCAACTAGCCATTACCTCAAATTGACCAAGCTTTGTTTACAGACTTGCATAACATTTCTTTAACTCATTGTAATTAAGCTTATAGGAAGTAATTACCAGCAAGTTAATAAAGTAAACTGTAAAACCAGAATGTTGATAAAATGGATCAGTAGTTTTTACCTATTGTTTAATCCTGTCTGCAGAAGTAGGAGGAGGGTGTACCAGTGAGAAACAAGATCCAGTGAAGTACGGTGTTACAGTTCACTTTGAGGACAAAATTATCTCTGTATTTTTGTCCCTCCTCTATGTCTTTGATGTGAAAGACACGCAATGTACAGGCAAGCTATTTATTACTTTGTTTACTCATTTGCTCTTCTCTCTTTACTGTAAACAAAATTTTTTCGTTCCTAAACATCCTTAGTCTGTAGCTGTTGAGTAAAATAGAGTTTCACCTCTTACAACATCAGTAGTCTATGGCTTGAGATCTGTTATACTCAGCAGCAATTTTTGTCCATTGTTTACTTCTTCTTGAAGGTATTTTGTTAAATAGCATGCAGATACTTTGGCGAGGATTTACAGCATGCTACGTAAGCAGCACTGCAGAATTTTTGTAGCAGAAAATGGGTGGAGGCAGCCTTGAGTGGGTTTGCTACTCTGCCACTGATTTGCTCCATAACCTAGGCTGCGTTCAATTGGAACGTGTTTAAACTGATAGTAAAAAAAAGACAGTTGAGGAGTGGAAGACTGATTCAAATTCCTATTCCATGTCAACCTTGTGATTTTTCTCTGAACAAAGTCATAATGACAGGCATTTTGCAGAATTTTTAGGTGGAGCTTTGCTGGTCTCTCTGGGGAACAATTCTCCTTGTAAGAAATATGCGTCTGTCTGCTGGAGTGGTAGAGTCAAGTGAGCAAAACATGTCACCAGAGGGCTGAGGTAAATAGTTCTACATTTTCCAACAGAAAATATTTGTTAAATTATTTATTCAATCTGTAATAACCTCAACAAATACTGAGAATCCCCCCTACAAAGTATCTCTCCTGTAACAGTTGTAGAGATTAGGGTATGGGGGTTGGATCCTTTGATGAGTGAGTGTCCTATCTTTGGAGAAAGGAAATTACAAAAAATGAAATTGTCTGTCTTCTTAGTAGTTTGTTGAAAGGGAGTATTGGTTTCCTTTGTGTTTCTTTCAAAATATCAAAAATTAAATGTTCTGCTTTAGAGGGATGCTTGAAAGTCAAATGGAATATTTTTTGTTGGACTTAGGTTTTCTGAGGAGGAGAGATTGCCCCCTTGAAAATGGAGCTGATACTTAATTTACGTTGGCATTTTTTGGTGGTGTTTTTGTTTGCTTTAGCTATCAAACAAATATGATCCTTAATTGTTCTTAAATAAGTTATTATTTAGCAAGTAAGTAAAAAAAAAAAAAATTCTTTTCTGAT
Organism: Caprimulgus europaeus; assembly: GCA_907165065.1. The sequence goes on along the minus strand of OU015531.1, from coordinate 36,652,481 downwards.
TTCTAAGCAAGTCTCTACTAATTATATAGGCATTCTACCACGTAGAATAACTGCTTCAGATCTTTGGCACTTACCCCTTTTGCTGGCTCAGGTAATTTAGTATAATTAATTGTAATAGCTGTATTTATCTTATGTGGTTTAGAGTTTACTGTCTGATATCATGATGTCCTTAATGCAGATACTTCAGGATTGTTTCCATTAGGATCAACTGAATGTAATTGTTTAAGTACCTTTAAGCTGACCCAAGTTCTTCTGCATCCCCAGCTTAGTTGCTGGTGGGTGGTGTGAGAAGCACAAAAGGCCTTGACTCTGTGTAAGCGCTGTTCAGCAATAATGAAAACATCTCTGTATTATCAATGCTGTTTTCAGCACAAATCCAAAACATAGCCCCATACCAGTTACTGTGAAGAAATTTGACTCTATCCCAGCCAAAACCAACACACCAAGAGAGTCTTACGCTGCATGCAATGGACAGATATTTCAGACTGTGTCCACTTTATGAGGATCAGCTGACTCCACCCAATATGAAATATTGGTTCAGCTGTTGATTGACACATCTATAGTTCAGTCAGCTCTTAGCTCATCTTTCTGGATTTCTTTTCTTGGCCTTGTGTTTTGCAGAAGGTAAGGTATTTGGTATATTACTAGATATGCAAAATACTTGCATTTATCCAAACATATAGTGAGAGGAACAATTTTCACTGTTCTAACAACGTGCTCTGAAATGGGGAACAGATGGAGAACTGGGAGAAGTGGCTGATTCACTAGAGAATAATGCTGCCAGCCAGAGGAACCTCAACAAGCTGGAGAAATTGGCTGAGAGAAACTTCATGAAGTTCAACAAGGGGAATTGAAAAGCCCTATACCTGAGGCAGAATAATCCCATGCACCAGTACGTGCTGTGGGCCAATGGACTGGAAAATAGCTTTGCAGAAAAGACCTTGAGCATCTTGGTGGACACCAGTTTTAACATGAGGTGGCTGCACCAGAAGGAGTACTGCCAACAGGTTGAGGGAGGTGATGCTTCCCTTCTAGTCAGCACTGGTGAGGCCCCACCTGGAATATTGTGTCCAGTACAAGAGAGGTAAGGAACTACTGAAGCAATTCTTTCTGGCAAAGGGCCATCAAGATGGTTAAGGGACTGGAGCATATCTCTCGTGAAGAAAGTCTGAGAGAGCTGGGACTGTTCTGCCTGGAGAAGAGAAGGTGGGGTAGGCTGGTGGAAATCTTATAAATGTGTGTGAATACCTGAAAGGAGGGTGCAAAGATGATGGAGCCAGGCTCTACCAATAAGATGACCCCCTCTTCCAAACTCAACTATTCTGTGATTCTGTGAGACATTTGGAAAGTAATTCATGTTTCAAATGTCATTGAAGTGGCTTGTGCAGGTCTTTCTGCAGCAGAGTAATGAAGAATGAAACAACAGTGATTTGACTTAACTCTACTGCTCTCTGTGTGCTGTGTTGCCCCTCTGGTTTCTCTTTGCTCCCTGTCCTCATTTTCTGAAAGCAAAAGCTTTGCTATTATGATCTAGTTTCCAAAAATGGAACAGTAAAGCTGAAATAGATGGTTGGAGGGAGAGCTGGAAATGCACTTTAAAAAAAATCCTGGGACCCAGGTGCACAGTTATGGTCTCAATTGCTTGAAAAGTTTAAATTATTTTATTGGTAGAAATCACTGCTTCTCTTGATCTTGATACCTGCTGAATAGGAGGAAAAATTTCTTATGCCAAAAAACTGTCACTTTGTGTTTTCTTTTAGGATTTATGTATTTTTGAAAACATTTTTTAGATGCTAAAGAGAACAGTCTTCTGTACCGAGGGACTTAAGCCAGTGAAGAAATTGGTGTAGAAGATTTCTAGCTCTAAGTGTAGTTCTTAAATGTTTTCAGGGACCTGGAGCTGATGAGATTAATCCTGGGGCATTTAAAGAATTGGTTGCAGAGGGAAGAAAGTGGTATCTGGGGAAAAGCAAGAACAGTGCTTCAGAAAGGGCTAGGGAATGGATGAGCTCAGTGATTAAAGACCAGTCTGGCTTAAATATAAGAAGAAATAATTGGATAGACATCTCATAAGCCCCAGCTAGTTAGCAAGATTGGTTACTGAGTAAACAGATTTCTCAAGGGCAAATCATGAGGAACTCATTTAATTTCCTTGTAAGGCAGTCTTGCAAGTCAGGTGGTTAGGAGACAAACAGTAGATACTACATCCCTTGAGGACTAAAGTTTCTTACACTATGTGTAAGAATGTAACATTCTTTTAACTCAGATGAGGAAGAGTAGTCTAGAGGAGTCTACTGCCTGGTGGATATAAAATTGGTCAGAAAAAAATTTCAAAGAATAAGTAGAATTGGCCAAATGTCAGAACATAGTAATATGAAGGAGGGCTCATCAGTTTCCTATGTCTAATATTAATCAGTAGTTTTATTAATGACTTGAACAGTGGAATGCAGAGTACTTTCTGAATCTGCCAGCCCTGCCAGAGTGAGAAGGACCACAAAAGCACGAGGAGACAGGCACAGAACTCAAAATAGTCTTGGGAAGTGGAGTTCAACAGGGACAAGACCAGGGTAGTGCAATTCAAAAGGATGATTCAGCTGCATAAATACAGCATGGAAATATCTGGCTAAGTGGCATTTCAGTGTAAAGAGATTTAGGTATTATAGAGAGTCACAACTAATACTGAGTCATTAATAGAATGTTAAGATGACAGCTAACACCACATTAATATGCCTCTAACACTTGTGAAATAATCTCCCTGCCTTACTCAACACTGGTGAGGCCCCTATTAGAAAACTGTTGTTTTTCAGACATCTGTGGTCCCAATGAAGAAAACTCTCAGAAGAAAAACAGCAGGTCCAGAAAACATTGCAGAGAAAGGAGAGCTAGAGTTGTTTAGCCTAAAACCAGAAAATATATGGGATGTAATAAATCTTAAAATATACAGAATGCTGTTTCAAGAAGAAAGGGAGTAATCTGCTATCTGTTTATGGTGAATGGAGCAAGTGTAGAGCTTAAATTATAGTGTGAAGGCTGTAGAAGCTCCAAAAGGCTGTAGAGTGTCCATTTTAAGAAGTCTTTAAAGCTTGCTTTTAGCATTAGATTGATGAGATTGATCTGTCTTGTATACCTGTAGAATGTATTTGCTGCAAGATTTACTCAGTAATTTAGTGGTGATTTAACCTCTGTAATTCTGCCCGTGGTCTTTGGTCTTGCATTTTGTACTGTGCCTCTTGCTGATTGTGCTAACAGAGAAACTGTATGGTGTTCTATGTGTTTTGTTACCTAATACTAATACTTCTACAAGAATGAGGAAGAATAACACAGTAGAAGTTGTAAGCATCTATGCAATCAAAACTATCATTAACTGGTGGAAGTAGAAATTGCAGTGTTGTTTTCTCACAAATGTGCAGAACAAAGATATACTCAAGACAATGTACTTTAAGGTAGCTAGGCTGGGTTCCTCTGGCATCTGCAAAATTCAGGGGAACAGCAAATATACCCTGCCTCTTCCTGGAACTCTTGCATTGAGAAAGGTAATTCTGAAACTTAACCATAAATCGGATTTGCTGAGAAAGATATGGCTCAAATTTTGTTCAGCTCATCCAAAATCCAATTAAAGTTAGTGAAGCTTCTCCCCATGGATGTAATGAGTGAGTCTGTGATGGGGGTTTTGTCTATTCTAACCTCCAATACAAAGTAGATGCAATTAAAATTACGTGGAGTAATTTCCTGATATTAATTTTTCCTGTAATAAATATGAATGCATTTGTCTCAGTCTTACAGCAGAAGATAAAAGACTATGTGCTAATATATAAACCTATTTTTTTGTTGTTTTGTTTTCTTTTCACTCTTCCCTTTGAATTAAAAACATCTTGATACTGGAAGGGTTTGTAATGGCATTCCCAGAAACACCTGATCAGGATTCGTCAACTTAAGGCAACAACAGGTTTCACTGCAGACTCATCTTGATCAGTCTGAAACCTTGCCAAGCTGAACTAGCAAGCCTGTACACTTTAAAAAAGAAGATTCAATTTATCAAACGTGTTTTTGGGAACTTTAATTTTATAACATTATGCCTATAGCTATCCACTACTCAAAGTAAAGGCAAGAAAGTCTTTCCAGTGAAGAGGGAGATAAAAATAGAATTGACAAGAAAAATAAATTTACTCATAAATCTTATATACATATAAATACTTTTATAACAGCAGAGAGGTCATAATTGCAGTAGTTGTCTCCATTCTAACTCTTCTCCAGCTATTTGTTACCATTAAGTTTTTGAAACTTCCCACCTTTCAGGGTTGAGTGTCCATGGCTGATCTATGCTGAAAGAATTTTCTTTGTAGAATTGAATGAAGAAGTTTTAAGTTGCTTTTAAACACCCTCACATACTTCCTGGCTCTAGAGATGGCTGGTTTTGATTCATCCAGATGAATTAATCAAGTAAATACTATCTGTTCCCTCCTGCTCTCTCTTCTCTCTCAAATACAGTTCCAAAGAACTAAACATAGACTTTTCTGGTAAGTGTTGTAAGCCAGTAAAGTTAAGTTTAAAAAACAGTTTATGAGAACTGTAATGAGTGAAAGGGGAGAAGAAAACTTCTTCCTACTTGAGTCTGTCTCCAGTTACAAAAATACTTTTTCTCTTTAGAAACTGCCCAGTGTTGACTGGATTCAGTTAAAAAGCAAGGACTTGTGTACTTAATTTTAAAAAGTGCTTATACCTACTACTGTTAGTAAAACCAGGGATTTACTTCAACTTCCACATACAGACATGCTTTTCTCCATCTTGGTTGTAATGAAAAGCAAGGAATAGGGATACAAATGTGTGTTTTGTAAGAAAATGGAACGGCAAGACTTATAAAGTTAGCCCAGGATATCCTTAGTAAGACTGCAATGGCACATGCACTGTCTGCAGGTTTAAATTAGCATTTCCTGCCTTATGGTCTACAGTTTGTTTCTGTTTTCACACTTTTCTTTTTCAAAGGGAAGGATCTGTGAGGTAAAGTGGATTGGGAAACTGTGGTTAAAGCTAAGCTTTACTTTCTCCTTTAACCCTCCACCATCTCCAATTCTGTGTTTGTTTCAGCCAGTTAAGTCCCTTGGGTTTCACTGTATTGGGCAAACACTTGTGCCAGGACAAGGAAATGGAATGGACCAAGACTGATGACAAAGGGGCAGTGCTGTCACTGCTGCCTCAGACTGCCTTGAAATGTTCTTGAAACTTGGCTTTCAATTAAATGCACAAACTGTCACCTTCTGGCAGTCTTGGCTCAGGTCTTCAGGCTCTTTGCATGCCTTTTTCACTCCCTACCTGTTTTTTAACAGTACCTGTAGTTTGTGAAAGTAATACTTTTTTTAGGAATGCTTCTGCTGGTGAGTTAGTTAACTGAAGAACTAAGTTAGATGTTATTAGAGATTTAGCAAGTATATCCTCATGCTTGCACTGTGGTAGGTCATGTGTAAGAATGCAGGTCCACTGTGCATACTCATGTTGACCAGCACATGCAACAGGTAGCTCTGATGTCAAGGGGCTTCTCACATGTATTGCTGTTTGGTTCAAGGATTGGAGAAACAATCCCTAGGATGGATAGAACTGGAAGGTTGTCAACAAAAAGGTTGCATCACTTTTGATATGATATTGTGACCATCAGGCTCTCATTAAGCGTCCTGGATACAATTTTTCATATACTTCTTGTAAAAATGTTTTGCAAAGATTTAACTTAGAACATAGACTTAGGATTTTAAAGCTTATATTGATGTTGTATATAGTAGCGTACGAATTAAGTATGGGGTGTTTCTTTGGAAGACTGTAGTGTGCCATATACATGCAACAGGTTAATAGGAACTCTAGTGCTAGCCTATCATAATATGAGAATGTTTAATTGTAAGTTTCTTTTGAGTATAGAATATTACTGTTGCTTTTTGTCTCTTAGAGATGTTTCACTAGAGAACCATAGATGTTGCATACTAACTTAAAAGCTCAGAGTTCATCTCAAAAGCACCATTAGCCTCTCTAAATTAGTCACTTGATATGCAGTATCCATGCTGCAAAGCTATTGTGAAGAGAGTTCACCTAAATATGAAGTTTATTTGGAAAATACATCTTCCAAGAAAGGTGATTTATGCAGATTTTGTCAGTCTTTTGATGGAATTTGCCTTTTAAGCAGGGGAGCAGGGAGAAACATAGTGCAGACTGAAGAAAGAGAATTCCATACTGATCTGGGCACAGCATCAGCAGGTAAAACCAAACATAAGGAAACATGTTAGAGTGGATCATCACATGTTCTGTACTGTATCTTCTATTTCTGATCACCACCTCTTCTATTCCAGTGGTGACTATCTGTTTCAGACATTTTCTCTTTACATATGCTTAAAGAAAATAATTTTGTCGCCCTAGAATGTTTTCCTTTTTTTTTTTTTTTTTGTAATGAATACTATAATATGCTGTTTTTCTTAGTATTTTTATAGACTATGTGGAAGATACAAAGGTAGTAACTGTATGGGTGTAGTTTTGTTAAGTTTATCTGGCTCCTCATGTTAAAATAGAGTAATAACTTATATAGTGACTCATACTATCCTTTGTGGTCCCTATGTGCTTCACAAAGCATAGGCCAGTCTCTGAAGCTAAAGAATAAATACAACTGCAAACATGTGTGCACCTACCCACTTTGTGCAGTTTCCATAAGTTAGAATGGCTTTCATGCCTTTTTTTTTTTTTAATGGTAGAAATTAGTGTACGAACAACCTCAGAGTAACAAGGGGAGGAGGTGGATAAAGTGGCTTAATGTTAACTTTTCCCTTTTGTGGACTTTTCCCATAAACAAATTGGCCAGCTGGGGAGACTGATGTCAGGATGATACGCTATGATTTGAAAGAATAATTTCAATGTTTCATGAAACAGTGGCCCTTTCAGCCTTGTATTGCCTGTATGATAATAGCTCCTACCACTCAGAGATTAGTGAGAAAAGTTTCTTCCTCTTTTCCCCTGTCCCCCAAAGTTTAGGTCAAATTAATTAGGATAAAATGCTCATTTATTGTTATTTAAATCCTCAGTTTAACTATCTCATCGTTTGACAAATAGGTATAATTAGTTCTGTTGCATAATTTATTAACTTCCCTATTAAGTTGTGTACAGATTAGTGAGGCACCAGGCATGCTGGCAAAAAAGGCTTCTAATTAGAAGGTGATAGATGGGTTTGTTGTATTTGATAAACAGACTTTGTCATATTTTCAAATGAAACTGGAAGGTGCTGTTTTTATTTAAATCCTGTCATATCATGAATCTGACCAGCACTGAACTAGGTTTTCATGTGTATTACCATGAGAGCTTTGCAAAAAGAGGAGGACATTTAAAGATATTAATAACATATAAAAAGAGAATTTTGAGGCTTCTTAAGAAGGATATAAAAAAGAGTTAGAAGCAAAAATGAAATCTTGATCCTTGTCTTGCACAGTTTGCTGGCAGGAGAACTGATGTCTCACTATGCACTTGAAAAATGCCCAGAAAGTTAATTTTCTCTGAAGACACTAATGTGTACTAACCTGTGTCATGACTTCTGCTGATACCATCTCTTACTTTTAGGTTGTGTTGGGTGAAGGTAGGCATGAAGACGTAGAGTCAAAGAGAGCTACAGTGTTGGCAGTAGTGTTATTGCCATTAGAGTGATTTTCATTAAAAACTTCCTAGCAGTTGGTGTGGCTCTTGAAATTTCCATGAAGAAACATTTAGTGAATACTCAAAGCATGTCTGTAGGGTGGGATATACCTAGGGTATGTCCAGAGGGATGGGTCTGGCTATGGTTGAATATATGTAAAAGAAAATGGAGATTAAATGAAAATGAGATTGTGACAGTTAAAAAAGCAGGTCTCCTGAATCCTGATCCTGTGCCCTGGCCGTATCTGCTTTATATTTTTTTTTTTTCTGAACAGCCTTGCACACAAAATAATGCTGCAGGGAATAATGACAAATATATACAAGTGAATACATACTGCTATTAAATAAACTCCTTAACAATTTGTGTTTAGAATTGTCAGTATTGTGTATCATCACAGAAACAGAATGATTTCTGGCATTTGCATTCCTCACCAGCAGTAAACTCCTGTGCTACTGATATTTCTTAAATCAGCTATTTCCTTTCAAACTGACAGTATCTGGTCCAAATGCTCCATTCAGCTCAGCACTGTAAATCCAGACTAATTCAATCAAAAGAAATGTATTTTGCTTTTAGAGAACTGGGCCCAATGGTTCTCTCCCACCAGTGCTTGTGCTGAACTTTCTTATTCTGCTTTTTTTTTTTTAATGGTTTTAACTTCTCAAGTGAGATCTTAATCTGCTTTGCCAGTTTGAAATGAGCACTTCTAACCCCCTGTCAAGAGCATCATAATCTAAAATGCTTAGAAAAGTTATTGGATTTTAATTGCCAATGATAACACTTTTCTCTAAAGTTGTTTAGTTTGGGGTTTTTTTGATTTTTTTTTTTCTTTTTTTTTTGAGGGAGAATGTACAGTTGTTGAGTCAGACTGTTCATCCTTTTTTTTTTTTTCTATTAAAACTTGCTGTGGTTTCCAATCTTGTTCTGTCCTGCAACTGACTTTATTGCACAGGAGTGAATCTGGCTTCCTGAGATAATTTATCTTTCTGCTATTTCAATTGACTCTGTAACTTTGTCATTTCCCTTCAATAGTTTTATTTACTTTGGAGGTTTTATATAGTAGGCAGCTTTTTTTTGCTTTCATTTTTCATTTTCAGATCAGTTTTCATTGAGCTTACAAGAACAGTTTTTCCTTTAACCTTAAGGATGAAGAGTTACTATTTCAGTTGGTATTTCTAGTATAGCTTCTTCCTCTAGGAATTTTTCTAAAGGAATGAGCTTACAGTATGACTGCCAACATTAAATATCCAGCTTGGAAGAAGTGCTTGAAAGTAGAGGACCCTTAGCTGCTGCCTTTTTCTCTCTTCAAAGGAAGAGGTAATAAAAGTTCTGCCTGTTTGACTACCTGCACAAAGCTAAAACATCTGGGTGATTTGAGGTGCAAAATCTGGAGTATCTAATGAGCTGGGCGTGGAAGTGACTTGAGGTGATGTAGGTTGCCATGGCCTAGTGAGATCACCAGCACCTTTTCTCCTTGTTTACACTTCATCGAAACACCAAATGCTGCCAGTAGAACTCACCTGACTTCTTACAGAGAGAGTAAAAATTTAGTAATTAGGCATTAATCTTCCATGTGACAGGTACTAGAAACTAAATACAGATTTTACAAGACTTAACTGGATTATCAACTGGGAGTTAGTGTGGCACTAAGATACCAATGTATACAAAGACTTTTTGCTAATATACAGAACCCACTAGAGAATCAGGGAGAGATTTTAATCAAAAGAGATACAGCAGTAACTTTGGAATGGTCTGTCTTAATTGATAGTTCAAACTTCTTTTTGCCATCTTCATTCATATTGTACCTTTATTGCCAAACTTGAATATGACTTCCCTGTACTGTGTGTACCTAGCCACCAGGTAATCCAGAGTCCTATGATCTGCATGTCATCATCTTACTAACAGATATGGAATAGGACTTCTTTTGAAGTCTAGTGTAGCTAAAACCCTCTTTTCATTGTAGTTTCTCTCATATCTCCTGGTAATTTCTCAGAGGCTCTGTCTAGCATATGTGCTTTCTAGCATATGCTGTTTGGTTGCCACGGTAACAAGTATCTGTCTACTTGATTGTTCTGTTGCTGTTTTGACTTCTCTTTTCTTATACCTTGTCCATCACCGTCTTGTTCATTCACCTTAACAGTGTAGAACTGATTTATTCCAGCATCAGACATTCTCTCGCAGTATCTAAAGGTTTGGTGCTTGCTTTCTTGTTTATGTCACAGGATCCACTTGGGCTGTTGGTCAGAAAAAAAGAGGAGCCAGTAAGTCCTGTCCTTTGTCAACATGGTTTTGTTTTTAATTAGCAGTTCTCTGATAGACATTTATTCTCCAAATATATTTTGTGAAATATTTTCTCTTTTTTCACCTTACAGAGACTGTGGAGTAAGGGCCTTGATCTTACGAGTGGAAGCTCCTTTGAACCTTCCCTGTGTCTTAGCCCCTGGCTATAAGGTGGGCATAAGAACTCACCCCTGTACTGGAAGGCTGAGATGCTGAGATAATAGAGACTACATAAATAACATAAGTAACTAGCTTGCTACAAATTACAGCATGGAGAGTTCCTAAAGCAAGGCTTTTGTGTGGGTCAAATTATGAATACATAAATATGTTTTAGACAAAGCAAAAATATCCAAGATTCCTGTGAAAGGACAATAGAACATATTTGGCAAAATGGCCAAATATTTTTCAGTTATGACCACAAACCTGCCCAACTCTAGAGTTTTAATTTTTATGACTTTAACACAGTCTACTAATGATCCTGGAAACTAACTCCATTCAGTTAATTAATTTATTAGATGCAGCTTGTGAACGGGAACATAATTAAAAAACAAAATTAAAAAACCTAGAATGAGACTAACAGGAGCATGGCTATTTCATACATTATAACATCACCATGGTTTTCTAGATCTTCTTAGCCAAATGTATTTAAAGGTTATGTTGCAGAAGTTTTAGGAAAAAGTTAAAATACATATAAATAAATTATATATTTCATGTATATAATCATCAAACACAACTGTTAAAAATGTCATTTGCTCTTTTCTTTATCTTCCAAAGAAGTAGTTCAGTCTTTTTGAATTCCTCTGGCTCTTGCTGGTGTTACTGCAATAGGCATGAACTACGTGTATGGCGTGATCTTCCTGCTGTTTGAGGAATCAATTATGCATTATTACAATAGTTAAAAATATCCTCTCAATCTTTTGATGGTTGTTGATCTAGTAGGTAAATTGTCCCTGCACAACATCATATTGAGCAGGGCACACAAAATAGGAAATGAGAAGTGTGTCTGCTTTTATGTACCAAAACTAAGGAATCTTAATTTGGCAGCTAAGCTTGGAAGAAATGGAGAAGGGGCAGACTTGAATTTCTCTGGAAGAGAATTTGAAGCATCATGTTCTCTGAGGGCATCCTCACTGTGGGGTGGTTGTATATTGGAGGCTGATAAACCTTCATTGTTTCTAGGTAGAACCATTCAATTTTGAATAAATGGAGAGTGAGCAAGCAAAACTATTCCTTGTTTGATCAATAACAATATATGGTCATATATATTATCAAGATGGTCAAGAAAGCTTTTGTGTGGGAGGTTTTTTTTTAATATTATTTTTCATTTATTAACAGCAGAACATTGCCAGTGGGAAATGCTACAAGATCCATTGCTTAGTATGGCAGCACCTAATGTTTTAATTAGAGGGCGAATCATATCTCTTAAGAAGAGGAGAGAGGTCAGGGTGAATCTTCCATATCCTGAGGGTGTGCTTTAAACACTTTGTTGATGGTTGAAGAGAGCTAATGCTTCTGACTCCAGTAGCAGTTCTGTGTTTCTATTCCAGAGAACTGATGTTCCCAAATCCACATTTGGGGATGTAGATTTCATTATTCCTGGCAAAAAATATCTTGACACTGATTTTTAATCCCTTTTTTTAGACAGAGAACTAGAACACTGGGAAATGTTAATGACGAGATCTTGTCCAGCACCTAGATCACAACAGTATCTTTCCTGCCTCTTCAATGTTCTGAATCATAATAATTCTAACAGATTCCCTTTCAGCTGTTGTCTGTCTGAACAGCGCTTTTTCTAGATGTTGCTCAGCTGTGGTTCAGAAGGAGCTATCCAAGACAACGTTTTACATCTTAGCAGTATTTGTGAAGTGTAAACTTTTTCCTTAATTTTCAACCCTTCTAGACAGACAGACAGACAAAAAAGTTTGCCTTAGAAGTGGCCTTAGAAGCAGTGTAACAGTATTCTACAATTGTCATTGTAGCTTTCATATAAGAAAAGTTTTGTTAATTTTTGCACTGAATTAACTGAAGTTGTAAAATATAGATGCCTGTCTGGTATTTGCAGTGAGATAAATGCAAAACCGATTCAGAAATAACAACTTAAAAAAAAAAAAAAGAACACACTTGAACTTGGACTTCAGTGCAGTTAGTTGTACTGATTGGGTCTGGAATTTTAAGTTTAGACAAATTTAATCTTCATATCACCAGACAACTTCACTCTGATTTCAGGGTTAAATACGTTAGAGACTATGAGAGTTCTTGTATTTTAATGCTAGTGACAATGTGTGTAAGAATGAATTACAATCTGCAAAGAAGATATCCAACCTTCAGTCACCATTTTGAATGTAAAAAAATTCTTCACCTGTTCCTAGCAGGAGCTACAGTCGCTTTCAGAGGTGATTGACTTATGCTTGGGTTTTTTTGTGGGTATTAACAGACTCTTTGGTGTTTTATGTTTCAGTGATCTTGGGAAATAAAATATTCAGGCATTAAGGAGAGATTTCAGGAAAATTTGAATATGCTTTAAATGGGGTGCCAATTACTGCAGTGTGTCTCCATGGCAATCTTTTTTTTTTTTTTAATTACTGCAGGTATTTATTTTGGTTGCTCCCCTATGTATGTATTTATTTATTTATTTAGGCATAGCTTCATTTCCAGTGCTTCAGGCCAGCCTGACATGCTCTAAATCATTAACCCTGTGCTCGAGGGAACTTACCCTTATGGCAGCATCTTTGATATTAGATTGGATCCCTTCCGGGCAGAATTTAATTGACTGGATTTCTAGAGGGAGAGCTGGTTCCCTCAGTCTCTCACTGCTACATCAGGCAATGATTGTTATAGCAGCTGATTTAGAAGCCAAGTTTCCGCTGTTATATGATAGCAAAGGGAGAGCAGGCAGTGAATCAGAGGGCACAGGCTGTGCTTTGAAGCATAAGCTGATATATTTCTTCATTTAGGAATATATTTGTTCTGGCACTTTATAAGTATTCATACCAATAAAAGCAGGGTGAGATGGATGAATACAATTTTGTAGCACTTGATTATAGATTACAAAGAAACCTGGAATTCTATCCATGGTAAGTCACGGAGACAACAGTTGTAGCAATAAGGTAATAAGGTGATGTATCTTACCTTAAGCTCGAGTTCTGTAACTGGGGTTGTGATTGTTGTCAGGTTGAACCTCTATGCCACCTTAGAGAAGAAACAGAGGATATTGATGTTTTTTTCATATTAGTCATGGCTGTAGAATCACTTCTTACACAAGCAGCCCCTCTGAAGTCAATAGAGCTGTCTATAGATATTTGCTTATTCTGGCACTTCATTGTCAGTGAGATCTTCCAGAATCACCAGAGCCTTCATTGTTAGAATACAGAGTGGTGATGAGAGCAGTGGTTATGGGTATCTGCACACAACTTCTATGAAAGCTAAGGAGTCCTACCCTTTGTTTGGTATTCTTAGTAACCAAACCCAAATGCTCCCTCTTCTCTTAAGTGTTTCAGGATACAGTAAAACTTAATGTAAAATGCAAAAGAGCCAGAAATTTCACTGCCAGATTACTGAAGTCAGATGTAACAAGAAGGGGAATCCCAGGTTTTGTCTTCATATTTCAGGAATATGTTCCTGTCTACTTGTGTTTAGCTATGTCATAGTTGTTCTGTATAGCTCAGGAGCCTCTGGATCTCTGACATATTCAGTATTAGTCTTGTAGATTTTCATTTTTTGATTGAGTGTATATGTACAGGACAGGACTTTTTTTGGTAACCGTATGAATCCAGTATTGGAAAGGCTGATAGAATTGAAATAATGTCTGTACTGCCCCTTTTGAGAAGCTGTGGGTTTTTTGAGGTACAAAGGGTTCTAGCAGTGTTCCTAAAACTAAAGAAAGCATTAAAAGGAACACCATAACCCAGAAAACAAAACATTAAATAGACAGAATATTCCAAAAATGTAGGTTGTACTCTTTTGTGTAATTATTCAGTAATTATTTAATATTTTACTTAATAGCTGCTTTCTGTAAGGATTGGACTATAAAGTCATTGCAAGTCTTGATCTTGATAATTTTAATGTTCTTTTTTTATTTTTGGGGTTGTTTTTTTTTCTTTTTTAGTAGAGTGCTAACCCAACCATTTCTGATAACTGTTGTTCTTACTTCTAAGTGTTTCTTAATGTTAAATATTTTCCCCTAGAAATGCTTTCAATTCATGTCTTAAAGCCATTATCCAATGTACTGCTCTGACAGTGGTGGTGGACACATGCAGGTGGGGAGGAAAGCTGAATATCCATCCTTTGGCCTCTGTTACTCATGAAGGTGAACACTCGCTGCCATTGTCACACCAGTGTGGGGACTGTTCATTAATCCCCATCAATCTATCACAGACAGAAAGGGGGTGATGCAGCTACATAAAATGTATCCATATGAGCATTTCACAGGTAAGAATGACAACTGGAAATTTACTTTGAAATAAGGATTAAAAGACCTATGATATGAAATGTGTGGTCACACTTGTAACACACCACTTGACAAAGTAGCTATCTTAACTTGTATCAGAATTAGGTGAACTGGATTCTGAAATGTCTAACCGTTGGGAATGCCTGTCATTTAAGTGATGCCCTTATAGCCACAAATATATGAAACATGTTTTTTCAGCTGGAATTAATTTGTATGGTTAACTTGCATGTTCTGAGATGACCTGTGCCTGTGAACAGCTGACAGAATTGCACCCTTTCCCCCATGTTTAAATGGATTAGACTCCTTCTCTATTTAAATCTGAGGTAGTTCCATTGTTAACTAAAAGCAGTTTTCATTAGAGGAAAATGACTTTACATTTTTCAGACAGTAATGTATGCATCCAAGTAAAATATGAAGTTGAAAGTCAGAGCTGAGATAGAGCTGGCTACATCACTTGATCTCTATCTGAATGTTACTGGCGTGATTATCACAGTGCACTGGCTCAGTGGGGAAGGAGGATGTGCAGGCAGAAGACAGGAATTATATTGGTTGGGGGAAAAGTGAAAAATTTCTCAGCGATTATTGTATGTCTTTACTAGATTTTGCTGAATGGTACAAATGTAATACTTCAAAGCATTTTTGGTAGTTTGAGTTCAGGAAAAGGAGAATGTGCGAAGAAGAGAATATGTACGAATAAAAATGAGACAGTAATCTCCAGATACCTGTGTTAAAGCAGTCTAAGCTATGGTGAAGCACAGAAGTAGAAAACTGGGTTTCTTGATTTCATCGTGCCCCATAGCTCTTTGGAAAGGTGAGAGCAGAACCTGACCTCATGATATCTAGCACCTTTCTGTGTTCTGTCACTGCAGTGAGTGGTTGATATGCAGTGAGATAAACTGGAGCAGCAAGAGAACCTTTGTTCTGCAAAGATAAAGTCAAGATAATGAGAGCACAAACAACAGTAATCAGAGCAACTGTGGAGGATTTAAAATAAAAAAAAGTAAAAATCCCTGAAAGTCCAGTAAAGACAATAACAGAAATAAAAACCTTCCCACCTGTGAAAGAGTGCATCTACTTAGAGATTGCTGCTGTGTGGTCCAGGCACAAGCTGTGTGCAGTTCTGCCTTTCTGTACTTTTTCTCTTTATTTCCTCTTCTGCATCCATTTCTCACTGAGGTACAGTGAGAAAAAACATGTTCTTTGCAGGTCTGCTTTGTCTAGATGAGGCTCGTCCTGAGAGAATTAAATGGGCAGGATGTCATTAGACTGGAGAGATGAGGACTTTAGAACTTGCTGAAAGGGCACATGCTAGCACAGCAATTATTCCAACAGCAGGCAGGTGAGAGGGATAAAACTAGTATCTTATTTACAAAAGTGCTTCAGAGAAGTCTCTTGGGACACATGAAGTTCTTCAGTTAGCACAGGTCTGAATGTTTTCTGAAAATTCTTCAGATATTTTCCCCAAATAATTCCTGTGTCAACACTTAAACTCTGTCCCACTTCCCTCCCCAATATAACCTTAGAAAGTTCTTTGAGGCTATCACCTTAAGCTCTACAACCCCAAATTTTCTGAAAGTTTCAAAATTATAGGTTTTAGGGTCTCTCATCTCTGCCATGACCTATGTCAACACCCATTTCCTTGCTTCCTTTCTTTTACCATCACTGACACAGCAGCAGCTGCGAGATTTGCAGTGAGAAAGGGTGTCATATACTGAATCAACTAAGTGAAGTATTTAATATTTTATGAATTTAAGTCTTTAGTGTTCAGTTCTTTTGCTTTTATATTTTTATTTAGGAAAGCAAGTGGAGTCCTTCATGTTGCCTAATGTTTTACAGCTACAACATCTGTTATATTTTCCCTTTTCTGGCCTTGAGGATGTAGGCATATCACATGTGACACAGCTGCATTTAACGTAAATTACAGATGATGTGCAATTTGTATTTCTCTGCCTGGCTTTTAAAATAATTATTAGAGATTAATCCACATTCACCAGGATTTCTTTTTTTTTTTTTTTTTTCCCTTGCAGTAGAGTTTTCTTTTTCTGCTCCCTATGTTTATGTTTTCCCTCTGGTATAAGGTAAACTACTTGGCAGAATTTGAATCAAATGAGAAAGGTGCCACATTAAAAATTGGGCAGTAGAAGTTTGTTTACCCTTTTCTATTCTCTGTCATTAGGACTTTTAAATGGGCTTTCATAACTTACCATCTGGATTACTGCAGCATCCATGCTAGTTGCTATCAAAACTGTACCACCTTCTTCCAGTGAATACGAAAATGAAACAGCTCTGAGCATCCTGCCTATGATGTCTTCTCCTAAAGGAAACCCTCATTATGCCTCATCAGATTCTCATTTTATGTTTTATCCTGTTTACATCTTGTGCTACTCAGTTTGTTTTTTAGATCATCTTTTATTGTATTGTTCATATTCTTTCTACTTTAATAATGATCATAACTCCTTTCTTTTTTTCTGACAGGTAGCTGTGGCTTTCTGCCATATTACTCTGTTTGGAGACTTTCTGTGCAGAATCACAGCGCTGCTTATCTCATCATTCAAAATCCATACCGAGACCCAGTTCTTCTTGAAGGTAATTCTTCTATCTGTAGTGTTTGTTTCAACAAAGATAATAAAACAGTGCAGAATATTTAACTTCCCTGGATAATAATTTAATCTTTCAGTATTCCCAAGAATCTTCCCCTCTGATCTTCTCAAATTGTCTTTTATTAGCTGACACATTGAATCACAACTATGATGCTGTCGGGGTTCTGATCATGCTATGGGTTTGAGCTCTATGTTCATGGCAAGTTAAATTGACACTAATGTTCATACTCATAGCAATTTGCAGGTACGTGTCTTTATGGGCTCTTCATAATATGAATTATGTATCTTCATCTGCATTATGCTCTCCAGCACTGAAACTAATAATAGTTCAGAACCAATACTAACAGAGAAGATTTATGTTTTAGTAAAAACAAAGTTAAACTCATGAGATGATGCTAATACTTCAGAATCTGAAATGCTTTAATGTAGTAATTATATTTATAATTATCTCTGTTTCCAGGACTCTGATTCCAGATTTTCTAGTATACTGTTGGAGTATACAGTTAAACTTTTTGATAAGGGATGAGTGAAATAAATTTTTTCTTTGTCATTGAAAATTACACCAGTCAAGGATTATTACTGGCAAAATGGATAGTCTCATTTTGTACCTTCTTGAAGAGAGTGCTTGTGAAACTTTCACCACTGCTATGCAGGACTGCCCTCAGCTAACACTCATCAGTGAACTTTACAGCTCCACAGTCTCTTCTGCTTGGCTGTGAAATTGGTGCTTATGTGCTGTTCTGGTGCTGCTGCTGCTGCCTGTACTGTTGAGTTGGCTTTCATTGTGATATGAAGTGAGCAGGAGAATTTCTCACTTATTACATCTCTTAAATTCAATTAGTGGCCCTTATACCATGGGAGGCCATTGCAATATCTGAAATGGAGGAAAAAAAAATATTCTTGCAGCCGTTTCTTATTTGTACCTCTTAGTATTTTCCTAGAGCCCTGCTCTGAATGTTAATTCTGTTCACTGCAAGTGTCACAAATCAGCAGTTGTTAGAATGCATTATGAAGAAATAAACATTTATCAGATTGCCTTTTGAGAAGGTGAATAATTTAGCTAGAAAAATTCCAACAACAACAAAAGCATGCTGCTGACTGACAATTTATTTTATCCCTTTGAGATGCAAGGAGTTGTTGCATGCTGAGTGAATATTGATCTGCTGTATACAGATAAATGAAATTCCACTTACAGTTCTTTGGTTGCTCACTTGTCACCAATTAAAACTGAAGAGCATGGTCATGCACCAAAAATATTAATTAACTCTTTTCAGTTGCTGGTTATCTGCTGACCCAAGAGACTGTGGGCTGGCTTGTTTGATACAGCTGTGTTTGGCCTTCATGCTATGCAGGAGCTCTTTTTCTGGCTCATGTAATTCCCTTTCCACTACTCTCTGTGGTGATGACGAGTAGCAGGGTGTAGCCAGGTTGAGGGGGGGGGGGGGGGGGAAGTATAAATTACTCATTCCTTCCACCCCCTACTTCTTTTTAGATTTATCTGATCATTGTTTTTGTTTTTCTGTTGACTGCCTTATAGCCACTGCTCCTCACTACTAACTGCACAGTCAGTGGTCATATTTAAAGGCTGTCTCTTTCCTGTGTGTGCAATCATGTTATGAGGTGTGAATTGAAGAAAAGAATCTGTAAGCGAGTAAGAAATTAACTTCTAAGTAAAGGATTTGTTCTCTGGATTATCAGCTTTCAGAAAGTCACAGGAGTCCTATCAGTTAAATAACTGATTGCCAGAAACTTGGGTAATATTACAGGAAGAGGAGAAAATAAATGACAGAATGAAAGCTAAGGAATAAGATCAAAAGGAGCACTGAGTTTGCTGGGAAGAGTATCTGGTCAGCATACCAGCTGAGGCATCTGCTCTTTTGATGATGTTTGTACCCATTGCTGCAGAACAGCCTGCAAGGAGGTTGGTCAACAGAGAATTAAGAAGCTGTTAACAGCTGTCCTAATAGGAGTCAGGTCTCTGTCTTCTTACCTTCCCTCAAGACTAGGGGTTCTAAAAATAGTGTCATAAAACAAGGTAGAAAATAAATAAGGTGATGAGGCTGTATTTTGAGCAGTTTAATCTTTAAATCCTGAATTATTCTGCAGACATCAAATTATACAAGTGTAATGAAGAACATCATCCAGGCCTTGATTTGAAAATGACATTTCAGTGTTTTGGCAGCTCCAAAAATGCTGACATTTCTAGTAGCTGGAGGCCATGAAAATATTGATTCAGCAACAGGATTGTTTTGTAAGGCAGTGGTAGTTGGCTGGCTTCTGAACTGTAGTGTGTTGCTCCAGGCTCTACAGTATATTGCTAACAAGGAAGGAGTAAGGCCATTGAAAGCCAAACATGTGTTTGTGGGGAACATTCCTCAAGGAATCCAACATGTCATCTACCACTCAAAAAGTATTGTTGCAGCTTTTTAATTACATGTCCCATTGTCAGATAACTTGGCAAAAAATGCATATTGATAAAACCAGATTTGTCCTGTAGCTCAAGCTAATACCAGGGAGAGGAGGGGTCCCAAGATTCCTCTTCCTAAGGGGACTTATTAAATGAGCATCTGTTAACTGTAAAAATTGTGCACACTGAATAGTAAAATAGAATAAATTCCACAATATTTGGAGTAATGAAAATAATAAAATACCATTGGACAGAGTAAGCTTGCTTGTCTTTATCAAAATTTGCATGAATCTGAGATGTACAAAACAGCAGAAGCATTCACTAGTTTTTACAGTATGTGAGCAATATAGTTATTTTTTCATTAGGAGAGCAAAAAGGGGGGGAAAAAAACCCCAAACCCGACATACCTTGGGAAAAATGTGCTTCATTAATAGCATTTTTTCAGAAAAAGCTTATTCAAAAACCTCTGCTATGCTCCAGTAAATACTGAAGTAGATCCGTGCAATACAGGAAAGAGCATTTTGGGGGCTAGCGTGACTTTGAGTCTGTGAATGTCAGAGTAACAGAAGCAGCCCAGCTCAGCCTCTGAAACAGGCTAGTTTATTTATGTTGTCCTGATATTAAAAGAAATAATGGAGAGATGAGAGTGAGGAAGTAATCCCTTTACTGTGCTGTAACCATGCCGTTGTAACAAGAATTTACATAGATTGTTAATATTTGACATGTTCTCTTTTACGCAATAGACTTCACTACAAATACTGTTCAAGCAGAAATATGTCTTAAGCCTCTGTTTCCCTCCTGTTCTCTCCACAACCCTTAGTCCATTCTGCTCCTATCCTGTCCTCTGGTTAATGTATGTTTCATTAATAAAAAAAAAAACAACAAACCAATGAAAACCCACCTACTTTTGGGAGTGTTTTTTTATTTGCATGTCTAGAAGGATTGTAACCCTCCTTTTAATCCAAAGGAATCAAGAAGCTTTTCATTTGTTGCTTCTGAGAAGTCAAAGTTAGAGGTCCAAAGTCTTTGTTCTCTTCTGTTTTAGTCTTGCTCTTTCTGGAGCTGGAGATTTCAGAGAAGAGAAAGAGTTCAGGGTTATGGCATCACAGATTTTATAGAGGAATCACTTGAAAATATGCTGAACAGGAAATTTAAGACCAAGTCCAGCATTAACTAATGCAGTTGTGCTGGAGTCTAATCAGTAGAGCAGTTGTCTGAATCTATTATTTGAAGATGGGTATTAGCAAGTCTCTGCAGGCTGTTCATCCAAACATGAGCACTGATAATATCTGTAGTATGAGTGAGTTGGAGGTGAGGGAAGGGGAAGAGAGACAGGAGAGTGTGATTCAGCTCCTGTTCCTATGGTAATAGCTAATCCTCCTGGTATCTGAACAACATGATTGCTCCCATATCAGTAATTTAAAACTTGATGAGCCATCAATGAAACTGCCTTGCAAGTAGCACACAAATCAGAAGTCAAAGTCAATGATTCTGATGAACATTTCTTTTCCTCCTAAAGATTGCTTGTATTTTGAGGCCAAGATACTTCTGTTATGCTACTGTGTTACTCTGCTACTGCAACTATAGTTGCATAGAAAAAACATAGTATTTTTGATTAGTTCACCATTTTACATAAAATCAAAAACAAAAATATAGTCCCCTGTCCTCCAAAGGGGACAGGTGTGTTGTCTTTCTTTCAAGAGGAAGAAATCACTGGATGAAGGTGCAGAAGTCACTGGGAGATAGCCTGGAAGTTGAAGGACTTGTTATCAAATCTGCTTTTGTCCTTGTGATCCTTTTCTTTAGGACTGCTCTCAACCCAGTAACAGCAAACTCTTTGTGAGGTCCCTAGGATCTTAAGGATTTTTTTTTTTTTTTTTTTTAGGATATTGTTAATGTCTGGCTCATCGTGTCTGCCCCTGTTTCTCTTCTGTCTTGCTACATGCTCAGTTCTTGTCTGTTTGTGAGGTGGTAGGTATGCCTATTTCAGCCTGTAGTCTGAGCATGCAGACTATAGAGATGATTTTAGGATTAAGGTAGGAAAAGCTGCATTTTTGGAAGGAAGAAGTAAAGGAGAAGACCTTGTCCTCTTTGCTTAGTTTGTTATCACGTGGTTTCTGTCTTCTGTAAGTGCAAAGTGATCTGTTTTTGTAATAGGGTAGTGTGCAGGCTGTATAAGGGAAGCTGAAGAGTTCCTTGAATGTTTCTTCCAGGCTTATATATCAATGAACTCTTACTTCTTCAGCCCAAACTTGTTAATATTCTCATGAATAGCATATTCCTAAGTTCAGTTTTGATCATCTAAGAAAATGTTGACTACATCAGACCTTTCAATTTAAAACCTTGGAAAAAGAAACTCCTAGTAAGTTGAAGGAAATGGAGATCCCAAAGGCTGTTCTCTACTGATGGAGTTGCTTTCCCCTTACACTCAGACAGCTGAGGTGAGGCTCTAGTCCTGTACTGTCTTTGCCTCTGTTGCAGTTTGAATTGGAAACCCAGTATTTTGTTTTCTTAAGAGAAATTCTGATATTGAAGTTTCATTTGAAACTTTGTATGAAAGGTGGGAAGAAAATCTCTTTCACAAAAAATAACTGCGTTTTCACCCAGATGCCAAGGAAGTTGGTTCAGAAGCATACCATGAAATTGAGATTTCTCAGACTACCTCTTAAATCTTTGCTGCAATTACTATAATTCACAATAATAGATCCAGTACTATTTTTAAAAGCTTTTAAAGGTTGCAAAGAGCATCTATAAATTGTGGGTTGTGGGCAATCTGTGAAACCATTGGTTTCCAGGGCTTTATTTAAATGAGAGAATAAGAGAGAAATATATAATAAAGTAGTTATGAAAAAATGTTAAAATTTGTGTTGTGCTGAACACTAACAAAAATAACAGGAAATACCCGAGCCTTTTTAAAAGTTGTCTTCTGGTTGGACAAGATTTTGTAAGTCTCTAATGAGCCTCTTTTAATTCAATAGTTCTTTTTTATAAAGACTAGTTAAAATGGTAGCTCAGTCAGGGAGAAACCGTAACAGTTGAGAGATCCAGAAGACAGATCTACAACAGCCAGAGAAACTTGTTTATGCTTCTCTATATTGATACAGACTTTATTATTAAGACGAGGTATATGACTGGATCATCTGCTTGCACCTTTTCCTACCCTACATCCAAGTAATCTTTAGAAGAGTCATATGCACCCCTTTGACCTTGTATGCTACAAAGGAGTGTGGAACTAGATTGTATTCAACTTTTTATGTGGCCTAGGTTAAGGCATTAGAGAGCAACCCTGTGCAGAAGAACTTGGGGATACTAAGTCCATACCCATGAAAAGCTGGGTATGAGCAAGCAATGTACACTTGCAGCCCAGAAGTCCAGCTGTATCCTGGCCTGCAACAAAAGGGGTTTGGCCAGCAGGTTGCGTGAGGTGTCTCTGCCCTTCCGCTGTGCTCTGGTGAGACCCCACCTGGAGTACTGTGTCCATTTCCGGAGTCCTTAGGGCAAGACAGATATGGACCTGCTGGAGCCAGTCCAGAGGAGGGCCACAAGATCAGAGGAATGGAACATCTCACCTATGAAGAAAGGCTGAGAGAGTTGGGGCTGTTCAGCCTGGAGAAGAGAAGGCTCCAGGGAGACCTTATTGCAGCCTTTCCACACTTAAAGGGGGAGTACAAGAAAGATGGGGACAAACTTTTTAGCAGGGCTTGTAGAGATAGGACAAGGGGAAATGGTTTTAAACTAAAAGAGGGTAGATTTAGGCTAGATATAAGGAAGACATTTTTTACAATGTGGGTGGTGAAACACTGAAACAAGTTGCCCAGAGAGGTGGTAGAAACCTCATCCCTAGAAACATGCAAGGTCAGGCTGAGCAACCTGATCTAATTGAAGTTGTCCCTGCTCACTGCAGAGGGGTTGGACTAGCTGACCTTGAAAGGTCCCTTCTAGCCAAAACCATTCTATGATATTATCAATCTGAAGGAAAATATTGTTAGTGTGTCATGGTTTAACCCCAGCTGACAACTAAGTACCAGGCAGCCACTTGCTCACTCCCCACCCTGGTGTGATGGGGAAGAGAATCAGAAGGGTAAAAGAGATAAAACTTGTGAGTGAAGATAAAGACAGTTTAAAGCAAAAGCTGCATGGACAAACAAAGCAGATCAAGGAATTCATTCACTACTACTCATCAGCAGGCAGGTATTTAGCCATCCCCAGGAAAGCAGGGCTCCATAACACACAACAATTACTTGGGAAGAGAAACTCCATCACTTTGAACATCCCCTCTTTCGTTCTTTTTTCCCCAGCCCTATATGCTGAGCATGATGCCGTATGGTATGGAATATCCCTTAGGTCAGTTGAGATCAGCTGTCCCAGCTGTGTCCCATCCCATCTTCTGTATCCCCAGCTTACTTGCTGGTGGGTGGTGTGAGAAGAAGAAAAGGCCTTGACTCTGTGTAAGCGCTCCTCAGCAATAACGAAAACATCTCTATATTATTAATCAACACTGTTTTCAGCACAAATCCAAAACATAGCCCCATACCAGCTACGGTGAAGAAAATTAACTCTGTCCCAGCCAAAACCAGCACATAGTGTTCATGTTACTCTGCAGTCTCTTTCTCTGTGCTGCAGGTCAGCTGTTACAGACTATAGTCTTTTTTCTGACATTGTGAATGTGTACAGAAGCATCTGTAGACATGCAAGGAAAAAAAAAGTACTTTCTTCTGTCACCTCACAGTAAAACTTATTAAATACCATAGAACAATATGCTTAATTGAAAAACTAGTATAGCTTTATACTAGCTATAAAGCTGGTATAAATTATGAAGCTAATCAAATTTACTTCCTTGGGATTCTTTCCTTTTAATCTGTGTTGTTTAGCCTAGAGAAGAGGAAGCTGAGGGAAGACCTTATCACTGTCTACAACTACCTGAAAGGAGGTTGTAGTGAGGTGAGTGTGTGTCTTCTCCCAGGTAACCAGTGATAGAACAAGAGGCGATGGCCTTAAATTGTGCCAAGAGAGTTACAGATTGGATGTCAGGAAAAATGTATTCACTGAAAGGGTTATCAGGCAATAGAGCAGGCTGTCTGGGGACGTAGTTGAGTTACCATCTCTGGAAGTATTTAACAGATGGGTAGATGGGGTGCTCAGAGATATGGTTTAGTAGTGGACAGGTACAGTTAGACTCAATGATCTCGGATGTCTTTTCCAACCAAACGATTCTATGATTTAGATCACCTGCTCTACTTGTAATCTTTTGGTAGGTTATACATCCGTAGATTACAATGAAGGTGGACCTGAAACATAGGATAAAAGCTGTGGTCTTACTTGTGGGGAGGCCTACATAAGAAGAAAAGTCACATTGTTCTTTGTTTTCCAGGTTGGTTTATAGACTGAAAAAAAGTGGTCCACAATGGAATGTTTCCAAGAGAAATGTCAGGAGACGCTTTGTGTTTTAGGGTAACTTGTTCACTGTGTTGAAGGTGGGAGGAAGGTGGTTAGAGTGGAATATTAGAAAGAAGAGAGGGAATGAAGGGAAATGGCCACCAAAAGAGAATATTAGCACTGGTGATATTCACAAAGAGCCCAGCAATTGGAAAATGGTAAATAACAGCAGAAAGTGCTTATCAGAGAGCTATTTTTTTCACTTGAAAAGCAGAATATGAGAAAGTGATGTGTTTTTAGTATGCTTAAATGAAAAGTAGTTCTATTTCTAGGGAAAAGAACTGCTCTGAAAAAGATTTAAAAGAGGAATTGGAGGATTTGTCTGAAATTAGTCCCATCAGCCCCTCCCTGGAAGCATAAGAAATTATTAGTGCTTCAAAAAGAAAAACAATACTAGTAGTAAAGACTACTTGATAAGGTTGTAGTGGCTATTAGAATATACACAATTCGGGAATGATATTGAGAGGTTGGAGGAAGTCCACAGAGTAACTTTAAATACAAATTACACTGAGAGGTTCAAAGAGTACAGTCCGTTACCTTTATCAAAGACAGAACTGGAGAGGAATTTAATCAGTGTGTACATAAGAGCTGAGAAAACAAAAGTTCCTTTATTTTACTACATGGATGTATAATGAGATACATACTCAGACTTAGAAACAAGATGCATTGCTGTTGTAGTTGAATTAATTAACCTCCTAAATAACTCACAATTGCTGTTGCATTCTCTGGCATCTTAATTCAAATTTGAAATTGATGTTCAAGGGATGTTTGGTTGGGAAGTACTAGGGCCTTTCTCTTTCTAGGAGGCCGGACAAGACAGTCAAGCTGTGTTTGTCTTCATAATCCGCATCTGCATAATTCAAGTATGTCATATATTTGTGAAGTGCATTGTGGTTGGTGAGAATTTCTTTTTCCATTCCCAATATTCAAAAGCTCATCCCTGCTACTTAGGAAAGCATTCCTAGGACTTTTGTTAAGCACAAGCTCCCATAGCGTGACCAAATGCACTAAAATCTTTGGTATCTCTGGAAAAACACTAGGAAACATAAAGATATTCTGTGATTGGTTTTAACTGGTGTTGCGTGCTAAGATGTGATGAACATATGAGGTACTGTATGCCAGATGATACTTGTTTTTACCTTAGCTTGTCCTTTTCAGTGGGTTACTGGTATTTCAATGTTAAACATAAAATACTAATCTCCCTTTTTAATCTTTCTAGAAAATAATTTCTAGAACTGCTTGGATTTTAACAAAAAATCTCAGAAAAGTTCATATTTATGAAGTGTTTTCTGATGCATCATCTGTCTGAAAAAGCAGAAGAATATACATATTGGAGTTACTGGAAAACACATATGTAAGAATGGGTTTTGTGAGCATTATAAATGGCCAGACATGTTTTCCTACTGCATATGAGCACCATACCTGACTTAAACAAAGGAAGACAGAATGAAGTGTCATTGTATAGATTCACAGAGTTCATTGTGGTTAAGAAGATTTCTTCAGTGGTGTTAGTGTGTCACACGTTTTGAGTAGACACATGAAAATAAATTCATGGCTACCAAATCCTCATATTACCTCCTGTCTTCTAAGGGGTTTTGAGTGTATGAAAAGAATGACAACTCCTATACTACAAAATCTTTATGTCTTACAAATTCTTGCTTGTAAAATGGAGACTTAGAAAGGTCAGGTTGTAATTAATGTTGAGTTACTTCTCTGGGGTGGTGAAAGCAGAAGACACTTGAAACTAGTATGATCCAAAAGTAGATATGGTGATTCAGAAGGGAAAAGTGGCTGCCACCTATGACTTTCCACAGGGCACATGGTAAGTGGGTTCACTAATAACTGCAGCACTCACTGTTTCAATGAAATAAGCCCTCTGCATATAAGTTTTGACAAAGAGTTTTTAGTACCATTTTCCTAAATTTAGAAATGTATACTTTTAATTTTCACATTATGATGATTGTACTCATCAACAAAGATTTGTGGCTAATACGTGGAGTAGGAGAAACCTTTTAAATGTGCTAAATGGAGTTTAGGAGCACAAGTATTCTGAACTTTAAAGGTTCTTGCAGACCTTAGTCTCCTGAGGCATGTTTGAAAGGCAACTGCAGGTTTTAGTAGTACAACCTGATCTCCAGCAACTCTTCTTGGGAAGGAAGTGGTTAAAAAAAGTATCTTGTACTTCTGTGTGAGTCTTTTGCTGTCTTTGGATGTTTGAGTCCCTGAGCCACTATAGAAAAAGTTCTTAATCCATTTAACTAACAATTAGTGCATTTCTGTAATAGTCCATTGAAATGAAACTGCATTATATTACATATTTGTATTCAGACATGAAAATTGAGACAGGGTAAAGTGAGGTGTTATGCAAAAGACCATGCAGGAAATGGAAGTCATGAATAAAATATGAAGCTCCACATAATAGCCTCTGCCTCTTTTTTGCATTTGGAAATTCCAAATTAAAAGCTGAGAAGGAATAATAGTTGGTGTACAGTATTGCAGTACTGTCTGCAATTTTACTTCAAACAGTTCTGTAGCATGTGACTTTTTATTAGTGGATAACAGTAGGATGTAAGAGTCAGTGTGTGGCTTGCCAGGATGTATTTGAAGGAACTGTGCAGCCTTCAGCAAGGGGAACCTACAGAGCAAAAAATTTAGAAATCTTGTCATGACAGCAGGTTTCTGAAAGCTGTATCTTTCTATCTGCTTTGGCTGATGCATTGTGTTGGAGTTTGTCTTGTCAAGTTGTTGCAGTCATATAGCAAGGTATGAAAGTATATGACATAACTCAATTGTTAATGAAGCGGCTCCTCATTGAATGCTCCAACATTATCATATGTCTTTTCTGACATGGCATGAAAGAAGAGAGCTTTATTTGAGAAGTAAATGTGCCAATGAGAAATGAAAGAGAAAGAAACTGTTGAGTAAAATGCCTATTCCTCAGTGTTGCTTGTTTTGCTGTACCAATGTATTGGAGGTAATTAGGTGACTCATTTAAAATAGACTCCCCACCTACCCAAATGTTTTGGTAGGTAGATGATTGCTCCCAACCTTGTAGTTGAATAAATTTATCATCAGCCATTTGGCATACCAGGCGGTGATGTAGATCTTCTGACAAGAAAATCAATTGCATTGCTAAGTTTCACAATTTGATTACTTTATAAAAAGTCTCTAGAGCAGCTCTCTGTGTGATTATATAGACTTACTGCTGAACTGAAAGCTTAGTCCCACATGCTTCACAGTTCTAAACAATTTGTAGTAATTATTTCGATTAGACAGGTACTGAAATGCTATTTCAATAATGAACAAGGTGACGTGCAAATTATAGAGGGGAATATGCACAAAAACCTTAAAAATAAACAAAATAGGGCTAAGTTCAGCTCTGAACTTATTGGATGAAACTCCTTGAAGCGTACGTTCACTGTTCTTGAGTTCAAATCCTTTGTCAGCTTAGATATCTTTTCAATGAAATTAGTTTTGCAGATTTCTCTCTTATTTCTGATGTATTTTGAGTGTTCGAGTATTAAAAATAATGCACATGCATAAAAAATAGTAAAGTGTGTTGCTGTTAGTGATGAACCCATTACAGCAGAAAAGCTGTAGACATATTTAAACTCATTTAAAAGAAAGCATTGACTGCATCTGAGGCAGGTCAGCCAGCCATCTGGGTTTATCAGACTGTTTAATATTGTGCTCAATGTAAAAGTGGAGTTAAAATAATAGAAATTAGCCATCTTCTTCGGTTTTGTGTCAGTAGGAACATCTTTAGTGGACTATAAATCAGATCCTATATAAAGGCATAATTTGTTATCAAGAGCAATAATTTATGTTTGCTGATCGTGAGTGTGGAGTGCGTGAGTATAGCAGAAGGGAGACGCTCAGAACCTGTGTGCCTCAGGAAATGTTCCAGCCCTCTGAAATCTTCATGAAGAGTCATACCTACAGGAATATCCATAGAATGGGTTTCTGTGAGCATGATAGCATGGCTAGCCCTTGGGAATCTTGTTGCTGTGTAAAGTTTTTAAGGTTCCTGGGCTAGATCTGCAGAAGAGTTAAGAGGGACAGAAGGCACAAGACTGAGGTTTTCAGTATGTGTTTTTTTTAGCACCCATCCTTCAGTAACACAGGTTTCAACCTTAAGGTTCTGCAGGTGATGGCTCAGAATGAAGTTCACACCAGCTCTGGATCATTTAAGATTTGCTTTCAAGAATGAAGGTAAGGTTACTTGCTTACAACATAACCTCAGGAGTAGCAGGGATTGGTCATAAGCCCATGTTCGTTTCACAGGCCCTTCATTGAGTGCTTCCATTTTATGTTGTGCAGGTGTTGAATGACATCCAGCAACTGTAACAGAAACAGGAACTAGACATCTAGTCTTTGCCCTCTCAGCTCCTCTAGACAACAGCAACATTCTTCACAATTCTTTCTCTCTTTACTGAGGGATTTGATGAAAAATTGAATAGTTTCCACAAGACATCTGGTTCTCTTCTTTTCATCCAGCAGTAATTGATAGCTTGGACTTGGGTCATTGCTATGTGAGATGAATCTTCTGTAGCAAAGATAGGACCTGGAGCTGGGAGGAGAATTGAGTCCCATGTTAAGTTTTGTGTGGAGTTCTGTTCATCAGGAACTCTCTGGAAACTAGTATTGGGAATCAAACATGTAAGCTAAGCAAATTTGTGTTTATGGAATAAATGGGATAAGTAGATGGGGATATAATCTGAGCTTCTCAGCACCAGCAATAATGGGTGTTTTCTGCTTATACTCAGTCGCACAGTGTAAAAGCAGTTTATGCTGAAATGTACGCAGAAGTGTTGCTTCAGTTGTATATGGAGATATAAACATATTGACTTAGCTACCTGCTTCTTGTTTGTTTTTTCATATGCAAGAATGGTTATTGTAGAGCCAGTGGATAATTCCTTTGCTCTTGCACAAAACTTCTCAGAAATTTATCAGGGAAAGTGTTTGGTTTTGTCTTTCTTCAGTCTTCTCAAAGGTGTTAAGTCATGTGTGAAAAATGAAACATTCAATTTTATATCAACTTGGTCAAAATAACTTTTTTCTTTGGGCTGAACAAGCAATGAAACATTATAAAGTTTATCATGACCATTTGTGACAAACTACAGCACAAAACAGTGAGAGGACTCAGTGCTGGAAGTGCTGTAGTTCTTCGCTGTGTTGCAAGTTGTGTGTTATGGTGCAGGAGGCTCGAGCTGTCAGTAATTTATGGGAGATACAGATCATCCATGGAACTGGATAGGAATTGTTGTCTAAAGTCCTACAGTGGTACAGACAGACTATAAAATATTCTTGAATTCAATGAACCAAAATATTTAGACTTATTTCCAAAGCATTGTTTGGAGTAGTGTGGGGAATAATGAAATTAAATATTTCAGAAATGTCAGAATGGTTTTTGTTCACTCTGTTTTTTAAAGGAGAAATCTATGTTAGTCCAGTTCATGTATAAGCAGTGAATTAAGCTCTTCCTTGTCAAATAATTACTTGGAACAATTTCCCTTTAGTCAAACTTTGTAAAAAGCAATAATCTAGTTTCAGTTTTAAGTCTGGTGCATCTTGTTTTCTGTTATTTTCAAATTTACACTGGGTTGATGCATTGAGTATTCTTGTTCTGTTTATGATAAGAAGATAGGGGGAAAAAGTAAAAAAAAGTGAAATCTTGAAAAGGTTCAAATACTTTGGTACAGCAAAACAATGTCTAGCCCTATCAAAGTGATGTCTGTGACAAACATGTTAATTATGATCAGATTTCCAGTTCTAGAAAGCCATTTTTGTGCTTTTAATTTGTAATTTTTGTAAATTTATGTAATAACATTATATTATTGGCTAGCTGTAGGATATAAGCCGTTAGGCCCTGTTTGGCTGGCAAAGCTAACAAGGAGAAAAGAAGGAAATGAGTGGGAGTTTGCAGGACTGGGCAGCTGGTGCTTTTGGAAAAAGAGTAATTCTCTGGATACTCTTCATACAACAGAAAAGAAAAAAATAAAGGATCTAGTTTATTTACAGAGAAGTTGGAGAGAGATTCATCATGGAGATGCAAGTGGTAGGGGTGAATGGTAATTTCATCTCATCAGATATAAGGGGAAAGAAATCGTCATGTGAGTAGTTGAATGACAGAATAGAGGCCCAAAGAGGTTTTTGAATATAATTCTTGGAGATACTCAAAACTCAGCTAGGCAAGACCCTAAGCAACCTGAACTAATTAGACCTGTTTTGATCAGGGAAATAGGCTAGAGACCTCTAAACTTCTCTTCCATCCTAAACTGTATTATTCTAACATTAACTGATTGAAAAGATTGTTTGTGTCACAAGAAGAATGAAGAACACTTGTTGGCAAGAAAATCAGTTTATTTTAAATAAATGGCAAAAGGTAAACATGTATTAATTAACAATTTTAATTTAGCTTATTGTTTCTTCTTTCTTAGAGTACCTAAATATTCTGTTCTCTCAGATTAGATGTACACATCTTACCTTGATGAAAAGAATCCATAAACTGTTTTAAAATTGTAACTAACTCTCATATTCAAAAATGTCAGCAGAAATGGCAGTGATTGGGAGGAGGGTATTCATTTTGAAGGCCATTTTGTTTGAGAAATGAGTTTTAATGAATACTTTTTGTCCAATTCTATTTATTTCTCAGCAAAGTCATGAAATTCACAATACCAAAAAATGCAAACCTTGGAAGTAGGATGAGAAGTTAGAATATGCAATGTGGGTTTGATACTGAATTGAGAGTGGAACAGATTTTCAGAAACCAGTGGGAGAGCATTAGTTCTCATTTTAGGTGACAACAATGTTGGATAATTAAGGTCCTATTTTCTCAGCACTGTGGGAGAGTATGGATATTACAATGCCTGCACATTTTCTGTCTCCTTTGCTTGAAGGTTGCACTCAACCTTTATTTTATGTTTAAGAGAATGAATCTAGTTTGAATTTATGACAAGTTCTTTCTTCATAATAGTCTGGCATAAGGCATAATTTTTGCCTTCTCTGCATAAAATTCTATGTGTATAGCTTCTATTTTACTTTTTCTTTCCACTGCTTTGTAAGAAAGAGAGCAACCATTGTTCTTTATATAGAGAAAAGTTCAAATACCTTTCATTTTTAAAGGTGACATTGGTGGCAGTGCTAAGTGATTTGGAAGTGAATTACAGTGATGCAGATTGACTGTTTTAGAACAGATTTTTGAACCATCTCTTAAAATTCTTTGTTGACACTTTGCCATGGAGGTTTTAAAATTATTTTTATTTTTAATTTTAGCTCCCACTTTAGGTGGAGCCAAATTTGCTCTGGGCAATCGTCTGTGAAGGAGGTAGAGTCATCTTTGTTACCTTCCTCCTACACTGGCAAAGAATACACCTGTTTTTCATTGTTAGATAATGACAGCTGTACGTTTTCATTGAGTGTCTTTAAAATCCATTTACCTCCCTTAAGAAGGAGCTAGACTTAGTGTAGTCCTGGGGAGTGGTCTGCCTGAATGCTCTTTAGCTGTGCATGCTCCTTGTGTTAATAGACTGGGATTACAAAACTATCTTGATATGATTTTACCATTTGGTACATTTAGCTCTTTACCATTTGGTGCATTGCTTTTGACATTGAGATAAAAAAACTAATTTATAGTGACAAAAAAACCAAACAAAAACAAACTTTTGTGCAGAAACATGAACAGTACCATGACAGATCTAGGAAGAGGTCCATCAGATCTGGAACAGCACAGTACTGTATAAAAGCCAAGAAGAGAAATACAGAAAATAATAATAATAAAAATCAACCCCAAAAATATGCATACAAATCTAATCAGGTTAACATTTTCCAATGACCTTTTTTTTCTGTTGATCTGTTCCAGATAGCTTAACTACTGAAATCACAGTCTCAGGTTTATCCATCAGTTAATAATTTCACAACATTCACTCTGCCTAGTGGCATGCTTCTACTGAAGTCTTATAGAATAAGTGGGAATATTTGGACACTGAGATGCTAATGTGGAGGAGTGTAATGCAAACACAATTTTTAAGTCTCCTTTTTTCCTGTTAAGAGGCCTATTTACCTTCCATTTCAACAATTCTAAAAGGCAAGGAAAGTGTTAATGAACTTGGCGGGTAGAGTGGTGTATGTAATGGACTGAGCCTCGCACCATTATGTGTCTGTAAGGCATGTTGTACATCCACTAACAAGACTGCCATTCATTTTTTCGATAAATCTCGCACAGGGGTATTAGGGTTTGTGAACTGACAATTGATTTACTGCCTGGAAAATTATTCTTTATTGATTTATATTACATGGAGGCAACCACAAATCTATAGCAGCCTTAATCAGAGAGAAAATGCTAAAGTTAGTGTCATTCTCACTTAGTCAGGCAATTACAAGTAGGAGAATTGGTTTAGTACCTCTAGGTGACATCTACATATTATTCAATTACGAATCTCAGTAATCCATGAATTACAATACATAAAAGCATGTGAGATCTGATTAATTAATTTTTTGTAATACGAACAGTGCCCTTTGTGCAAGAAGGTGTTTTAAATGTCAACGTAGCATTTTATTTGAAATTTGGCAACAGAAACAAAGTTTGATTTTAATGAAGATTCTTGCAATCTTTACTCTGCCTGGTATTTTTCTGATATGTTGTATGAATTGGACAGAATCAAGAACCTGAGACTATTTACAAGATTTGGATATTACATATTTTAAAAATAGTAAATAAAATAGTTCAGTTTTTTTAGGTTATGAGCAAAAAATGGGTGGTGTGTGGCAGGACCATCCATAGACACAGTGACTGTGCTCCAGGGCTGGATACTCTGGAACTGTCTTGACAGCAAGCTGAATTCAAACAGCAGAAGACCTGAGATCCATGTGGACAAAGCTTCAATTAACACACTAAGCTGTCTCAGAAGTAGCTGTATATACATGGCTATCTTTGTAAACCTTTCAGTTCTGTGAGCTGGAAAATTGAGGGGTGCTAGACAGACACACATGCAGTGCAGTACCAAAAATGATTTGCAGAGAATGGGGCTGGGACCAAGGAATGGGAAATTAGCAGCTGGATGGAAAAACCTCTTCCTGGTGGGGTTAAGATCTCTGCAGTTTGACTGCAAAGCTTTGGGAATACAGCTGGGAAGATGAGTTCCCAAATTAGCCTTTTGGAAATTTGGTGGTTTTAGTTTTTCTCAGAAAAATATGTGAAAATAAATGTCCCTCACTCTATCTGTTAGTAAAAGAGATCTTTGTCTATTGTTTTTGAGACATGAGTTATCACAGGGTATTAGCTTTATCAGTAAAGAAAGTGAGGGGATTAGAAAAAGAAAATAGACTGTGTTGTATTATGTAGAACTTCAGCTTTTAAAATTATTTCTGTTAAGAGTAGCGTGGAACTTCCTCTCTGTTAATGAGTTTAAACTCTTACATAGTAGATGAAGGATATTGTCCTGCTTTGCAGGCAGTGGTAATATGGTATGGCCCAAGGTTTTCTATGGACCTGGTCCTGTTGGCATAACATATTAATTGAAAGTTGTTTAGGAATAAAACAAAATGCAAAACAAACCTGGTTTAAGGGAGTGAATTGTCTGTCTCCTTGGTTCATCATAATGAGGCATTTTTTCCAGGAAGAGTGGAAGTGCAGCTTCTTCTGGGGTTATTTCCATTAGGTATTTAAGGCTCTTACAAGGTTGTCTGGCCAGGTCTCTGCTATATGAGGCTTTGTCAGTAGCCAGTCAGGAGAAGCACTAAGAAACTGAGAGCCCAAGTCTCCTGCACACCCTGTGCTTGACTGGTGTGCCACAACTTCAGCTACAAAAACTATGCTGCTGCTTCTGTGTGATGCTTGGCAGTTCCAAGGAATGTCCAGAGCTTCTTTTACAACACAATATAACACCATATACAATGTTTTTTTCATTCCATAACTTATTTCAAAAAAAGATACTGGGTTTTGGAGGGGGGAGTGGTGATTTTTGTAGACAAGCAGTTTAATTAAAATGCTACTGAAATGCCTTTTCTTCTATGAAAACTAGTAAATCAATTACAAAAGCAATTTCCTAACCCAGTGTGATTTTATTGTGTTTGACCAGGGCATTTGATAAGCATTAGTTCTTGCTGAGAGCAAAGAGTAAATTTTATTTCAGGCTTTGCTTTCTTATGTTCAAAAAAGAGAACTACCAGAAGAGCAGTTAGAGGTATGGGTCTGACCCTTGTGTTCAGGGGATGGCTAGCTCTCTGCAGCAGGCCCTCTATGACCACCTTGTAGTAGATAATGTAAATAAAGCCACAGAAGGAGCTTTCCAAAGTTTGGACACTGGGCTTCAGGAATTAATTTTAAAATGATACTTGAATATTTTACCCAGCTTTCTGTGTTCATTATATCTTTTTCCTTTCTTTGTTGGGAAATGTTGGGAGCTCTTAAGTATTTTGCTCGAGTTCGATGTAGGAAAAACTACTTCCAGCAGCAAAAGTATATAGTATAAGTCATGTTCCTCCCACCCTCTGGTAACATCTTTTTGCATGGAACTATTGAAAACAACAGAGACTGCTGAATAGCTATTTATAGTTGTATGCTATTGAAAGATATGCAGGTGATTTCAAAGTCGGGCGAGGAGAGAAATAGCACGCATATGCTCTGATTGATGGCAGGGGTGTAATAGGAGTGCTGTAAGGAAATATAAGAAGACTGTTTCTTCTGAAGACCTGCACTGAGAAGTCAGTGGACTAGTGAATACTCATCCCCTCTGGGCTTCAGGGTGACAAATCTCAGCACCCATGATCCACCTCTTGTAAATGGTACCAGAACCTGGAAGGTCAGCAGTGCTGCTGTGTCCTGCACCGTTAGCACAGATCTAAAAGCACTGAACCCCTCTCTCTTCTCTTTAGCTGCTCTCATCCCTACCCTACCCTACCCCGCTATTCTGCTCAGCCCAGGCTACTGATCCCACCCTACTGCTGCTTTTTTCAGGAAGGAGCGAACAGTGACATGTTTCACTGTGAATGTCTCTGGGGTCCC
Source organism: Caprimulgus europaeus (assembly GCA_907165065.1). The sequence continues at coordinate 36,616,655 of OU015531.1, read as the reverse complement.
TGTGCCATTTGTGCTAGCTGTGAGTTCCTGGGGGAGTGACAGGCTGTTTCCCTTCTGCTGCTGTCACTGTCTATAGGCAGCTCTGGGTGAACAGGTAAATACGCTCTTTATATTTAGCGAGTAAAAAAAAAATACAAACCAAAACATGAGCAAATCAAATTATGGGAACTGTGACATATTGTAAAAATGTCATTAATCGATTTCCACTTTTAATATGTTTTTTCTTTACTAGCTTGTAAAAAATGAGAAGGATATGCTAAGAGTTCAGAATTTATAATTCCTGTATGACCCTGGGACCAAATTTCAAGACATTTAGAAAATCCCAGTAGATTATATAGTTTGTTAAAAACCAAAAGAGGTTTAAAACCAGCCATTTGTCTCTCTGGACTAGAGCTCTAGGGTTTTTTCTGTTGTTTTTTTTTTGTTTGTTTTTTTTTAAAGTTGATAATTACATTTCTCTGGCTTTTGGGGATGATTTTTATGATCAAGTTGTTTAATATCATGTGTCACAAGTTAGGATGATAATGGGTCTTTATAAATACATTAGATAGATAGGAAAACACTTTCCTCCCTCTGTACCTTTCTTTCCATTCAGACTTTACTGTAGGAGCTTTAGGCAAATGCTTCTTAGGAAAATCCTCTTAGCCACTTCTTCCTGTAAAGCTAATAATTAATTTACTGGACTGTGGATTCAATAAAAGAATAAGTATTAGAGATTTTTCTCAAAACTAAAAAGCAGGAAAGTAATGGCTTTCTCTCATGCTACCTGGGTTGGAATTGCAACCACCAATTACAGAGGGAACTACTGCTTGCTTATTATAGAAATTAAATGTTTACAACAGATGGTATTAAAATTTTAACCGATTGATGATGCAGATGGTTACTACTGTGCCCTCTCATGTCGAGGTTGTTGGAGGAAATCAGGATTTTGGGGTGTAGTTGCTCTTCTGCCAATGCAGTGGGATTGGACAAGGGTGGTATGTCATCCCTGCTCTGCTGTGTCAAGCACACAGAAGAGAATGTTTAGCATGCAGGACTCTGTACTGTGGACTTCAGCTTAGTGAAACTCATGTTTTTAAGGAGCTAGTTCATACACCTAAACTATTTTAAGTCCCAGTAGTAGAATAGTAGCTAGGTTTAGTATTTAAATTTAAAGCTAACAAATAAAGTTATTGTTATAGATAGGCAATTTTTTTCTTCGGCTCCAGAGCTTTTCCTTATTGGCCTTTCCTAAGTACAGTTTATAAATTTATAGAGTAATACATGCTAGTTGCCCTTTAAATTTGACTGAAAATACCATTCTCTGCATTTAAGATCCTAACTCTTCTCTTCAGTGAATGTGATCATCACTAACAATGATCTCTCAGTCCACTGACCAGCCACCTGACAGGAGCCCTTCCACCATGAATGTTCTCATTGAGCACTACAACTTGATAGATAAGAAGAAATCTGGTAAATGGAATTCAGTGACCTTGAGTGTACTGCTCATAGATCTCAGTGCCCCATAAATTAACACACAATTGCACAATAACAAGAGAAATGGCCTTTTTCATGAGTCATCACTTCACTATAACTCATTTCATTTTGAGCAGCAGTACTATTCAGTATATTAATATAAGATTAATTTATTATGATTAAATTAAAATATTACCAAATATTTTATTCTAGCAGTTATTTTACTATTATGAAAAGCTTTTGGGAGAGCATTGTATGAAAGTATGATTCAATCATGTGTAGATTGTGGCATGATTAATTTCTTAGTCAGTAATGCTTTCTTCAGTCATCTGGTCCACTTGGGAGATGCATTTCTATTAAAAATAAAAAAATCCTTATTATTCTAGATAACAGCATTTTGATCTCATTAACATGGATCATTTTCTCTAAACTCAGCTAGACTCTGTAGTGTAGCAGCAAAAAGCTCCCTTTTATATCAATTAAAATATTTTTTTCTTTTTGACCTACGATATAATTAAGATCCTGTTTGTTAAAGTTATCGGCATGTTAGAACACTAATTGCATTACAAACACAGTTTCTTATTTCTGAACTGTTTATGATTTAATTGACTTGTTTAAACTAATTTTCATGTTTCTGTGCAATTAACTCATTGATTGAATTTATTTACACATGCAGATACTAATACCTCACCTCATTGTGCTAGTAATGATTTTTAAAAAAATCATTAGTGTCTTAATTGAATGAGTTCTTTGGTATGCATATGCAATCTGATAGCACTACAAGTTGACCTAGGAGTAATACCACCTTTAAGAGTATGCTTTCATGCAGTGAACTGGGATTTAAACAGGACAACATAGAGCATGGTTGTTGTGGATATATATTCCTGTGTACAATGAAATATTAACCCTGAGCAAGGGAAAAATCTGTTAATTTTACTACTTTAGCAAGGCGATAGCTGATTATATTTAAATAGTTTTCTTCTTGCTATAGAGACTGGATAGTAATAAAGCATCATAGAAAGAATAATGTGAAAAATATCAGGGGAGAAAAATTAGTATAATGTGGTAGATAAAGGAAGATTCTTAGAAGGTGTGATCCAAAGCCCAGTATTGTCAATAGTTTCTTTCCCATAACTTAAAGTGGTTTTTATATCTGATGAAGACTCAAGTAATTTCTTTGTCTTGGACAACAGTTCTTTGCTGTAATGAAAATTGTTTAATTCACAGTGAACCTGATGGAAGAACTACATAGCTTCAACATGTGCTGTGCTGCAACAAGAATAGAGAAACTTAGTCTTTTGTAAAAGGAAATTTATTCTTAAGCCCACATTGCCAAGTATCTGAACTGTAAACCTCAAAACTCAGACCTTGACAACAGTTCAACCTGCATGTGGAAACTCCGTTGAATTTTCAGTTGAGTGTAGACCTATTTCCACTCATTTCCAAACTTCCTGTTCTCTTAGGAGGTTGAATTTTAGGGATACTGCAGCAGGGAGTCTCAGGATTGACACAGGAAATATGTGTACGGATGCTTAGGAACAATCTACTTTTGAGTAGGGATACCTGAAATACTGCATAGGTGCATTCAACACTCTACACCAGATGTAGGTGGAAAGGCAGTTCAGTGTGGGTGCGTCCTAAACATCCTCGAGGTACCTTGGCATAGGCAACCCTGTAACAGTGTCAGGCAAAACCATGCTGATATGGGAGCTTGCTTTCTTTTTAAAATTCTGTAAATATGGAGTTCTCATGTTCTGTGTAGGTACCCAGTCTGACTGTGTATAATACCAAGGGGCCTTGGTTCCAGTAATATTTTGTGGCAACGGGTTTTACTAGCCTATTATTTGTTACATGGATGATATTAGAGATACAGTGTTGTTGATGACTAATTATATCTTTCTCATTTGAGGGGGACATAAGCCACAACCCAGCCCTGAGTCTCTGCTTCTACCCCCAGATACTAGACCTATCAATACTGCAGGGTAGCCATTTCTAGCTTCTTAATTCAATTTACAGAGAGAAAAGTGCCAAATAAGAGCAAATGTTTTAATTATAAGGAACAGTTTTCTTAGGTAAGACAATTGCTATGTTTGCAAAATGAATTTAATGTGCTACACAATCTAGCAGAGTTTTTAATGAATGCTAAGTCTGAAAACACTGCATGAAACAACTATGGCAGTATTTGCATATTTGCTCAGGATAATTGATAGAATTGTTTAATTAAATATTGTAAAAGGCAATAGTCTAATATACTCTGTGCAAGAAAAGTAAACCCATGAGATTCAGTAATTTATCTGTTGGAGCCTTTTCTATATTTAAGCAGTAAGTCTCAATAGGCTATGCATTTCTGTGTAATTTTAACGCAGCTTGGGTGGTAATGGGAAACTTTATGATACAGAAGTCTGAAAATGTTTTTACTAGATACAAGTTTCAACCAAAACCCTGGTTCCATACGAGCTTAATCCAAATACAAACTCAGATGGGTCTTCTCCCTGTCTACAATTATACCCCAAATGCACTATTCAGCATGAAATATATCATATGGATCATCATTTTATATTCACATATGTTAGAATGTATGATATATGATATGTATATTAATATACTAGTAATCAAAAAGTGGAAGCTAGAAAACATGTCTGAACCATTACAATCATGTATTTTAGATCTAACTATTTTTCCAAGGAGGAAAAAGAGTAATAGATGTGTTGGAACAGTGTTTGTAATTGCTTAGTGTCCCTGAAAGAGCTCTAAAAATCACTTACTTCAGGAAAACTGATTGATTCATTGTCCTTTAGTGAAGCTAGTAGGTGAAAAGAAGAGAAATGGACTTACAGAACTAGTCAGACAAAATTGGCTGGCCAAAGTTTCTGTACTACATAATAGATCAATTGATACAGAGTTTGACCTATTTAACATTATTTAAAGCTTAGGAACTAAATGTGTTAAGAGATGAAATATCTCTAGGCTCCAAGGAAAAAGATTTTAAAATGCTGATTCCAATCAGTTATTCAAATGGGGACAAAAGAACTTACTCTATTTGAAAAGCAAAACCAAGGTGTTTGAAATCCTTTTTCTATGGATGGCTTCATGTTAGATATCTTACAGTAAACATATTTACTTACAGACTTAATTTAAATGCATTGTTAATACAAACATTATGTATAATATGGTGTAATAATAATATATAATAAAAATATATAAGGTAGCCTAAACAGCCACTTTAATCCTCAGAGCTATTCACTAACAATAACAAGTTAATTCTGTCTTTAGTAACAGTTCTTGTGAAGATATTTTTAATATGAGCCTTTTTTAAAGTTTTTGTATCTTCTTAATTACAATTTCTTTATGATATGCAACAAGTTTATCCACGATATAGAAGATTCTGCTTATTCAAGGATCACATATCTCTGAACAAAGCAATTTTTTGATCTGCCCTTTTGTTTTGGTTAATCCAATAAACCATGATTTCTTTGTGACCATGTGGGTAGACAGCTTCTTGGCTATTTAATGCTTCTGTTTGTTTTTTGTTTTTTGGTTGTTTTTTTTTTTTCAGCATGGTTGTTTTGAGTGCTGGAAGATAGTGGAGACAGGTATATGGTATATGTGACAGCTAGTATTTGAAAAAAGGATCTTTATTTCTAAAGAGTAAGAGTCTAATTTACAAGCTTACGTTAGGAGATTAGGTGTTCTGGGAGCCTTGCAGGATTGATGCTTTCCTAGAGCACTTGAACAGCATTCTTTGATAGGTAGCTAGTCTCCCACCTTCAACATATAAATCATGGCCTGAAGTTAGGCACTGTAAATATGCCTCTCCTTTCCAACTTGAGGGTTTTTTTTTGCATGGGAGCAGTTAGCAGCAAGGATTGCTTTAATAATTTATAATCTTTCTCTTTTTGACTGCCTAAAGAAGATCTTTGTTGAGACAGACAGTTGTTATACAAGTGGTTTCGGTGATATATGCCCTTGTTTTCTTGACGCTGGTAAGTTTTCTGATCCTGGACTGTAGAGGTTAATGTAGGTTGCTAAATAGTGGATGTCAGTCTTGGAGAAGCACATAAACTTAAGTCTGTTCAATTGTGCTTCAGTTCAAATGAAGTAATTTGCCTTAAAATGTCTGACTTAAGTTGCAGCAGGTGTTGAAATATTTGCAATTGAGAACCCAGTTAAGCACATGGGAATCAGCATTAGAGATGGAGCTAGTATTTTGCAGGACAAAGACAGTGGTAGTGTGTTACCAGTGTGCTACTTGTTGGTGTCTTTCCACCTGGAATTTAATGGTTGTTTTTAACTTGTGAAGCTCTAAGATTTTTCAAATTGATGTAAAGCAAATGCATGAAAATTAAGAAGAACTTGACATCCAATTCTATACTATTAAAAATTCCAGGTTAACATAGTATTCTTATCACTTGCTTACATGGCCAAAGTTGTGTGGTTTCAAAGGACCCCGGAGTTGGAATGCCCATTAGGTTTGAAGGAAAAGCCATTCATTTAGACTTTGGCAGAAAAATTGAACTAGAAGGAGAAAAATGCAGTGGCGGTATCCTGCTTACATGACTGATTAAATGATTTGTGTAAGAATGTGAAGCAAAGTTATAGTCAGTATTGTTTTTTAATTTCCTGTATCCTTGTGTTCGTTAGTGTATCTTAAGGCTACTCTACTGTAGTCAACTGGGTAAACTGGATCAAAATCAAGACCAAAGATTGTATCTGGAAAATGCAATGATTTGACTCTGAAATGTAATAGGAATTATTTCAGTGAGAGATGCATGCCTTATTGGTAAGGTGATTACTGAAAGCCAAAGGTCACCAACACAGGTTATAACTTCTAGAACTGTTTTTGTAGTTAATACTTTATTTCTTGGATGTTTTTTGCAAAAGAAAATGCATAGATAACATAACTGGGAGTTTATTGTACTATACTGTATTTCTTTTGAGATTGAAACTACTGTTCAGTTACAAAATGGGAGTTCTTTCTGTATTAAATGTTTTTTGGAGGCTCTGCTAGTTAAGATTTATGGACTGTTTAATAACAAGTATAAGACTGTATATTTTAGAGAAGAAATGAATGACACAAACATTTTTTTGCCAAGGAGATAAATTACCCAATCTGGTGTATCTATCAGACTACAAACATAAATTTTCTTTGAAACAGATTTTTTTTTTTATTAATAACTCCATCTTGTGACTGTTTTTCTAATCCATATTTAGCTTGGAAGAAGGAATAGAATGCATGCAGTCTATGAGTGATTTGTCAACTCCCTGGCATTATAAAGATTGTATTATTAAATTCCTTTTCCAAGAAGAGTTACTTCACATTCCAGTGGTTTCTTAATAGCCCATGGTGAGAGAGACTTGCCTAACTCTGCTGGGGCATCTCTGATTAGGACATGGAAATTTTACGTTTTTATAGCATCACTAAGACACTCCTAAACATATATGGTTGTTTGTTCTTTAAATTATGACTTTGGAGTGCAATTGGATGTGCTACTTTTTTGATTTATAATCATCGCAGCCTGCAAGGGAATGGACATACAAAGAATACAAAAAGGGACTGAGGTGATTTAAGCATTCTGAGCTGAAGGATGCATTTTCAGTATCTTTCCCATCTTTGTAATATAGAAAATACATCTTTCAGTATCTGGGACAAAGGAAAGACCAGTGTAGCCCTAGGTGATTATGAATCATTCTGTTGTGTCTGTGACACTGTAAAATATATGTCTAGTAAGGAAGACCATTTCTTCTTTTCTAGTGACCTGTAGTAGTAAATGAAGAATTGAAAAGGTTATCAAGCAGTTCCTATTTGGAATACTGCAGAGAAAAGAAATATATCTAAGGAAGCATCTCAAGGAATACAATTTACTCAGGCTCTGAGGAGTCACAATTAAATGTGAAGTTATAGGGTAAGGCTTGAGAAAGGACCTAAATGGCTGACAGTGGATTCTTAATAACTACAAAGGGGACTGTCCAAGTTCTGGTGCCCTGACTGCCCAAGACCTCAGGGAGCTGGAGAGTAAAAGGACAGAAAGAGCAAATCCCAGTGAGTGCTGTCACTGGTTTTGGGGTAAATGGAAGTGCTGAGGAAAATATGTATCTGTCTTTGACCTTTGTGAACAAACTGGTATATATCATGCACAGTGTTCTAGTGGAACACATGTTCTTAGTGCAGCAGTGACTCACCTGCTTTCATAGTCCACCCCACAATGCAGTTCCTTTTTCTGCATTCCCTAGCCTCCGGTTCACCTGACTTTCCTTGTAAGACTTTTGTTTTCTTTTGATACAGTGACTAGCACACTAGACAGATAACATACAGTATTTTCCAGAGCTTCATATGTAGCAGTGATCTTTAGATGTTCACTTCTTGAGTGATGAAGTGGGATGACTAATACAGAAATTATATGGTATACATTTTACAGTTACAGTGTTTATGCTGATTTGGTGTGTTTAATATAGGGAAGTTCACTGACCACATCCTTTCCCTATGCTGAATTATGAAACTTAAGTACATGGTTTGATACTTGGAGATTCTCTTAAGGGGTGGAAGATGAGATGAAGTTGTAGGGTGTTGGTGGTTTGGTTTTCTTTTGTTGTTGTTGTTGTTGGTTTTTTTTTTTTTTAAATTATGGTGACTACCATCATTCACTTGATAGTGCAGCATTTTTTAGGGAACTAAAATCCAAAGTGTGAGAGAAAGGAACCAGCGATTTGCACTGTCAATGCATACTTGAACAGAATGGGAACTGTAAAAGTAAAAGTACAAACTTGTGCTACCATTATGAATTTCCGCCAAATCCAGATGAATCAAAGAGCAATCACGCACAAACATACCTTGGAAAACAAACAGAGTGGACTCAAGGTACTGACTTCACTATGCAGTCCAGGGCTTCTTATTTATTACTGGGGAAATTCTTTGAATAGAACTTAAGAATTGACCTTAAGGTGACATCTGCCTAATAAGGAGAGGTTGGATGAAAAAGAGCTAGAGATGGAAAAGCAAAGACTACTAGGAAACTTTTCTCTAGGGTACCTTCTTTAAGTGATGTGCTCCAGTAAGATTACTTGAATGGATACTAGGAAACATTTCTTCTCTGAAAGGGTTGTCAAGCATTGGAACAAGCTGCCCAGGGAAGTGGTTAAGTCACCATGTCTGGAGGTATTTAAGATGTGTAGATCTGGTGCTTAGGGACATGGTTTAGTGGTGGACTTGGTAGTGTTAGGTTTACAGTTGATCTTTTCCAACCAAAATGATTCTATTATTCTAAATTGTGAGGTTAGGCATAGTGTGAAGGTACGTTTTTCAATAGATTTTGCCCTTTAAATCTTCCTTATTTCAGTTTTCCTTACTTAAGGCTAAGTTTAAAATGACAAATGACATGTTTTAACTCTGTTCTTTTCACCTTTACAAACTATTCCTATACATAGCTGGCTAATGAGCAATGAAAAGCAACAATATACACCTAGCTGGGGTTTCAGAATCCTCCTGAAAATTGACACCTAACTTGGAGGTGAGCGGTTCATTTTTTGGGGAGTACTGAATAATGCTTTTTTGTTTTTAAGGACTGAAGTATTTCTCAAAGAATATATTGGCAATCTTTTAAATTGTAGGAGCATCTCCTTTTGAAAAGAAACGGAAGAGATGCAATTAGTTTGCAAATTCGAACATGATGACTGAAGTAAAATTATCCTTTGATTTAGAAACAACAATGCCAAAAGATGTTTTAATGCATAGTTTTGTCCAATTGTGAACGATTAGGGCTGTCAGTATAAGTGGTCAACTGAACTTTTAGGTTAAACTGCACTTCTTTAGATGTTCTGTGACAATGCATTTGGAAATACTCCTTTGGAATTACAGTCACAGCCATTGACAGGATAGCTGAAGTGGCAGAATCTAATTATGGCTGAAATACTCATGGCTATACCTTTTAAAATATATCACAAACAACCTACTCAAAAGGACTGATAATGGATGAATTGGTACATTGAAAATGTTGGTAATGGAGGCAATCTTCCAGTGAGTAAGTGTATCAAGCAATTAGAGCAACCAAGGTTTTTGCCTCAAATAGTGTCTCTGGAAGAGGTGGGAGAAGAAGACATGGCAAATTAGTGTGTTTGGATTTCTGCCTCTAAAAAGATTGTTCACTGGTGAAATGGAAGAAAATGATACATGGTTCAATTTGGCCTTTAGTCAAGTACAGACAGCTTTTGCTAATTTTATCCTCTGTCAGTTCTGACATGCACACACACACACGTATGTATGTGTATATATATTTGTGTATGTGTATATGTATCTGTATGCTTTTCTCCAGATATTAGGTTGTGTATTGGGAAGTCAGTGTTCAGACTTCTGAGCAACTTAACCTATTCTTATAATTTAAACTCAATAAATCTGTGTAAAACAAATGACTTAATGCAGTGACTGGTAAGCTGAAATTCTGTCCTGACACGTGCCCAGTGTAACCCATCGATTCCTACGGGGGTCTCACAGGATGCATGTCAAGTAGTCTGCATGATTTCTGTGATCTGTAATCCAGCTTTGAATTAATAGGTTTGAGCCTTCTTTTGACCTTTTTTTCCTTTTTTTTTTCTTTTCTATACTCATTGACTTTTTTACTGTCATTATACCACTTTTTCTAATGACAGTAAAATATCTGCTGGAGATGAGCCTAATGACCTGAAAGTAATTAGAAGAGTCTGCAAACAAAGATAGCTGCCACATCACAAACAGAACTGATATTTTATTCACACAAGCTTCTAGTTACTGCAATAAATCTAGATCAGCTACTGTACTCATTAAGTGAAAAGATAATTAAAGCTTGTGGGAGTCTGGATAAACCACCTGGCAGAATAATACCTTTTATAAAGAGAGAAAGTAAGCAGGTTTGCAAGTCTTGAAAAGGCTTTATTAAAATAAGTGAATGCTACTTGAATTGTCCTTACAACACCATTGCTTTTCTGTCTGACAGGACTGTGTCAAAGAAAAACTGGTGCAAAATAATGTGGTTCTGTGAAGTACATCAGCTCTAGGTTCCATTGTATGTCTCTTACCTCTAGCTACGTGAGACTAACTCTGTTTTTTGGATTTATTTTACTGTTCTGTAGTAGCTTTAAGATACCCTTGTGTTGACAAGCAAACAATATAAGGGATAGGAAATTGTGATGCTCTGAATTGGATAGCATCCACTGTTGTGTCAATATACTCTCTATATTCGTTCCTTTCTTCCTGATTGCTTATGGAAGGGAAACTTTCTGACTTTCTCTCTCCCTCCCTCCCCTTGTCATGAACCTCCTAAAGTGACTAGGTAGGAAAGATTCACTGCAATGCAATACAATTTTTTTTTTCTCTGCAAAGCTATTCAGTAACAGTCATCATCTTGGTAAGGATGCATAAATAAATATAAAAACATTTACTGAATGTAAAATTTAATTGCTGATTTAACCATTTGAGGAACAGCCTTTTTCTTCAGTAGCTGAAACTGTTATGAGTTCAAGAGTAATTCCAAGTGTGGCTCATGTTACTTGCTATGGAAATGTTGTGGTGTAATTACCATAAAAGCATAGGACTTGCAATGATTTTAAATTACTCTCAAATCTCGTGAAACCAGACACTTAACAACAGGTACAGTAATATCAAGATTCATTGGTTGGTGTGGTTAGAGGAATCTTCTTAAGTTCTGTTCCATGAATTGAAGAGTGATTCTACTCACAGATGATGCAGATATTGAGAAAAATCAGGTTAGCAAAAACATTGTTGCTTATTCTTCCTATTTATTGATTGATTGATTGATTGATTGGTATTTGGAGCTGTAGTAGAACATGTGTAATGACAGTGTAAAAATGCAGTTGCATGATCCTGTTTTTGTTGTAATTTCTTGTTTTTGTTTTGGGTTTTTTTTTTGTTTTTTTAACATCGTCAAATAGGCGGGTAGTTCTTTGATGAAAACCTAGTGAACTGGGTGGTAATATTCCTGAATTCTGTTCATCAGTAAAATATTTTACTGCAAAAATTTTCTTGATGCCAAGCTTCTGTTTTCAGTCTTTGTCCATGGAGACAAACTGAAGAGGTATATGGTGTCAAAAGAGGAAAATAGATAACATCCTGATTGCTATTATGCCATATAGCAGAAGGTCTTAAAACTCTGTGTCAAGAGCTGAATAAATACAGCAGATTCAAGAACAGGAAGATAATTCAGTTGCTGAAAACGTTTCCTGTTAGACAGAAGCTTTAACTTTTCAGAAGGTATATCAAGTTAGCATCTACTACATGTGGACTCTCTGGTGCATTTATCCTACTTGCTAATAGTGTGTAGTTAGAATTTAGCCATCTGTCAGCAATTAAGGCATAGGCACTTATTTTCATGTACTAGGACACCTTACAAAGAGAGCCATTTGTTGGGACTTTCTCTATTTAATGGCAAAGGCAAAGCAAAGTAGGAAATCAATCATGCTTTTCACAGGATCAATAACTAGTGTAATGTGTGTTTTAGTATAAAAAACAGCATCAAAACCAAATGTTGTCAGTGTGCCGTACATCATTGTGGCATGCTGCACAGGTGTAAAGGTGGTGATTTAAATTCCATTTGAGCAGATAAGTAATGTCACAAACAGTTGAACATGAATGTAAAACATTTAGAAGCATGATTCATTAACTGTGATTTTCTAAATGCAATGTGCTTTAGAAATAGGGAATACAAATATTTTTCAAAAATTAAATTTCACCTGAACTGCGTGCATAGAGTTTGATCAGTAGGAGGCAGAAAGATTTTTTTGTTTCATTCTTTCTTTGGTTGGAGTGAGTTTAACACAAATGAAAGGAACAAGGTTGATAACAATGAGGAATGTAATCTCCTTCCAAAAAAATCCTCCAGCCCACCCAAGCAGTGGCTTTGCAGAATTCCCTTCTACAGCTGTGTGTTAGCACTTCACCATTTGTCAGTGACTCCCTTCCTGCTGGTATTTGTATCAACTCTATTAAGGGCTGTCCAGATGATGGAACATGAACCTGAAAGTGATGACCATCAGTATGCTATTGATTTGATGATTTGGTTTGGTGGAGAAGTTATTTAATTCTCAGCTGCCTCTTCAACTCTTTGGATAAGAACAGCTGTCTCTATGCTGTATTCTATGTTTATTAGTGTACCTCAATGCTTGATTGTCAGTGAGGAAGGAGGCACACCTGTTTAGTGTGGACGAAGAGGACAACCATTTCTAAGATGAAATTTCTGCTCTGATGTCGCTTCTCCAAGTGTTCTGGTGTTACAAGGGCGTCTACTTCAGCATCGTTCATTGGTAGGAAGTGTCTCTTATATGGGAATATCCTCAAGTTCCATGTTCTGTCTTTCCTTTCACTGCACAAACATTATAGGAAGAAAAGGGACTTCATTGAAATGGGTGTGGGGAGTGTGTGATAACTGGCTCTTAGGAATCACTGCAGTTAGGCGCAACTTAAGTGTCTTAAACCTGCTTCAGGTCATCTTTTGGCTGTTGATGAATAATTTATGATTAAGACATATTAGATACAGGAGAAGGTGAAATAAGTGTATGTTTCCACACTAGCTTAGTTTGGATGAAGCATAAGTTTCGGAATCAGAATTTGTATAAATACAGGCTTCTTAGGAGTAATGTGGTAATAGAATTCAAGTGGGATTTTTTTATTTGGTTGATTTTGGTTTGTGTTTTTTTTGGTAGGTTTTTTTTTATGTTAGATATAATGTTAATGTGACATTCTTTTCATTAGAACAAAATGGTCCCTTGTTTTTCCTAGTCATAGACTCTATCAAGTTAAGCCATTGTTTCTAAAAAAATTTTCAAACTGTAAACTAGGATTAACAGCAAGGTTTAATAAGTTCTTCCAGCCATGATAAACTTGTTCCTGAAAATACTTACCCTTGCTCTTACTTAGCTGACATGATTTCATTCTTTTTTGATTTAAGCCCTGGTAGCATTCAGTATAAAGCAAATTGTTTTAAGGTCAATTACAAAGAGAAATTGTTTTGAGAACATACTGTTTGAAAATACTTATTTTCCTTACTTGAATAATTATTTTTTCATTGCAAAGCCTCACTAAAAGTAGCTAGTATTGTACAACTCTATATTGTGCCAATCTATTCAGCAAACAGCAAATACTGCTGCAGGATGGACCAGCTGGAGGTACTAGAACTTTTGGTCTTTGAAGATGTTCCTGGTTAGTTGTGAATCTTCTTTTAGAGCTGTGGATTGGTCCTGAGTGTTCAGTTACAGAATTGCTTCAGTGGAAACATTCCTAACACTTTTAACTCCATGCAAAATAATTTTGCTGTGTGTGATCTTTGGATTGGTGCATTTACTTCGTATTTGCTTTGTGACAAACTTAAAAGAAGCTATAAAAGCAACAAAAACTTTTCTCTCATTCAGTGATACAGTCTATGAATTACAGACAAATTTGCGAACTCCATATCCTCCATTTTAAGATAAAAAATGTGATGTCAATATTTTAACCTATCTTTACAGGCACATTTTTGCATCCTTTTGCTTTGCAGCCTGCTGGGAAAACTGGAATATTTAGAGAATTAACTCTTCAGAAAAATAGCCCATTTACCTACAAACTTAATCACTCTTCCCTAAAGCAGTTGGAGTTGATAGCAGAAAATAAATGTTGTATGTAAAATTGAAGAGAAAAAGCTGCATTAAAGAAAGCAGTTATTCAAGATTAGCTTTTCTCCTACAATATGAATACATGAAAGTGGGAAGATGCAGTAAAGTAGAAGAATATAATTTTGCAGCAGCTGTCTGCCAAAAGTTCAGAAGATGCATGACATAGAGAAGGACGTTCTGCATAAACTCTGCTCTTGAAGTTGGAGAATCCATTCATCTAAGCTTTCTTTCATAAAGGGATTTACTTTTGCAGACGCTTACACAAAGAACAATCAGTATACCTGTATACCCCCAAAATACACCAGGTCTGGGGGTGAAGGGGTAGAGTTATTTTGTTTTCTGAATGCTGCATTAGGCATTATGGGCTATAGCTACGATTCCTTTACATTCATATTGCAAGAAACTGGGATTCGTGCACCTGGAAGTGGAGCGGCCTCTCCTCCTTGCTCTGTGCATGCTCTTTGCTGTGGCCGGCTCCCTGAGAAACAGTCTCTACATGCATCTTGTGCTGTTTGCTGGTCACTGGCCATCTATGCCTTGGCAGACTGCAGACCTAGTGAAAGAAGGGTCCAATGGGACAATGAGATTTCTTGCATTTAAGCAGCTTGTGTGCTGGCAGTATATTCTGCCTCCGAAGAGGCAGACAGGCTCTTCCCTTTGGCGTTGAATTTGAACCAACAGACTTTCCCCTGGTGTTAAAACCAGCAAGAACAATGAAAAAGCATTTTTAAAGCATGCTGGCTCTAATGGTACTTTTTCATTTTAAATCTGGGCAAGGTTTCTCCTAGTAACAGATGCATTAGAATGAAAGAGGCTCTTAAAGAGTTATCACAATAAGGAAGTCTCTGGTGCAGTGTGGAATTGGAGCCTGGATTGCAGGTCAGACAGAACTGGGACCAGGTGGTTCCTAAACCATTAGAGTGTGAGACAGGCTTTTATTCCTCACTAATCAGAACTAGCTAGCAGGTTCTCTGTTCTTCCTCAGGAAAGATAGCTTGTGTGTTCTGGGTAAATGAAAGCCTAAGATAAGCCTTAGTTAAGAATTAACTTCCATAACAGCTAAATTTGAAACTATAGGTTTTTTTATCATGAAAATATTGATGTGTTTTATTGCTCTGGGCACTTGCTTCTTAAAGAGGATTTGACTCTTTCAAAGGTATTCCTAAAATTAAAATTATCTAAACTCTTCAAAGTAAAACAGATTGTTCTTTTTATTATGTGTATTTCTTAAGCAGCATTTTCTCTTGTAAGTGAACAAAATTTTGTATTCTTACCGATTCAGTCAATAGGCACATAACTTTGCTGTACTAATGGAAAACTTCCTGCCTTACTTCAGTAGCAGCAGGTATAGGCACTTAGGAGAAAGTCTGTGTATAGTAGGTATGTGCATTTAGAGACATTACCTTTTTGCAGTGGTCCCAGGTTACACAAACTATGTTACAGAGCAGTTCACTGTTGGTCCCATGAAAAATAATGTATTTTTTAAATACAAAGGGAGCATCACCAATAGGTAACATCTGGGAAAACTTAAATTTCATGTGGTAGAATGCAGATTCTAAAAACATTGATCTCATGTGAACTGTTAATAAATTGACTTTTCTGTACTGCACTATTTGTCTTCTGCTTACTTTGTATGAGTCATATTAAAGTAAAGCAATCGCAGAAGAGGTTAGACAGAAGGCAATGTTTCTTGAGGCAGTGTTAACCTTTGATGGGATGTGCAATATGTCCAGCCATACAGGAATAAAAATACCCACAAAAGATTGCCATAATGGACAGCCACTCACTGTTGTCTGAAATCCAGCTAAGTGCAATCTCTTCTATATGTTTAAAGAGCAGCCTTTGGAGAGAAGGACTGGATAAGGAGACAAAAGTACATGTCGTGCAAGTCCCACACTGTTTGTTTTTGTGGGGTTTTTTAAGGTTTTTTTTGGTTTTTTTGTTGTGTTCAACCCACTCCCAATCTCCCCTGTCTGGTTGTCTCTGGGTCTGCAAAGGTCCTTAGTCAACACAAGCTCCAGAGGACTTCTGTGCAATTCTAGTAGTCAGAATCACGGCCTAAATGCCAATCTTTATTTTAATGGCACAGGAGAAGGCTGACAGACACATCTGCCATTTGTTCAAATAGTTTTCACATGCTTTTACTTTAATACACAGTACCATCTGTTGAGCTTTTCTGCAAATGGAATTCTTTTTTTCAGTCTACCCGCAAACCTAATTATGAATGTGAGGATTGTAGAGGTTACCTTTTAAATATACAGCCAGCAGTTCTGGAAAAAAATACATCTGCAGTCCTTGTTTGTTTGAATTATTTAACAGATGGCAAAAATGCATTTCAGTTATTAGAGCTATCCCTACTGTGAAGGAGAGCAGTGTTTATGTAGGGCTAGATTTTTAGTGCTGACAGCACACAGTACTACTTGGCATGCTTACATGTGATGGGATCTGATTCGCAACTCTTTCTTCTGATTATTTATTTGATATTACCTATGTTAAAGTGGTTTGCAAAGCCAAGGGGCTTCATTATTTTAATCAAGGATAAATTGCATCAAATGACTTCGAGGGTGTAGGACATTTTCACATTTCATGTAGGATAAAGTGATACACCATAACCTGTTAACCCATCTAAATCCTGTGACTTTGAAGACTGACTTGGTCAGCCAGATTCCTTCATGGAAATTAGCCTTAGTGTGATTTAAAAAACCCCCCAAAACCAACAAGATTCCCCAAGACCTTAATAAAATTCCTCTGAATAATTTTTGTTTTCCTGGATGAGTTCCTGTAAAGTTTCTTTCAGAGGAAGTGGCTGGTGTTTGAAGGTTTACTGAAGCATCTTAATTTTTATTGCCACCATCCTTCCTTCTCTACCCAATCTAATCACTATTGTTTAAGCTCTAACCCAGCTATTACGTGTCTGAGGTTGACATAAGAGCTGAGAAGAAGAGAGCAGACTGTCAAAACCAGCTGTCAGCATAGACAAGAAGAGTATGAAATTGAAGTAATAACTGGAATATCCACAGCATCTGTTCAAAGATTTTGGAGAATTTGACCAGTTGGCATCCTCCCAGCCTCAGCTGAGTGACAACATTTAATATCAGTCAGATGCCGTTGTCTTTCATCTGTACGCATGATATAATGTCAGGTGCTCGTACACTGGAGAAAAAAGCTTTAAAATTACAGAGGAAGATTTAAACCTGACAGTTGATCCAACGCGTCATTGGTAATGACAGTCGTTAGTGTATTCTGAGGGCAAGAATGGTTGAGATGATATTTAACTTGGGCCCCTGTAGATTGAGTTTTATCTCTAATATGATATATTTGTAAACGGACAAGCAAATAAGGTCAGCAGATGAACTATATCACTATATGTCATTGCTGAGTAACCTATTCTTAACAATGAGAGATGTTAGATAAACAGGACACATTTTCTGGAAGAATTTGAAGTTTTGCAAAACAATCTGAAAAATGTAAAAGATTTGTGATCTTAAAGCTCAACTATGAAAATGTGTGTAAGCCAAATTAGTTTCTACCACTTGTCTGTCATTTCCAGACTTTGGTAGTAGAGGGCACCTGATTTACTAATCCATCAGCAGGAGGTAGTGATTGATAGGCTTGGAGAAATTCTCACAAGTTACCTGATGCTGTGTTCAGTCTCTTCTGGAGTCCTGGTTTGGGATTTGCATCTAGTTCTTGTGTTAGTTCATCTGCTGAATTGCCTTTGATTGTTTTTATTTCCTCCTGCTAATGTGTAAACTCCCCAATCCTTCTTTTACTATTTCTCTTTCTATTCTGTCATTTAATCTGTCCTTTTCGACCCTGTTCTGTTACCTACTCAATAATCCTTTCCTCTCTTCAGCATCAATTTATACACAAATATTATTCTTTGAAAATATTCTTTATATTATATGTTATAAGGTCTTAGTACAGAATTATTCTACACCAATTCATTCTGTCCTTGGATATTGACCTTTATGAGAATTTTCTTATCTGTTGCTACCTAGTTCAGCTTCCTTAGCAATAGCATAAAGCAGCCTTAATGTTGACAACCCACAAGTGTCTGTCCATTTTGTCATCTGAATCAGCTGTGAAAAGTTAGAAGACAATTTTCATCAGTGTCAACAAGCCCTGTTCCATTCTTCTTCCTGTGAAGAAGCGAGAGTGTTAAGCAAAGTGGATGAAAGGCAGGGGGGGCATGTTCATAGAGATTTAAGTTGTGTAACCTGTGAACCTTGACAAGTCTCAGCAGTATGTGGAAAGTGTTCTTTGCAAGATTCACCTGAATGGTGACCAGTTCTGTGTCCTTTAACACATACAGTTTTTAACAGTTAACATCTGTTGCTATAATGCCAGGACTAGTAACGAAGAATAAGGTTTTGGATATAAGACATGGGAGATGTTTTAGTACTTTTAAACCATTCTTAAACATATTTCTACCCATGGTCATATTCGCCTTCAAAACCACTACATGGCCTTGAGGATAATAAACCACATATTTTTCACTCTTGTGTATAAGTGTTTTCTGCTTCAAATGATTTGTCAGGGGTTTGTTTCTGAAAACAAACTTTCTGCTTGGCAAAATGACTGCTTCATGCCTTATAGCTATTCTTGGGTATCAGGAAAGAATCTGACTGGAATTAATCTGATTCCACTGACATCTTGCTGACAGACACATCAAAAGGGCTGGAAAAGATGTCATAATCTTTGGTTATGTAAATATCTGAATCAAGATTGCTCTGAGGCAAACTGCAGAACAGATGATAATGTAGCCCTTCTATACTACATCAATGATTGTTTTGACAGATGAATTTGAATGCTAATATTTCACAAATAACATTTTGGGAGGGGGAAGGAGTCATTGTATGCAGTATGAAACTTATCACCAAAATACATCTTCATATGAGTAAACTATTAGCATTTTTCATCTCACTTTAACAATTTGTTAAGGAAAAGCAAATCTCTTGTCATTCCTTCTTTTGTTTGTAGCCA